>OY992892.1:44333801-44511178 GCA_963921405.1 Cepaea hortensis | reverse complement strand
CAACCAAACGGAAATTATAGGTGTTGATATAATGACGTGAAAATAAGAATTTACAATCTGTATAGCCCAGCAGATAAGGACCTTACACTCTCAAACATGAAAATAAGTGACACAAACTGCATTATTGTCGGAGACTTTAATAGCCGTTCAGAAAGATGGGGATACCCAGATACTGACAAAAGAGGGGATGAAGTGGAGAACTGGGAAATGGACTCAAATCTCCATCTACTCAACAAAGCGGATGACACACCGAGCTTCTACTCCAGAAGATGGTTTACCACTTCTACTCCAGACTTAGGTTTCTGCACAGGAGACATCCTCCACAAAATCGATCGCCATGTGCTTGACCAATTAGCAGGTAGTGACCACAAACCAATCAAGCTTGTAATGAATATGGAGTATGTTCCACAGGAGCAAAAGCCTTTGCCCCGCTGGAATTACAAACGAGTAGATTGGGACAGATTTGCCATACTAACAGACAAATATTGTGGAAACATAAATACACGATATGGCAACATGAAGCAAATGGTGGAAAGTCTAAACAGAGCAATAATACAGGCGGCCACTAAGTCTATTCCAGGAGGAGCGAGGAAAAATTACAAACCATACTGGACTGAAGAACTACAAATTTTGGAGGACAAAGTTGAAGATGCCAGGAAGACAGCAGAGAGAGAACAAACAACTGAAGCGAACATCTCTCTCAAAGCCATCTCAGCAAAATATAAAAGAACAGTAAATCAAACAACAAGAGATTGTTAGAGGAAAAAAAAAGAAAACCTGAATTTTGATAGGGATGGAAACAAACTATGGCAACTAGTGAAAGCCATGAACAATGAAGGACCTAGAAACAAACAAATAACATTTAAACAAGGAAATGCCTTGCTTACAGGAAAAAAGGCTGCAAATGCACTAATGGAACACTATGCCAGTGCAAACGACATTGATATTACAACCGAACAGGAGAAAGCAATCAAAGACAAACAGATACATCATAGTAATACAGAGACAGCAGCAGAATATATGATGGCAAATCTAACAATGGAAGAAATGGAATAGGCAATGAATACCCTAAAAAAGAAGAAATCACCAGGAAAGGATGGAATCACAAATGAAATGCTAATAGGACTAGGTACTAAGGCAAAAAAGAAACTACTAGCAGTCCTAAATTACAGCTGGAAGAGAGGAATAGTCCCACAGACATGGAAGGAAGCTATACTAATACCAGTCCCTAAGAAAGGAAAAGACCTGGAAGAACCAAATGGCTATTGACCTATCAGTCTACCTAGCTGTGTAGGGAAATTAATGGAACGCATTATCAATGGCAGGTTAACATGGCATCTGGAAGAAAACCAACTCTTAACACCACACCAAGCAGGATTCAGAAAGTACAGATCCACTGAAGATCAAATAACCTATATAGCTCAGGAAATAGAGGATGCCTTCCAAGAGAAAAAACACACACTAGCGGTTTGGATAGATTTAGAAAAAGCATTTGATAAAGTATGGAAGGAAGGACTGAAAGTAAAAATGCAAAAAATGCGTTTGTGGGAAAATGTATAAATGGATCAGTCACTACCTTGAGAACAGAACTGCCAGGACAAAAGTACAAGGACAAACCAGCAAAATGATGCTGTTGGAGCAAGGTGTCCCCCAAGGAGGAGTTCTTTCACCAACATTATTCCTAGCATATATAAATGACATCACAGAAAATTTTCCAGCCAGAGTACACACATCCTCCTTTGCAGATGACCTAGCCATATGGACATCTGAAGAATATATTAGTACAGCTAACAGCAGAATACAGCAAGCCTTATTAGCGCTAGAGGACTGGTCAAAATCATGGTTAGTGAAGATAAGTGAGGAGAAAACAACATGCACAGTGTTCTCCCTCTCAAATAAAACTCAGCAACCTAAGCTGGTATTGAATGGAAAAATATTGCGCCATGAAGAAAATCCAAACTATCTAGGAGTCACATTTGATCGTCGCTTGACATGGAAGACACATGTTGAGAAAAATCGAACAAGAGCAAGGCAAAGAATGGCAATCATGAAAAAGCTTGCTGGTACAACGTGGGGAGCAGAAGAGAAAGTTCTCAAGAAGTTATATACTGGACGCATGAGGCCAGTACTGGAATATGGCATTGCAGCTTGGGCAACAGCAGCTAAGTCAAACTTTTACAAAATAAGTAGAGTCCAAAATCAAGGAATGCGAAGCATAACTGGAAGCCTGAAGACAACGCCTATTAATGAACTAGAAAAGATCACTTGTTTACAACCAATGGAGGATTGAAGAGATAGCAGAGCCCAGCAACAAGCAGAAAAATTCAGAAGATTGACAGACCACCCTATGTATAACAGGTTTAATGGTTTTGGAAAGGGAAGACTGAAGCGTGGCAACTTTGTAGAAACTGCAAAATGAAAGGGGAAATGAAATTAGGGCAGATCCCATACTTAACATATCAACAGTCAAACCCATTTACAATGCACACATGTTTCCAGCTTGGAGACAACAGCAACTGCCTGAGATGATAGAAAACATTCCTGGTATTGTAAAAAAAACCACTCAGAATGAAACCGAAAGAAGAAAAATAACCCTAAACTACATAAAAAAACATTACCCAAGCAACAATTGGACCCATGCATATACGATGGATCAGCCAAAAATTCAATAGAAATTGGAGGAGGAGGAATTCTCCTTAATTTAAAAAATGGAGTGAAAAAACACAGTGGCAACTGGAAAATTTTCAAGTAACTTCAAAGCAGAGGTAGAAACTTTGAAAACTGCAGCAGAAATGCTCTTGATGGAGGAAAATAAAGAGAAGTAAATAGCTATCTTCACAGATGCAAAGTCAGCTGTCTCAATACTCAAGAGCAAAAACAGTACAGAACTAGCTGACCTAAGAGCATCACTGCATGGTCTATGCCAGAAATCCAAAAAAGTTGTAATACAGTGGATCCCATAACATTGCAGTATACCTGGAAATGAAGAGGCTGACAGACTAGCAAAAGAGGGTGGACGACTACCACAGCCTGACATAGACATAACCTATAATGAGGCAAAGAGGTTTATAAAAAGCACTTATAGAATCAAATGGGAATCAGAGCATCCAGGCCACCAGAAGGATGACGCATATTACAAACTCGACCGAAGAGAACAAGTAGCAATCTTCAGATTCCGCACAGGACATAACAGGCTGAAATACCACTTGTTCAATAAACTAAAGATAGGAGATACCGATGAATGCAATTGTGGAACTGGCAAAATGACAGCTAAACATTTGCTGCAGGAGTGCCCAATATATGCAAAACAGAGAAAGATATTTTGGCTCACACTTGCTTCATTTGAGGACAAGCTCTATGGAGATATCAACAAGCTCAAGTTGACTGCAGCTTACTTTAACTACATTCAGGTTGACATTTAAAGGTGCATGAAGAAGTATTTAGACTGCTGCACTTCATATCACACGTATGTCGGTTACAAAAGTGTCCCAGAGGCATGAAATGGAATATTGCTTGGATAGCAAATCCATTACGTGGAAAGTCCGAACCAAAAGCTCACTGTGTGGGCTTCATAAAAGGTGGAAAAAGTGTCCTAGTGGCACGAAATGGAATGTTGCTTGGATAGCGGGTCCATTGCGTGGAAAGTCCGAATCGAAAGCTCACTGTGTGGATGTTATCTGCAGACTGCATTTTTCTGGTTTCCGGAAGAACAGCCTATGGTGAACGGAAGGCCCAATATACGGAAGTGAGGCTAAGCAGCCATGTGCAGGACGTGACGATTCCTTGGGTGAGCCCAGTATCAGTGCGCTGTGTGTCGGCTCTGCAAGTATGGAAGCCTCCTTGGATGGTGGGGAATGCCCATGGTCTGCCCCTGCCTTCCCTTGAGGGCCGACCAGGATGTCTTTGGCTGTTCTATATGGACCAGCTGGGATGGGGGGTAACACCACAACAGTGAGAGTTAAACGTCTTAAGAAACCCCCGGGAAGGTTAACCCGGTCAACAAATGCCCACAGAAGTTGGATGTGTTGGCGTAACGGCGCAAGAACACAGCTCTGCTGTAAACAGGCACAACGCAATCACGTCCGAAAAAAAACTCCGGATGAACGCAGCAGAAGAAGAAGAAGACAATGAAAGTATAACCACAGGGTGTCTGTGCTCTGTCAGAGTAGAATATGAGCTAATTAGAAAGAGAATACAATAAAAACAAAACAAAAAAAAGGAAGAAAGAAAATAAGAAAGAATAAAAAAAAATGGGAAAGAAATAAGAGACACAATAAGATAGAAAGAAAAGTCAAAAGAAAGACTGTCATGTCTCAGAAAATTCTACCACAAGGCGGCACAGATAAATTCTACCTTTGTTCATAAATTCTACCTTTGTTCATAAACTAAATAAAAAAGAATAAATTAACTCCCTACTAATTTTTTTAATTATGTTTTCTCATAGCTTCATATTGTGAAGTTTTTATTTGAACATCAGAGAAAAATATAAGCAACCAACTCCTCTTGGGAACAGTGAGCAGAAGTAATTTGGGAACTGCTACTGCCATGGTTGATGAACATGGCATGGGAGTTCTCAGTGTGCAGTTATATTGATCAAAATAATATAACATAGCATAACCTAAAGATTTACAAACTAGAATCAATTCTGGAAATAAGATATACTATGCACTACAACATCTACTAAAATCAAAGGCTCTATCTCGTAACACCAAGATCACAATATACAAAACACTGATCAGACTAGTTGTGCTGTATGGCTCTGAAACTTGGAGTACAACGAAAGGAGACAAAGCCTTGCTACAAACCATTGAGAACAAAGTTTTAAGACGCATCTTTGGACCCATTAGGGATACACAAAGTGGAGAGTGGAAAAGAAGAAATAACAAAGACATTTATGATCTGTTTAAGTCCCCGCTAATCACTGGTATCATGAAGGCTAATAGACTACAATGGCTGGGGCATATAGAAAGAATGGAAGATAATAGGGAAACAAAACTCGCTTACACTCAGGAAATAAATGACCGTAGACCCCGAGGTAGACCAAGAAGACGGTGGAGAGATAATATATATACAGACCTACAAGCACTTGGAATCAACGACTGGCAAGAGAAGGTCAACCAGAGAGACGAATGGAGATGGATTGTATCTGCAGCAGAGAACCTCAATGGCTTGGAACGCTGAAGAAGAAGAAGATAACATAAATATAAACCTCAAAAGTTTATACATTTAGAGGTTACTTTTTGTATTTCCCTGTATGTGAGTAAAATCTCTGTAACCTTGTTATTTATTTGTTTAATTTTTAGAACGCATATCCAGGCCAAAACAGTGGACAGGTCAAACCAGGTTATGGAAATCAAGCTCAGGGCAGGTTCTTTTGATGTGAAGTTCTGATTTAAGACTTGAAAATATGGACGTTGTTTAATAGTCTTCTTTGGTATCCCATTATGAAATGTTTGATAGTTTGTATGTGTGTGTATCACATTGTGAAATGTTAATTTTATATTGCATTTGCTGTTTCTTAATGTAAGTACTTAAGTTTTATTTTGTCTTTTTCATTTCTTAATGTCCTTATTACTTGATGCCATACTCATTATCATCATTGTTCTTGTCATCATGCTTTTGTCATTATCATCATCATCTTCTCAAGAAGCAGATCATCATATATCTATATGCTAACATCTTCTGGTTTAGCACCAGAAAGCTGGCATATCTGGTAATTTCCTTGACATATTCTGGGGTACACCGCATGCTAATATTTTCTGGCATAGCATTGGAAAGATGGCTTATCTGGCAGTTTTCCTGCTGGAAATACTTGAACTTCCCAAACTTGAATACATTCTAATGCAGTGCTGAAATTGAAGTCACATCATCTCTTGTGACTAGCACCATGTAGCAGAGATCCTGTGTTTTCTGTGTCCAGTGAGAAGTCTCTGAGGATCATGCTTGATTAGCATGCATGTCTTCCTGAAAAATGTCAAGGAAAATGCCAGATAAACCAGCTTTCTGATGCTAAACCAAAAAGTATTAGCATGGAAGGCATTCCTGAAAACATGACAATGAAACTGCCAGATAAACCATCTGTCTCATGCTAAATCAGAAAATAGCATGGTTGTGTTCCCAAAAAATGTCAAGGGAACTGCCAGATAAGCCAGCTTTCTGATGTGTAGTCAATAAAGCAAAGATGTAAGTCTTTGGTTACTTCTATAAAATGTTCAATTATATACACAGCATTTACTATACCCTTGCCTTCTACAAACTCACATTGTTCTTCTCCTATTTCGGGTTGTATTTTCTTCCTAACTCTTTACATGATAATTCTTAGCAAAATCTTTGTGATGTGGCTCATTATACTAAATGTTCAATGTTGATCACACTCCAAGGCTCCTGATTTCTTCTCCATCCATCATGTGCCATGCCGATAAGTGTGGGCGGTCATGTTTTGCCATTTCACTCGATCACCAGAGTCGTGGATCAGCTCCATGTTTCTGTCCCGACCAAGTCACGTGGCTAAGCCATCCAGGTAATTAATTCTTGGTCTTCCCTTTGGTCTCCTCCCTTCGATCTTGCCAGTTGTCACCAAGTTCTCCAATTCATTTCTTCTCAAAACACACCCAAAAAATTTTGACTGTCTACGTCTAATGTCTTTAATCAGTTTACAATCTTCATTTGTTTCTTGAAGGCCTTGTTCATTGGTTTTTCTGTCTGTCCATTGTATTCTTTGCATTTTCCTCAGAAACCACATTTCCACAGCCATCAGCTGTTTTCTTCTGGATTGCAATAAATATAGAATTACATAATTCAGGAGGTATATCTCCAGTATAATATATTGTGTTCAGCAGTCTGGTGACCTGACCCATTCCATATTCTTCTAAGGCATTGATAATTTCTGTTGAGAAATTGTCTGGCCCCGGGGTCTTGTCAGATTTTATATGGTTGAGAGCATTCTGAACTTCTATCTTCAGAATTAATGGTCCTTCATTATTACACCTAATATCATACTATTATTCTCTTATATCATCATAAAGGTTTTTCATATAATCTGACCATGTGTATAAAATCTCATGTTTTACTATTATGATTTTTCCATCTTTTGTTTTCAGGCATCTGTTAATGTAGGTGGTCTTTTATTATTAAGCTAGCTCCTGAATTCTTTTGTGCATTAATTTGTTTTTGTTTTACTGTTGTGTTGTTTTTCAATTTCTATGCATTTTTTTTCAAGCAATGCTTCTTTTGCTTCTTTACATAATGTTCTGACTTTCCTGTGAATCTCTTCATATTTGTCGGCGTAGCAATACCTGTGGGGTAGGTTGGTCTATGGTTACACTGTTCACTTCAGGATGAGTTCTGGCCAAGGCAACGGTGTAGTTGGTCCCCTGACCCCTAAGGCCCCTGGACTCTGCTTTTTCTCACTCAGTCGACCTAGAGGCTTTCACCTCTAGGGGCTCAGTCCAGCAGACACAACTCAACTCTGGTAATGTCATTATAAAGAGCATTCAATGTATTATAACATAATAGTATGGGAGAGGGCAGGTATTGATGAAGGCAGTGGGTATAGAAGTAAGATATATATATATATATATTGGGTGAGATAACCGTGACAACACAACGTACGGACACTGGAGACTGCCCTGTGATGAGACCCTAGATCTTTAGCTGTTGATCCTTCTCTCTCTCTCTCTCTCTCTCTCTCTCTCTCTCTCTCTCTCTCTCTCTCTCTCTCGCTTTCTCTCTCGCGCGCGCTCTCTCTCTCTCTCGCTTTCTCTCTCTCGCGCTCTCTCTCTCTCTCTCGCGCTCTCTCTCTCTCGCTTTCTCTCTCGCTCTCTCGCTCTCTCTCTCTCTCTCTCTCTCTCTCTCTCTCTCTCTATATATATATCTATATATATATATATATATATATATATATATATATATATATATATATATATATATATATATATATATATATATATATAATGAAGGATCAAAAGCTGAAGATCTTGGGTCTCATCACAGGGCAGTCTCCAGAGAGTGTCCGTGTGTCCGTACGTTGTGTTTTCGCGGTTATCTCACCCAATCTTCTCGGATCCTCCTTCTGATAGTGGTCAACTTTGGAAACTTGGTCAACTGCCGGAAGAGGGTAACCTTCCTTCAGACAACTGTTCGGACTCCAGTGGTAAACATCATAAACTGACTGGAGTTGGTAGACTTCTCACTGAGGTTGTGGTGTAGGCCCCAGTGGACTAACTGCTAGCTGTAGCTTTCCCACTGTAACAATGTTCTGCCTTTGGGCTAACCACAGGTTCACGGTGTCGCCTCATGACCCCTCGAAGCGCAACCTGCACTTTAGAGCTTGGCCGCTTGTCGCAAACAAGACAATGTCACTATCGGCCTCATTGTGGCCTGGTGGAATAATGTCTGAGCCATACCTTGTCGTAGAGTTATAACAGTCTTACCCGGATGTTGGGATATTGCATCGTGGTTCGATGGATGGATCTTCAGAGCGGGCGATAGTATTACTGAAGGGGACTTCACAGACTGGAGTCCAGTGCACTGGATCCAACACAGGGGATGCTGCATGGTCAATCGATTCAGTTGCTCACTGTCTTCCACCTTCTTCTGTTCACCATAGACTTCTTCAAATGTCACCATCAAAGTTCGATCCTGAAATGAGAGGATCTTGTGAAATAACCCAGCGACTACCCATGTGTACATGACAAATGAAGGGAGCCGACAAGCCCTCAGCATTTGGTAGACATATTACCTATGTTCTACCTGAACCTGTTCTGCAGAGAGAAAGAGAGAGAGAGGGGAGACTTTAGTGAACTGGACCCTCATCGGTCAGGCAGCCCCTTGATCAGCTTCATCTTGGGAGACCTAGGTTCCAGCTTGTAGAGGTCCGGTCGTCGCAGCCAAAGTGACATCCGGAACCCATTTATACAACACTCATTCCCTCTCTCCTCATTAATCCTATTAGAAAGTATTCATCCACTCAAGGCATAGTAATCCTCAGAAGGAGGATGCTCGCCTTCCCTGATGATCCCTCTTCATTTAGTTATCATAGTTTGTTTCTCCCCTGGTCCTCCGTTCCAGAGAGAAGAGAAACGGTTTATATGCTACCCATCTCCTTCCCTTTTAGAGTATGAGTGGGGTGTGCTTACTTGCTTCTTTCCCCCTCTTAGGCAGAAGGTAAATAGTGGTATGTGTATACACGGTGTCTTCCCCAATGTAGAAGGTAAATATCAACCACCGTTCCCTCACCCCTTCATAGTGGCGTGATCCTATAGTGAACGTTCAAGCGGGTCCTCTTGGAACTGCATTATTATATTGGGAATGCCTTCGGCGTCCTCTTTAGTTCGCCCCTCTTTCCCCATTATGGGGAAGGAAACTACCCCATTGCTGCCCATAATTAGGATATGCTTAATTATAAGACAATCAGAGTAGAGTATAGGGTAGAAGTATCAATGGTCCTTCTGGATCCGTGTGTAGTGCACCCACGCCATCAGACGATCGTCTACTTCAAGATGCCATCAGGCCGGTGCTCCTTCCTGATCCACCACCATATATTCATTCACTGCTTCCCCCTAGCTCGGGTTATATTGGAAAAACCATCCCTTCTTTCCCACACCGCTGCACTAGAATGGTAGGATTGGAACTTGCTCTCGCCTGTCATACTTAACCACAGAACACCCCTATTCTGCGCTGTTGCGCCATGGGCCACTCTCTTAAGCATTATAATTTATCATTAAAAGCCAGAAAATATTACCTGCACATATCCTTGAGGGACTGCAGTGGCATTGTGGATAGTGGGCTAGTCTACTACAACAGCTATCAGGTTCAGTTCCCAGCAGAGGTAGCATTATATTGTCTGACTAGTACAGCTCTGTGCTTGACCTAGCATCATAAAAATGGGTACTAGACAGAATTGTCAGTAAAGAATATGTGATGAGGAAGGAAACATGCCACCACAGCGTGTATGTGAAGAATGCCCAGCGTTAGTATCTAATATGGGACTATGCTTATGTATTTTTTTTTTGGTTTTTAGGTAACCCTGAAAGACTAAAAAAAATAGCATCCCAGAGCACCCCAGAAAATGTAATCACTTTCTCTGATGCAAAACAAGAGTGAAAAGCATATATGTTCTGCTGGAAGTTTGAGCCATTTAGAAATGAAGCAGTGTTTTTGATTATAAACCAGAAAATATTAGCATGTGCATTGTTGTGATCACATGTTTATATAGCCGTGGTGGCTTTCACCTGCCCTGACAGGATTTGTTTCCCAGCCATCACAGAACTAGGATTGACTCATCCTCACAACATGGGCGAAAGGTCAAGGTGGTCCCATAAGAGGTACTGCCATTGGGGGATGATTTGTTAGGCCTTCACATTTTCTAGGCCTCAGCATATGAGGTGTGGGGTGGCCAGTTGGTTTCCTCATTGCTTCTCCTGCCCAGGCAGTTCCAAGAAAATCCTGGTTCCCAAGTTTATGAGGCTGGGCTTACCTCAGAGTGATATTCATTCATTCATTCAGTATCATGTCTTTTGCAGAACCTTGCTCCTATAATAACCTTCCGGAAAATTTGTTGATCATAAGCAAGATGTCCCACTTCCAATACACCCATCTGGAGATCAACTGCCACATCCTGCACCCATCTTTCGGTACTTTTGCTTTAATTCACCCCAAACAAACTTTGTGAGTTATATTTAGCGTCACGAGCTATATTTAGCGCCGACGGTGATCTCCCTGTGTTCGGCTGGAGTGCGTGTCAGTGCGTTTCAATTGCCCCACACCACAGTGTTGTTTCTTTGGGGCTGTGGCAACCCGTTTCTGTGTGAGTGTCTGTCTCCCTTCGATCCTCATTTGCATCGGTCCTGCAAATCACTTTCCGGTTAGGGTTGGGGTTAGGATTAGGGTTAGGGTTGTGTCTACCCTACCCCTAACCCTAACCCTACCCCTAGCCCTAACCCTAACCGGAAAGTGAAAGAATAGCGCACACGGCCGCATAGAATTGCGCACCGAGCTACGGCGCAACACACGGAAACCCCCTGGGTGTTCGGCGCAACACAGTGAAGCCCTGGATGTGACGTCATACCCTGGGATTCCCTTTTGTTTGGGGTGAATAAAAGCAAAAGTACCCATCTTTCTCTTTGGCCTTCCTCTTCCTCTCTTTCCGGGCATATACCCCTATATTATTGTTCTCTTCAAACTTTCATGACGTTGCAAGTGACCAAAATATTTCAATTTTCTTTGTCTTCAGCAGCCTACCTTCTTCAATATTCAGATCTTGTATCGATGCATTTATTCTTTACTATATCCAAGATATTCCTAGAACGTGTCTTTAACATTTATATTCAAAGACATTTATGTGCCATTCAGCTTGTTTAGTAAGTGTCCAGGTCTCACACGCATATGTCGCAATGGGAAAGATGCATGCTCTTAGAAATCTTAATTTTGTAGGTCTATCTGTCACATGCCACAATTTATTCAGTTGTTTTAGTTTTTGAAGATCAATAGATATTTGTCTTTTAATTCCTTTCATTGTGTCACCATTGTTAGTAATTAGTGACCCAAGATATTTGAAATTTTCCACCACCTCCAATTTTTTCTCATTAACATATATACTGGTTGAAAGAAATCATCCTGCCTCTGCCGGGAAGGGAACCTAGGCCACTGTCTTGGCACACAAGCCCGCTAACCACTAAGCCACCACACAAAATAGTTATGACATAATTTGTTGGAATTTTCTACGTCTAGGAAAGAAAGTTTAGTTTTAGTTTAGGTTAGTCGACGGATCAACATCACGAGTGTAACCCATAAGTGCTCCGTTCTACTCCTAACTCGAGCCTGAGTCCGGAGAATCTCAGGTCAATGCACAAACTTTGTAGCACCAGCGAGGATCCTGAAATATTTTGGGTAGATTTTTAACTCAAAATTTTGCCCGGGCAGTGCTGTTAGGCTACTCTTTTTCTATTTCCAACTGCCGAGGGATTTTTTTTATGTTCGCCACAATACACACGGGCATCCGATCTCACTACCCAGAGACCAGGGGAAATTTTGTTACTAGAAGTCTACATGAAAAAAATCCTGGCCCTCACCGGGGCTTGAACCTGGGACCTCCAGCACTCGAGGGTGGCGTGAATGAACCTGGTGATCACATTTCATTATACTTAAATCTAGTATATTCACATGCTCATTTGAGGGTCTTTGCCATGTAAATGCCACTCAGATCTTTTACATTTGAATGAGTCTAAAAGGTTCTGGCAACCTTTGAAATCAGTCTGTATTGCTGGTGTTTCATGGGAATTGTTGATCCTGACATGTTCAGTAAATATTCCACATGCTGCATCTGTGTGTGGGTCAAATATAATGTCTACTTTACATGCCATATATAATTTTACTTGTTTACCTTGAGTGTCATATATAATGGCACTTGTTTAATTTTGTGCATTATAGTTAATGTTAGCAAATAAGAATGAATTTAAACACAAAACCACAAACAGTATGTTGCACGATTTCTTGCCTGGCATATTTTGCTGCATTTCATCAGGTGCAAACTGCAGATATACTTCATATGAAGTGAATTAACGGCTGAAATGCATGGTCTCTGATATTTATCGATTACGTTACCCCCACAGAAGTCTAAGAGTTAACGGGAAGTCCTTCTGTTTGCAAGTCCCCCATATTTGTATAGGCTCTAGCACTGGGAAGGTGATGTGGGTAATATCACCACATCTACCTTTCCATCCCAGGACATCTTCTGGTACCCATTTTTGGCTTTTGTGCCCAGGTCATTAAAAAAAATATCCACCTTGACACGTAACCACTGGGACAGCTGGCCAGCATGCTAGGCACTACACTATCACACTCCCATGCTAGGCACTACACTATCACACTCCCATGCTAGGCACTACACTATCACACTCCCATGCTAGGTCTACACTACCACAGTTCCCATGCTAGGTCTACACTACCACAGTTCCCATGCTAGGTACTACACTACCACAGTTCCCATGCTAGGTACTACACTACCACAGTTCCCATGCTAGGTACTACACTACCACAGTTCCCATGCTAGGTACTACACTATACACTCCCATGCTAGGTACTACACTATACACTCCCATGCTAGGTACTACACTACCACAGTTCCCATGCTAGGTACTACACTACCACAGTTCCCATGCTAGGTCTACACTACCACAGTTCCCATGCTAGGTACTACACTATACACTCCCATGCTAGGTCTACACTACCACAGTTCCCATGCTAGGTCTACACTACCACAGTTCCCATGCTAGGTACTACACTATACACTCCCATGCTAGGTCTACACTACCACAGCTCCCATGCTAGGTACTACACTATACACTCCCATGCTAGGTACTACACTATACACTCCCATGCTAGGTACTACACTACCACAGCTCCCATGCTAGGTACTACACTATACACTCCCATGCTAGGTCTACACTACCACAGCTCCCATGCTAGGTACTACACTATACACTCCCATGCTAGGTACTACACTATACACTCCCATGCTAGGTACTACACTACCACAGTTCCCATGCTAGGTACTACACTACCACAGTTCCCATGCTAGGTCTACACTACCACAGTTCCCATGCTAGGTACTACACTATACACTCCCATGCTAGGTCTACACTACCACAGCTCCCATGCTAGGTACTACACTATACACTCCCATGCTAGGTACTACACTATACACTCCCATGCTAGGTACTACACTACCACAGCTCCCATGCTAGGTACTACACTATACACTCCCATGCTAGGTCTACACTACCACAGCTCCCATGCTAGGTCTACACTACCACAGCTCCCATGCTAGGTACTACACTATACACTCCCATGCTAGGTACTACACTATACACTCCCATGCTAGGTCTACACTACCACAGCTCCCATGCTAGGTACTACACTATACACTCCCATGCTAGGTACTACACTATACACTCCCATGCTAGGTCTACACTAGCACAGCTCCCATGCTAGGTACTACACTATACACTCCCATGCTAGGTCTACACTACCACAGCTCCCATGCTAGGTACTACACTATACACTCCCATGCTAGGTACTACACTATACACTCCCATACTAGGTCTACACTACCACAGCTCCCATGCTAGGTACTACACTATACACTCCCATGCTAGGTACTACACTATACACTCCCATGCTAGGTACTACACTATACACTCCCATGCTAGGTCTACACTACCACAGCTCCTATGCTAGGTACTACACTATACACTCCCATGCTAGGTACTACACTATACACTCCCATGCTAGGTACTACACTATACACTCCCATGCTAGGTACTACACAATACACTCCCATGCTAGGTACTACACTATACACTCCCATGCTGGGTACTACACTATACACTCCCATGCTAGGTACTACACTATACACTCCCATGCTAGGTACTACACTACCACAGCTCCCATGCTAGGTACAACACTATACACTCCCATGCTAGGTCTACACTACCACAGCTCCCATGCTAGGTCTACACTACCACAGCTCCCATGCTAGGTACTACACTATACACTCCCATGCTAGGTACTACACTATACACTCCCATGCTAGGTCTACACTACCACAGCTCCCATGCTAGGTACTACACTATACACTCCCATGCTAGGTACTACACTATACACTCCCATGCTAGGTCTACACTACCACAGCTCCCATGCTAGGTACTACACTATACACTC
The DNA here is from genome assembly GCA_963921405.1 of Cepaea hortensis. Taxonomy (NCBI): domain Eukaryota; kingdom Metazoa; phylum Mollusca; class Gastropoda; order Stylommatophora; family Helicidae; genus Cepaea; species Cepaea hortensis. The sequence goes on along the minus strand of OY992892.1, from coordinate 44,496,457 downwards.
CCATGCTAGGTCTACACTACCACAGCTCCCATGCTAGGTACTACACTATACACTCCCATGCTAGGTACTACACTATACACTCCCATGCTAGGTCTACACTACCACAGCTCCCATGCTAGGTACTACACTATACACTCCCATGCTAGGTACTACACTATACACTCCCATGCTAGGTCTACACTACCACAGCTCCCATGCTAGGTACTACACTATACACTCCCATGCTAGGTCTACACTACCACAGCTCCCATGCTAGGTACTACACTATACACTCCCATGCTAGGTACTACACTATACACTCCCATGCTAGGTCTACACTACCACAGCTCCCATGCTAGGTACTACACTATACACTCCCATGCTAGGTACTACACTATATACTCCCATGCTAGGTACTACACTACCACAGCTCCCATGCTAGGTACTACACTATACACTCCCATGCTAGGTACTACACTATACACTCCCATGCTAGGTCTACACTACCACAGCTCCCATGCTAGGTACTACACTATACACTCCCATGCTAGGTCTACACTACCACAGCTCACATGCTAGGTCTACACTACCACAGCTCCCATGCTAGGTACTACACTATACACTCCCATGCTAGGTACTACACTATACACTCCCATGCTAGGTCTACACTACCACAGCTCCCATGCTAGGTCTACACTACCACAGCTCCCATGCTAGGTCTACACTACCACAGCTCCCATGCTAGGTCTACACTACCACAGCTCCCATGCTAGGTACTACACTATACACTCCCATGCTAGGTACTACACTATACACTCCCATGCTAGGTCTACACTACCACAGCTCCCATGCTAGGTACTACACTATACACTCCCATGCTAGGCACTACACTATCACACTCCCATGCTAGGTACTACACTATACACTCCCATGCTAGGTACTACACTACCACAGCTCCCATGCTAGGTACTACACTACCACAGCTCCCATGCTAGGTACTACACTATACACTCCCATGCTAGGTACTACACTATACACTCCCATGCTAGGTACTACAATATACACTCCCATGCTAGGTCTACACTACCACAGCTCCCATGCTAGGTACTACACTACCACAGCTCCCATGCTAGGTACTACACTATACACTCCCATGCTAGGTACTACACTATACACTCCCATGCTAGGTCTACACTACCACAGCTCCCATGCTAGGTACTACACTATACACTCCCATGCTAGGTCTACACTACCACAGCTCACATGCTAGGTCTACACTACCACAGCTCCCATGCTAGGTACTACACTATACACTCCCATGCTAGGTACTACACTATACACTCCCATGCTAGGTCTACACTACCACAGCTCCCATGCTAGGTACTACACTATACACTCCCATGCTAGGTCTACACTACCACAGCTCACATGCTAGGTCTACACTACCACAGCTCCCATGCTAGGTACTACACTATACACTCCCATGCTAGGTACTACACTATACACTCCCATGCTAGGTCTACACTACCACAGCTCCCATGCTAGGTCTACACTACCACAGCTCCCATGCTAGGTCTACACTACCACAGCTCCCATGCTAGGTCTACACTACCACAGCTCCCATGCTAGGTACTACACTATACACTCCCATGCTAGGTACTACACTATACACTCCCATGCTAGGTCTACACTACCACAGCTCCCATGCTAGGTACTACACTATACACTCCCATGCTAGGCACTACACTATCACACTCCCATGCTAGGTACTACACTATACACTCCCATGCTAGGTACTACACTACCACAGCTCCCATGCTAGGTACTACACTACCACAGCTCCCATGCTAGGTACTACACTATACACTCCCATGCTAGGTACTACACTATACACTCCCATGCTAGGTACTACAATATACACTCCCATGCTAGGTCTACACTACCACAGCTCCCATGCTAGGTACTACACTACCACAGCTCCCATGCTAGGTACTACACTATACACTCCCATGCTAGGTACTACACTACCACAGTTCCCATGCTAGGTACTACACTATACACTCCCATGCTAGGTACTACACTATACACTCCCATGCTAGGTCTACACTACCACAGCTCCCATGCTAGGTCTACACTACCACAGCTCCCATGCTAGGTACTACACTACCACAGCTCCCACGCTAGGTATTACACTATACACTCCCATGCTAGGTACTACACTACCACAGCTCCCATGCTAGGTATTACACTATACACTCCCATGCTAGGTATTACACTATACACTCCCATGCTAGGTACTACACTACCACAGCTCCCATGCTAGGTATTACACTATACACTCCCATGCTAGGTACTACACTACCACAGCTCCCATGCTAGGTACTACACTACCACAGCTCCCATGCTAGGTATTACACTATACACTCCCATGCTAGGTACTACACTACCACAGCTCCCATGCTAGGTATTACACTACCACAGCTCTCATGCTAGGTACTACACTTCCACAGCTCTCATGCTAGGCACTACACTACCACAGCTCGCATGCTAGGCACTACACTACCACAGCTCCCATGCTAGGTACTACACTACCACAGCTCCCATGCTAGGTACTACACTACCACAGCTCCCATGCTAGGCACTACACTACCACAGCTCCCATGCTAGGCACTACACTACCACAGCTCCCATGCTAGGTCTACACTACCACAGTTCCCATGGTAGACACTACACTGCCACAGCTCCCATGGTAGACACTACACTGCCACAGCTCCCATGCTAGGCACTACACTACCACAGCTCCCATGCTAGGCACTACACTACCACAGCTCCCATGCTAGGCACTACACTACCACAGCTCCCATGGTAGACACTACACTGCCACAGCTCCCATGGTAGATACTACACTGCCACAGCTGCCATGGTAGACACTACACTACCACAGCTCCCATGCTAGGCACTACACTACCACAGCTCCCATGGTAGACACTACACTGCCACAGCTGCCATGGTAGACACTACACTACCACAGCTCCCATGCTAGGCACTACACTACCACAGCTCCCATGCTAGGCACTACACTACCACAGCTCCCATGGTAGACACTACACTGCCACAGCTCCCATGGTAGATACTACACTGCCACAGCTCCCATGGTAGACACTACACTACCACAGCTGCCATGGTAGACACTACACTGCCACAGCTCCCATGGTAGACACTACACTGCCACAGCTCCCATGGTAGATACTACACTGCCACAGCTCCCATGGTAGACACTACACTACCACAGCTGCCATGCACTTGTTCTTCTCCTGACTATACTTGTTTTTATCCTGACTATACTTGTTTTTATCCTGGTTGTATGTGTTCTTATCCTGATTATACTTGTTCTTATCCTGATTATACTTGTTCTTATCCTGATTATACCTGTTCTTATCCTGATTATACATGTTCTCCTGATTATTATTGTTTTTTAAATCCTATTTACAGGACATCGCTGTCAACACCAGCATTTTACTGCTGTTGTTGATGTCTTGGCAAGTGTTACGTTCAGTAGTTTGCCATTGCTTTCTGAAAGACCAGCTTCCATACCAGCACATTAAAACCCCAGCATGACACGGTCTGCTGCCAAATCGGTCACCGCCGCGCTTCGAACGCGTGGTTGGTAAGCGGCTCACGATTTGTGTTCGCAAGCCTTTAGGCCATGGAGACTAGCTCTCCTGATTATACTTGTTCTTCTCCTGATTATACTTGTTCTTCTCCTGATTATACTTGTTCTTATCCTGATTATTCTTGTTCTTATCCTGATTATACTTGTTCTTCTCCTGATTATGCTTCATATTATCCTGATTATACTTGTTCTTCTCCTGATTATACTTGTTCTTATCCTGATTATACTTGTTCTTATCCTGATTATGCTTCATATTATCCTGATTATACTTGTTCTTCTCCTGATTATACTTGTTCTTATCCTGATTATACTTGTTCTTCTCCTGATTATACTTGTTCTTCTCCTGATTATACTTGTTCTTCTCCTGATTATACTTGTTCTTCTCCTGATTATACTTGTTCTTCTCCTGATTATACTTGTTCTTATCCTGATTATACTTGTTCTTATCCTGATTATACTTCATATTATCCTGATTATACTTGTTCTTCTCCTGATTATACTTGTTCTTATCCTGATTATACTTGTTCTTCTCCTGATTATACTTGTTCTTCTCCTGATTATACTTGTTCTTCTCCTGATTATACTTGTTCTTATCCTGATTATACTTGTTCTTATCCTGATTATACTTGTTCTTATCCTGATTATACTTCATATTATCCTGATTATACTTGTTCTTCTCCTGATTATACTTGTTCTTCTCCTGATTATACTTGTTCTTCTCCTGATTATACTTGTTCTTCTCCTGATTATACTTGTTCTTCTCCTGATTATACTTGTTCTTCTCCTGATTATACTTGTTCTTATCCTGATTATACTTGTTCTTCTCCTGATTATACTTGCTCTTATCCTGATTATACTTGTTCTTATCCTGATTATACTTGTTCTTATCCTGATTATACTTGTTCTTATCCTGATTATACTTGTTCTTATCCTGATTATACTTGTTCTTATCCTGATTATACTTGTTCTTATCCTGATTATGCTTCATATTATCCTGATTATACTTGTTCTTATCCTGATTATACTTGTTCTTATCCTGATTATATTTGTTCTTATCCTGATTATACTTGTTCTTATCCTGATTATACTTGTTCTTATCCTGATTATACTTGTTCTTATCCTGATTATACTGTCGCCTCATGACCCCTCGAAGCGCAACCTGCACTTTAGAGCTTGGCCGCTTGTCGCAAACAAGACAATGTCACTATCGGCCTCATTGTGGCCTGGTGGAATAATGTCTGAGCCATACCTTGTCGTAGAGTTATAACAGTCTTACCCGGATGTTGGGATATTGCATCGTGGTTCGATGGATGGATCTTCAGAGCGGGCGATAGTATTACTGAAGGGGACTTCACAGACTGGAGTCCAGTGCACTGGATCCAACACAGGGGATGCTGCATGGTCAATCGATTCAGTTGCTCACTGTCTTCCACCTTCTTCTGTTCACCATAGACTTATTCAAATGTCACCATCAAAGTTCGATCCTGAAATGAGAGGATCTTGTGAAATAACCCAGCGACTACCCATGTGTACATGACAAATGAAGGGAGCCGACAAGCCCTCAGCCTTTGGTAGACATATTACCTATGTTCTACCTGAACCTGTTCTGCAGAGAGAAAGAGAGAGAGAGGGGAGACTTTAGTGAACTGGACCCTCATCGGTCAGGCAGCCCCTTGATCAGCTTCATCTTGGGAGACCTAGGTTCCAGCTTGTAGAGGTCCGGTCGTCGCAGCCAAAGTGACATCCGGAACCCATTTATACAACACTCATTCCCTCTCTCCTCATTAATCCTATTAGAAAGTATTCATCCACTCAAGGCATAGTAATCCTCAGAAGGAGGATGTTCGCCTTCCCTGATGATCCCTCTTCATTTAGTTATCATAGTTTGTTTCTCCCCTGGTCCTCCGTTCCAGAGAGAAGAGAAACGGTTTATATGCTACCCATCTCCTTCCCTTTTAGAGCATGAGTGGGGTGTGCTTACTTGCTTCTTTCCCCCTCTTAGGCAGAAGGTAAATAGTGGTATGTGTATACACGGTGTCTTCCCCAATGTAGAAGGTAAATATCAACCACCGTTCCCTCACCCCTTCATAGTGGCGTGATCCTATAGTGAACGTTCAAGCGGGTCCTCTTGGAACTGCATTATTATATTGGGAATGCCTTCGGCGTCCTCTTTAGTTCGCCCCTCTTTCCCCATTGTGGGGAAGGAAACTACCCCATTGCTGCCCATAATTAGGATATGCTTAATTATAAGACAATCAGAGTAGAGTATAGGGTAGAAGTATCAATGGTCCTTCTGGATCCGTGTGTAGTGCACCCACGCCATCAGACGATCGTCTACTTCAAGATGCCATCAGGCCGGTGCTCCTTCCTGATCCACCACCATATATTCATTCACTGCTTCCCCCTAGCTCGGGTTATATTGGAAAAACCATCCCTTCTTTCCCACACCGCTGCACTAGAATGGTAGGATTGGAACTTGCTCTCGCCTGTCATACTTAACCACAGAACACCCCTATTCTGCGCTGTTGCGCCATGGGCCACTCTCTTAAGCATTATAATTTATCATTAAAAGCCAGAAAATATTACCTGCACATATCCTTGAGGGACTGCAGTGGCATTGTGGATAGTGGGCTAGTCTACTACAACAGCTATCAGGTTCAGTTCCCAGCAGAGGTAGCATTATATTGTCTGACTAGTACAGCTCTGTGCTTGACCTAGCATCATAAAAATGGGTACTAGACAGAATTGTCAGTAAAGAATATGTGATGAGGAAGGAAACATGCCACCACAGCGTGTATGTGAAGAATGCCCAGCGTTAGTATCTAATATGGGACTATGCTTATGTATTTTTTTTTTGGTTTTTAGGTAACCCTGAAAGACTAAAAAAAATAGCATCCCAGAGCACCCCAGAAAATGTAATCACTTTCTCTGATGCAAAACAAGAGTGAAAAGCATATATGTTCTGCTGGAAGTTTGAGCCATTTAGAAATGAAGCAGTGTTTTTGATTATAAACCAGAAAATATTAGCATGTGCATTGTTGTGATCACATGTTTATATAGCCGTGGTGGCTTTCACCTGCCCTGACAGGATTTGTTTCCCAGCCATCACAGAACTAGGATTGACTCATCCTCACAACATGGGCGAAAGGTCAAGGTGGTCCCATAAGAGGTACTGCCATTGGGGGATGATTTGTTAGGCCTTCACATTTTCTAGGCCTCAGCATATGAGGTGTGGGGTGGCCAGTTGGTTTCCTCATTGCTTCTCCTGCCCAGGCAGTTCCAAGAAAATCCTGGTTCCCAAGTTTATGAGGCTGGGCTTACCTCAAAGTGATATTCATTCATTCATTCAGTATCATGTCTTTTGCAGAACCTTGCTCCTATAATAACCTTCCGGAAAATTTGTTGATCATAAGCAAGATGTCCCACTTCCAATACACCCATCTGGAGATCAACTGCCACATCCTGCACCCATCTTTCGGTACTTTTGCTTTAATTCACCCCAAACAAACTTTGTGAGTTATATTTAGCGTCACGAGCTATATTTAGCGCCGACGGTGATCTCCCTGTGTTCGGCTGGAGTGCGTGTCAGTGCGTTTCAATTGCCCCACACCACAGTGTTGTTTCTTTGGGGCTGTGGCAACCCGTTTCTGTGTGAGTGTCTGTCTCCCTTCGATCCTCATTTGCATCGGTCCTGCAAATCACTTTCCGGTTAGGGTTGGGGTTAGGATTAGGGTTAGGGTTGTGTGTACCCTACCCCTAACCCTAACCCTACCCCTAGCCCTAACCCTAACCGGAAAGTGAAAGAATAGCGCACACAGCCGCATAGAATTGCGCACCGAGCTACGGCGCAACACACGGAAACCCCCTGGGTGTTCGGCGCAACACAGTGAAGCCCTGGATGTGACGTCATACCCTGGGATTCCCTTTTGTTTGGGGTGAATAAAAGCAAAAGTACCCATCTTTCTCTTTGGCCTTCCTCTTCCTCTCTTTCCGGGCATATACCCCTATATTATTGTTCTCTTCAAACTTTCATGACGTTGCAAGTGACCAAAATATTTCAATTTTCTTTGTCTTCAGCAGCCTACCTTCTTCAATATTCAGATCTTGTATCGATGCATTTATTCTTTACTATATCCAAGATATTCCTAGAACGTGTCTTTAACATTTATATTCAAAGACATTTATGTGCCATTCAGCTTGTTTAGTAAGTGTCCAGGTCTCACACGCATATGTCGCAATGGGAAAGATGCATGCTCTTAGAAATCTTAATTTTGTAGGTCTATCTGTCACATGCCACAATTTATTCAGTTGTTTTAGTTTTTGAAGATCAATAGATATTTGTCTTTTAATTCCTTTCATTGTGTCACCATTGTTAGTAATTAGTGACCCAAGATATTTGAAATTTTCCACCACCTCCAATTTTTTCTCATTAACATATATACTGGTTGAAAGAAATCATCCTGCCTCTGCCGGGAAGGGAACCTAGGCCACTGTCTTGGCACACAAGCCCGCTAACCACTAAGCCACCACACAAAATAGTTATGACATAATTTGTTGGAATTTTCTACGTCTAGGAAAGAAAGTTTAGTTTTAGTTTAGGTTAGTCGACGGATCAACATCACGAGTGTAACCCATAAGTGCTCCGTTCTACTCCTAACTCGAGCCTGAGTCCGGAGAATCTCAGGTCAATGCACAAACTTTGTAGCACCAGCGAGGATCCTGAAATATTTTGGGTAGATTTTTAACTCAAAATTTTGCCCGGGCAGTGCTGTTAGGCTACTCTTTTTCTATTTCCAACTGCCGAGGGATTTTTTTTATGTTCGCCACAATACACACGGGCATCCGATCTCACTACCCAGAGACCAGGGGAAATTTTGTTACTAGAAGTCTACATGAAAAAAATCCTGGCCCTCACCGGGGCTTGAACCTGGGACCTCCAGCACTCGAGGGTGGCGTTGAATGGACCTGGTGATCACATTTCATTATACTTAAATCTAGTATATTCACATGCTCATTTGAGGGTCTTTGCCATGTAAATGCCACTCAGATCTTTTACATTTGAATGAGTCTAAAAGGTTCTGGCAACCTTTGAAATCAGTCTGTATTGCTGGTGTTTCATGGGAATTGTTGATCCTGACATGTTCAGTAAATATTCCACATGCTGCATCTGTGTGTGGGTCAAATATAATGTCTACTTTACATGCCATATATAATTTTACTTGTTTACCTTGAGTGTCATATATAATGGCACTTGTTTAATTTTGTGCATTATAGTTAATGTTAGCAAATAAGAATGAATTTAAACACAAAACCACAAACAGTATGTTGCACGATTTCTTGCCTGGCATATTTTGCTGCATTTCATCAGGTGCAAACTGCAGATATACTTCATATGAAGTGAATTAACGGCTGAAATGCATGGTCTCTGATATTTATCGATTACGTTACCCCCACAGAAGTCTAAGAGTTAACGGGAAGTCCTTCTGTTTGCAAGTCCCCCATATTTGTATAGGCTCTAGCACTGGGAAGGTGATGTGGGTAATATCACCACATCTACCTTTCCATCCCAGGACATCTTCTGGTACCCATTTTTGGCTTTTGTGCCCAGGTCATTAAAAAAAATATCCACCTTGACACGTAACCACTGGGACAGCTGGCCAGCATGCTAGGCACTACACTATCACACTCCCATGCTAGGCACTACACTATCACACTCCCATGCTAGGTACTACACTACCACAGCTCCCATGCTAGGTACTACACTACCACAGCTCCCATGCTAGGTACTACACTATACACTCCCATGCTAGGTCTACACTATACACTCCCATGCTAGGTCTACACTATACACTCCCATGCTAGGTACTACACTATACACTCCCATGCTAGGTCTACACTATACACTCCCATGCTAGGTCTACACTACCACAGCTCCCATGCTAGGTCTACACTATACACTCCCATGCTAGGCACTACACTATCACACTCCCATGCTAGGTACTACACTATACACTCCCATGCTAGGTCTACACTATACACTCCCATGCTAGGTCTACACTATACACTCCCATGCAAGGTATTACACTATACACTCCCATGCTAGGTCTACACTACCACAGCTCCCATGCTAGGTATTACACTATACACTCCCATGCTAGGTATTACACTATACACTCCCATGCTAGGTATTACACTATACACTCCCATGCTAGGTCTACACTACCACAGCTCCCATGCTAGGTACTACACTATACACTCCCATGCTAGGCACTACACTATCACACTCCCATGCTAGGTACTACACTATACACTCCCATGCTAGGTACTACAATATACACTCCCATGCTATGTCTACACTACCACAGCTCCCATGCTAGGTACTACACTATACACTCCCATGCTAGGTACTACACTATACACTCCCATGCTAGGTACTACACTACCACAGTTCCCATGCTAGGTACTACACTATACACTCCCATGCTAGGTACTACACTATACACTCCCATGCTAGGTCTACACTACCACAGCTCCCATGCTAGGTACTACACTATACACTCCCATGCTAGGTACTACACTACCACAGCTCCCATGCTAGGCACTACACTATCACACTCCCATGCTAGGTCTACACTACCACAGCTCCCATGCTAGGTCTACACTACCACAGCTCCCATGCTAGGTACTACACTATACACTCCCATGCTGGGTACTACACTACCACAGCTCCCATGCTAGGTACTACACTATACACTCCCATGCTAGGTACTACACTACCACAGCTCCCATGCTAGGTATTACACTATACACTCCCATGCTAGGTCTACACTACCACAGCTCCCATGCTAGGTACTACACTATACACTCCCATGCTAGGTACTACACTACCACAGCTCCCATGCTAGGCACTACACTATCACACTCCCATGCTAGGTCTACACTACCACAGCTCCCATGCTAGGTCTACACTACCACAGCTCCCATGCTAGGTACTACACTATACACTCCCATGCTGGGTACTACACTACCACAGCTCCCATGCTACGTACTACACTATACACTCCCATGCTAGGTACTACACTACCACAGCTCCCATGCTAGGTATTACACTATACACTCCCATGCTAGGTACTACACTACCACAGCTCCCATGCTAGGTATTACACTATACACTCCCATGCTAGGTATTACACTATACACTCCCATGCTAGGTACTACACTACCACAGCTCCCATGCTAGGTATTACACTATACACTCCCATGCTAGGTACTACACTACCACACCTCCCATGCTAGGTACTACACTACCACAGCTCCCATGCTAGGTATTACACTATACACTCCCATGCTAGGTACTACACTACCACAGCTCCCATGCTAGGTATTACACTACCACAGCTCTCATGCTAGGTACTACACTTCCACAGCTCTCATGCTAGGCACTACACTACCACAGCTCACATGCTAGGCACTACACTACCACAGCTCCCATGCTAGGTACTACACTACCACAGCTCCCATGCTAGGTACTACACTACCACAGCTCCCATGCTAGGCACTACACTACCACAGCTCCCATGCTAGGCACTACACTACCACAGCTCCCATGGTAAACACTACACTACCACAGCTCTCATGGTAAACACTACACTATTACAGCTCTCATACTAGACACAACACTACCACAGCTTCCATGGTAGGCACTACACTACCACAACTCCCATTCTAGGTACTATACTACCACAGCTCCCATGCTAGGCACTACACTACCAAAGCACCCATGCTAGATACTACAATACCACAGCTCCCATGGTAAACACTACCACAGCTCCCATGGTAAACACACTACCACAGCTCCCATGCTAGACACTACAGTACCACAGCTTCCATGGTAAACACTACACTAACACAGCTCCCAAGCTAGGCACTATAATACCACAGCTCCCACGGTAGATACTACACTACCAAAGCTCCCATGGTAGGCATTACACTACAACAGCTCCCATTCTAGGCACTACACTGCCAGAGCCCCCATGCTAGACACTACACTACCAAAGCTCCCATAGCCAGGCACTATACTACCACAGCTCCCATGGCTAGGCACTACAATACCACAGCTTCCATGGTAGACACTACACCACCACAGCTCCCATGGTAGGCACTACACTACCACAGCTCCCATGGTAGACACTACACTGCCACAGCTCCCATGGTAGATACTACACTGCCACAGCTCCCATGGTAGACACTACACTGCCACAGCTCCCATGGTAGACACTACACTGCCACAGCTCCCATGGTAGACACTACACTACCACAGCTCCCATGGTAGACACTACACTGCCACAGCTCCCATGGTAGATACTACACTGCCACAGCTCCCATGGTAGACACTACACTGCCACAGCTCCCATGGTAGACACTACACTGCCACAGCTCCCATGGTAGATACTACACTGCCACAGCTCCCATGGTAGACACTACACTGCCACAGCTCCCATGGTAGACACTACACTGCCACAGCTCCCATGGTAGACACTACACTGCCACAGCTCCCATGGTAGACACTACACTGCCACAGCTCCCATGGTAGACACTACACTGCCACAGCTCCCATGGTAGACACTACACTACCACAGCTCCCATGGTAGACACTACACTGCCACAGCTCCCATGGTAGATACTACACTGCCACAGCTCCCATGGTAGACACTACACTGCCACAGCTCCCATGGTAGACACTACACTGCCACAGCTCCCATGGTAGATACTACACTGCCACAGCTCCCATGGTAGACACTACACTGCCACAGCTCCCATGGTAGACACTACACTGCCACAGCTCCCATGGTAGACACTACACTGCCACAGCTCCCATGGTAGACACTACACTGCCACAGCTCCCATGGTAGATACTACACTGCCACAGCTCCCATGGTAGACACTACACTGCCACAGCTCCCATGGTAGACACTACACTACCACAGCTGCCATGCACTTGTTCTTCTCCTGACTATACTTGTTTTTATCCTGACTATACTTGTTTTTATCCTGGTTGTATGTGTTCTTATCCTGATTATACTTGTTCTTCTCCTGATTATACTTGTTCTTATCCTGATTATACTTGTTCTTATCCTGATTATACTTGTTCTTATCCTGATTATACTTGTTCTTATCCTGATTATACTTGTTCTTATCCTGATTATACTTGTTCTTATCCTGATTATACTTGTTCTTATCCTGATTATGCTTCATATTATCCTGATTATACTTGTTCTTATCCTGATTATACTTGTTCTTCTCCTGATTATACTTGTTCTTATCCTGATTATACTTGTTCTTATCCTGATTATGCTTCATATTATCCTGATTATACTTGTTCTTATCCTGATTATACTTGTTCTTCTCCTGATTATACTTGTTCTTATCCTGATTATACTTGTTCTTATCCTGATTATACTTGTTCTTATCCTGATTATACTTGTTCTTATCCTGATTATACTTGTTCTTCTCCTGATTATACTTGTTCTTCTCCTGATTATACTTGTTCTTCTCCTGATTATACTTGTTCTTATCCTGATTATACTTGTTCTTCTCCTCATTATACTATGTGGCCGGGCCATCAAAATAGTCATCTCTTTGTCATCCTCTTGCTCTTTTCTGATCAAGTTTACCAGCTGTCACTGGTGCAAGTCCCATATTTTTTAGATTAGTCAGTTTTCGATGGGTGATATGGCCAGTAGTAACATGCTGACCGCATTCACTTTCCAGGTCATGTCCTGGTACCCAGGCGAGACTCAGTGGTAAAGTTGTAAATTTACCTGCTTAATTAAGCATCTACCCTGTCACTTTACTGTTATCAATTTCAACGAGCATATTGGTGATTTTGATTCTTCACTTTGTTGGATTCAGTATATATGCCATCCATGTTTTCTGGTTTAATGATTTATCACTTTACTGTTGTCATGTAAAAAGAATCAGTTTATAATTATGTTTGTGATTTTTTCTTTTACTTTGCTGGAGTCATTTTGTATACCATGTATGTTTTGTATGTTAATAATTTATTACAACATAGAAGTTAAGAATCGTTTTGGGGTCTTGATGTCTATACAGGAGGAATTGACATGTGATGAATTGGCAGTACAAGCTAGAGATATCTTCATAACTGCAGCCAAAGATTTAATTCCAACTAAGAATAAGCAACATAAGCCATGGATTACATCAGACACGTTAGAAGGAATAAAACAACGGCGGGAACTGAAACAGAAAGGAGAAACTGATAACAGCAGGATGAAGTAAAATCTTTAACATGGGAAATGAGAACACAAGAAGGACAAAAACCAGTATTTACAAGATTGTTGTACTAGAATAGAGCAGTATCATAAGAATGGAAGCAATTACAAAATGTTCAAAGAAATGAAGTTTTTGACAAGAAATGTTCAACCTTAATTAAATGTTATCTGTTGGGAAATACCCTAACAGAGTCAAGAAAAATTCTAGAAAGATGGAAGGAATACTGCAGTGGAGTGTATGATATGAATGACCGAGGAAATGAATGAGATACATGAACCAATGGCAGCAGAGACAGAACCTGAACCATCATTAGATGAAGTTGTATGGGCAATAAAGAACCCGAAGAACGGTAAATCACCAATAAGATACCAGGGTGTGACAAGATACCAGCTGAACTAATTAAAGCGGGAGGAGAAGAAAGCATGCAAATCTATCACACATTATATTTAAAAAATATAGAAATATGGTATATGGCCAAAAGACTGGAAGAGAACTATCTTCATTCCAATACCAAAAAAGGACAACTTGAAATTATACACCAACTATAGAACTGTTGCCCTGATCAGTCATGCAAGTAAAATTCTACTGAAAATCATAATGGGAAGACTTTGTAAGTTTGTCTTCTTTAAGACTATCTTGGATACAGAAAAGAACAAATGCTTCCATACAACAAGAGTTGAATATTGAAGAAGGTTGGCTACTTAAGATGATAAAACAAAGAAAATTGAAATATTTTGGTCACTTGAAACGTCATGAAAGTTTGGAGAGAACAATAATGAAGGGGTATGTGCCCGGGAAGAGAGGAAGAGGAAAGCCAAAGAGAAGATGGGTACAGGCTGTGGCAGATAATCTTCCTTTGGGTGTATCAGATGCGAGACATCTTGCTTATGACCAAGAAGTTTTCAGGAAGGTTGTTATGTGGGCGAAGTTCTGCAAGGACATGCTACTAAATGAATCAATGAATGCTATGTTTACTCTTGCTAGATTCATTATGTGTTCCATCTGTGTTTTGTATGTAAATGATTTATCACTTTACTGTTATTTCAAAACAATATCAGTTTTTTGGGTTGAATTTTGCTAAATTCATTTTGTGTTCTGTCTGTGTTTTGTATAATCATGATTTATTACATTATTAAATGCAGTGTTAATGTAAGTATTATGTGTAATAATTTTTATTATGTTAGGATTCATAGTGTTTACATGTGTTAGACATTTTGTTATTGTTACATTCATGGTGTGACTTCTATATTTGCTATTGTCATACAGATTGTCTGTCTATGTTTTCATGCTCTAATAAAGTACAATGTATTAGACTTTGCTTCCATAAAACATACAATATACTTCAATAATTGTATATTTGTTGCTTTATTTCAAGCATTGGTATGTTGTAAGCATTTTCATGTCAGTCGTTTTGGTATGTTGTAAGCATTTTCATATCAGTCGTTTCTTCTTCTTCTTCTTCTTCTTCTTCTTCTTCTTCTTCTTCTTCTTCTTCTTCTTCTTCTTCTTCTTCTTCTTCTTCTTCTTCTTCTTCTTCTTCTTCTGCATTCGCCTGGAGAGTTTTTTTTGGACGTGATTGCGTTGTGCCTGTTTACAGCAGAGCTGCGTTCTTGCGCCATTAGGCCGACACATCCGACTTCTGCGGATATCAATCGTTTGACTCTGCTACCAATGTCAAACTTGGATATCATCCAAATATCGCATAAGGCAAAATCAATTCTTGCACAAAGAGATACCCAAGAAGAGCTGCCAGTTTAACTATACGATGCCAAGAAATTATGTTTCAGAATCAAAACCTTTTGCTTGATGGCGAGGGTCACTAGTAATAGGGAAAGCTAGTCCACATGCAAAAGTCAGTCCAGTGCACCAGAAGTAGTAGTACATGTATAGACTATGCTTGACTTCACAAAAGAAAAATATTTTAGGAATGAGCAAGACAAGGAGGAAGTGGTCTAGTAAATAATAAGGGACAAACACACAATATCATTCTATATTAGCATTTGTTTCACCATTTTATTCCATTCAAGAAGTTATAAAAAAAAAAAAAACCAAAAAAAAAAATAACCGGTAGACTGTTTGATGAAGAAACAGCTAGATTAGTTAATGATTTAAACATTTCAATGGGTTATCATAGTTACATTCTAAGGCAAACCATTTAAATATTAGATCAGTAGTGAAGAAGAGAGAGGAACGGATGGTTGAGCGGTTAGAATGTCACTTTCTCCTTTGGGAGACCCGGGTTCGAATCCTCGGTAAGGTGTAGATTTTTTTTCTATCGGGCCTGCCCTAGCCAGGCGGCTTTAATTCAGCAGGCTCAAGACTCTCCTGTCCTTCACCGGCAATAGATGACAATTTTATTTGACAGTGAAGAAGAAATAGAAAGATTTTATGATGATATAAAAATGGTGATAAATGAAATCACAAGGAGTCAAAGTAATAGTTGGATATGTTCACACAAAAGTAGGACATACGAGAATGGGAGATATGATTGGTGACTGGTTTAGGAATAAGAATTAAAAGAAGAGAACATCTGATAGATCGGGTAAAATTCAATTATATATAGAGATTGAAAACACCTTGTTTAAACAACAAAAGAGACAATTGCACACATGGGGAGAACTCTGATAAGAAATCATTCAGATTGACTACAGACTGATTAATAAAATATTTTGAAATACATTGATTTATATGAAGACTGTCTGTCGTTGACTGTAATTGAACTCACATGTTGACAAATACAAGTCAGATTTTATTTTGCACTTGCTCGCTTGTAACTCAAACGTAGTCCTTGCACGTTACTTCTAGTAGAACTGGACTGAATTTTGTCCAGTGTGAATTAGCTTTCCCTATCATGTGTCCTTCACCATCATGTGAACCAACTCCAACTTCAGAGGTACTTGTAATTTACATCCCCAAGTCAAGGATAAGAAGTAAACATTTTAGTCCAACTGTCTGGGGTAGGGGGTTAACCCACTATCTCAGAATCAGCACACCAGTAGTTTGAAATTCATTTGGCCTTGTTGACCTCCAAAGTAAGATTGAAAAGAGAGACAAAGGAAGTTAAAACATCGGACTTAACAAGAACATTCCAAGTGTAGATAAAGAAATTCAAGAACAATACAGAGTAATTGTGAGAAACAGATACAGTCTTCTTTTTCAGCCATTTCTCCCCCAATGGAGTATATTTCATCAACAAACCCATGCCTGGCCATCCTATCCTTCGCAGTCTTTTTCAGTTGCCTCCAAGTACTCCCCATATCACTCACCCCTGTCTCTAGTGTAAGTTGCCTCCATGTACTCCCCATATGACTCACCCCTGTCTCTAATGTAAGTTGCCTCCATGTGCTCCCCATATCACTCACCCCTGTCTCTAGTGTCAGTTGCCTCCATGTGCTCCCCATATGACTCATCCCTGTCTCTAATGTAAGTTGCCTCCATGTACTCCCCATATGACTCATCCCTGTCTCTAATGTAAGTAGCCTCCATGTACTCCCCATATGACTCATCCCTGTCTCTAATGTAAGTTGCCTCCATGTAATCCCTATATGACTCATCCCTGTCTCTAGTGTAAGTTGCCTCCATGTGCTCCCCATATGACTCATCCCTGTCTCTAATGTAAGTTGCCTCCATGTACTCCCCATATGACTCATCCCTGTCTCTAATGTAAGTTGCCTCCATGTACTCCCCTTATGACTCATCCCTGTCTCTAATGTAAGTTGCCTCCACGTACTCCCCATATGACTCATCCCTTCTCTAATGTAAGTTGCCTCCATGTACTCCCCATATGACTCATCCCTGTCTCTAATGTAAGTTGCCTCCATGTACTCCCCATATGACTCATCCCTGTCTCTAAGTTGCCTCCATGTGCTCCCCATGTGACTCATCCCTGTCTCTAATGTAAGTTGCCTCCATGTACTCCCCATATGACTCATCCCTGTCTCTAATGTAAGTTGCCTCCATGTACAACCCATATGACTCATCCCTGTCTCTAGTGTAAGTTGCCTCCATGTGCTCCCCATATGACTCATCCCTGTCTCTAATGTCAGTTGCCTCCATGTACTCCCCATATGACTCATCCCTGTCTCTAATGTAAGTTGCCTCCATGTACTCCCCATATGACTCATCCCTGTCTCTAGTGTAAGTTGCCTCCATGTTCTCCCCATGACTCATCCCTGTCTCTAATTAAGTTGCCTCCATGTACTCCCCATATGACTCATCCCTGTCTCTAGCGTAAGTTGCCTCCATGTACTCCCCATATGACTCATTCCTGTCTCTAATGTCAGTTGCCTCCATGTACCCCCCATATGACTCATCCCTGTCTCTGTCAGTTGCCTCCATGTACTCTCCATATGACTCATCCCTGTCTCTAATGTCAGTTGCCTCCATGTACTCTTCATATGACTCATCCCTGTCTCTAATGTCAGTTGCCTCCATGTACTCTCCATATGACTCATCCCTGTCTCTAATGTTAGTTGCCTCCATGTACCCCCCATATGACTCATCCCTGTCTCTAATGTCAGTTGCCTCCATGTACTCTCCATATGACTCATCCCTGTCTCTAATGTCAGTTGCCTCCATGTACTCTCCATATGACTCATCCCTGTCTCTAATGTTAGTTGCCTCCATGTACTCCCCATATGACTCATCCCTGTCTCTAATGTCAGTTGCCTCCATGTACTCTCCATATGACTCATCCCTGTCTCTAATGTTAGTTACCTCCATGTACTCTCCATATGACTCATCCCTGTCTTTAATGTAAGTTGCCTCCATGTACTCCCCATATGACTCATCCTTGTCTCTAATGTCAGTTGCCTCCATGTACTCTCCATATGACTCATCCCTGTCTCTAATGTCAGTTGCCTCCATGTACTCTCCATATGACTCATCCCTGTCTCTAGTGTAAGTTGCCTCCATGTACTCTCCATATGACTCATCCCTGTCTCTAGTGTAAGTTGCCTCCATGTACTCTCCATATGACTCATCCCTGTCTTTAGTGTAAGTTGCCTCCATGTACTCTCCATATGACTCATCCCTGTCTCTAATGTAAGTTGCCTCCATGTACTCTCCATATGACTCATCCCTGTCTCTAATGTAAGTTGCCTCCATGTACTCTCCATATGACTCATCCCTGTCTCTAATGTAAGTTGCCTCCATGTACTCTCCATATGACTCATCCCTGTCTCTAGTGTAAGTTGCCTCCATGTACTCTCCATATGACTCATCCCTGCCTCTAATGTCAGTTGCCTCCATGTACTCCCCATATGACTCATCCCTGTCTCTAGTGTAAGTTGCCTCTATGTACTCCCCATATGACTCATCCCTGCCTCCATGTACTCCCCATATGACTCATCCCTGTCTCTAGTGTAAGTTGCCTCTATGTACTCCCCATATGACTCATCCCTGTCTCTAATGTCAGTTGCCTCCATGTACTCCCCATATGACTCATCCCTGTCTCTAATGTCAGTTGCCTCCATGTACTCCCCATATGACTTATCCCTGTCTCTAATTCTTGTCTCTGTGGTTTGATAAGTCTTCCTCTATTCTGTTGGTCATAGACAAGGGACTTACTACAAGGGGGCTTCACATGAAAACCTGAAATGTTTTATTTCTGGGTGAATATATTCTGAAAAATTAAAGAACAAATGTATCGTTTGTCGATGTAGCCACCACTGCGTTCAATACAAGTTCTCCGGCGTCGATAAAGTGCTTGGATTCCTGTAGAAATTCAACTCAGGGGTCACTACTCGTTGTGCCTGACCTGGCCGTGAACAGTCTGTCACAGAAGTCACACCGTTTTGAAACTTCCTACTTCACTCATACACTTGCTGGACTGCTAGGCATGCATCACCAAACTGGCCTTCAGTCGCCGATGAATTGCTATGCTATAGGTTTCACTCCTTCCATCCATCCATCATGTGCCATGCCGATAAGCTTGGGCGGTCATGTTTTGTCATCTCACTCGATCACCATAGTCGTGGATCAGCTCCGTGTTCCTGTCTCGATCATGCCATGTGGCCAAGCCATCTAAGTGTGTACGTCCCAGTCTTCCCCTTGGTCTCTTCCCTTCAATCTTGCCAGTTGTCACCAAGTTCTCCAAGTCATTTCTTCTCATAACATGACCAAAAAATGTTGACTGTCTACGTCTAATGACTCTAATCAGTTTACGATCTTCATTTGTTTCTTGAAGGACTTGTTCATTGTTTTTTCTGTATGTCCGTGGTATTCTATGCATTTTCTTCAGAAACCACATTTCCACAGCCATCAGATGTTTTTCAGCTTCTGCTCATTGTCCATGCTTCACGTCCATACAAAAGTACAGGTTCTATGTAGCACTTCAACACTCTTTTTCTCGTTTCCATTGATATCTTTTTATTGGTCAGTATGTTTTTCATCTTGCAAAAGACTTTACCTTCGCAATGGCAATTCTTGTTCTAATCTCTTCAAAGCATCTCCCATCAGATGTTATGACTGCTCCGAAATAACTGTACCGATTAACTTGCTTAAGAATATACCCATTTACTTGCATATCACATTGTGGTATTTCCTTCTTCCCAGTGAAGACCATAATCTGTGTCTTCTTACTATTCAATTCTAACCCTAGGTGCTGACTGTGTGCAACAACCACATCTACTAAATGTCGCAGGAATTGTTCATTGTTTGCAATCAAGACTGTATCATCTGTATATCTAATGTTATTGATGTATCTTCCCCCAATTCACTCCTTCACTGAATAAAAAAGAAACGGGTAACAGAACTCTGCTCCTCTTCGGTGCATGTCAAAAGTGGGGCAACCGTCTTTAAACTGTTTGTATGACGTCACTGTGTTCGTCTGCACCATGATATCACGTGCTAAACCCTATTGATACCCTGAACAACAATATTGACAGGTTACTTGTCAATGGCATGGTTATTGTAATTTCTATCACACTTTTATGGTTGTCAATTGAAGCCCCCTTGTATTTAAACTATTATCAGATGTTCTGCAGGTGTGACCCACCCAGTGCAGCGTGTTTTTCCTCGCGTATTTGCCGCACTGGTATTTGTTTAGTTCTGTCCATGAGCTCCACGCTGGTGATCCACACAGATACCATGTAACACCTACATGCAAAACACAAATGCACAGTATGAAAATTTGAAACGTCCACCCATCAAACAAGGAAAGAGATAGTGGATGACTGCACAAATCTAACAGTTTATGGACACACGAAAACAAAGTAAAAATGATGAATTGGATTATAGGATAAATAAAAGAAAAAGCAGATCTCTGCAAAAATTATTAAAAAACATTCTTTAAACGACAGTATGAGAAAATTAAATTAAATTAATTCAATGAGATTTTAAAAAATATGCAGACAATCCCGTCGTTTGCCAGGCAGAAAATAACATTAAACACAGGATATTTGAAACCAAAGACAGGAAAGGTATTGATGGAAGAGATTGCTATGAGTGAGTGAGAGAGAGAGAGAGAGAGAGAGAGAGAGAGAGAGAGAGAGAGAGAGAGAGAGAGAGAGAGAGAGAGAGAGAGAAACAAGATAGTTATGCTATGGAATAATATCAGAATTAACATAATTCTCTTTTCGCTCCTCTCTCTCTCTCTCTCTCTCTCTCTCTCTCTCTCTCTCTCTCTCTCTCTCTCTCTCTCTCTCTCTCTCTCTCTCTCTCTCTCTCTCTCTTTTCGGGTAAATAATAATGAGAACATCGAAAGAAAGACACGGATTATAAGTTAAAGATAATAATATAAACAATCTGCAAAATGCAAATGGCACGGTATTGATAACTGAAACGCAAATGATCTGAAACAACTGATGGACATTGAAGTAATAAAGAGTGCAAAATATAATTTCCCCCGAATATTAAGACAGCATAAAGAATAGTTATGCCATAGAAAAAGAGAACATTAAAATGTGATACTGCAAAAAAGAAGAAAAGTACTTAACCAAATCAAGCAATTCAAATATGGCGGAGATTAATAGCCCAATCAAAAGTTACATTTCAGAAGATCAAGAGTATCATATATAATAAATCACTACCAGTGAATGTGGAAAAGAGAATGCTGAAATGTCCTATCAAATCTGTTCTGCTATATGGCAGTAAATCTCGGAGTGTGAACGACCAAATTAGAAAGAGCTTTGAGGCAACGGAGATGATTTTTATGAGATGAATTATGGGAATATCACGAACTGCCAGAGTTATTACCGATTGCCTGGAAGAAGCTAATGAAAGTAGACAATTATACTAAGTATAAGAAAGAACCGAAGATAGAAGTATGGAGGAATATCATCAATAGCATTGATCAAGAACACCAAGGACCAAGGTCTGTGGAGATGCACACATGCCTATACCTTTCTGCTGTGTAATGTTGATAATATTAATACTAATTTTAAACCGACAGCGTTTTTAGTCGTATAAAGAGAGACATTAGAAACCATCTTACCGACTGGAAAGAGCAACAGTAACAGAGGCTGACTTAGAGAAATTATGCTGGATGGACTAGAATGGGAATGTCATCAATAGGATATTCCCAGAGCACTAAAGACCTACATCTGGAGAGGCATACGCCTTTGCCATTTGGCAAGATACCAAACACTGACGGAGAAAACAAAGCTTGTGGGCGTAAATGTGTCAGAAACAATCTTCCCTGTGGGCATTGGGTCTCCTGACAATGAAACCGATAAAATACGCGGAGGAAACATCACCAACCCATGCTAATCTCAGCCATATGTCGTCTGCTGAATCATAACCTAGTTACAGCTCATACATATGCCCCACAACACATGTGCAGTGTGCAGTGCTGATCTTGGTTGCTGAGCTTGGAAAGAACTCTGCAACACAGACTTCTGAAAATCGTACTTGCTTAAGGCGAATTATATTTTTGTGCTATCTCTCTTTGTATGCAAGCTCAAAAAGCATGTTTTCACAATCTGATGTTTAGTCTTGATGATGATGATAACATTAAGAAATGAAAATGTTAAATGTGTTTGTTTTGTTTTTGTGTGAATATATCCTGAAAAAGTAAAGAACAAATGTGTCATTTTTCGATGTAGTCACCACTGCCTCCAGCAAGCCCTCCAGCGCCGATGAAGTGCTTGTATTTTTGTAGAAAAAAGTTACCTTGGTCGTATATGTAACCATTTAATCAATTTAACCAATTTAATATGTAACCACTCATGCACCACCTGCTGTACCTCTTCATTGGACCGAACAGTTTTGAAACTTTCTACTCCACTCATACACTAGCTGGACTGACAGGCATGCATCGTCATATTGGGCCTTAATTCGCCGATGAATTTCTATAGGCTTCACATCTTCACTGCCCCATTATGTTCCGTTCCTGTGCCAGTGAATATCACACAAAATGCTCCTCACTGCCCCATGTGAAAAGTGGAACAGACAGGAGTCTCGACAAACCAACAGCCCGCACTGGTATACTATGCATAATACCGCTGCCAAAATGCCAACACAAAAGTCCGTCACGAAAAATACAGTTCATCGTCGATAGAAGCGACAGTCGCTAGAAAACCAGCAGCCACACATTATGCAGTTAGTTTAGCGACCGGTCTGGCGCCATTTTTCTTAACATCAACATATCCTAAAATGGACACAAGGAATTATAATTTAAGAAGGAAAGGCGGACAGGATGATACTGGCCACATCACTCATGGAGTGTCTTAGGTCTATAAAATATGAATCTAGCACCGCATGCACAACGCGCCTTAAAGCGGGTAAAGAGGTCCTTTATTTCTACTGTGCTTACCACGGATATCATTAAAATATCACACTACAAGAGGCTGGGGGAAGTCATCACCAGTATCTACCCCAGACCAGGTACTTGAAGAAGAAAGAAGATATATCTAAATAATCAATCAAGTGCCGTCTCCACAATGTACGTTACCCGCGATGGTTCGTCAACACTTCTGTCACAGACCCTGTCCGTATACAGTGACCACCCTTTTGTTCGTCCAACTCTTGATATGTTCCCACTTGTAGTGCTGTTTACCCCTGGCTCAACTGTCTTCCACTTTCCCCTGCTGTATGATTTTCTTTTAAACAAGCATGTCATATTATCTGCGTAGCCGAAAGGTTAAGAAAATAGGCTCTTAGACATAATGTGCGTTGATAGCGGGTTGCTGGTTCATTCCCTTCACCGGCCAGTTGGTCTTCAACGTTGACTCCTCAATGGCAAACTACTGACTGTAACATTCTCTAGAAATTCCGCCTGGGATTGATCGTAACATCCCGACAGGACATACATTTTAAGACTTCATATCTAATAATCCCTGGTTTACTTTGCGTCACCTGAAGCTCAACAATCACCCCAGAATCACCAAACTCCACTGGAGTTACTCCAGTAGCTAAGACGCTACATGTTCCAACAAGATAAAGTTTATTGCTAATGTTCCATCCAATCCATGTTTTCTACAAGTCTCTTCGTGCAATCTCAGTGTTGACGTTTGGTGGATTGTTCAGTTACTTATAAATCAATCTGACATTGTTATGTTATATGCGAGTATGTTATCACGATCGACGTCCCCGCACTTTGGGTATTTCGACGCGTGATCAGTCTTCCAATGCAGCAGCAATCTCAACGTATCTTTGCTCACTGTTCTCATGAGGAGTTGGTAAACGATCTGGAATTAGTTAGTTAGTAGTTAGTCGCGGCTCCAACTTCACGGCAAAGGGCCGCCCCAATATGCTCCGTTCCTTTGCCAGTGAATATCGCACAAAATGCTCCTCACTGCCCCATGTGAAAATTGGAACAGATAAGTATCGACAAACCAACAGCCCGCACAAGTATACTTAGCATAATGCTCCTGTCACGAAAAATACAGTTCATCGTCGCTGGAAGCGGCAGTCACTAGACAATCAGTTCTGGAATTGTTTTATACAAGATAGTAGCAACATTTGGCTTAAAGAAAGCGCTTTTACAATGGTGGTCGCAAACCTGGGTTAATTATTTAGTATACATAAAAGCAACACTCAATATACCAACACAACACTAGGCACCTGAAGTGGTTGCGGGTACTTTTGTTTTGAAGAGCGTGTTATTTCAAACTGTGTGTGCTATACTAAATGCTAAAGTACTCGCGGTGATGAAGAACACATTGACCAAGCTCAGCGTAAAGGCAGAACGGGCGTTGTTGCAATACGAGGTGTTGCAGAAACAGTACAGAGCTGAGAAGTTGTTCTGATCGTGAAAGTACTGATGACAACCGGCAGAGTCGTTCAACCCTGGCAGGTCACCGGGGTAGTAGCAAGAGCGTATCACGCCAGTCCAGCCATCTGTGAAGCAAACAAACATCGATCAGTTAACTCATTCCACCTCCATCTACTCAGATTACATTAATTAACTAATACAAAAGTGAAGTTAGTTGCACGTCATTTACAGGACGTCGCAATCAACACTAGCATTTTAACTGTTTGTGATTTACTAGACAATCCCCAATAATAGCAACTATCATTATTTGGTGTAACACGTGTATGGACTACTCTTGAGTTCAAACGAGCGAAAACAAAATTAGGCAGTTTTTAAGTTCAGTAGCTTACCATTGCTTCCTGAAAGACCAACGCCTTATTTCATTGAAATCAACGCAGGGCGGTCTGCTGTCTAATCACCTGAAGCTGATTTTTAAACCCACGACTCGGTTGTCGGGAAATGGTGCATACGTTAATTCATGCACACATGACATTTCAATAATAAATAAATAAATAAAACTACCCTTAGTGAATTTGAACGCAGAAGCCACAAACAGTTTGTTGCACGATTTATTGCCTGGCATATTTCTCTGCATCTCGTCAGGTGTATACTGCAGAGTGATATATCTTATGAAGTGAATAAATGAATAATACTTTGGCTTAAATACTTAAAACACATAGTCACAGGTATTGTTGGAATGTGGAGTATTTGTTATCCCCAAGGCAATTTCAGATTTAAAACGAACTCTTTCTGTTTGTATAAACGGACTGAAACCACCTAATTGTTTAGATCAGACTATTTATGTAAGCAATCGTTTATTGTTCGTCGAATACAGTTTACGAAACGCCTTTTCTTTTTTTTAATTTTATGACCGCAGTTTATGACATTTTAGGAAATCACCGATGAGGGCGTTTTATAACCTATCGACTCACTCACGAGTTCGTTTTAAAACTACATTTGTCGTGGGGGTACCAAATTCTCCACAATACCCGTGACTATGTGTTTTAAGTATTTCAGCCAAAATATTATTCATTTATTACTTTATTTTATATGTAACTCTACATCACGTACATCAAGACGCAGCGAAATATGCGTGGCAATAAATCGCGCAACGTATCGTTTGTGGCTTCTGTGTTTGAATTTTTGTTGTTGTGTATCCCTTATGGGACGTTGCAGTCAACACCAGCATTTTCAGCTGTTGTTGATGTACTAGGCAAGTGTTACGTTCAGTAGTTTGCCATTGCTTTCTGAACGACCGGCCCCTATACCTTTTTCGAAAAAACCAGCACCGCCGTGTGTTTGAATACAACTACTATTATCGTGTTTCTACCGTTGCTGGCATTTCCAGTTAGAGTTTTAGAAAGTAAGTATACTCTCCAAGCCCAGAAACCACCAGTGGGGTGTGCTGGACCTGTACTGGAGCTTCACATCTATGGAGAGGCAAATTAGGAGGCAACCAGGTCATGTCATGGTTCCACACAGCACACTCGGGAAGTCACACCTTCTGTCACATATGACTATGTAGCCTCTCTCTATATATATCCATAGAACTAAGCCTGGGTTGAATTGTAGTCACCATGTGTTGCCCATGCAGCATGATCCCTCTCTCCGCCTGCCTAGTGTACTCCAAAGGAAAGATAATATCAATACATTTGGAACAAGACAAGCTGCAGAAGCTGTTGGATCAGCAAATCAATGCTCTAACTGTCCACCTGTCGAAGCTTCGATCCTAGACCAGTTGTCAGCCAAGGCTTAGGGCTGGGTCTGCTCTGCCATGACATTTAGTCTTTAGGTTGCATTTACTCACACCTGGATAAGGCTTGTGCCCTACTAACTGCGCCTCTCCGCCCGAAACCGTTGGCACGATGTGGGGTGTCGGATTTGGTAAGCACCGTTCAACATTCGGCGCTAACAGAAAGCCGGTAGTACCGTCTGCTGTCATACGGTAGCCCAGTATATCTGACTAAGACTACTATATATTATTTTATTTGCGTTTGCTCGCTTTCAACTCAAGCGTAGTCCAAACACATGATTTTTATGTGTGGATTAGCGTCCCCCTATTACAAGTGTCCCTCGCTATCAGACGAACCCACTCCTTCTTTAGAGGTACTTATAATTCACGCCCCAGAAGTCAAGGACGAGAAGTCAATATCTGTCCCGTAAAATATATTCCGCATATAAACAAACTTTGAAATCTGCTGTACAATCTCCAGAACAATTTTTTTTAAATTGGGTGGACATAATTATAAGGATTTATGTTAAATCTCATTGTGACGGGACAGCCCCAGCAGCATCCGAATGACACAAGTTAAAAAGGAATTAAAGAGCCCACAATAATTTTCTATCATTCTCTAAAAGCATAAACGTCCACCAGAAAATGATAGAAATGTAATAAGATTGAAAACAAGAGGAAAATACTTTTTGACCACGCACGCCCCATCATTTCTGTAATGCTAGGTCTGAGAAAGCTTTGGTGTACAGATCAAACGTAAAACCCAGACACCACGGCACCAGTAGGCACCAGTCGGCGGGCGCTATCAAAGGTTGAAAACTCACTGTTTTCAGTTGATACATCGCGGAGCCAGTCAGTTGAGATTGACGTGTTAGTTTACAATTCTGGGGTTGGAATAGGGGCAGACACCTAACACCTTAGTTCAACAGGACCTAACGTGTGAACCAGCCACGGCAGAATGGGAGATAAGAGGGTCAGCCAGACCCGTCTGAAATAACACATGCGGTAAAAGTCCAGACATTGGGGAGACGGGACAACGTCTGTAGTTGCCACCACAAAGGAGCAATTAGGACCAGATGCTTAACACCTCTCCGCAATACTACGGGGCAAAGTAGGAACACATGGCTGACACATTCCTGCCAGCAACCGGGAAGGCTGGTGTTACCAGCCTATTGGAATGTAATGACGCAACTGCATTGCCGCCAAAGCAGGTTTCATTGTTTCAGGCGTGGGGGGCATCGGTCAATTTGATTGACACATGAAACTACCCTTCAAAGGAAAGGAGGAGGGGTGAAAAGAATTTGGCACTTAATCCATCGGGGTAAATCGTCCTACATGAAAAATAGGTGGAGCTAACAGGAACGTGGACATAGTAATTAGCTAACGTGGAAACTAGCCTGGGATGAAGAGAATAAAACTATGAGCAGGGACAACAATCCTCAGACGCATTCACAATAGCGTACCAGGGAAGCCGGAATTTTAATTTCTGGTGAGAGATTACCCTCTCGTTTTGTTACTTCGATACAATGTCGTATGACAGGATTTCCTAGCTAAACCCAGGTAATGCCATTACTCTGATTAGTTTGTCTGCTAGTCTGAAGGCTTGTGTAGTTTCTTGTTCTGCATATTCTCCAAAACTTTACACTGGTGGATTTTCTTTGTACTTAATGTTCCAGTTCTAGCTTTACGATTTCACTGAGAACTATTTTCTTCTTTCATTCACCACTTGGTTGTCTGATTTGTTGTATGTGATAATTTGGAGAAATCCATTATCCAAGCTACATGAGCGTGTGGCTTATGCATGTACAGGAGATACATTTAGATTCATCCTGTATGATGTTAAACATTGGGGAGACTGACTACTTAGGAGAAATTCCTGAGAGCTACCAGTCTCTTGATAGCGTCCAAATTAACGTTGATTATTTGGACCAACACTTTGAGTGCCTACCAAGATTGTGGTGAAACCACTTGGTTTGAGGAATGGCACCAGTTCACCTTGTCTGCATGATGTCTGCATGAGGACAGACATGACTTAGGACATTCAATATCTCAGACAGATTCAGGGAAGGCATTTAATGTTCGACAGGACTGTGCGACCAGCCCTTCAGACAAGACAGTATGAATGAATCAGAAAGGGACAGAGTAAGTGAGGTGAACTTATATGGGAAACACCCCATTACATAAATGTATGTGATGATGTATGTTTTGAGCTATAGATGTTCTAAATGGTTTTATGAATATATACATATATATTTATTTATTTAGAACTGATATATGTTTATGTAACATGCCATCATCTATCATCATACCATCATATATTATGACTTGAATGTATGTTTATATGAATGTATAGATATATGTGTTTGAGATGTGTAGACGTAGATACTACCCATCTCCGTTCGTTTCATTCCAGATCTCTTAGGAGCAATGGACAGTCAACAACCCATATCCGGAAGTGACTTAGCCTTGTGAAGGGACCAATTTGGACTCCTTCAATCTGACAGTGAACTGCGTCTCACTGGGGGAAGCATGACCTATGTGACCTCTTAAGTTACGTATACCATAACATAATCATCATCATCATATGATCATCAATAGCAATAATAAACACAGTTGTTGTATTTTAAAACTCAAATTTGTCCGTATAATTCTAAATGTTTATAAATGTTTGTGTAGCGTAATCCAGTACACACATTTTGTATCATTTAGTGGGGGTTCACACATATTGTCCAGAAGTGGGAATCTATGTCCGGGAGGTACTTTGTCTATGCAGTCATAAGTAACCGGATTACGTTGCATAACTTAACTCCTCCTTTCTCACTTCTGGTGATACCAAGTACAGCCAAATCTATATAGATATATTCTATCTTCAACGAGCCACTTCTTGGCTGTTTTCTTGAGTATCTGGGACAGTGTCTTAAATCAGCATAAAAGACATTTGTTCCACGTTTTCTCTCTGGGATCTGGGTGGTAATTAGTCCCTTCTGACAGAATTAGGGGATCTCAAACTGCACCCAGAACTAAACACCAGCAGAAGAAAATGATGTTGGCTGGGTGGTTGCCCAACCGGGAGCTACCTCAAGCCAGTTGGTGACACTCATCATTTTCCCTCAGCTGGTTACTGGGATATGGAATTTATATTGGGGCAGACAAAAGTAAACAGACTGTAACGTTTTAAGGCAATCCTTTCTGGCTCCCCTCCCCCACAATGACAAACACGATACATTCCCCGTGGGTACCTATCGGGAGGGCAGTCTCTGCACCAGCCTCTTCCTGATGCATGCTAGTCCTGTTCATGGCTCAGGCGACCTGACTGTCAACACAATGATGCCAAGGGTTAGAACCGAAGTCTCCCAGAGGCCTTCCAACCAGCCGAATAACCAAGCAAGCAACTAATCAACCGCCCTTTTCCGAGAAGAGCTACTGCCCCAGGATAATGAGGGCACGGAAGTATACCATCCTGTGTTAAGTGGTAAAAAATCCACACCATCTACAATGTGAATTAAGCCAGGTCTGCCTGAGTTAGAAGTGAATGGTCGCACGCCCAAACCAGCCCTCCTTCTGGAAAGCTTAATGGATTAGTAACTGCTTGCAAAAATAGCAGGGTAACTAGTCACAAAGTTCATAAGCTAATACGTCACATGGCGTTGAAAAAGAGAGTCCTTTTCTTCTTATGCTTTCTAATTTGCACTAATATCATATTACATCCTTGTAAATGGGACAATTCTTAAACAATTGAAATGGTACAACTATCTCGGAACAATCATAACATCTGACGGAAGACAATTCTTAAACAAGTGAAACGGTACAAATATCTCGGAACAATCATAACATCTGATGGAAGACAATTCTTAAACAAGTGTAACGGTACAACTATTTCGAAACAATTATTACATCTGATGAAAGATGCCTTGTTAAAGATGACAGCAAGAATCGCTATGGCAAATGTAGGCTTTTGCAAGATAGAAGACATACTGACCAATGAGGAAAAGATCGTTGAAGTACCACATATAGAATAGATTATGTTGTTATACACACGTGAAACATAAACAATAAGCAGAGAAGTTGAGAACAATCTAATGACAGTGGAGAAGTTTTTTTTTGGGGGGGGGGGGGGTGGGGGGGGGGTGGGGGGGGGCACATTAAAAGGAGAAATAAACTGAAAAACAGTGCCAGCTGGCAAAGTTGATAGGAAACGAAACATGGAAGGCGGAGACAAATACACATGGCAAAATGGGAACAAGAACAAAGACCAGACCCAGTACACCGGTGATCACGCTAGATAGCGAACCACGACAACACACGCTTATCAGAGTGGCACATGATTATAATGATAATGATGCATTTCCACGTCTTCCCTTTACTTATTTGAGTGCCAATGAATTGATTTTCCTGTTATTTCAGTGATCTGAAAGGTTTTCCTACGAGTGTTATTTCAAGAATGGTTTGTTAGTTTTTTTTACAAGACTTTATTTGTTTCAGTTGACGTAGGTAGGACTTTGGGCATTTATAACTAATTGATTTTGCTGGAGGTCGTGACTCCGAGCAGACAAATTGTCAATAAAAGTGATCTACTCAAACTTCTCCGTGTTGTCAGTAACAATAAGGGAGGACACTCCAACCACAGCAGAAGAATGCTGACTACTGTACTAGAATAGAAACTAGAAACCGTAGAAAATAAAGAATGATTCGGGGGAAACTACCAACTCCTTAATCAGTCAATGTTGTTAGAATTGTGGGGGTTTCTACTCTGTATATACAAACACCAAGAAAAAGGCCGATTTCACTTCTTTTTTTTTTTTAAAATCACGCAGGGTCCTCTACATTAAAATTAACCCTTTCAATCCCAGATTATTTCGCAGCTTATGAAGGAAATTGCTACTATTAAAAAAAAAAAAAAAATACATGAACACAGATTAAATAATATTACAAGAGTTCTGTTCTTTTTTATATGCTATTCCTTAGTTGTGGCAAGGGTTAGACTAAGGCTAAACACAAATCTAGCCTCAGGATTAATATTATTAACACCCAAGATCACGATAAGTGCTTTTAGCTCCAATAGCAAATTGATGACACTTTCACTGATACATTAGAAAATTGTAATGCAAGTGAAAAGTGGGGTAAACTTAAGGAAACTCGTTATAAAACTGCGCTAGGTGTTTATGGTACTGTGGATCACAAGAGGCAGGACTGGTTTTCGACAAACAGTCAGCCACTGCAACCCTTGATTGATAACAAGATGATAGCTCTCTGGAAGAAAAAAAAACAAGGAAAAAACAACGCGGAATACTCTCAGTGAGCTGAAGCAAGCTAGTAATAATGTAAAAAAGGCAGCAAGTAAGGGTGCAAATGACTATTGGATCAAGTTATGTGAGTCCATTCGAAATGCAAGTGATAAGGGAAACATCAGAAGCATGTATGAAGGGTTAAAGAAGGCATGCGGTCCAATAATCTAAAGAAATGCACAACTAAAAACATTGACTGGGGAAATCATCATTGATTAAAAAAAAAACACCTGGATAAATGGGTATGGCACTATTTGCAGCTTTACTTAAATGAGTCCAAATTAGCGGATGACGCCCTCATCGCCAGGGAGGGCCTGTCAAATGTTGACCACCTGGACACACTTTCCACCATAAGAGAAGTTAAGTGTACTATTAATGAATTTGCATCTGGCAAGACTACGGGTAAGGATGGAATTCCAAAAGAGGTTATCAGCAGTCGGCAAGACACACTCACTCTACAGATCTACCAGATAATGGAGCTATGCTGGCGAGAAGGACAAATCCCACAGGATTTCAAAGATTCAAGCATCATAACACTGTAAAAGAACAAGGGGGATCGGAGCGACTGTAACAACTATAGGGGTATCTCACTTCTGTGTATTGTTGGGAAAGTATTTTCCAGAATTGCCCTGCGCTGACTTCAAGTCCTGGGAGATCAGATCTACCCCGAATCACAGTGCGGCTTCCGACAGAACCGGTCTACCATTGATATGGTATTCTCATTGCGACAAATGCAAGAAAAATGCCGTGAACAGAATCAACCAATGTTTATTGCCTTCATCGACCTCACAAAGTCATTTCATTTGGTCAGTCGTGAGGGTCTTTTCAAGGCACTAAAGAAGATTGGCTGCCCACCAACTCTTCTGTCCATTGTGGAATCGTTCCACACAGGCATGAAGGGTATAATAGTGGAGTTAAGCAAGGTTGTGTACTAGCTCCCACCATCTTTGGAATATAGTTTTCACTTCTACTGAAATATGCATTTCGTGATCAGGATGGTGGTATATACATTCACTCACGCTCAGATGGCGGCCTCTACAATGCTCAGAGATTGAAGGCCAAGATCAAAATTAGGAGGGTACTGATCAGTGAGTTGCTGTTTGAAGATGATGCTGTAATTACGACCCATGGATGCGTGTGATGGATGCACATTAACACATGGTGATTTTTACCATCACGCACTATCTTAAGTCTCACGCGCTCAGTGCGTGACCTGTCTGCAATCATTTTCTCCTTTGTCTTTAGCCCAGTTCTAATATTTGCCCTGCATGCAACATGATCAGAGGCGAATTGCTCCCTATGTGCATTATCAATGCCTGTATTAATCATGTCCCGTTTACAAACATCTTTGTATCGTAGTAGAGACCGACTCCGAGACCAATCTATAATTCACCAAAAAAGTTGTCTTTGTTATCCTACCATCATCCATCCTCCTAACGTTTCCTGTCCATCTAAGTCAACGAAGGCTGAGCATGGAAAAAACCGCCACACAACCTGATCTTTCCAATACTTCAGTATTTGTGATTTTGTCTTGCCATTTAATATAAGGTATTCTTCCCAGACACCGCATATGAAAGCCGTTTAAACGTTTATCTTGGTGTGAGTAAGTTAACCAGACTTCACTGCCATGAGGGAAAGTACTAAGGACACAGACTTGATAGACCAGGATGTTCATTTTGGCAGTAAGCTTCCTGTTTTCCCATACTGTTTTTTTTGTAAACCTGTTCATTGTTGTTGCTGCCTTACCAATCCTGATGTTGATTTCCTGTCTAGGGATAATTTGCTATGTACCGCGGATCCTAGATATGTAAAATGGTCTATCTTCAGTTCGCATCGTCAATTGATGGTACCCCATGTGCACCTTGTGTGTCTTCTTTTCGCTAATTGTTGAACCAAATTCAGAACAAGCATTGGAGAAAGCAGATAGTACTAAGTAGACGTTGAATAGTTTGACTAAAATGGTATGACAGAATGGCCAGAGCTCTTGGAGAAAACTTGACACATTCCATTGGATCGCAAGGTGAGGAAACGACGCTGGGGGAGGACAGGATACACAATGAGAAAACACGAAAACAATATAACTAGACACTGCCTTGTTTGGAACCCACAGGACGAACAAAATAGTGGGAGACCTAATAATACCCACGGAGGAGAGAATTAGAGACAGAGATATGGGGCTGACGAAAGCATGGATGGAACTGCAGACGATAGCAAACAATAGGACGGCTTCGTGTGAACTGCTTGCTGGTCCATGCCCCAAATAAAGGATAAAAGGCAAAAGAATAATAATATTTTATGAATGACAAAAAATCACGTTAAACGTATTTTAGAAGCGTTATACCTACTTCTGTCAGGAGGCTGTTCTTGTTTACCACAAATAGGTCTGCGTCCGTGGTCATCAGGGCAGACGGTAGCATCGAACTGGTAGGCCTTGAACTCCTGCCCGCAGGCAGGTGAGACACTGTTGTCGCAGTAGTAACATCGGATGGTGGAAACTGTCGTCAGAAATAATGATTTTAAATTCTGCTCAGTTTTGTCACAGACATAGCATATATATATATATATATATATATATATATATATATATATATATATATATATATATATATATATATATATATATATATATCTTGAAGCTGTCTTTATCAACTTTTTTTTTTTTTCCACGTGTGCCGCATTATGTAATATTAGCTTTTTGTTAATTTGAGGTGGCGCTTCATAAATTCAAAACAGTATATCTCTTTGGTGAATTTAAACAAAGAAAATATAAAACACAGATTGCAACATTTGTTGCCTGGCATTTCTTCAGTTAGATACTGCATAGTCATGTATTCACTTCGTATGAAATCTAACTCTGCACCTGATGAGATACAGTGAAATATGCCAGGCAAAAAATTGCGCAACTTGTTGTTTATGGCTTCTTCGAGTGTGTGTGAATGCGCGTGTGAGAGACTATATTTGTTTGTATGTGTGAATGTATATGCATGTTTGTGAGTATACATTCATTCATTCATTCAGTAGCGTGTCCTTTGCAGAACCTCGCTGCCATAACAATCTTCCGAAAATCTCTCGATCATAAGCAAGATGTCCCGCGTCTGATACACCCATCTGGAGATCATCCGCCACATCCTGCACCCATCTTCTCTTTGGCCTTCCTCTTCCTCTCTTCCCAGGCATATATCCTTCCAATATTGTTCTCTCCAAACTTTCGTGACGTTTCAAGTGACCAAAATATTTCAATTTTCTTTGTTTTATCGTCTTTATAGCCAACCTTCTTAAATATTCAATTCTTTAAGTACGGATGCATTTGTTCTTTTCTTTACCCAAGATATTCGTAGAACTCGTCTATAACATTTATATTCAAAGGCATTTATGCGCTGTTCAGCTTGTTTAGTAAGTGTCCAAGTCTCACAGGCGTATGTTGCAATGGGAAAAATGCATGCTCTTAAAAATCTAATTTTGTAGTTCTGTCTGTCCCACTCCATAATTTATTCTGCTGTTTTAGTCTTTGAAGAGCAATTGATAGTCGCCGTTTAATTTCTGTCATTGTGTCACCATTGTTGGTAATAAGTGACCCAAGATATTCAAAATATTCCACGACCTCCAATTTTTCCCCATTAACGTATATTTCTTTCTCCATTGTAGTTTTGTCTGTATGCATTATCTTTGTTTTTGTTATGTTAAGATATAAGTGTGAGTGTACATGCAAGTGAATATATGTGTATATGAGTGTCAAGTGCAAAAGACCCGATACGAACCTATTATAACCTGCACCGTATTTAGCACAAGACGCCTCTGGTTTTACCGTCTCCCCCATAGACACGCCGCCGCTGTCTTGATTACTCGCTATGTTTAGTTCTGTCTAGTCTTGCGTGTAAGAGGGAAACAAGCGGCCTGTGGGTCAATGGAGTTGTGGGATGGGGGTTAACATCAAGAGATGCACTGTGGAAAGACTGTACCGTCTTGGTGGGAGAAAGAGATAGAGAAGGATACACGGAGATGGACGAACGGACGGGTGGAGGGACAGACATAGGGGTGGACGGACGGAGTGACGGACGGACGGAGGGACGGACGGACGGAGGGACGGACGGACGGACGGACCGATCGACCGACCGACCGACCGACCGACCGACCGACAGACAGACAGACAGACAGACAGACAGACAGACAGACACAGACAGAGTAAAGACCCAATGTAGCTGACATTTGTTATAAAGATACTAACTGATTTTACATGATATGGAAAGTATCATCATCATCATTACCGTAAATATCAACATCTCATTGCAGACGTTGGTACAAGAGTTGTCCAGTAATTATTCAGACTTTTATAATCTGTAGATAACTATGAGAGATGCATTGAAATTACCTGCACTATTTTTCGACACAGTCACCCGCCACTGCAACACATTTTCTCTACCTCTCTAAGGGCTTCTGTATTCCGGTAGCATAACATTCTTCTGGCTGGTCCTTGAGCCACAGGAGAACCCACCTGATGCATTTCATCGTCCGTATCAAAGTGTTGTACTCCGAGATGCAGTTTCAGTGGGCCAAACAGATAAAAATCACTCGGAGCAAAGTCAAGGCTGTAAGGCATGTGTGGTAGTACCCAAGAATGTTATGGTTTTGGCGACCGTATGGGATCTTGCGTTGTCGTGTTGAAGAATGACAAATATAAGTCGACCTTCACCGGGCTCATCCTAGATGTTTCATGACCTTCACGAAAGCGTTTCACCATTCACACACTGATGAACGTGCTACAGTTTGCTCTCCACATACACGGGATAGCCGATGATGAATTTCAGGTGATTTTGAACCGTCTTTCAGCAACAATTTCACAACACGCTGTTTCTGCTCTGGAACCAATTGGTCCTACCCCATTTGTAAAGAAAAAATAGCGCGGGAAATAGACCGACACTTGCCCATTTGACCACCAAATATCAGATGTATACAGTTCACCTTGGAGTAGTGACTACACTTAATAATCTTCATCTTTGGGTTATCCTGACAAAATCCTTATACTAACTATACCACCCATATAGAACGTCTCTGCCATCTCGAACCGCTGGAAAGGCCTTCCATCTTTCGCCAAGTCCTCTGTCTCATACATGTTCATGCATACGTGTCTTTAGCTTCCTGCATCAACAATCGTGTTGATCTACCTCTGCCTCATACATGTTCATGCCTACGTGTCTTTAGCGTTCTATATCAACCATCACAGACAGAAAAACAAATGACCAAGTACTACAGGAGACAAATGAACATCGTAAACTGATTAGAGAAATTAGACGTAGACAGTCAAAATTTTTTGGACATTTTATGAGAAGAAATGGATTGGAGAACTTGGTGACAACTGGCAAGATCGAAGGGAACAGACCATGAGGAAGACACCTGGATGGCTTGGCCACATGGCATGGACGAGACAGGAACACTGAGCTGATCCACGACACTGGTGATCGAGTGAAATGGCGAGTCATGACCGCCCACGCTTTCCGGCATGGCACATGATTGATTGATTGATCAACCATCGTGTTGGTCTGCCTCTGCCTCATACATATTCATGCCTACGTGTCTTTAGCGCGCTATATTAACCGTCATTTTTGTCAACCTCTGTCTTATACGTATTCATGCCTATGTGCCTTTAGCGTCCTGCATCAATCATCGTGTTGACCTAACTCTGCCTTTTCTTCCAAAAATCCCGCCTTCAATTACTGTTCTTTCTGAACCACTTGGCGTTAATCATGGTCGACATATTTCAGTTTCCAAGACACGACACTGTGTATGAGCTAGTTTTCTTTTGATTTTCAAACCCTCTAGCGTGTGAATATGTTTATATGATTCAGAAGGTTTTCAAATGAGTCTTACACATACTTTATTATCCAGTCTTCCTTGATCTAACCAACGCTGCAAGAACATTGAACGGTATTAATTGTGTTTCTGACATAATTGCACGGATCTGGTCTTTGTTTTTCAAATCAATATCTTGATGTCGGATGTCTGCGTGGCTGAAAGAATATGAACGTTCGCTGTTAAACTTCCTGTGTGGTGATGGTGGGATAGCGGGTTCATTCCATACACCGATTAGTTGGAATTATATGTTGACTTCTCGTGCAGAACGCAATGGCAAACTACTGGACTGTCACGTGGGTGTGGAGAACAGACTGGAGCACGTTCACGGGTGTTTGAATGGTGTAAACGCGTTCGTGTGGGTCATGCATCCACTGAGGATGAACCCCCGTGAAGGTCGACGAAAAAGTGTCGTTACGAGTGAAGCCTTACACAGTGTCGGAAAAGTTGTTTCGGACAATCGACGAGTTACTGTACGCAAAGTCGCGATGGCTACTGGCGTAAGTAACAGTTCTGTGAACAATATTACCGAGATTACCTCGATTTTCATAAATTTGGGAAGACCATTCACCATTAACGTACAAGGTTGTCCTGTAAAAGTGTCATTCTTCAACACAACATCGCGAGACCTCATAGAGTCGCCAAAACTATGGCAATTAATGATCTAGGTACTACCACTCTCGCCTTACAGTTCTGACTTGGCTTAGAGTGATTTTCACTTCTTTGGCCCACTGAACAATATTTCGGAGGACAATAGTTTGACATGGAGGACGAAGTGCGTCAGACAGTTCTCAGATGTATCAAGGATACAGCCAAAAGAATGTTATGCTGCCGGAATACAGAAGCCCGTAAAGAGATAGGAAAACTGTGTTACAGTTGCAGGTGAATGGGTAAACAAAAATAGTACAGGTAATTTAAGTCATCTCTCGTAGTTATCTAGAGATTACATCAGTGCGGATACTTACTGGACGACCCTTGTATAATGACACACTGGACGGTCACACAAATTCAAAGTCCAGTGACGTCTGTTCATCAGCATACATGAAATAATATTGATTGTATATATAATACCAATTTTAACATACGGCTGCGAATCCTGAACAATTAGTAAACAGACGGAAATATAACCGGAAGCCTTGGCGATGCGGTTTTAAGAAGAATGCTGAAAATTAATTGGACAGCCAAAATGAGCAATCTGGACATTTTGAGGGAAGCCAAATCGCAAAGACAACTTATCCCAGATATCAGAAAGAAGCAGTCATAATTGTTTTGTCCACATTTATAAGAAGACAAAAACCGAAGCATTTTGTGATAACAGGAAAGATTTGGGGAAACAGAGATAGAGGAAGACAAAGTGAGAAAATTATTGCCAGTCTTTTGTCATGGCACGGAAGGGAGTCAGCACAAGAAATGATCCATGACGTCGAAGATCTCAACAGCATGAACACTTTCTCCAGCCGGCAAGGCAGTGGATGATATGTCATACCCACATGGAGCTGGACGAATGTAATGGTTGGATTTTTTAGTCAGTATCCAATCAAAGTAGCAATTTTATTGTGACGAAATGACTGTGGGGTGGACTCAAGTCTAATTGAATGAGCATGAGTACTATTTGTGGAAGATAAAGCGACTGGCGTGATATCACCAGTCTGCTCAACAAAATTGAAGACTATTGAGAAAAAAAAAAAAAAAAACAGCAACAATAGCAAAACAAAGTCGTAGCAGGAACCTGTTATGGACCTGCGAAGTTCCAGGACCATAACATTTTGTATGCCTGAATGGACTGAGATTTACATAACCAGTCTTTCATTCATTTTAGTGGATGGCGAACGGAGGCGTCAAACCCTCTTCCGCCCGCGCTCATGGTATTATCAGCTGTAGCCCAGAAGCCTATCACCCGTTCGTCAATATGCCAGACTTGTGTACAATAACCAGGTAAGTAGCTCCAGAAACATTCTTACAGTACAGACGACCAAGAAGAATAAACATGCTGATATTTTACCAGATCTAATCATTGAAGAAACCTGGCTGATCAACAGCATCTTATCTCGGGAACAAATATATCGGCCATATCAAATGCCAGACTAATGTAGAAACAACAGTAAAGGAATGTGTAGTTCCTGGGAGAAAAGAGAGGTCGAGCAGCTCATTGGTGGGCACGGGGCATTACATACATCGTGGGCATGAACATGGATGAGGCAGGGGTACTGGAGACAGCAAGAGAATCTTTCCGGGGCAAAAAAAAAAAAAAAAAAAGGAGGGGAATGGTTGCGATGGGGGCCGTTCTGGAAACATTTGCTACATAATGATGGTGATGGCAACGAGGCGTTCTGCAAACACTTGATACATAATGATAGTGATGGCAACGAGGCGTTCTGCAAACACTTGATACATAATGATGGTGATGGCAACGAGGCGTTCTGCAAACACTTGATACATAATGATAGTGATGGCAACGAGGCGTTCTGCAAACACTTGATACATAATGATAGTGATGGCAACGAGGCGTTCTGCAAACACTTGATACATAATGATGGTGATGGCAACGAGGCGTTCTGCAAACACTTGATATATAATGATGGTGATGGCAACGAGCTTTTGCTATTTCATATCCAGTAGAGAATGAACAACATCGAGAACATATTGATTGTGAATACGATACTGGCAAATTGTT
Source organism: Cepaea hortensis (assembly GCA_963921405.1). Classification (NCBI taxonomy): domain Eukaryota; kingdom Metazoa; phylum Mollusca; class Gastropoda; order Stylommatophora; family Helicidae; genus Cepaea; species Cepaea hortensis. Next base: position 44,455,780 of record OY992892.1, on the reverse strand, counting down.
TGCTACTTGACGTGTAAGGGAGTTTGAACAGTAACAGCCTGACAAAATATCGATTATAAATATGTAGTTTGCGCAAGTAGTTTGTCAAATTTCACACTCCCAGTGTCTGAAGGGTATCATTATCAAGTCTATTCTTCACTCCGAAGGCTGGCTGTCATGAGTCTTCAACACTTTCTGTCTTCCATCTTCACTATGCATTCAGATAAAGTTGCACAATTTATTGCCTGACATATTTCGCTGCTTCTCGTCGGGTGCATGCCGTAAAGTTGTATATCATCTGAAGTGAATAAGTAAATAATACTTAAAAGATTCAGTGGTAAACAAAACGAAGGTTTGGACTAAACAAAAAATTAACGGCGGAAAATGAGAAGTAGGGGTGTCATGACTTAAAAACTGTTAATGTGGTAGCAGACATGAATTATACCGCAATGACAACATTTCAGTAATACTTAATCGCATGTTGGATACGAGAAGTCGCTTAAGATGATTAATTTTCACATTTTACTTAATCAGTTAAGCTGAAACAATTAAACACATAGTCGCAAGTATTATTTGAATGTGGACCATCTGTTATCCCCACGGTAATTTCAAATTTACAACAAACTTTTATTTCTTGATGTTGTCTATCCACATGTAACACTGTCTCCTCTCTTGCTTATTTCCCCTGCACTTTTCATTCAGGTCATTCTTTAATAAGCAACTGTGTGTTCTTTATGTATCCGAAAATAACTGTCTGAGCTTGATCTCATTCAGAAATATTTTCAGTCCCAGCGCGTGTAACACATCACTGTTGGTTTTCTCCACCCCACCCCATTTCCCCCTATCATAATATTCTGCTTATTCATCGCTATAATTACCTTTCCAAAGCTTCAGTGTCATTCTTACATTCTTTTCTAATTATTCATGCTTAGACACCGTACAGTTATGCGGACATGCAGTTAACTGTAAAGTACAGGACATACAACTAACTTCAAAGTACATGCCATACAATTAACGTTAAAGTACATGACATACAACTAACTTTAAAGTAAAGGACATACAACTTACTTTAAAGTACAGGACATACAACTTACTTTAAAGTACAGGACATACAACTTACTTTAAAGTACAGGACATACAACTTACTTTAAAGTACAGGACATACAACTTACTTTAAAGTACAGGACATACAATTAACTTTAAAGTACAGGACATACAACTAACTTTAAAGTACAGGACATACAACTAACTTTAAAGTACAGAACATACAACTAACTTTAAAGTACAGGACATACAATTAACTTTAAAGTACAGGACATTAATTAACTTTAAAGTACACGCCATACAACTAACTTTAAAGTACAGTGCATACAATTAACTTTTAAAGTACAGGACATACAACTAATTTTAAAGTACAGAACACACAATTAACTTTAAAGTACATGACATACAACTAACTTTAATGTACAGGACATACAACTAACTTTAAAGTACAGGACATACAATTAACTTTAAAGTACAGGACATAAATTAACTTTAAAGTACATGCCATACAACTAACTTTAAAGTACAGTGCATACAACTAACGTTAAAGTACATGCAATAGAACTAAGAGGTCTGTAAGGTGTGGAATGCGCCTGGCCCTGCAGCCAGCAGGGTTAGGATCGGCTAGCCTCTCCCAGGAGGGGTGAAGAGCGAAAATTAGTAGCCTGCCGATGACCCGCAGACTACACAAGTCAACCCCCACCTCCACGTGGTGCAGACCGGGCAACCATGACCGCGAGGTCATGGGCTAACGGGGCTATGGCTCGCCATAGGGGATGGACTCCCTGTGGTCAGATTAGTGTCCTAAACCTGCGACTGGCCTAGCAAGCCGGCAGGGGATCTTCATACTGCTCGTAGAAAAACTAAGAAGTATAAACGGACTGACCCAAACGGCTATCGACCCGGCAATGTTAACGGACTACGAGATGAATAGAACTAACTTTTAAAGTACTGAACATATAACTAACTTTAAAGTACAGGACATACAACTAACGTTAAAGTACAGGACATAGAACTAACTTTTAAAGTACTGAACATACAACTAACTTTTAAAGTACTGAACATACAACTAACTTTGAAGTACAGGACACTATTAGAGTAAAATATGCTAGTCTCATATGTTTGATGGGTTATTATATTGTGTGTCGACTCTAAAACTTCTTTATTATAATCCGCACTGCAGAGATGATGTGTTCAGTATCTCAGCCACCGCCTTTACTTCCCACTACAATCCCTGGTTCCCGGTTTAGACAGGGTCACCCAGAGAGCCTAGATCAATTAACAAATAACGCCCCGATGGGATTCGAACAGATGACCAACTGGACGCTAAGCAAGCACGTTCAGCGACTGCGTTACCGCGGCTGCGATGAAGTGTAGAGATTTTGCGTTCGCTCGATTTCAACTCCAGCGTAGTCCGTACGCGTATTACTACGAGTACTTCTAGTGCACTGGACATATTTTTGCGTGTGATTTAGCTTTCCTTATTGCCAGTGTACCTCGCCATTAGGTGAACCCACTCCGACTTCTGAGGTACTTGTAATTTATGTTGCCAAGTTAATGACGATAAGTCAACATTTTAGTCCAACTGACCGGTGTAGGGGTTGAACCCGATACCTCAGCATCAGCACACTGGATATTTAAGAACGAGCGCTCTTACCCATTCGGCCATGCTAGCCCCTAAGTGTAGAGATAACAATCAACTGATCTTGTTTATAATTTGTAACTGAGTTGTTTAGATATGAGAAACTGTTTCTTACTTCGACATTGCAGTTTTGGTCATTCCTTTTCATCTTCTAATTTATACCTCTCACCTGCCCTCTCTTTATTAGTTGTCTGACGTCAGAAAAGCTATTGCCTTGTTTGCATGTCACATAGCGACAACATTGAGAAAATTAATGTGGATTGCAAATATCTGTCTTCTTCTTCCTGGTTGGAACTCAGACAGGCATATTGACGTTTGTTATATCCTGTCAGTAAGCTTTCGAATAGCAAACATTTAGATCGATTCTCATCTCATCTCATCATGTTCCTCTTGTACCTTGCGGTGTCGAGGTGAAGCATAAACAGCGGGAGAGTGACCAGTTATGGGCTTTATGTATTGAAGTGAGATTGATTTTTATAATAAATGTAACGCTTAAGTAAATGACGTGGTATACTCTTGCATTTCGTGTAAGTAAGAGATTTAACGACACACATTATGGCGGATTTTGGTAATAAATATAATACTTCTGTAAGGGAATGGGAGTATTCTTGTATTTTATGTCCTTGAGCATTCAACAACATCAAGGAGAAGAGACATAGAGACAGACCAAGAGAAATGATGCTGGATGGACTGAAGCGGCGGTATAGATGAATATCATTAGCAGAGTTGATCCAGAACATCAAAGGCCGAGATCTGTTGAGAGGTATGAACGCCTACGCCAGCTGGTAAGGCACTTGATGATAATGATGATGCTGCTGCTGCTGCTGATGATGATGATGATGATGATGATGCTGATGATGATGATGCTGCTGCTGCTGCTGCTGCTGCTGATGATGATGATGATGATGATGATGATGATGAGTGTGTGAACAACAACTAGGTGTACTAGTACAGTTGTACTCCAGAGCCGTACTCAATCATGGCACTTGAACTCTAGATTACTGGGTTGGTAGTCAGGGCCACTAACAATTATGACAAAAATGTACTCCTCTCTCGGAGCAGTCATAACATCTCACGGGGGATGTGCCTTGAAGAGATTAGAACAAGAATGGCTATGGCGAAGTAGCTTTTAGAAGATGGAAAATATACTGACCAATAAACAGATGTCAAATGCAGCGAGAAAAAGAGTTGTAGTGCTACAAAGAATCAGTACGTTTGAACGGATGTGAGACGTGGACAATGAACAAGAAAGCTTAAAAACATCTAATGGCAGTGGAAATGTGGTTTCTGAAGAAAATGCAAAGAACATACAACAATCATTACCTTAAACTGACTGTACAGTTATGTCAGAAACACAACCATCATTACCGTCAACTATCTGTACAGTTATGTCAGAAACACAACAATCATTACCGTCAACTGCCTGTGCAAGTTACATATGTCAGAAACACAACAATCATTACTATAAACTGATTGTACATTTATGCCAGAAACACAACAATCATTACCGTAAATTGTCTGTACAGTTATGTCAGAAACACAACCACCATTACCGTAGTTATGTCAGAAACACAACAATCATTACCGTCAATTGTCTTTACAGTTATGTCAGAAACACAACAATCATTACCGTCAAATGCCTGTACAGTTATGTCAGAAACACAACAATCATTACCGTAAACTGACTGTAAGTAGTTAGAAAGGCGCAAAACGGGTATGATTTGCCGGATTAATCCGGATTGACCTTGACCTCGGCTGATTTTCACTCCCCCTCGGTCATGAAGTTGGGTACGGGGTGGTATGTAGGGGAGATATTTAACTCGTATATTTTGGGTTGTATAGTAAACATGTGTGTACCACATAATCAACATGAAGCACCCTTTTGCAGTGGTTAACAAGAAAAATCATTCATACCACTAAAAAACCAAAGAGTTCGTTTTCATAACTTTTTTATTTTTTCATCAAATTTTCAATAGTGTGTAGTCAACAAGTGTTGACATCACATACGTGTATTTTCATTGACAAAGTACATTCATTTTTATTGGTCGTAACAAACGTGACATTGAGTCTTTTATATAGCCATTTCACACATATGACGACTTTAATAGAACATATAGACACCAAACAGTAGAAAACATATAGCGGCATTACCTACCAATTTCATAGTGTCGGCTGTAATGGTCTCGGCCGGATCTTTGTCCCCTTGGCGACGGGCATTAGACACTGTTTCCCCAAATTGTTTAAAACAACTAACCGGTCGATACTCTATTGTCTGATAGATGTGTGTAACCACCAACCCATGAGCAAGATACCACTTTAAAAGAGGGGTGGCTAATAAAGTTTTCTTCCCGAAATAACTACCAATCAATGTCCGTCGTGGGGTACTCAGTAGTTTATTTTTTATGGCGTATTCTTTCATAAACTCCCCAATATCGTCCCTCGACACTTCTGTGTTCTTGAAAATAGGGGGCATTTTGACAAAGGACTCTTGTAAATCAGTCGGGGTCTCGATATCGCACTCCACCAACCCGAAAAAAGTATCTCTTTTTACAACCTCGATGATCTGTTTTTCACTCAACCCCAAGGAAGTTGTGTGGGTTCCCGTAAGAAACGCTTTAATCAACTCAATTATTGACAGATTTGTCTGTTGTACTCTGTTTTATTAAACTTATCAACATGGTAAAATGTACCACGTTTGGTCACGCCCACCGACATGGCACACGATGACTGAAGAATTACTGCCCTACACAAAAAAATCTAATTTATTTAAAATTAATAACTAAGCTGGTAGTGTTTTGTTATGTCTTTTCGTTACAAACTTGAGTCAGAAGTCTTATCGACATCGTTAAATTTATACAAGGGACAATATCACAATCATAGACACATTTCAAGCGAACGAAAGAAGAAGCGACACGTGATAATGATAGACCCAGAGCGGTTACCGGTATGAAACACAGTGTATTCTTTTTTCGGCGTTACAAAGTGTCTATCTTCTTATCTGTGGGCGTAAGTGAAAGAGATACCAAAAAAGAAAAATACTAGACAACGGTATATTGATGAACAGCGGTTTAACGCTTGCGAACGAATTTTAAAAATAAAAAAAAAAATTTTTTTTGTTTAAAAATTCACACTTTGAGGATCGAACCACTTCCAACCGAACACGGGCCGGGTGCTTTATCAACTAAGCTATTACTTCTGGTAACACTGATCTTACAAAGCAAAGATACAACAGTAACCTTCCAAGTGTGACTGTCGGAGATGATAAAAATAAGAATTACAGCGATAGACAAAACATATTTCTAGAACAGACATTTATAAACATATTAGACAAACCGAACACGGGCCGGGTGCTTTATCAACTAAGCTATTACTTCTGGTAACACTGATCTTACAAAGCAAAGATACAACAGTAACCTTCCAAGTGTGACTGTCGGAGATGATAAAAATAAGAATTACAGCGATAGACAAAACATATTTCTAGAACAGACATTTATAAACATATTAGACAAACAAATTACTCCCTCACTTATGGTTAAGCACCAATAAAGTATGGTTTTCAGTTGTATAAAAAAGTAACATAATTTATATGTACAACTGTGCTATGCTTACTTGGGGGAAAGTCAGATTTAGATAAAATTATTCAAATATCAGAAAAATTAACCTTGTAATATTTAATAATACCAAGTTTTAAGTATTTTAAAAGGCAATATAGCATAATAAACCATTCTTATATATTTTAAAAAATTATTTATGTACGCAAACTCGGAACAACTACGCGTCTTATGACACCTTAAACGTGTAATAAAATAAATTTGATAGGTCAAAAAGTATTAAAACTTATAGTCAAATGAAAGATTATGATGTCGTTGATTTCAAAAACCAATTTTGATGGTGTTTTACGAAATATATCAAGAGATATTGATATTATAAACTCAGCGTGTTGCACATTTGTGGCTAATTTCATTCCGTTACGAATTTTGTCCGGAGCTGCGTGTTGGCAAGCTTTCTCGTATGACCGCGCACGTTAACAAAACACCGGTCACACTGCAGTGTGTTTATTCGCCAGCCCAGACGAACACTGAGGCTCGCCTTGTAAGTGTTTTACTAACACGATAATTAGATTTAATTTTGATATCATCAGAATAAATCTAAATTTCGCCATGTTCTGGGTGAACGAATGGTTATATTTTTTCGTTTCGCTCTGTACAAAAGTCACACTTTTTTTTATTTCTTTCGCACCACACATAGCTGTCTTTGGTGTTCTGAAATCAACTTGGCTGACACTATCATCATCAAGTTCCGTGTTGTAGGCCTTCATGCCGCTGTCTTTGGTGTTCTGAAAGCGACTTTGTTGACATACCACTACCATAATTTCTAATCTCGGTATGTTACTGAGATAACAGTTGTCACGATGTTCATGCGTCTCTTATATGACTAAAGAAAGTTGTTTCTTTTCTAGTTGTTAGACAGGAAATTCACCTTACAAACCAGCTGCTTCTAATTTTTTGTTACAAGTTTCGCTGTCATACACCAAAACTATTTACCACTCTCTTATATTTTCATTTTCTAAAATTTTGTTTGTCCTGTACATTAAGCTCTTGTACATCATCCGTCTGATAATTCCCCCCTAGGTAATTTATCCACTTGGTTAAGAATGTTTCTATGTCACCTTTGGTGTCACCACTGTTGGTATCCCCGGTTACACTTTTTCTTCGTAAGTAACGTGACCACTGTGAGAATCAGCACTGGTTCATACTTATGATGTGAGCCGGTCGCTCAATGGCAAACTACTGAGTGTAAGCTTGTCTAGAAATCAGCTGAAAGCTGTTGACAGCGATGTCCTGTAAAACATTTACTTTCTTTTGATACCATTATTAATATTTTCTTGATAGAGCACTCCATATTACTACAATGTCCAACAATTATAGATCTGCTGCATTATCTATCCCCCAAAACTGTATCTTTATATCTTCCGAATTGTATTTTTGTGAGTTCTTTCTGGTGTCTCATAAATTCCCCAAGGCACGAGCCCACGCGAGCAGGGGGAAAAGAGAGAGGCCACAAGGTCTGTTTTCACTTGCTCTCTTTTCGTTTTTACTTGGTGGTACTTGCTTTCGGTACTCCTTTTCAAAGGAATGTAACACAAAAGTCATCTACACAAGGCTTTTAATGCACATGTGAATGTTATCACGTTGATAAGGCTGTGTACGGCAAATTAGCTATGTTTGAAAATCTACAAATTGATGGGGAAAGAAAAACATATTGGATCTGTCATGTGGATTGCTAATGAAATAGGTAAATATCAGCCAATTAAAAGGGGTGTGTAATGTTTTTCCCCTTGTACACCAGAAATATATGAAAAGATTATTGCGGGACATCAATAGATAGGCAGTCTTGATTGTAGACAAGGAACAGAACCTGCAACAATTAATAGACGTGAACAACTAGGATTAGAACTAAAAAGACACAGATTATTAGGAAAACACCACAAGTAAATAGGAAAATAAGTACAATTATCTCGGAACAGTTCTGATGGGCAATGGTTTGAAGAGATTACAAGAATCGCCACGGCGAATGTAGCCTTTAGCAAGACGAAACTGACCAAAAAGATAGCAATTAGAAAAAGAAAGGGTTGAAGTGCTTCATACTTTTGTATCGAGGTGTGGACCAGGCTGAAAAACATCTGATGGAAAGGTGGAGAAAAGATACCACGGGCAGAAAATAATCTACAAGAAACAAAATGAAAAGCGTAAATAGATTATAGAAATTGGACATAGAAAAAAAAATTAAATGGGCATTTTATGAGAAATAAACATGGTAACAACTGGCAAGATCGAGAGGAAGAGACCGAGAAGTAAATACCTGGATGGGTTGGTATGGTCGAGAACAGATCCACGACTCTAGTGATCGAGTGAAATGGTAGAACATGACCGCTTAGTGACATGATGGGTGAATAGATGTGTAACCCCATGATAAGCAAAATGATGTCATCAGAATAAAGCTAAAATTCACAATATTCTGAGCACAAAGATTGAAAAGGCCTAGCGACATGATGTATGGATAGATGTGTAACCACATGATAATCAGATTGATGTCATCAGAATAAATCTAAAATTCACCATATTATGAGCACACGGATTGAAAAGTAAGAATGTGATGTGATGGGGACACTTCGGGCCGTGTGTTTGTTGTTTCATTTATCTGTTAATGGTTTGTATCAGTGTTTGTGCGTATGACTAAAAACGTGTCTGTCTGTATGTCTGACTGTCTGTCTGTATCTGGTTATTTGTCGGTGGGTTTCTCTATATGGATATACTGGTGTCTATGACTGAGTGTCCATCTATCTGTCTGTGTGTCTATCTATATGTCTGGCTGTCTTTTTATCTGTCTGTATGTGTGGTTGTCTGTATCTGGTTATTTGTCGTTGGATTTCTCTATATGGATATACTGGTGTCTATGACTGCGTGTCCATCTATCTGTCTGTGTGTCTATCTATATGTCTGGCTGTCTTTTTATCTGTCTGTATGTCTGGTTGTCTTTTTATCTGTCTGTATGTCTGGTTGTCTGTATCTGGTTATTTGTCGGTGGGTTTCTCTATATGGATATACTGGTGTCTATGACTGCGTGTCCATCTATCTGTCTGTGTGTCTATCTATATGTCTGGCTGTCTTTTTATCTGTCTGTATGTCTGGTTGTCTTTTTATCTGTCTGTATGTCTGGTTGTCTGTATCTGGTTATTTGTCGGTGGGTTTCTCTATATGGATATACTGGTGTCTATGACTGAGTGTCCATCTATCTGTCTGTGAGTCTATCTATATGTCTGGCTGTCTGTCTGTTTGGCTGTCTGTGTGTAATCTGGTTATTTGTCGTTGGATTTCTCTATGTGGGTATACTGGTAGCTATGACTGCGTGTCCGCCTGTGTTGTTGTTGTTGGTCACTCTAAGACCTCTAATGTTAGCACAACGACCAGCCTATAAAGAACTCACAATGAGAGTGTGTATGACTGATTGTGTGTGTGTGATATTCTGAGAGATTGGCCTAAAATTTACTTGTGTATGGTAGTCCGGATTACAGGGTATCCTTCTTTCTTCTATGGAGCACTTTTGTGAAGTATAGATGAATCATGGTTATGTGAACCCATGGAAGCATGTGGATGAAGTGTAACAACATATTGTTGCTGGTCTGGACCGATAGATCATCAGTATGGTCACAGATTAAAATAGTCACTGTCCAGAAGGCAAGTAATGTGCTTTCGGCAAAGCCAAGAAACCCATAACAACCAGGTGGTGGGAACTTTCGAATATATTGATTACCAACAATGACACAATGAAAGAAATTAATCGGCTGTCAGTTGCTCTTCAAAGACAACTTAATAGAGTGGGACAGATAGAACTACAGAAAATTATGTTTTTAAGAGTATTCAACTTACGCCTGTGAGACACTAAACACGTCATAAAGGCACTTGAATATAAAATGTAATAGAGGGGTTCTAAGAATATCTTGGGTAAAGAAAAGAATATTGAAGATGGTTCTTTAAAGACAAGCAAAAAAAAAATTGGTATATTTGGTCACTTGAAACGTCATGAAAGTTTGGAGAGAACAATAATGGTGTATGTCTTGGAAGGCCCAAAAGAAGATGATCTCCAGATGGGTGTAATGGACATCTTGTTTGTGATCAAGAATTTTTTTTTCCTATATTTTCGGCGGGTTTTTATGGGAATGAGATTCTGCAAAGGACATGCTACTGAATGGTAGTAACATGTGTGAATACATTTAGATTTCAGGATCACCCAGGAATATTTTCTTATATACACTTTTCGCACCAAGACAATTAATTTTCAAAGTTCACACATTAGAATACTTCTGGTTTCATTTAAAACAAACTTTACTAAAATAGTTTTCTTTATAAAGTGAAATAGTGCCACGTGTTAGAAGTTGATACATCAGAAGCCGACTTGGGACCTTTTCGATATATAACTATTGTAACCAATGGTGTATTTTAATGGTGGTTAGTGATGTCTATATGGGTTAAATATAATCATATCATTGACGATGTGTTAGAGATGTATGACTCTTCATCGGTCTGTGTAACAGTCTTGGTCATAATTAAAGTGGGTTACACCAGGTCAAAGGTGGTTCGGGTTGGAAACATACATCTGGAAGACGTGGACATAAATGACCAAAGTGGGCTTCCGGTCACATGACCGACATCTCGGAAAGAACATTTGTGTTAATTTCTTATCTGTTTTCTGATTGGTTAATTCAAAATGTCCCTCAGACCACTACAGGAGATATGACCTATGTGATTTTGATGTTATCTGTTCTCTGATTGGTTGATTCAAAATATCAGGCAGACCACTACAGGGGATATACCCTTTATGATTTGATGTTATCTGGTCTCTGATTGGTTGATTCAAAATGTCCCTCAGACCACTACAGGGGATATACCCTTTGTGATTTGATGTTATCTGTTCTCTGATTGGTTGATTCAAAATGTCCCTCAGACCACTACAGGGATATACCCTTTGTGATTTGGTTTATCTGTGTTCTGATTGGTTGATTCAAAATGTCCCTCAGACCACTACAGGGATATACCCTTTGTGATTTGATGTTATCTGTTCTCTGATTGGTTGATTGATGTTGTTCATTTCAGCTATACACCTCTCTCACGCAGACAGTATCAAAACCCGTGACGAAACGAAGGCCAAGTCTTTTTCTCCTTTTCGCATTCAACGAAGAAGGATGTTTTGCTTCAACAGATATTAAATTCAATTGTTACATTGTGTAAGGTACCTATTTTCCAGTAAGGGCTATAATCTGTGTCTTCTTACTATTCAGTTCCACCCCTAGTTATTGACTGCGTGGGTCTACTAAATGTTGCAGGTCCTCTTCATTGTATGTAATCAGACTGTGTCATCTGCCTAGCTGTTATTGTTTCCTTTCATGTCTTCTATATTTCTGGAAACAGTTTCATTGTACAAGCCGACATTACACATACCCATCTCACACCTCTCTCAATAGGCTGAAATTGGTCTACTTCATTATCAATTTTTATGGTAGCTTGTAGTTTTCATTATATGTTTTTACATGTCTAAGGTCTTTTCCAGCCGTTTGTAGATCATCAGTTCTAAAGTATTAAGCATTTATGCTATGATGCTGTCTGAACCGGGCTTTTGGTAGCTTTCATATGGTTAGAGCCTCCACATTCAAAACGGTGGCCCTTCCTTATTATATTCTTCTCTGTTAACTTCATAAAGGTTTTTTCAATATTCTGATCATACGTGTAAAAGCTATTCTATTATTTTATCCATCTGTTGTCTTTAGGTAGCCTTCTGCTGATCTTTGCTTAGTAAGTGGTTGAATTCTTTTGCTATTAGTTTCGTATTTTACTGTTGCGTTGTTTTTTTTTTTTAAATTTCTAAGCACTGAGAGTTTCTTTGACCTCTTATATAATATTCTGAGTTTTCTGTGATTATCTTCATATTAGCCAAATTTATCTTTGTTTCCATTAGTTGTTTCAAGAATCCCTATCTTATTTTACTTTGTTATATCTATAATATTTATCCTTTCACCAGGTTGAAAAGTTGCTGACAGATCGAAGCCATTACATACAAGGAAGTACAATCTCGAGGCTATTACGTACAAGGAAAGGAAGGCAACTGTCTACCACTGGTATGCCTTCAACGTTTTTCATATTAAACATCACTAAATATTTTCAATCCTAAATAGTGTTCCTTGGTGGTCATATTCAGCAATGTTCATTAGTATACCACAGTTGTGTCATCCAATATAAAATAACACAGAGAATAGAATTACAAACAAACAAAAAAATAAAAAATAAATAAATAAATAAAATAAAAAAATAAAAAAAATATTTAAAAATTTTTACAAAAGGTCATTGTTTGTCTTCATCATCTCCTACATAAGGACTGGATGTGAAGAAAACAGAGAAAATGAAAATATAATACTAAGTGTTATGTGACGGTATAACCTCAGTTGCCATATCTTCCTTTTGGTATGTCTTATAAAATATTTCCTGTAGATATGTCATATGGTTGCAAAATATCTATAATGATGCTTGTTATTCTCCACAGCTGTTTGCTGCCCAGTGCTTACTCGAGATTTATACAGGTGTGGAACGATAGGAACCTACAAACTAATTTTCACTATCAAGACGTTATCTATTGGATCCACACAAAGTCTTACTATCATCAAAGCCAACACCGGAAACTATTGCCTAACATTATCAAGCCGTTACCAGGAACTATAATAACAGGAAAAGCTACCAACTACACAAGATCTTAATATCACCTTATCATCAACCGGAAACTATTGATTCATATTACCAAGCCAATACCGGAAGTTAAAAGTCTTTTTTGCTGAATAACACTGTCTACTACCAAGATCTATAATTTGGAAAAGTTTGGATACACAAGAGCTTATCACTATATCTCCGGAAACTTGACTCATCACCACAGTTCTGTCTATCACTATGGCCACTACTCAGAATGTCTTTCTGTGTCCTACATGTGACAAAGCCTTTACCGAACATCACAATCTCACACGTCACATTAACACCGTACACAGCACCACAACTCACAAGTGTCACATATGTTATAACTCATACAAAAGAAAAGACGACCTAAAGTGCCACATTAAAAAGCATCACCAGACATCATCAATGGACACTACACCCTCAATGCACACTACACCCTCAACATCAAACATGGACACTACAGCACTAAATACTACTGCATCAAACACCCCAACACGTAAAAGGAAAGCTCCCACAGACACACATACACCTAAAAAACAGAAACTTGGACAAGTTGAAACAGAAACACCAGACAACCTCCCTGATGAAATCCAACCCACCTATAGGGAAAACTGGGATAGTATTAGGACACATCACAAGTGTGGTAAACACATGTCAGTCTACACATACTACATTAGCCCACAGACACAGCACCCTATCGACTGGACAGACACCCTATACAAGGTCTTTAATACTCAGACAAACCGATTCAAGATCAATTATTCCCACCATTTAATTCTGAGACATAGAGAAACACAGGACCTTAGATTCTTTCACGCTTCCTCCAACAACGCTCCCGTTTTAGAATTTCCAGCTTTAATTAATAACAGATACGACTTTGACGACTTCATCAAGACAGTTCATCAACACGACATCCTTACATATGCTATGCAGCAACGACCAGACACCAAATACAGTGTAGAGACAGTAGCTGCTACGTCATTTTATATTTTTCACATTCCTGAATTTCCTATTGGTTGCTGCCTGACTGATATTCCCGAATACATTACCCACAACCAAGCCATCAATATATTACAACACGACTCTAGTTCTAAGCCATACACTGATAATCTTTGTTTTTTTAGAGCACTAGCAGTACATAAAGGAGCAGAAGTTAAAAATCTTAGGAAACAGACGAAAGAGTATGTTAATAAGTGGAAAGAGTATCAGCACATAGAATCCCTTACTAATTTTCCAGGTGTTAAACTACTCGATGTCCCCAATTTAGAAGAATGCTTTGCTCTCAATGTAGACATTTTTGAGTATGATGATAACCATTCACTTGTACCAAAGCTTAGAGGTAGTGGAACATACGATGAAACGTTAAGACTGTTATTTTTTAAAGATCATTTCATGCATATTGTAGATATTGACAAAGCAGCTCACGCTTTTAGTTGCCCAAAATGTGGGAAGTTGTGGAAGATCTTTAGGGATCTGGAGAAACATTACAAAACATGTAACGGGGGTCAAACGGTAGAGCATTTTAAAGGAGGGGTTTACAGTCCACCTGAAACCGTCTGGGAACTTATTGCTGACCAAGGCATCCCAGTCGATCCTAAGTATGTTTACCCTTACAGGGCTACATACGATTTTGAATGTTTCTTTGAGTCTTCAAATCTTCCTTGTGATAGTAATTCAACACAATTTTTAGCAAAACATGTTCCCATGTCGTTCTCAGTCACCTCCAACGTACCTGGGTTCGAGACCCCGGTCTGCTTCATCACAACGGGTGATCCTCAAGATCTGGTGAATAGGATGCTTGATCATTTGATCCGAATCGCTGATGCGGCGTATTCAGAACTGCATGCTAAGTTCGAAGATGTCTACACTGCACTAGAGGCGATAAATGAGAACACTTTAATTGGTAGGTTCGATGCTTACTTGAAAGAGTTACCGGTCCTGGGGTTCAACTCTGGAAAGTACGATATGAACCTTATCAAGCCATACTTATTTTCTTATTTCATAAAATCGGAGGAAGTGTCGTGCAATTTTGTTGTCAAGAGAAACAATAATTTTATGTGTATTGCCACAGACCAATTGAAATTTCTGGATATCAGTAACTATTTAGCGCCAGGTTTCAACTACTCAAAGTATCTAGCCGCTTACAAAATTAAAGAAACTAAGGGAAATTTCCCTTATGAGTTTATAACTAACCTTGAAAAACTAAAAGAAACACAGTTACCCCCACACGAGGCCTTCTTTTCAAAACTAAGAAATTGTAATATTACTGAGACAGAGTATCAAGTGTGTCAGAAAGTGTGGGTAGAAAATAAGATGGCCACATTAGAAGACTTTCTAGTGTGGTATAATAACAAAGATGTTCAGCCTTTTATTAAGGCATTAGATAAACAGGTTACCTTCTACAAAGATTTAGGTGTAGACATGTTTAAGGACGCCATTTCTGTCCCTGGAGTAACCTTAAAATATCTTTTTAGGACTCTGCCCAAAAACGTACTGTTTTCACTATGTTCTGAGAACGAGAAAGACCTGCACAAAACACTTAGAGACAATATTGTAGGAGGGCCGTCCATAATCTTTCATAGGTACCATGAGATAGGTCAGACACGCATCAGAGGGGGTAAGTTAGTTAAGAGTTTGAAAGGGTATGACGCTAATGCTCTCTACCTGTGGGCTCTAATGCAAAAGATGCCCACGGGTTTTCTTGTCATTCGAAAGGCAGAAGATGACTTCAAGACTCATAAGGGTAGATTTTACACTGTTCAGTGCAGAGAGTGGCTAGCGTGGATAGAGCATAGTGAGAATATAGAGTTGAGGACACAGTTCAATGGGCGGGAGATGGCGCTGGGTCCGCGTCATATTAGAGTAGACGGTTGGGATAGGGTGAATACAACCGTGTATCAGTTTCACGGATGTCTATTCCATGGTCACCCAGACTGTCCCCTGACTCGTGGTATTGACATAAATCCAGTAAATAAGATACCTCTGACAGAACTATATGACAACACCTGTGACATTCACGACTACTTGGTTAACGAGGTGAAAGTTAAGGTAGTAGAAATGTGGGAATGTGAGTGGCGGAACCTTAAAAAGACCAATAGTGACGTTAAGGGTTTTGTCAAGGCCAGATTCCCATATGTCAAACCATGGCACAATAAAAAGACCATTAACAAAGAAAGGATTCTAAAGGCTGTAAGAGACCAGACTTTGTTTGGTTTGATAGAGTGTGATATCCACGTGCCAGACAAATACAAAGAGCGCTTCGCAGAGATGACACCAATATTCAAAAATATTGAAGTGGGCAGAGAGCATATAGGTAAGTTTATGTGTGAGTACGCCCAGTCACATAAACTGCTGTCAAGTGCCAGACGGACACTTATAGGTAGCTATATCGGAGAAAAGATCATGTTGGCCACACCATTATTAAAATGGTATCTGGAACATGGGCTAGAGGTCACCCATGTGTACCAAATCATTGAATATAAGCCAGTTAGCTGCTTCCAAGAATTTGGTGATATGGTTTCTGATGCCAGAAGAGAAGGTGACAGTAATACAACCTCTACCGTTAAGGCTGAAACCATGAAATTATTGGGGAATGCTGCATACGGCAAAACTCTAACCAATAAGGCCAAGCACACCAATGTTTCCTATTGTAAGGGTGAAGACACAACCAAGTTAATAAATAATCCCTTATTTAAGAAGATGACACCACTGACCGAAGACATATTTGAAGTAGTAAAAGGGAAAAAGACAACAGTCTGGGATCTACCTCTACAGATTGGTTTCTTCGTTTACCAATATGCCAAATTAAGAATGTTAGCTTTCTACTACGACTTTCTAGACACATTTATCTCTAAAGACGACTTTCAGCTTTGTGAAATGGACACTGACTCTCTTTACTTAGTGCTTAGCACACCTAACCTAGCGGAAGCAGTTAGACCACACCTTAGATCCGAGTATGATAGAGTCTATACTCAGTGGTTCCCGTCTGAAACCTGCTCTGAACATATAGTTAGTACTAATACCTGCAAGGCTTGCCAGACTATCAAAGCCTATGAAAAGAGAACCCCCGGGCTTTTCAAGTTAGAATACGAAGGGGATGGAATGGTATCCTTATGTAGTAAAACATACCATTGTTTCGGAGACTACAATAAAACAAGCACAAAGGGCCTCACCAAACACCACAACACGCACCTAGACAGACAAACATTTTTAGATGTACTTGACACACAGACAGCGACTGGAGGGACAAATGTAGGTTTCAAAACACAAGACACGTCTATCTACACATACACACAACACAGAAACTCGCTATCCTATTTCTACATAAAACGTCAAGTTCACAAAGACAAGGTCACTACATCACCCCTAGACATATAACACGTCCTAGTGTACTTATGTATATATGTTTTCTACTGATTGGTGTCTATATGTTCTATTAAAGTGGTCATATGTATGAAATGGCTATATAAAAGACTCAATGTCACGTTTGTTACGACCAATAAAAATGAATGTACTTTGTCAATGAAAATACACGTATGTGATGTCAACACTTGTTGACTACACACTATTGGAAATTTGATGAAAAAATAAAAAAGTTATGAAAACGAACTCTTTGGTTTTTTAGTGGTATGAATGATTTTTCTTGTTAACCACTCCAAGAAGTTTCTTTATGTTGATTATGTGGTACACACATGTTTACTATACAACCCAAAATATACGAGTTAAATATCTCCCCTACATACCACCCCTTACCCAACTTCATGACCGAGGGGGAGTGAAAATCAGCCGAGGTCAAGGTCAATCCGGATTAATCCGGCAAATCATACCCGTTTTGCGCCTTTCTAACTACTACTGTACAGTTATGTCAGAAACACAACAATCATTACCGTCAAATGCCTGTACATTTATGTCAGAAACACAATCATGATTACCGTCAACTGTCTGTACAGTTATGTCAGAAACACAAAATCATTACCGTCAACTGTCTGTACAGTTATGTCACAAACACAACAATCATTACCGTCAGTTGTCTGTACAGTTGTCACAGACACACAACAATCATTACCTTAAACTGTCTGTACAAGTTATGTATGTCAGAAACAACTGTCTGTACAGTTAAGTCAGAAACACAACAATCATTACCGACTGTCTGTACAAGTTATGTATGTTAGAAACAACTGTCTGTACAAGTTATGTATGTTAGAAACAACTGTCTGTACAAGTTATGTATGTTAGAAACAACTGTCTGTACAAGTTATGTATGTTAGAAACAACTGTCTGTACAAGTTATGTATGTTAGAAACAACTGTCTGTACAAGTTATGTATGTTAGAAACAACTGTCTGTACAAGTTATGTATGTTAGAAACAACTGTCTGTACAAGTTATGTATGTTAGAAATAACTGTCTGTACAAGTTATGTATGTTAGAAACAACTGTCTGTACAAGTTATGTATGTTAGAAACAACTCTCTGTACAAGTTATGTATGTTAGAAACAACTCTCTGTACAAGTTATGTATGTTAGAAACAACTGTGTACAAGTTATGTATGTTACAAACACCAATTAGTAGATTAATAGATGCGTGGACATCGGATGTAATATGCTCTCTCCCCCCAGGCGTTCAAACAAAGGAACAAGCAACACACACACCCATATATGCCACGTTGTCGCATGTCCTTGGGGTGGGTGTGGGGGTGGTAGGGGTGTTTGCGATCAAACCTAACGCCAGGTTATATTTGGAGGCAATTTTACGTTCAATAGCTTGCCATTGCTGTTTTAATGAGTGTACATTGAAATCCAAATGCCCGGTGTAGGACTAAACCATCCAGCCCATCGACAGCTTACTGGAAGTTTTGGAGCAAGCTCATTAAACCCCGCGGCCCCGGGAAGGTTAATCCGGGCAACATACGCCTGCAGAAGTAGGATGTGTCGGCCTATCGGCGTAACAACGCAGCTCTGCTGTAAACAGGCACAACGCAATCATGTCCGAAAAAACTCTCCGGATGAACGCAGAAGAAGACGAAGAAGAAACACGAGGCCACGTAGACATATTAAGCGTTACCTCCTAACTTTTACTTCTGCGCATCATGACAACAAATGGAATCCCCGCGTTACGTGTTATTTCAAAGTATAGACACGAGAGATTCACATTAGACGAAGAATTTAGATATATATACGTGAAAGAAATTATTCGTTTCTTTTTCGTATTCAATTTCATTCTAATTGTATATGCATCCTACCCCGCCCTTTCTATCCCCAGAGCTGTAAATCTTTTCTCCAATTCATATCACACTTGCTCGTGTCATTCCTCTGCTACCCAGACTTAAGAACTTCTATTCTTTCACGTCTGTGCGCCCCTGTCCAGTCTACTCCTCTAATCAATTTCTCAATTACAGGGATACTAAATCACCCATGTTATCTTTAGTTTGGGAGAGTCTTCCTGTTTCTGCGCAGTTTTACTGCTGGCAAACTTTCCTCCAGAATTGGCATATATTTCAGTTCGTGGTACCAGACATAGCGAACTCTATTAACGAAAAAAAAAGTTTGTTTTTGTTTGGGTATTGTGATTGCTTTTGCTCAACGGGATTCTTCCCGCCCAGTGCTGCATACAAACTTTCCCTTCCCCGTTGTGATCACAGCTCAATAATAACAGACTGCATATTTCTGAATAACAAATATAATGTTGTACTCATGACAGTACATGTCTATAGAACAGTACAACATATTGTTTAAACACATGATTATGTGGTTATGAGACGGACTTATTGTTTATTTATTTATATCACTATATAGGCAATGATCGCATGATTCTTGTTTGTCTTCGTTCG
The DNA here is from genome assembly GCA_963921405.1 of Cepaea hortensis. Classification (NCBI taxonomy): domain Eukaryota; kingdom Metazoa; phylum Mollusca; class Gastropoda; order Stylommatophora; family Helicidae; genus Cepaea; species Cepaea hortensis. The sequence goes on along the minus strand of OY992892.1, from coordinate 44,436,011 downwards.
CCCTCTGTTTCCATGGGGGAAAAAGACTTGGGAGTCAGGGATGTGTCTCCATAACAGAGTTTTCGCACTTCGGCAATCGTGCGTTCTTTTTCGGCCTCCGTGGTTCAGTTCGAGAATCCCTGTGGGTCGTTGTTGGAGCTACCGAGGTGGTGCTCTGTGCGACGCTGTAGTTAGACCGTTCTGATGTAAGCAGACCGAGCCATATTGGATATAACCAGGTGCAATGAAGACTTACCCTTTGCCCTTAACTCTTTGCATCTGGTATCGTGTGTGGACATAAAGGTGTTGTGGGCAATGAAAGACATATTAGGTTGGCCGGACTGATAATTAACTGTGATGTAGCCAGATTATAACGTTACGGGCAAGTGAGCACATGTAACAGCGCCATGACACATAAAATGGCTAAAGGAAGGACTTTTATCGCGCAAGAGAACTAGGCGTCACTTTAAATAAAAATTATTGCACAAAACGAACGGTTGTTCCCCCTGTATTCCTATAGTTACGCCATTCATTCAGTAGCATGTCCTTTGCAGAACCTCGCTCCCATAACAACCTTCCGGAAAACTTCTCGATCACAAGCAAGATGTTCCGCGTCCGATACACCCATTTGGAGATCATCCGCCACATCCTGCACCCATCGTCTCTTTGGCCTTCCTCTTCCTCTCTTCCCAGGCATATCCCTCCACTATTGTTCTCTCCAAACCTTCGTGATGTTTCAAGTGACCAAAATATATCAATTTTCTTTGTTTTATCGTCTTTAATAGCCAACCCTCTTCAATATTCAACTCTTGAAGTATGGATGCATTTGTTCTTTTCTTTACCCAAGATATTCTTAGTACCTGTCTATAACATTTATATTCAAAAGCATTTATGCGCTGTTCAGCTTGTTTAGTAAGTGTCCAAGTCTCACAGGCGTATGTTGCAATGGGAAAGATGCTTGCTCTTAAAAATCTAACCTTTGCAGTTCTATCTGTTCCACTCCATAATTTATTCAGTTGTTTTAGTCTTTGAAGAGCAATTGATAGTCGTCGTTTAATTTCTTTCATTGTGTTTAGTAATCAATGACCCAAGATATTCAACATTTTCCACCACCTCTAATCTTTCCTCATTAACATATATTTCTTTCTCTATAGTAGTTTTCTCTGTATGCATTATCTTTGTGTTTGCTATGTTAAGATATAAGTTGTGATTTTCACCATTTCTTTGGGTTGAGGTTATTAAGTTTTCTATACCATTCTGTGATGTGGATAGAAGTACTGGATCATCAGCATATTTAATCTTTGGTATTTCATGAAGGTTAGCGGGGTAGGAGTATCCCCTATTAAAGGAGATGTAAGACGCCTCCTTTCCTCCGTTAGTCTACGGGACATCCTTGGGCAAGGTGGAGTACCCGTTTAGCCCCCCGATCAGGGTTACTGGAAGCAGGTGGTGGATGGAGTGTGAGAGCAGCTGACAGATTGTTGTTGGTTATGGTCTTGCACTCTGCGGCGATAGGCAGATGATCTCATCAGTAGAGACAATGGCTATGGCCACCGACTAGTACAGTCACTGCCCAGAAGGAAAGCAATGGCAAACTACCTTCTGCAAAACTTGCTAAGAAACCATAACAACCATGAAAGAAAACATATTAAGAAAGAGATCTGGTGGCCAGACCCCCAGGCCAGGCAGATCAGATAACACTGGGGAAGAGTGTGACACAGGAACCAGTACTAGTAATCGGGATGACGGAGTTAATCCTGACTGTGTTACCAAGGAAATCCCCTGTGTCAGACTAAGAAACAGAGTGAGAATAGCAACGTGGAATGTGAGAAGTCTGTATGAGGGAAAGCTTAAAGTAGTGTGTGATGAGATTGAGAGGTTAAACATTCAAATTTTAGAAATTAGTGAACATCGCTGGAGCGGCAAGGGACATTTTACAACTGAAAATGGAAGTATTTTCTTTATTCTGGTAGAGATGTCGGAGGCCAGAGTGGAGTGGCATTTTGTTTAGATAAGACAACTGCAAAAGCTTTAATGGGATATAATCCAGTTAGTGATAGAATCCTCACTATTAGACTTAAAGGCCGTCCAAAAAACACAACTCATACAGAAATAAGCACCTACTTCAACAGCAGAGGAGGACGAAATTGAAGATTTTTACAACACACTGCAAGACACATTAAATACAATTGGTCATAATGATATAGCAATAATAATGGGAGATTTTAATGCAAAAGTAGGTGCAGGAAGAGCTGAAAATGAGAGACACGTTTTAGGAAAATTTGGATTAGGAAATAGAAATGATGCAGGTGAAAAATTAATTGAATTTTGCACAGAAAATGAGTTAACGATAGCCAACACGCTTTTTAAACAACATCAAAGAAGACTCTTCACATGGAAGTCTCCAGACAGTTTTATCAAAAATCAGATATATTATATTTTAATACAAAGAAGATGGAGATCAAGCTTAACATCTGCAAAAACCCTACGAAGTGCAGACTGTTGTACAGATCATCAGTTATTAGAAGCAGATCTGAAATTAAAACTCAAAAAGCTTACCCGAGGACCAAGGCCACTTCGTTTTGATCTCACAAAAATACTAGATGCATACAACATAGAAGTTAGGAATCGCTTTGGGGACCTGATGCCTGTACAAGAAGAAATGACACCTGATGAACTGGCAGTACAAGCTAGAGATATCTTGATAACTGCAGCCAAAGATTTCATTCCGACCAAGAGAAATCTACTTAAGCCATGGATTACATCAGACACGTTAAAATTAATAAAATAACGAAGGGAGCTGAAACAGAAAGGAGATGAATCCGATAACAGCAGGATGAAGTATAAATCTTTAATTCGAGAAATAAGAAAGAACACAAGAAAGGACAAAAATCAATATATACAAGATTGCTGTACCAGAAGAGAGCAATATCATAAGACTGGAAGAGATTATGAAATGTTCAAAGAAATGAAGTCATTGACAAGAAATGTTCAACCTCAATTGAATGTTATCTGTGACAAGATGGGAAATACCGTAACAGAATCTAGACAAATTTTTAGAAAGATGGCAGGAGTTAGTTAGTTAGTTAGTTAGTTAGTCGCGGTTCCAACTTCACGGCAACGGGTCGTCCCCATATTGCTCCGTTCCTGTGCCAGTGAATATCACACAAAATGCTCCTCACTGCCCTATGTGAACAATGGAATAGACAGAAGTGTCGGCAAGCCAACAGCCCGCACAGGTACACTGTGCATAAAGCCGCCGCCAGAATGCAAACACAAAAGTCTTCCACAAAAAATACAGTTCATCGTTGATGGCAGGAGTACTGCAGTGGAATGTATGATATGAGTGACAGTGAGGATATGAATGACATACACGAGCCAATAACAGCAGAGACAGAACCTGAACCCCCATTAGATGAAATTGCTTGGGCTATAAAGAACCTGAAGAATGGTAAATCACTTGGATGTGATGAGATACCAGCTGAACTGATTAAAGCGGGAGGAGAAGAAAGCATACACATATATCACGCATTATGTACAAAGATTTGGAAATATGGTATATGGCCAAAAGATTGGAAGAGAACTATCTTCATTCCAATACCAAAAAAGGGCAACCTGAAATTATGCACCAACTATAGAACTGTTGCCCTGATCAGTCATGCAAGTAAAATTCTACTAAAAGTCATAATGCGAAGACTTCGTAAGAAAATGGAAGAAGAGATTAACGTGGCTCAAGCTGGATTTAGACAAGGAAGAGGAACAAGAGATCACATATTCAACATGCGTTTAATAATAGAGAAGTGCAGAGAATTTAATGTAAACCTATTCTCATGTTTTGTGGATTATTCAAAGGCATTTGACTGTGTACAACATCAGAAACTTTGGGAAATCATGAGGAATATGGGCTTTCCATCACATGTAGTACAACTCATAAAAATGCTCTATCTAGAGTCTAGACCAACAAGCAGCAGTTAGAATAGATGGCCAGATATCAGATTGGTTTGACATCAAGCAAGGAGTCCGTCAGGGCTGCGTGCTGTCACCCTATTTGTTTAACCTGTACGCCGAAAATATAATGAGAAATGTAAGAGATGATATAAACAGGGAGCTATATGATGCCCTAAATATCGGCGGTCCTTTTGGAACTGTCGTGATTACAAAGTCGAACTCCTCATAGAAGGAATCCTTCATATTATCGGAGGAAGTGAGTGTCACCATGTATGCAGTGATGATGGTGACAAAGCAACAAGAAGTTACCAAGCGGCCATACGTCGCTTCGGTTTACGTCGTTTCGCTATAACGTCGTTGTCACATAAGGGACAACTTCTCTTTACGTCGCTTCGTTCCGCCATAACGTTGTTTTGTGAATTTGACGACCTTCATGCTATTCGACGACAGATCGCTAACTTAGCCACTAAAGCTGGCCTTGAAGGGATGGAGGAAGATCACATTGATGAGTTGCTTGCATCGCTTGGAGAAGATGCGTCTAATGAGGACCTAATACAACTTGACATGCTGAGCTCGCCAGGAAGAGGAGCACCCTGTTGCAACCCCCAAACCTCGAATGTTGACAGCTGAACGTTTGTCACAATTCTGTCAATTGATTGATGTGGTAATGGACATTGTAAATGAGGATGACCCGAATAGAGAACGGAGCTCCAAAGTGTCGAGAGTAGTAACAAGCGCCATCAACTGTTACAAGGAGCTTTACTTAGAGAAAAGGAAACAGGCTGTGCATCAGACATTGGGCACATTTGTTTGTTCAAGCAGAGAAGAGCAAGGAAAAGAGGCAGGAAGAGGTTACATTTCATTCTCAGATAAAGATGCAGAATTTAATGCTTCTACCTCCCAATAACTCTACCACTCGCCCTCCAACCCACTTCTATTTGGCCAATAAATATCAACAACCATCAAATTAAACATTACATAATATACTGTATTGCGTTTAATTATATAGAAAATAGTGTTTCGCCATAAGTCGTTTCACTTAATGTCGCGTTTGTTTCGCCATACGTCGTTTCACTTAAAGTCGCGTTTTCCATGAACTTAACCCCGACGTTAATCGGGGCCTTCCTGTAGTTTATTTCCTCAAGTTAAAGTAAATATGCCATAACGTGTTGACTGAGGGTAGCCGTCTACGTTCCGACATCTTGGGAACAGTGTTCAGTACTGAGTGAGTGGAAATAAGGGTGTTCCATGGATGAAAGCGAACCGCGGACAGATGAACTCAACTCACCAACAGAACTTTAATGATGCTCTCCGTGAACACTCTAAGGAGCATTTACTAACGTGGATATCCGAAAGTCACACTAGAAGATGTGCTATCTGAAACCATAACACGTATTCCAGTTGAATGAGGTGCATCAATACCTTGCGACATATACAGCGAGTGGCGGGAGCATCTATGGGTTTGCTCGAAATTTTAAGGCGTCGATTATCAATCAATCAATCAATCAATCAATCAATCCATCCATCCATCCATCCATCCATCCATCCATCCAATCAATCAATCAATCAATCAATCAATCAATCAATCAATCAATCAATCAATTAAACATGCCACGTCAGTCTTTTTGGCCTGTGTGGAAGTTTCAACTATTGTGAGTATCAGTATACATGTTCAAAGTCTGTCCTCATCGTGTGACTGAACAAAGCTAACTGATCGCCATTTCACCCGTGTTTGATTCTCGTCACACATCTATGAACCTGTGGGCATGAGTTAGGTAAAATAGAGCGCAACGTGAAGTAAGGAAAGCCCCCCTAGATCTCAGCGACACAACACTTTTCACAACACCCAGCAAGCTGCTAAATCGTGGCGTTTATGTGAACACAGCAAAGGCTTTTCGTGTACATTCGATCAACAATAAACAGAAATACACAAAGGCGTTACCAGTTAAATGTGCGAAGCCTGAGTTAAGAAGACAGAAAGATTTCATTGTGACTTTGCGATTACCGTGGGGATAACAAATGCTCTACATTCGAATTGTATCAGCGACTATGTGTTTTGTATACTTGAACCAAAATACGATTCATTTATTCTCTTCATAGATATACAGGGTATATTTTTAATGACTCGCAGTGCTTGAAAATATTGCCTCTCCAAGTTTTGTATTTACCTATTATGTTGCATGAACTTTACAGAGGGTAAATACAAAACTTGGACCGGCAATATTTTCAAAAACTCCACCCATCATGTGCCATGCCGATAAGCGTGGGCGGTCATGTTTTGCAATCTCACTCGATCACCAGAGTCGTGGATCAGCTCCGTGTTTCTGTCTCGGCAATTTTCAAACACTGCACAGTCATTACAAATACACCAGATACAACTTTGCAGTAAGCAGCGTAATTTGCCAGGCAATACAGTGTGCAACTAATTGTTTGTGGCTTCTGTATTAAAATTTACTAAGGGAATACATTATTTTGTATAACATTAAAATAACAAAGCGTGGGTGGGGAGGGGTGCATCCTTATATTGCAACTACGAGACCATGAATCTAAAAAATCACATGACTTTGAACTTACTCCGCTATGAAGGCATATGAAATAAAGTATTTGAAAGCAAATTCCGGGCCAGGAAGAAGGACGGGGCTGGTGAAGGAGTAAATTGGCAACCCAACCGTACATAGATCTTTAAGTGAAGCTTGAAGCATAATGCAGGCAAAGCCCACACAAAGTAAACAAGTGAAGGGAAGAAACAGATAGAACTGGTAACTCAGTAGTTACAAACAAAATCAAGATAAAAGTAAAATTAATCCCAGCAAGGAAAACAATCGGTCTCCCTGGCCAAGAGGTTAACAACACTGTTCGTAATCCTGTATATCCACGTGGGGAAAACAGCAGCTGCGTGAATCGGCAGCGGTTCGCGCCGCGCTGGTAACTTACGGGTGTGTGTGAGTCGGTTGTTCAGAAAACAACGGCAAACTACTGAACGTAAAACTTGCCTAGGACATCAACAACAGCTGAATAAATGCTGGTGTTGACTGCAACGTCATGTAAGGGATATGCAAAGGAAAACAAGAAAGCTAACGAGAAAAACACAAAAGAGGTATTTATTTACGTGGACGTAGGGGAAGAGAAAATCAATGGGTAGCAAAAACGGGAAGAACTGCTATTGAGAGCTATAAGCAACGTAAATGTGAATGGTAAGCTTGACAAACAAAAGACACAAACAGAGACAAAAACGAACGTTGTTGGCTTTGTCAACAAAAATAAAATAAAATAGGAACATACACACATGAAAAACGCACGCTGTGTCTACTAAATTAGATAGAATGTAAAAAGATACACGTACAGAGGATTTCATCTAACGTTAAAATAACAAAATACTGAAGGAAAATTCAATCTTCGGCAAATGTGAGGACAGTTTCAGCCTGTCAAAGTAAATGTGTAAATACACGTTGCATGCTCTTTGTGCCGTCTCCCTGGCCTAGGTGTTAAACGACTTTCTCCGTAATCCCGTTTATCCACGTAGGGTAACGCAGCGCGCGAGAATTGGAAGCGGTTCTCGCCGCGTTGGTAACTTACGGGATAAGTGAGCCGGCCGCTCAGAAAGCAATGGCAAATTACTGAGCGTAATCTTGCCAAGAGATCAACGACAGTGGTAAAAATGCTGGTGTTGACAGCGATGTCCTGTAAGGGAAATGCGAAAAAAAAATTTTCTTTGTGGGATCTTACGATAGACTACATGTTGATTTTCTAGGTAATTTAGTAGCTTGCCATTGCTTTCTTAACGTTTAAGTCCAACTGACCGGTTTACGGAATACACTCACTACCCCGCCATCAGAATACAGAAGTTTAAAAGCCACAGCTCTTAACCTTTCTGCGACGAAGACCCCATAAATGTTAAAATCTTTACATACTTTAGGAAGTGCACAAGCCGGCTTCCATATGATGTCAAATTGAGCTTTCAACTTCAGACACGACACAAATTATTAGACACTGAAAGTCATCAAAACCACGAGAAGGCAGTAGAAATCGTCTGAAAGCGTGCTTTTGATCTTATCTCATTTAATCTCATCTCATCTTCTTCCTTTTGTACATTGCGGTGTCCAGGTGAAGAATTTATAAACAGAGGAGAGTGCCTGTTTATGGGCTTCATATATTGAGATTTCCATGGACTCTGCTATTCCCTCTGTCCATCGCTTACGTGGTCGACCTCTTCTTCTGGTTCCATTTGGCCTGTACATCATTGTTTGTTGTGGTATATTGTTGGTTGGTAATCTACTTATATGGCCGAACCATTTAACTTGCGTTTTCTAATGAAATCTAATGCTGCTATAACCCCCACTTTAGTCCTGATTTCATCATTTCTGATTTTCTCTCTTCTTGATACACTGAGTATTCGCAATGAGGGAATAATTATTGAACTTATTTTAAATTTATTTCTGAAAAGAAAGAAAAAACAACAACCATATAAAAAAACTAAATGTGTAGGTCAGCATGGCCGAATGGATAAGAACGTGTGTTCTTAAACATCCGTTGTGCCGATGCCGAGGTCAAGGGTTCAACCCCTACACCGGATAGTTGGCCTAAAATGTTGACCTATCGTCCTTGACTTGGGGACGTAAATTACAAGTACCGCTGAAGTCGGAGTGGGTTCGTCTGATGGCGAGGGACACTGTTAATATGTAAAGCTACTCCCAACGCAAAATTCAGCCCAGCACTACTAGAAGTAGTATGTATGGACTACGCCTGAGCTCAAAACAAGTGGGCGCCAAAAAACAATTAAATAAATAAAATGTGGAAATGTTGACCCACAAGTAAACTGCACATGGCCAGTGTGTTACTCGGACCCATAAAGAAGGTTAAGAATATTAGATCTGTAATCCACCACATTAGATCTGTAACGCCATATGATACCTCCAAGGAGGGTTGCCCTGAGACTGGCTACCTCACACCAGAGAAGACGTTACGTGCAAAATCTGACCAATGATGAACAAGCCTACAGAAGACTTGGCCTAGGTTACTTGAGGGTCTAGGCTCCAATGGGAAGCGAAAAGCAGAAATAGAAATAGATATCGCCCTGACGTATCGGACACCCAGCGGGTTTATATAATGACTGCTCTAGTTATTTCAGTGTAGATAATACAGGCGGCCACTAAGTCCATTCCAAGAGGAGCGAGGAAAAACTACAAACTATGCTGGACTGAAGAACTACAATATTGCATGTTCTCTGCAGAATATTTCAATCTCCCTCAACCGCTATCCTGGTAGCATGATTAGTGATCTGATATAGCACTCGGCGTCTCTAAGAAAATGTGTATTCCTTAGCCAGGTCTATTGTTAAGAATAGATAACCATAGACCGAACTGGCTTAGACTAGGACAGGCATAGCTAAAGACAGTCAGTCAATAGGTAATGGCGACGGCACAGGTATGTAAGAGTTAAGACTGGTCACAACCGACGACAAACACCTAACCCCTATGTCAAAGACAGTTAAGAGTTCTACGCAGGACAAAGACGACACGGACGTCTGAAGATAGTTCAGAGAAGAGACCCGTGACAAGAGGACACGTGACAGAAAAGACTGGACAGAGGTCAAGACAGAATGTGTGCGACCATCAACGGGGACAGACTTGTTGATAGAGGACGGAGCTAGACTGTAGAGCGATAGAATTTGACGAATGTATGCGACAGGCTTGTGAGACTGTATTCGGGCCTTGGCTAATCGTGATAGTGAAGTAGGGCTGTGATATATTTGTGAGATCGAAGAATGCGATGACAGCTCGAGAGACGAACGGGCCTATGTAAATAGATTGATAAAGATGGACCAAATGTTTGACGGTATGTAAGAATGATTGCACAAATAATAATAGACATGTGCTTGGCTATTTTAATAACGACAGGGATCGTGTAGCGAGTGAGCACGTTGTAAGATAAATCTGTGCTACATTAAATACGATAAAACATCCGAAGGTGCCAACACATTTCTGCACATCCTTTTCAGTTTTCATCCAACTAGATAGAAAAAATCCAGCTGCTGTGGAGGCTGAAGTACAAGCGTTGATTTTCGAGAATTCGCTAGACGGTGATGCGGTCATCTACACAGATGGGTCGGTCGTCCGACATGTGAGAAACTCATGGGCCTTTACAGCTCGGGCCGGAGGGAGAATTGTGAAGGAGGACTCTGGTGCTTTCACTGAAACCACAATAAGCCTGACGATGGAAGTCATGGCAGTAAGTAAAGCAATAACATGGCTCGAGACACAGACATTCACTAGGGCATGTTTCCTTAGCGACTCAATGAACATGAACAAGAGGATAGAGGAGGGGTCGATCCGAAGAGAATGGTTGCTGCCCCTGGAGCGGTCTCGGCTGGCAAAGATTAGTTTCATCTTCGTGTCAGGGCATGCGGGAGTACAAGGAAATGAGCGGGCTGACAAGCTCGCAGGTGAGGCTACTGTGGAGGGCGGACGCGCCATGGACCAGGCTGACATTCTGAATGCTCTACGAGAAGTGAGACTTTTGCGTGAACCAAGTGATGACTGTGAATCTACAACCATGGCCAGACTGCGAGAACAGAAAATTAAAAGAGGGGTGGCCAAACAAGAACACTACGCAGGAAGCCAAAGAAGATTGATAAACCAACACAGAACTGGTGTCGTTAGCCGCTACACGCTGGGGGATTTGCTGAGGAGGGGATCCGAGCACTTCTGGACTGAATGGTTCGATGTGCAATGAGGATGATCTGTCGACTAACTAACTAACTAACTAACATCCGAAGGGCTCTTTTTTAGCCAGTCTCTGAGTGGAGTAATAGAGGCATTTATGTGAGGGCATGAAGATTTCCAGGTCTCTGACATCTATCATCCACTTGAACCCACAACTGTGGAATAAGGACATAACTAGTATGTAGCCATTGCATTACGGCCTTACGGGTGTCTAGTTGGCCGTGTGTTTAAGCACACTCGTTCTTCAGAGAGATGCTATTATCAGCTGATAGAAGCAGTTTCGAATCACTGAATGATCACAATTGGTTAATGTAGCCTAGTCTGTTCTCTAATTTCTATTTCTGTCTACTTCAGTAAAAGCTAATCAATACCTGTAGATTTGTTTCTCATGCTACATTAATGGCTTCAAGTGTTCCCCAACCATTTCTTTTTCTGAGATTTCCGTTACAAGAAATCTAGATACGAATAAATTATTATTTCATGCAGCGGGTTCGTTAGCGAAGCTAATAGGGAACCGCGCTGATAATTATATTGCTGTGACGAGGGTTCGGTGCCTCGGCTCGTCTCCTGCTAAATAAGGGAAAGATTGGCCACCTATTCCCCCTCGCATTCTGGCCTACACAACGTGATAGCCTTATCACACCACAGAAAAGTAACAGGAAGCGGCTACGTGACAATATAAAAATATCCTGTACATTTCTCGTATTTTCCATTTGAAACAGCGATAACACAGCTGACACAGACGTGAAAGGAATACAGCAACAAATGACAGACAGAATAATCAGGCTGGAAGCTGACAATTTTTTACCTCATGGAATGATAAAATCTTTTTGAATTCTAAAATCATTCCATGACACGGTTTCACAATTATTATTTACACATTTACCGCCTTTCAGCCGAGTGGCCGTGTTTTCCGGAATAGAAACAAGTTGGCAAAGATGGCCGTTAATGATTGGGTGGCTGATGGGGTCGATTGTTTAGTTTCCCACGATAATATTAAGATGAAATGTATACAACAGTAATAAATAAACTGGGTTTGTTTTCTTCTTGTGAAAGGAAGAATATGTATGCTATTTGGACCGTCGGGTTGCGTTGACCCTTTTCATCGTTTCTCTTCTGTATTAATTCTGGAAATGGCAATCTTTGTTTTCTTTTTCTTCATCTTCTCCCCCTTCCTCATATTTCTCGACTTTATCTCCTCTTTTCCCGTCTTATTTTCTTCCACTTCTTCGCCTCTTCCTTCTTCTCTTCATGCACCTCATTTACCCTCTTCCCCCATTCCTCATCTCTTCCTCCTTCTCCCCCTTCTCCATATTCTCATCCTCTTCCTCTTCTTCTTCGTCGTCTTTAATCCCTCCGTTTATCATATGCTCACAACTCGCTCATGTCAAGCTTTCCCTTTTGCATTGTTATCTTTTGTAGTGCCAAAGCTAAGTAAAGCCAGTGGGCAAACGCGACTCATCCACGGCTCTTCCGTGCCCCTGTCTGGTCGCGGTATATGGACTGCGTGCTGCAACGACCACAACAGATATGACTACGCCAGGACAGACATTGACAAGGTCTCTTATAACGGGCAGGCGAAGGGAAATTGACTCGGTACTAGGAGACACACAGATCTGCTGCCTGTTAGGTAAATTAGGACAGGACCAAGCAGTATACTTTCTCAGTATGATTCATTCATTCATTCATTGGCATCTTTCCGTCTTGACAGACGATAGTTTGGTACACTGTACTTAAAAAAGGCTTAATAACTACAACCCATGGCGGTTGCGAGTGTGGCTGATAAGGCCAAGCATCAGTATGATGCAGGTCTTCGAAATGCCGCTCCTTAAAGCGTTGGTAAAGAGTTTTATTTATTGAATGGTTCAAACTGTGTTTTGCTTTCGCTGCATATACCATCCCCTTACGGTGCGCACGTCTCTCTGTATTATATAGCACGGCAAGGCCTTGAATTAGGAACTGCCTGGGTATTGCAAACACGAGCAAACTGCCCGTAGAACTCGTTGGATGTGCTGGGTCATAGTACTGACGAAATCACGCAATGCAACTCGATTTATGACCATGTTACAAATGGCAAGACAACATCAGTAAGTGAGCGACCGTTTTAAATGACTTACAACGCATTAGGCATTTGATGCTGGATCCATATTTGTATAGATCAATCTGTGAGTCATGTGGTCAGTATTACACCGGTGCTTTGCTTCCCAAGATACCCAGTTTTGACTGGATTGTCATGGAAGTCCTGATCAATTTTAAAACATAAAAAGATATCACAGCAATCGGGACATTCAGATGCGTGCTCCGCCCTCTTTTTCAACAACCAGCGAAGAGTCCCAATTCTAATGGTACCGGTTGCAGTCTAATTATGTGACCGTCTGACCTTTCCTTAGAGTACAGAGGGTCGGTGGGATCGTCTGTTCACCACCAGCCGCACCATTGTTTCCAGGCCATGACAATTTATCTGTGTAGATGATGACGTCACCTGGGCGCGAATTATCCAGAATAAATTGTTGCACTTCGCATTTAGCGCCGTCTGCTGGCCAATCCTTGCACTTCCGGTCCAATGTGATTATCGCATACAGGTCTGACGTTTCATCTGGTATTATGACACACTCTCTTCCCGCTCCCAATGATCTCAAACACGCACACTTCTCTTATTGTATTCTCTGCCAGAGCCATCCATGATTTTCCTCTTACCTGCGTGTGGCCCTAAACTGTGTCCAGGGCTTCATGTCTACAGCCACTCGGAGATAAGACGTAGCCTGCTGCACCTTTGGTCTTTCCGCGGTCTCTGACAAAACCAGGATGTATAGCATACACACCGCCAACGTTCCCCCATGCGCATCCTAGGATCACCCGCATAGCTTCATTCTTTATACGCCCTACTTTCACCATCTGTCTATGACCTCACGAGCAGCAGTTCCAGTCTATATTCAGTCAATGAGAGGGTCAGATGCTGACAGAGTATGAATAACACTCTTTACTACATGTTCATTGCTGCCATAATCTTCCTTCCACCAAGTTCCTTCTCAGATCTTATAGCAACTCCTTCCACGTGAGCCCTAAACAATAGGCTTCTGTCGAACGTGATTCCTAGGTATCTCAGTCTACTTACTGTCTCTGGCAAATCGTAATAATACCATTATAGAACATACCTATGTCCGAAAAAAGACAGATAATAAACAACATACTCACACCAACCCTATGCTACCAATCTCAAACTTGGTAATTATCCAAATCACACTTACGCAAAATCAACACCTGTGAGATGACATGTCTGAGGAGAGCTGCCAACTTAACAATCCGAGACCCAATAAGAAATGTTGTTATCAAACAGATAGTGGGATCAACACCTTGTGCCACATTTATCGACAGACAAAAGATCAAATGGTTTGGTCATCTCGTTAGAATGCAACACCATCAACTACCAGCACTGGTCCTACATCAACGATCATCTGCGACAAGAGCAAAAGGACACACGAGAAGAAAATGGATTGACGACATCAAAGATATTGTACAGTCAAACGGAAAGACACTATCCAGTGCTACGCATCGGGCCCTGGAGCACCAATTATTCCTTCCCACGTGGCTTGACGGCAAAAGTTGAAGATGATGATGATAGAACTAACTAATTATATTGTAGTCTTTTATTGTTTCTTTACGTACTTCTTTCTGGGAACTGGATTGAATGGCGCTCTGGTTCATCATGATATGCCTCTCTGTGCATGTGCAGTTTAAGTTTCTGTCTAGCACATCCCACTGGATGGTGAGCTTGGAGAAGGGAAGGGGAACTACGCAACATATTCTCCGTTGAGATAATACTTTGGTCCCGGATCAGGAAGAGAGTCTCACCATTCTCACTCCGATAGATATAAACAAGCTATTTTCGGGGCTGAAATACTTAAACGCCAATTAATTTGGCGTAAAAGTTAAAACTCGGTATTCCATAGGATTCACCAACCAACTAGCCAACCAACCAACCAACCAACTAACTAACTAACCAACCAACCAACCAACCAACCAACCAACCCACCATCCAGCCAGCCAACCAACCAATGAACCAACCATCTAACCAATGAACCAACCAACAAGCCAGCGAACCAACCAACCTACCAACCAACCAACCAACCAACCAACCAACCAACTAATACCGTATTTTACGGACTATAAGACGCTACGGACTATGAGACGCACCTTAATTTTTAAGCAATTTAAAAAAAAAAAAATAACACTTTTACCATTTTTATATTAATTTCGAATATAAGACGCACTTGAATTTTCGAGGCAATTTTTTTGAAGAAAAACGTGCGTCTTATACTCCATAAAATACGGTAACGTTTTCGGAATTCGCCACAGCAAACTCCATTTCAACCATCATTTAGTGAAGCTGAAACACTTTCGATTACGTTGTCCTATCTCGTCCACACTGCTGAAATACGCCGAGGAACATTAGTTATGCAGAAAGCATGCAGGAAATTGATGCTCTCACAGCGAGATGGACAAGGTATAATCTATCCTGGGTGCTAATATCTCCGAGACTAAGATGATAAACTGCTAAACATGGATAACTGATGGTTTGCTTGAGCGATGGATGACAACATTAACAGGCACATTTTATAAAAGCAAACAGATTGCAACAATCGGTGAGTAGTTATTATCCTTCATCTAATGCACACTCCTAGCCCACCCTTCTCCTCCTCCCCTTTCTCCTCCTTCGTCTTTTGCTAGTTCATTTTGTTTTGTGTGTCTATATTTGCATTCGTTTCCTTTCTGTCTTTGTTACTATTGTTATTTGGTTGTGGTTGTCATTGAAAGCTTATCGCCGCGAAGTCCTCCGTATATGTGTTCTTGTTAAACAGTTGTTTCACACTTCATGTTCATCCTCTTATACCAGGGTCGGGGAACGAGCGGTTCGCGGGCCGCATGAGGCCTGAAATATCATTTGGTCTCGCGTCGCCAAGGCACCAGCCGGAGGGACTCAAAATTCAATCAAGCTAGGTTTATAAATATTCATCAATAAATCTACTAGCAACGCAATCAATACCAAGATCACATGCCTCACCAAAGAGAAACAGTTCCAGCCATTACATTACGGTTAAAAAAGTTAGTTGCATATCCTTTACAGGACGTCGCAGTCACCACCAGCATGTTTTGTTGTTTTGATCTGTTGGCAAGTTTATGTTCAGTAGTTTGCCATTGCTTTCTGAACGACCGGCAACCAACGCAAGGAGGTCTGCTGCCAAATCGCCAGCAGCTGTGTTTCAAAAGTGGGTATGCAAGATTACGAACTGTGCCCATAACTCCATCGCCACGCAGCTGGCTTACATTAAGTGGAGGTAATTAAATGTTTGACCACATATAGCACACTAATTTTTAAGTTGATAAGTTTGTATGGCTCGAGAATGATGTTATAGATATCCAAATAACCTTTGCCGTGTCTCCACCTTACCGAGGTAGAGGGGTTTGTGTGTTTCAATGACCCCAAGGGCTATGCCGACGATAGCACAGCTACTGGTAGGGTTTTCCTTATCGGACAGGAACAAGACGAAGCGAGACACACGCCTGCAGCTTCTCCTCTAGAAGTTGATTTACCAACTCTACTCCAGACTTAGTTTTCTGCACAAAAGACAGCCTCCACAAAATCAATCACCATGTGCTTGAGAAATTAGCAAACAGTGACCGCAGACCAATCAAGCGTGTAATAAATATGGGGTATGTTCCACGGGAGCAAAAGCCTTTGCCTAGCTGGAATTACAAACGAGTTGATTGGGATAGATTTGTCATACTAACAGACAAATACTGTGAAAACATAAAAACACTAAATGGCAACATGAAACAAATGGTGGAAAGACTAAACAAAGCAATAATACAGGCGGCCACTGTATTCATTCCAAGAAGAGCGAAGAAAAGCTACAAACTGAAGAACTAAAAATTTTGGAGGACAAAGTTATAGATGCCAGGAAGACAGCAGACAGAGAGAGAGAGAGAGAGAGAGAGAGAGAGAGAGAGAGAGAGAGAGAGAGAGAGAGAAGAAGAAGAAGAAGAAGAAGAAGAAGAAACTAGTGAAGCGATCATCTCTCTCAAAGCCATCTCAGCAAAATATAAAAGAACAATAAATCGAACAACAAGAGATTGTTGGAGGGAAAAACAGAAAACCTGAACTTTGACAGGGATGGAAACAAACTATGGAAACTAGTGAAAGCCATGAACAACGAAGGACCCAGAAACAAACAAATAATAATTAAACGAGGAAATGCTTTGCTTACAGAAAAAAGGCTGCGCGTTCACTATTGGAACACCATGCTTGTGCAAACTACACTGATATTACAACAGAACAGAAGAAAACAATAAATGATAAACAGACACATTATAGTAATACAGAGACAACAACAGAATATATGATTTTTTTTTTTCCGCGTTTCCATCCTATTTCAGGATATTGCGGTCAACACCAGCATCTTTCAGCTGTATGTTGATTCCTAGGCTAGATTACGCTCATCAGCACGCCACGACTTTCTGAGCGACCGGCTCCATACTCTCATAAGTCACTTTTGCGATTCGAACCACTGCTAATTCTCGTCGCGTCACGTGACGAGAGTATTCGGGGTTAGCGGAGAAAGCTGCTAACGCCTCGGCCACGGAGCGGTAGAATATATGATGGCAAATTTAAAAATGGAAGAAATGGATCAGGCAATGAATACCCTAAAATAGAAGAAATCGCCAGGAAAGGAGAGAATCACAAATGAAATGCTAATAGGACTAGGGAATAAAGTAAAAAGGAACTACTAGCAGTCCTAAATTACAGCTGGAAGAGAGGAATAGTCCCACAGGTATGGAAGGTAGCTATACTAATACCCAGGCTTGGCCATAGGAATCCCATGTGAAAAAAGGGGAATTTTCTGAATAGTGTAGGAATGGGATGGGACGGGATGGGACAGGCATAAATTACCATTGGATGGGACAGAAAAACATGTCCCACGGACATGGGCATGTTATTCCTATAGGAATCCCATGGGAAAGTCCCATGGGACGGAATGAGATGGGACATGCATAAATTATCACGCAATATAAATTATGTCCTATGGACAACCCTGCTAATACCAGTCCCTCGACCCCTCAATCTACTTAGCTGTGTAGGACAATAAATGAAACGCATTATCAATGGTACCCTGGTGTCACGAATTGGCCGCCTTAACATCCCAGAATATTTTTCTCGGTCTCCAAATTTGAGAGGCCAAATTGAGAAAGAATGAATTAATCACACTACTCCAAAATTATCTAGTCGTGAGGTAAGATTATTCACAAAAAGCCTCTAGCCATGACGTAAGCTTGCAGATGGCAAGTAAAATGGCAACTAGATAATTAGTATACACCTTGGGAAACTGCTGACCCAGACATGCTGAATCAACAATGAAGGGGCCATGGACTGTGTAATTAAAACTGACCAGGCATGACACCTGATAAGCACAGGTAGGAAATCGCCAGGTGTGAACAACATTGACAGAGGGAGAGATAATAGCCCCAGGGCTGTAAACTAAGCCCCGTCCACTCTGACTGGCAGACTCAGGAATGTGTGAAAACAGATCTGATAAGACAATTAACACTGGGCTGTAGACTGTACCAGACAGAGAGGAGCAAGGTGTGATGGCCAGGTTGCGGGGATAATTGCAATTACCGTCAGCGGGAGAATAGAAGAATTTATGACGGGAATGCCAAAGAGATAATAGTGTCCCAGACACTGTCTGCTAGACTAAGCTTAAATAAGGGTCCCTAGCCTGTTTTATGTTAGATTAAGTTTGACTTCAGAACAGGTGAGACAACCAGCTCGTTTTGTATGATTCTTAGGTTGCTAGATTTAACTAGGAGAATTAATTCTTAGTAACTAGTCGAGTTTTAGATGGATGTACTGACTTTCAGTCTATATCTGATCTAGGTTATTGCAAGAACTATCATTGTTGTAGGTTACTTGAGTGTTCTTTCTGAGTTCTGTGTTCAATATCATAATGCTGTAAGTGCTACTCTTCTGAGAAGTAGAAACTTATTGAAGGCAGGTCTTGTCTAGATATACTTGAGGTGTCATAGCAGATGCTTGCCATCTCTTTCTAAACTAGACTAGTCTCGTTTTTGATGTGTGCATTTGTTGTACAGAATATAGTCAACTGACTATTTATTTAATTCTTACAACAGCAGTAACTAAGTGTGATTAAACCGGGCAGCTCAGCAAATATGGCTGGTCTGTGTGGTAACTTCAATTAAGACTTGTTGTATATCTCATTTTGTAGCTATACAATATTAGTACTCATTAATAATGCCTGATGCTATTATATTGAGTATCATTAGATGTCCATCTTGAAGTAATATAATGTTTACGGATATGTTGGATGTATGTATGTGTAATTTCATAAACTAACTAGTGCATTATGCTATGATGTTAAAGTATCATAATATGTCTAGTTTAATCAATATGTTTATGTGTATTGGATGTTTGATATATTGATTTGTCATATGCAAACCTGCCAATATGAAGTGTTATGCTATTATCTGCGCATTGGCACAGGGGCCAATGATTGTGTTGGAAGCAGAGGTGTAATGGTACAGACATTACCCACAGTTGGTAGTATAGGGTATATGGTGCTAAACTTTCTCAGTGTATTGTGGGCGTGCGTCCACGGTAATGCATGGAAACCTGGCACAACTACTGGTCACGGCTTGTAAGCCCGGAGGACCTGGCATTGTTATAATACACTTACCGACCCTGTGAGCTGCTAAACTAACATTGGACGGAGCGGCTGTACGACACAGAATTTCTGTATTAGCGACATGGACATGGGGCGGCAGAAATGTAATCATCACAGGCGTGTGAGACAATTGAAAAGCCCGTCCCAGACTAAAGACAGTAGGGAGAAGGAGGATGGTGAACACAGTAGAGCTGGAAGATAAACTTGGCCAGACTGGTCATTGTATATGTTTGTGTTATGATATGTTTTAATTAGGATTGCGCTGATGTAGAACTGATATAACACATTCTTGACTTTCTTTCAAGCTCTCACAAGGAGCACCTATGTTATAGATCTCAAGAACGAGTTATGACTAGGTAGAGCCAGGACTGGCAGACGTTATAATACCGGCAAGCTGTTCTTTTGTTGAGTCTACTGGAGAGTGGGGATCTGGACCACAGTTCCAGATAGATGAAGTAACAAGTAAAGTTACGTAATGTTTCTCATCACAATATGTTATATGATTTTATCATCCTCATATTGACAATCATCCGATGTCTATTGTTATGATTAGCAAATAAATGTTGTAGTATTGTAACTCATAGTTCTGTCGTTATATTTTAATTCCAATTGTGCATACGTGTTGTGTGTGTACATTGGTGGGGGTTCAATTACACACCAAGGAAGGGAGCAGTCAGGGAGAAAAACCTGTACTGGAATAGTTGTCTTTACACTTTAATTCAGACGTAAAAATCTATTCTAACTAACCTTCTCCTTCCCATCCTTGGCGAATATTCAGCACAGTTCATTTCAATTTTGTAACGAGCCACTAGGAACTGTACGTTGGATAATCAAGGGCTTAATCTGTAGTTCAGCCATATAGATTTTGTCCCTAGTCAGTTTCTGACTATCTGGGGTTGCTCGCCAGTGAATAATACATTCATCTAGCCGGTGGGGCACCCCGACTTCTGACACCTGGTCTAGGGATTAAACGACTTTCTACGTAATCCCGTTTATCCACGTACGGCGCGCGAGAATTGTTATCGGTTCTCTCCGCGTTGGTAACTTACGGGATAAGTGAGCCGGCTGCTCAGAAAGCAATGGAAACTACTGAGCGTAATCTTGCCAATAAATCAACAACAGCGGTAAAATGCTGGTTTTGACAGCGATGTCCTGAAAAGGATATGCGAAAAAAAAAACATTATCAATGGCAGGCTAACAAGGCATCTGGAAGAAAACAAACTCTTAACGCCACATCAAGCAGGATTAAGAAAATACAGAACCACTGAAGATCAAATAACCTATATAGCTCAGGAAATAGAGGATGCCTTCCAAGAACACACACGCACACGCACACACACACACACACACACACACACACATACACACACACACACACACACACACACACACTGGCAGTCTGGATAGATTTAGAAAAAAGTATTTGATAGAGTATGGAAGGAAGGACTGAAAGTTAAACTGCAAAACATGCAGGTTTGTGGGAAAATATACGAATGGATCAGCCACTACCATGAGAACAGAACTGCCAGTACAAAAGTACAAGGACAAACCAGCAAAATGATGCTGAATATATATATATATATATATATATATATATATATATATATATATATATATATATATATATATATATATATATATATATATATCATCATCATCATCATGTGCCATGCCGGTAAGCGTGGGCGGTGATATGTTCTGCCATCTCACTCGATCAACAGAGTCGTGGATCAGTTCCGTGTTTCTGTCTCGACCATGCCACAAGGCCAAGCCCATTTCTTTTTTGATGTCCTCCAACTTTCCATCTGCATTCATTGTTCTAACATTCCAAGTTCCTACTTTCAATGATATTAATCTTTTGCACCTAGTAGCCTGTTGACGGTCTGGAGTCACCTGGTGCGCATGACTATCCCTACCGGGCGAGGCTGCTCCTATGGAGCACCCATTTACGCCGTTTCTCTGATTATCGATAAGTGAACACAACATGATTTTCTTGGCATGTGTAAAGAAGGTAGTTTGCCATTGCTTTCCTTCCCAGCAGTGACCATACTGGTCAGTGACCGTAGCCATTGTCTCCTCAAAAAAGGAGATCCTCTGCCTACCGTCGTGAAGGTGGAGACCATAACCTACAACTATCTGTCGGCTGCTCTCCATCTTCATCCACAACCTGCACCCATGGCTTCACGTAACCCTGATCGGGGGGCTAAACGGGTACTCCACCTTGCCCAAGGGTGTCCCGTAGGCTAGCGGAGGGAAGGAGGCGCCTTACTTCTCCTTTGATAGGGGATACCCCTACCCCGCCATATATATATATAAAAGATTAGTTAGT
Organism: Cepaea hortensis; assembly: GCA_963921405.1. Taxonomy (NCBI): domain Eukaryota; kingdom Metazoa; phylum Mollusca; class Gastropoda; order Stylommatophora; family Helicidae; genus Cepaea; species Cepaea hortensis. Next base: position 44,414,295 of record OY992892.1, on the reverse strand, counting down.
TAGTCGACAGATCATCCTCGCTGCACATCGAACCATTCAGTCCATAAGTGCTCGGATCCCCTCCTCAGCAAATCCCGCAGCGTGTAGCGGCTAACGACGCCAGTTCTGTGTTGGTTTATCAATCTTCTTTGGCTTCCTGCGTAGTGTTCTTGTTTGGCCACACCTCTTTTAATTTGATGCTCTAGCAGTCTGGCCATTGTTGTAGATTCACAGTCATCACTTGGTTCTCGCAAAAGTCTCACATCACGTAGAGCATTCAGAATGTCAGCCTGGTCCATGGCGCGTCCGCCCTCCACAGTAGCCTCACCTGCGAGCTTGTCAGCCCGCTCATTTCCTTGTACTCCCGCATGCCCTGGCACGAAGATGAAACTAATCTTTGCCAGCCGAGACCGCTTCAGAGGCAGCAACCATTCTCTTCGGATCGACCCCTCCTCTATCCTCTTGATCATGTTCATTGAGTCGCTAAGGAAACAAGCCCTGGTGAATGTCTGTGTCTCGAGCCATGTTATTGCTTTACTTACTGCCATGACTTCCATGGTCAGGCTACTTGTGGTTTCAGTGAAAGCACCAGAGTCCTCCTTCACAATTCTCCCTCCGGCCCGAGCTGTAAAGGCCCATGAGCTTCTCACATGTCGGACGACCGACCCATCTGTGTAGATGACCGCGTCACCGTCTAGCGAATTCTCGAAAATCAACGCTTGTACTTCAGCCTCAACAGCAGCCGGATTTTCTTGTCTGCATTTTCTATCTAATTGGATGCAAACTGAAAAGGATGTGCAGAAGTCTGTTGGCACTTGCACCCACTCCTCGCCAGGTTCTAAGTCCTCAAGTGAACACACCTGTTGAAGAATGTCTTCGGCTTGACCCATCCACGACCGTCCTCTTTTTAACCTGCTGCCCTTCACCTTCCTAATTTCACTATGCAGTGGATGTTGTGTGTTTGCGTTAATTCTGAGGTAGGCGCGTGCCCTGCAAACTTGTATTCTCTCTTCAATGGTTGGAAAATCAAGAAGGTAGCGCATCGCCCTGCATGCTGTATCTCTTGTACATCCAAGAATAATGCGCATAGCTTCATTCTGTATCCTTTCCATCCTTTCTATCTGCTTATGGCTGAGAGTCAAGATTGCCATTGCATACTCCAAAACAGACATGACCACCCCCTCGTACAGAAGACATAGATGGCGCTGCTCACAGTTTGCTGCCGCCATCACCCGCATCGCTGCCAAACCCCGCTTGGCCTTTGTTATCACCTGGTCTATGTGCACATTATAAGCAAGGCTTCGATCAAACCGTATCCCCAGGTAATTCATTGCCTGCGTTCTTTCCACCGTCTCTGAACACAGCATTACAGTTGGTGTTGGATTGTTGACAATATGATTATTCAACGAGAACCAAGTCACTGTTGCCTTTGTTGGGTTAACCATTGCCCCAGCTTCATCACACCAAGTACTTATGCGATTGAGTTCGGTTTGTAGTTCCCCAGCAACCTCCTCTCTATCCTTACCCTGACGATACACTAAAACATCATCGGCATATGACAATGTCCTGCCAGGTCCAGTGATCTGCTCACTGGTGATTCTCACTGTGTAGGCGTTGAACAGTACCGGAGATAATGGTGATCCCTGTGGTAGGCCAGGATATATTGTTGTTGGTTCCGAAGTCCAACTGCCACATCTAAAAACTACTTTCCGTTGGAAGAGGGCTGCAGCGATCCAACTAAGGAGGAATGGACTTACGTTTAGTTCAAGAAGCTGAAACATTAAAAAATCCAGTGGTACTCTGTTGTATGCGTCCTCAAGATCAATCGCTGCAGCAACGGTTTCAGTGCCTGAGTGGAAACCTTCATAGACATCCTGGGCAAAGACTGCTGCATTGGTCCAGGTTTCTCTTTTTGGACGGTACCCACCCAGGGTAGGTGGGAAAACACCTTGCCTCTCTAGTTGGCTTGATATTTTCCTGGCAATTACCTTCTCCAGCAGCTTGCCTATTGTATTCTGCATGGTTATAATTCGATATCCCTGAATTTTTTTGTGGTCTTTGTCAGGCTTCGGCAAGGGAATCAGATAGCTGTGTAACCATTCCTCCTTGATGCTAGCACTCCCTATACTGTTGTTGTACATGTCTGCTAGTTTCTCTAGCTCATTGTCGGTACACCTATTTATGTCGTCGTATCTTATGCCATCAGGACCTGGAGCACTGTTTTTTGATCGTCGAAGCACAGCCTTGATTTCTTTCACTGTCACTGTGTCTTCATCCGGAGTGTTCTGGGCCTTGCATCTGTCTGAGGTGACCTCCTTGGCCAGATTTCGACCTCCCATGTCTGTCTGGTTGCCCTGCTCAAGGTAGCGTTCAAAGAGGGCTTTGCCCTTGTCTTCGTCAGTCCTCTGCCAGATGAGGTCAGCACCTTGGAAGTCAGAAATGCTCTTATTCTTGACTACACCACTCATGCTTTTATGTAGTCGCCAGAACAATTTCAGTGACTTGTCTGTGCTTACCCTTTGACACACCTCTGCCCATTTTTCCCTTTTAACCACCGTGACCAGTTTTTTGAAATAGCTTACTTTTGTGTGCATCTCTCTTTCTAAGTGCAAGCAGGGACTAGGATGACCAGCTCTGTTCTTCTTGGCATTTTGCCATCTCCTTACAGCACTACGCTTATCCACCCACGCCTTATCCACCTCGAAACTCCACCACGGTGGCTGCTCCCAGCTTTTTTTCCTGCCCTGAAACGTTCTGCGCTTGTCACGTCTTATTTTACTCACCACATCTTGCCCTGTACTGTCATACTGGAACGTCTTTACCTTTAGCTTGTGCTGCCTGGTTCTGCCTTTCTCCACCAATATGCTGCAAGGGTGGTGGTCGCTGCCATGGTGTCCTAGGACACCCCATCTACACACTGTAGTGAGTAAAGGTGAAACTAGCGCCAGATCAATAGCACTGTCCTCATCGCCTGGACGGCTTGCTGTCCTGGTGACACAGCCACTGTTGATACAAACCAGGTCGATGGTTTCCAGTGCAGTCTCGAGCTCCTCCCCTTGTGTATTGGAGGAAGTGTTTCCCCATGATCTGCCTTTAGCGTTGAAGTCACCACAGAAAATAACATTCCTCTCGTGGCCTAATATGCCACTTAAGCATTGCCACTTCTGGGCGTCCATACTCCCATTGCGGGCATAAACATTCACCAACACGAATGGTACACTGGAATGAACTCTCAACGCCTGTATTTGTATATCGTCACTGTCCCAACTGGACATGTCTAGCTCTGACGCCACCATGCTGTCGCGAACGAGAATCGCCGTTCCCAGATGTCGTCTGTTGTAGAAACATTTGAAGCCGGCAATTCGGAGTGGCTGATCGCCCAGTCTCGTCTCCTGGAGTGCTACAATGTCGTTCCTGTAAACTAGGGTTTCTAAAATAGAGCCCCGTTGTTTTACACTGGCACAGTTCCAATATAGAATACGGATGTTCCTGAGTCCTAGACGGTGACACTTGAGTCTAAAACGCCTCAAACCACCGCGCTTACCTTGTTTCTTCCTCCCTGCGCGGCTACCACGCCGCTTCGTTATGTTGACTGCTGAACCCTCGGAAAACACACGTTGTTCCGCCATGTTGAAAAAACGTAAACACAGACTGCTGAGAACCACACACGCTGCTGAAAATTCACTCAAGGAAGGCTTCGCTCGATGCACGAACTCCGTAGCACCCGCGCAGATCTTGAGTATAAACTCCTGGTTTTACATCCTGGCACACCAATTACACGCAAGAGATGAATAAATCCATCCCCTACGCGAAAAAGTTAACGAACACAAAACAACACGACCGTCCGTCGCCATCAAGCGTAGTGCTGTAAGGAGATGGCAAAATGCCAAGAAGAACAGAGCTGGTCATCCTAGTCCCTGCTTGCACTTAGAAAGAGAGATGCACACAAAAGTAAGCTATTTCAAAAAACTGGTCACGGTGGTTAAAAGGGAAAAATGGGCAGAGGTGTGTCAAAGGGTAAGCACAGACAAGTCACTGAAATTGTTCTGGCGACTACATAAAAGCATGAGTGGTGTAGTCAAGAATAAGAGCATTTCTGACTTCCAAGGTGCTGACCTCATCTGGCAGAGGACTGACGAAGACAAACAAGAGAACTCCATAACATTTTTGTGGATTTTAAAAAGGCTTATGATAGTGTCCATAGGAATAGTCTATGGAATGCTATGCAGGAATTTGGAATACCAAGGAAGTTAATCAACATGACCAGACTATGCATGGAAGATACATATAATATAGTAACATATAAAGGCAGGGAATCAGACCCTTTCCAAATAACTTCTGACTTGAAACAAGGTGATGTACTATCGCCACTACTCTTCAACTGGCTCTAGAGAAAGTTGTAAGGAAGGTAAAGGAGGAATGTGATATTGGAGGAACATCCAAGCTGCTTGGTTATGCAGGTGATATAGATATTATAGGGGAAAATGAACAAAACACATTGGAAATATTGACTCACTTAAAAGAAAAAGGCCAACAGATGGGGCTGGTTATCAACCAAGATAAGACAGAATATATGGTAATTTCAAGAGAAGGAATGGCTAAAAACTCTGCCACATACAAATATATAATATGACCATTGAAAGAACGGAAACATACAAATACCTGGGTACAATCTTCAACTACTCCAACATCATAAGAGAAGAAATACAAACTAGAATCAATTCTGGAAATAAGATATACTATGCACTACAACATCTACTAAAATCAAATGCGCTATCTCGTAACACCAAAATCACAATATACAAAACACTGATCAGACCAGTTGTGCTGTATGGCTCTGAAACCTGGAGTACAACGAAAGGAGATGAAGCCTTGCTACAAACCTTTGAGAACAAAGTTTTAAGACGCATCTTCGGACCCATTAGGGATACACAAAGTGGAGAGTGGAAAAGAAGAGGTAGCAAAGACATTTATGATCTGTTTAAGTCCCCGCTAATCACTGGTATCATGAAGGCTAATAGACTACAATGGCTGGGGCATATAGAAAGAATGGAAGACAATAGGGAAACAAATCTCGCTTACACTCAGGAAATAAATGACCGCAGACTCCGAGGTAAACCAAGAAGACGGTGGAGAGATAATATATATACAGACCTACAAGCACTTGGAATCAACGACTGGCAAGAGAAGGTCCACCAGAGAGACGAATGGAGACGGATTGTATCTGCAGCAAAGAACCTTAATGGCTCGGAACGCTGAAGAAGAAGAATATCAATCAATCAATCAATCATGTGCCATGCCGGAAAGCGTGGGCAGTCATGACTCGCCATTTCACTCGATCACCAGTGTCGTGGATCAGCTCAGTGTTCCTGTCTCGTCCATGCCATGTGGCCAAGCCATCCAGGTATTTTCCCCTCGGTCTTCCTCTTGGTCTGTTCCCTTCGATCTTGCCAGTTGTTACTAAGTTCTCCAATCCATTTCTTCTCATAACATGACCAAAAAATTTTGACTGTCTACGTCTAATTTCTCTAATCAGTTTACGATGTTCATTTGTCTCCTGTAGTACTTGGTCATTGGTTTTTCTGTCTGTCCATGGTATTCTTTGCATTTTCCTCAGAAACCACATTTCTGCAGCCATCAGATGCTTTTCAGCTTGACTGCTCATTGTCCAGGTTTCACATCCATACAAAAGAACAGGCTCTATGTATCCCCTCAACACTCTTTTTCTCGTTTCAATTGACATCTTTTTATTGGTCAGAATGTTTTTCATCTTGCTAAAGGCTACTTTCGCCATGGCGATTCTTGTTCTAATCTCTTCAAGGCATCTCCCATCAGATGTTATAACTGTTCCAAGATAATTGTACCGATTCACTTGTTGAAGAATATTTCCATTTACTTGTATATTACATTGTGGCACTTCTTCCTTCCTACTGACGACCATAACCTGAGTCTTTTTACAATTTAATTCTAACCCCAGTTGCTCACTGTGTACAACAACCGCATCTACTAATTGTTGCAGGTCCTGCGCATTGTCTGCAATTAATACTGTATCATCTGCATATCTAATGTTATTGATGTTTCGTCCTCCAATGCTGATTCCATTTATATCCTCTACATTTCTGAAAATATTTTCACTGTACAGGGAAAAAAGATCTGGAGACATCACACATCCCTGCCTAACACCTCTCTTAATTGGCTGATACTGTCCCACTTCATTATCAATCCTTATTGCAGCTTGTTGTTTCCAATATATGTTTTTTATAAGTCTAATGTCTTTCCCATAAATTTGTAGATCTGCAAGCATATCCACCATGCTGACATGTCTAACGCTATCAAAAGCCTTTGTATAGTCAATAAAGCTTCTATAGCACGTTCAATAACTGTTCGCAGCATATACACAGCATTTACTGTACCCTTTCCTTCTACAAACCCGCATTGTTCTTCCCCTATTTCAGGTTGTATCTTCTTCCTCATTCTTTGCATGATAATTCTTAGCAAAATCTTTGTGATGTGACTCATTATACTAATTGTTCTATGTTGATCACATTCCAAGGTTCCTGATTTCTTTGGGATTGCAATAAATATAGAGTTACATAATTCAGGAGGTATATCTCCAGTATCATATAATGTGTTCAGCAGTCTGGTGACTTGATCTAGTCCAAATTCTTCTAAAGCTTTAATCATTTCTGTTGTGATGTTATCTGCACTGGGGGCCTTGCCAGCTTTCATATGCTTAAGAACATTTCGAACCTCCATCTCCAAAATTGGCGGTCCTTCATTATTAAATCTAATATCATACTGTTCGTCACTGTTATCATCATAAAGGTGTTTCACATAATCTGTCCATTCCTGTAGAATCTGGTCTTTTTCTATTATGATTTTGCCATCTTCAGTTTTTAGACACCCTGTTGATGTACTTGTTCTTTTATTAGTAAGTTCCTGAATTCTTTTGTGCACTAATTTGATATTTTGACTGTTGTGTTGGCTTTCAATTTCTAAGCACTTTTCCTCAAGCCATGCTTCTATGAGATCTGAATAATATATTTGTACAGCTAACAGTAGAATGCAGCAAGCCTTATTAGAGCTAGATTACTGGCCAAAATTATGGCTAGTGAAGATAAGTGAGAAGAAAACAACTGTACAGTGTTCTCCCTCTCAAATAAAACTCAGCAACCTCAGCTGGTATTGAATGGAAAAATATTGCGCCATGAAGAAAATACAAAACTATACAGGAGTCACCTTCAATCGTCGCCTGACATGGAAGACACACAGATTGAGAAAAATCGAACAAAAGCAAGGCAAAGAATGGCAATCATGTAAAAGCTTGCTGGTACAACGTAGGGAGCAGATGAGAAAGTTCTCAAGAAGTTATATACTGAACTGGTGAGGTCTGTACTGGAATATGCCATCGTAGCTTGGGCAACAGCAGCTAAGCCAAACTTTAATAAATTATATAGAGTCAAAAATCAAAGAACGCGTATCGTTACTGGAAGTCTGAAGATAACGCCTATTAACGAACTAGAAAAGATCACTTGTTTATAACCAATGCAGGATAGAAGAGATAGTAGAGCCCGGCAACAAGCAGAAAAATTTAGAAGAATGATAGAACATCCCATGTATAAAAGGTTTAATGGTCTTGGAAAGGGAAGACTAAAGCAAAGCAACTTTGTAGAAACTGCAAACAAGAAAGATTAGGACAGATCTTATTCTTAACATAACAACAGTCCCTCATTTACAATGTACACAAGTTCCCAGCTTGGAAACAGCAGCAACTGCCTGATATGATAGAAGACATTCCTTGTATTGAGAAAAAGAATACTCAGAATGAAACAGAAAGAAGAAAAATAGCCCTAAACTACATAAAAAGAAAATTACCCAAGTAGCAATTGGACCCAAGCATATACAGATAGATCAGCCAAAAATGCAATAGAAAATATAGGAGGAGTAATTCTCCTAAATTAAAAAAAAATGGAGTAAAAAAAAACAAACAAACTCAGTGGCAACTGGACAATTCTCAAATAACTTCAAAGGAGAGGTAGAGGCTTTGAAAACTGCAGCAGAAATGCTCTTGATGGAGGAAAATAAAGCCAAACAAAAAGATATCTTCACAGATGCAAAGTCAGCTGTCTCAATATTGAAGAGCAAAAACAGCACAGAACTGGAGCAGCACTCCATGGACTATGTTAGAAAAAAAAAAAGTTGCAATACAGTGGATCCCATCACATTGCTGTAGACCCGGAAATGAAGAGGCTGACTGACTGGCAAAAGAGGGCGTATTGCTACCTCAACCTGACATAGACATAACATATAATGAGGCAAAGTTAGTTAGTTAGTTAGTTAGTCGAGGTTCCAACTTCACGGCAACGGATCGTCCCCATTATGCTCCGTTCTTGTGCCAGTGAATATCACACAAAATTCCCCCCTCTGTCCAATGTGAAAAGTGGAACAGACAGGAGTCTCGGAAATCTAACATCCCGCATAGGTACACTGTGCATAATGCCGCCGCCAGAGGCAAAGAGGTTTATAATACGCACTTATATAACCAAGCGGGAATCAAAGTATCCAGGCCACCTGAAAGATGATACATATTACAAACTCAGACAACACATAGAACATAAAAGGATGGAAAACCACATGTTCAATAAACCAAAGATAGTAGATACTGATGAATGTAACCGTGGAACTGGTAAAATGACAGCTAGACATTTGCTGCAGGAGTGCCCAATATATGCAAAACATAGACATATATTTTGGACCATACCTGCTTCATTTGAGGACAAGCTCTATGGAGATGTCAACAAGTTTAAATTGACTGCTGCTTTCTTTAACTATATTCAGGTTGACATCTAAAGGTGCATGCATTAGTTCTTAACGGTTCCACATTTCATGACACAGGCAAGCCGGTGGCAAAAGCGGTGCAGTGGCACGAAAAAAAGTTGGCTAGCAAAAGTCCGAATCGAAAGCTCACTGTGAGGATGTCAACTGCAGACTGCATTCTTCTAGTTTCCGGAGGAATCACCTGTGGCAAACGGAAGGCTCAATATAAGGAAGGGGAGCTAAGTAGCTATGTGCAGGACTGCTGACTTGTATCTTGCATAAGTTTCAATAAATCAGCTCAATTAATACAAGTCAAGGGTTTGCAGAAACAATCCAGCAACTGTAAATGAAGCATCAACGGAACAGCAATAACAGAGTCGAATGCCGGCAAACTAGTTGATAAGGCCAAGTTTATTTGCACACATTGTCGTGCAGCATGATCAATCATATAATTCAAAATTCATAATAGATTTCGACCGTGTCTGTGATTTTCAGACGGGACGGTCATCATAATATTAAGTACGAATAATCAACAGTTGAATAAGCTAGTCACTGACAACTATCAAGTTCGTATCGCAGTCCTTCTGTCCTCTGTAAGGTTGCCAAAGTGTCCTTCTGCTGTGACATTCTAAGTCTCGTTCTTATATTCTGCATCTGTCCAAAATATTTATCTTGATATGTAAAATGCCTTCTTCTTCTGGTTCTCTTTGCTAATAAGTGTTGGCCATGAATACGGTTGTCCTGGCAGTAAATATATTTCTAATTTCCAGACAACTTCAACGTGCTGCTTCTCTGTTGGAGCTCTGTGATCCGAATCTTTGTTGTTATTGACAAAAATTCTGAAGTGATCTCCGTTCCACGTCAGCCCATTCGATACTCCTAGATATTGGTTTTGCGATTTTGTCGCAAATTTATTATAGCGTCATTTTCTCTGTCCTGCTACTTGGCAAGGACGTGACGATTCTTTGGGTGAGCCCAATACCAGAGCGTTATGTGTCGGCTCTGAAATTAAGGAAACCTCCTTGGATGGCGGAGAATGACCATGACCTGCCCCATGCCTTCCCTTGAGGGCTGACCAGGATGTCTTTAGCAGTTCTAAACGAGCCCGCTGGGATGAGGATATCACCACACCAGTGAGAGTCGAAATTCTTACGAAACACCCGGGAATGTAACCCGGTCAAAAAATGCCTCAAGAAGTGGGATGTGTCGTCCGAAAGGCGCAAATATCGCAGCTCTGCTGTAAACAGGCACAGCTCAATTACGTCAAAAACAACATTCCGGTTAACGCAGAAGAAGAAGAAGAAGAAGAAGAAGAAGAAGAAGAAGAAGAAGAAGAAGAAGAAGAAGAAGAAGAAGAAGAAGAAGAAGAAGAAGAAGAAGAAGAAGAAGAAGAAAAGAAGAAGAAGAAGAAGATGATGAAGAAGAAGAAGAAGAAGAAGAAGAAGAAGAAGAAGAAGAAGAAGAAGAAGAAGAAGAAGAAGAGAAGAAGAAGAACAAGAAGAACAAGAAGAAGAAGAAGAAGAAGATAAATGACCCTTGAGAACAAAAAAAAAAAAAGAAAAAGAAAACAAAAACAAACAAAAACCTTATGCCTTTCGTTCTCACAGTTATACCACAAATAACCCGGCTATTTTAATTATGCTTGAAAAGCGTAGCATGTTTGAAGTCGTTTGCGATGTGCAGAATAAGAAAACAATCTGTGTTTTTATTCCGAGTTCAAAGTGACATATTTCCTTACATTATCCATTTTCAAACCGTCTACATTATTTTAATACATAAAAGTGCAATAACGAAATTAGAAAACAAATGTCACAGAGAAGTGCATGCTGGCTCCAGTAATAACTAGAGAAGAAACTGAAACAACAACCGAAGTATTAAGGTCCTTCGGGTATACACATTTACGGCTGGCACTTTTATGTCGGTAGCCGCGGTAGGGTAATGGGAAGACACTCGCCTACCATAGTTAGTTAGTTAGTGGATGTTCCAACTTCACGGCAATGGGTCGTCCCCATTATGATCCGTTCCTGTGCCAGTGAATATCACACAAAATGCTCCCCACTGTCCAATGTGAAAAGTGGAACAGACAGGAGTCCCGGAAATCCAACATCCCGCATATGTCCTACTCGCCTACCATGTCCGTGGTCAGGGGTTCGATCCACATCGGGGCGAATCCGGATTTAAAAATTCGGCCATTGTTCGCAGGTTAACACAGCTTAAAATTGGTACCAAGAAATCTTTTGGAAAGTGAAGACGGCCAGTGTGATGCTGACTACAACACCCAGCGAGTACCGAGTGGTCTATAACAATATGTGTCTAGCTCCCAATGCCCAATGCGCCTTAAGGCGTGTGAAAGAGTTACTTTCTTAACTTACTATTTAATTGGTTTTTTTTAAAAGTTAGCTAATGTAAAATAACATATGCTGTATATGTGAGCCATGTTAGCGCCGTGGATAGAACACTAGCCTGTCGGGCCCGTGGTCATCTATTCCAATCCCCAATGGAACTGGGTATTTTTATAATAGCTCTGGGCAACCAAGTTGACCCAGCCTAAAATATGGCGTGGGGAATGTTCAGGAAAATAAAGGTAGCTGTTGTGATATGAAGGCATTCCCTGTCGAATTCCGATTGGTCAACAAGAATAAGGGGCTCTCATCATATACGGAATATGCCTCAAGGCTTAGATGATGGTGCTTTATTTGCTATGTCGTTTAAGATAACCTGTGCGTGAAAGTGGTTTTCTTAGATGTTTGAGGCATTGTCCCTTGTGCGGACTGTCTTCTTCATTTTAGTTGTTCATTGTTCCTTGTGCGGTATGTCTTATTCCTTTCTGTTGCATATTGCCCTTTGTGATTTATTTCTTCTTCTTTTCAGTTGTTCATTGTCCATTGAATGGCATACCTTCACATGTTGCACATTTCTGTTGCACATTGTCAAAGGGTGCATGTTTCGTCACTTCATATCCCATAAATCCACTGCTGGATGGCACGTCCGGTTTCAAGATGGCGACGGACGGTCGTGTTGTTTTGTGTTCGTTAACTTTTTCGCGTAGGGGATGGATTTATTCATTTCTTGCGTGTAATTGGTGTGCCAGGATGTAAAACCAGGAGTTTCTACTCAAGATCTGCGCGGGTGCTACGGAGTTCGTGCATCGAGCGAAGCCATCCTTGAGTGAATTTTCAGCAGCGTGTGTGGTTCTCAAAAGTCTGTGTTTACGTTTTTTCAACATGGCGGAACAACGTGTGTTTTCCGAGCGATCAGCAGTCAACATACCGAAGCGGCGTGGTAGCCGCGCAGGGAAAAAGAAGCCAGGTAAGCGCGGTGGCTTGAGACGTTTTAGACTCAAGTGTCACCGTCTAGGACTCAGGAACATCCGTATTCTATATTGGAACTGTGCCAGTGTAAAACAACGGGGCTCAATTTTAGAAACCCTAGTTTACAGGAACGACATTGTAGCACTCCAGGAGACGAGACTGGGCGATCAGCTACTCCGAATTGCCGGCTTCAAATGTTTCTACAACAGACGACATCTGGGAACGGCGATTCTCGTTCGCGACAGCATAGTGGCGTCAGAGCTAGACATGTCCAGTTGGAACAGTGACGATATACAAATACAGGCGTTGAGAGTTCATTCCAGTATACCATTCGTGTTGGTTAATGTTTATGCCCGCAATGCGAGTGTGGACGCCCAGAAGTGGCAGTGCTTAAGTGGCATATTAGGCCACGAGAGAAATGTTATTTTCTGTGGTGACTTCAACGCTAAAGGCATATCATGGGGAAACACTTCCTCCAATACACAAGGGGAGGAGCTCGAGACTGCACTGGAAACCATCGACCTGGTTTGTATCAACAGCGGCTGTGTCACCAGGACAGCAAGCCGCCCAGGCGATGAGGACAGTGCTATTGATCTGGCGCTAGTTTCACCTTCACTCACTACAGTGTGTAGATGGGGTGTCCTAGGACACCATGGCAGTGACCACCACCCATGCAGCATATTGGTGGAGAAAGGCAGAACCAGGCAGCACAAGCTAAAGGTAAAGACGTTCCAGTATGACAGTAAAGGGCAAGATGTGGTGAGTAAAATAAGACGTGACAAGCGCAGAACGTTTCAGGGCAGGAAAAAAAGGTGGGAGCAGCCACCGTGGTGGAGTTCCGAGGTGGAGAAGGCTTGGGTGGATAAGCGTAGTGCTGTAAGGAGATGGCAAAATGCCAAGAAGAACAGAGCTGGTCATCCTAGTCCCTGCTTGCACTTAGTAAGAGAGATGCACACAAAAGTAAGCTATTTCAAAAAACTGGTCAAGGTGGTTAAAAGCGAAAAATGGGCAGAGGTGTGTCAAAGAGTAAGCACAGACAAGTCACTGAAATTGTTCTGGCGACTACATAAAAGCATGAGTGGTGTAGTCAAGAATAAGAGCATTTCTGACTTCCAAGGTGCTGACCTCATCTGGCAGAGGACTGACGAGGACAAGGGCAAAGCCCTCTTTGAACGCTACCTTGAGCAGAGCAACCAGACTGACATGGGAGGCCGGAATCTGGCCAAGGAGGTCACCTCAGACAGATGCAAGGCCCAGAACACTTCGGATGAAGACACAGTGACAGTGAAAGAAATCAAGGCTGTGCTTCGACGATCAAAAAACAGTGCTCCAGGTCCTGATGGCATAAGATACGACGACATACATAGGTGTACCGACAATGAGCTAGAGAAACTAGCAGACATGTACAACAACAGTATAGGGAGTGCTAGCATCAAGGAGGAATGGTTACACAGCTATCTGATTCCCTTGCCGAAGCCTGACAAAGACCACAAAAAAATTCAGGGATATCGAATTATAACCATGCAGAATACAATAGGCAAGCTGCTGGAGAAGGTAATTGCCAGGAAAATATCAAGCCAACTAGAGAGGCAAGGTGTTTTCCCACCTACCCTGGGTGGGTACCGTCCAAAAAGAGAAACCTGGACCAATGCAGCAGTCTTTGCCCACGATGTCTATGAAGGTTTCCACTCAGGCACTGAAACCGTTGCTGCAGCGATTGATCTTGAGGACGCATACAACAGAGTACCACTGGATTTTTTAATGTTTCAGCTTCTTGAACTAAACGTAAGTCCATTCCTCCTTAGTTGGATCGCTGCAGCCCTCTTCCAACGGAAAGTAGTTTTTAGATGTGGCAGTTGGACTTCGGAACCAACAACAATATATCCTGGCCTACCACAGGGATCACCATTATCTCCGGTACTGTTCAACGCCTACACAGTGAGAATCACCAGTGAGCAGATCACTGGACCTGGCAGGACATTGTCATATGCCGATGATGTTTTAGTGTATCGTCAGGGTAAGGATAGAGAGGAGGTTGCTGTGGAACTACAAACCGAACTCAATCGCATAAGTACTTGGTGTGATGAAGCTGGGGCAATGGTCAACCCAACAAAGGCAACAGTGACTTGGTTCTCGTTGAATAATCATATTGTCAACAATCCAACACCAACTGTAATGCTGTGTTCAGAGACGGTGGAAAGAACGCAGGCAATGAATTACCTGGGGATACGGTTTGATCGAAGCCTTGCTTATAATGTGCACATAGACCGGGTGATAGCAAAGGCCAAGCGGGGTTTGGCAGCGATGCGGGTGATGGCGGCAGCAAACTGTGAGCAGCGCCATCTATGTCTTCTGTACGAGGGGCTGGTCATGTCTGTTTTGGAGTATGCAATGGCAATCCTGACTGTCAGCCATAAGCAGATAGAAAGGATGGAAAGGATACAGAATGAAGCTATGCGCATTATTCTTGGATGTACAAGAGATACAGCATGCAGGGCGATGCGCTACCTTCTTGATTTTCCAACCATTGAAGAGAGACTGCAAGTGTGCAGGGCACGCACCTACCTCAGAATTAACGCAAACACACAGCATCCACTGCATAGTGAAATTAGGAAGGTGAAGGGCAGCAGGTTAAAAAGAGGACGGTCGTGGATGGGTCAAGCCGAAGACATTCTTCAACAGGTGTGTTCACTTGAGGACTTAGAACCTGGCGAGGAGTGGGTGCAAGTGCCAACAGACTTCTGCACATCCTTTTCAGTTTGCATCCAACTAGATAGAAAATGCAGACAAGAAAATCCGGCTGCTGTGGAGGCTGAAGTACAAGCGTTGATTTTCGAGAATTCGCTAGACAGTGACGCGGTCATCTACACAGATGGGTCGGTCGTCCGACATGTGAGAAGCTCATGGGCCTTTACAGCTCGGGCCGGAGGGAGAATTGTGAAGGAGGACTCTGGTGCTTTCACTGAAACCACAAGTAGCCTGACCATGGAAGTCATGGCAGTAAGTAAAGCAATAACATGGCTCGAGACACAGACATTCACTAGGGCTTGTTTCCTTAGCGACTCAATGAACATGATCAAGAGGATAGAGGAGGGGTCGATCCGAAGAGAATGGTTGCTGCCTCTGGAGCGGTCTCGGCTGGCAAAGATTAGTTTCATCTTCGTGCCAGGGCATGCGGGAGTACAAGGAAATGAGCGGGCTGACAAGCTCGCAGGTGAGGCTACTGTGGAGGGCGGACGCGCCATGGACCAGGCTGACATTCTGAATGCTCTACGAGAAGTGAGACTTTTGCAAGAACCAAGTGATGACTGTGAATCTACAACAATGGCCAGACTGCGAGAGCAGCAAATTAAAAGAGGGGTGGCCAAACAAGAACACTACGCAGGAAGCCAAAGAAGATTGATAAACCAACACAGAACTGGCGTCGTTAGCCGCTACACGCTGCGGGATTTGCTGAGGAGGGGATCCGAGCACTTATGGACTGAATGGTCCGATGTGCAACGAGGATGATCTGTCGACTAACTAACTAACTAACTAACGTATGTCAAGATGGATGCATTAGTTAGTATTCAGTATCTTCAAACACTATATCTTCAGCAATACTTATACGCATACCAATATTCACAACATTTAGATGAACTTTCCAGCTCGGGAGTTTGGTGTGGACAATTGTCAGTGGAATATGCTGCTTGTGTACAAGTACATGTTATCAGCTCAGGACTTCTTTTGTCTGCCGCCTCGTTGTTGGCCTTTAGATTGTTCCCATTATAAAGATTTTCAATAGGGACATATGGAACGTTTAGTGATCTAATCAGGCAACGTTCATGATCTAGTCAGGCACGTTTCACCATCAAATCATTCACATTTCCTGATCTAAACAAGCAAGTTTCATGAGTCAATCGGGGAAATTAACCGATAACAAGGTTGAATGTACGGATAGCAGGGTTAATAAACAGATAACAGGGTTAAATGTACAGATAAACATGGTTTAATGTACAGATGGCAAAGTTTAATATTAAGAAAACAGTGTTTAATGTACAAATACAAAGTTTTAATGTACAGATTAGAAGGTTTATGGTATAGATAACGTGGTTTGATGTATATATCATCGTCATCAAGTGCCATGCCGTCTGTCGTAGGCGTTCATGACTTTCCACAGATGTCTGTCTTTGGCTTTCTGGATCAACTCTGCTGATGATATTCCTCCATGTCACCGTTTCAATGTATCCGGCATCATTTCTCTTGGTCTGCCTCTTTTCCCCTCGATCTTTCCAGTTGCCACGATGTTCTCCAATGCCTCGCTTCTTATCACATGACCAAAGAAAGCTGTTTGTCTCTTTCTTTTTGTTGTATAGGATGTTCTAGTTTCATTAGCCTATTTCAGGCTGTCGGTGTTAGTTACTTTGGCAATCCAGAGAATTCGACACATTCGTCTCAGGAACCACATCTCTGTTGCTTCCAAGTCCTTCCTAATGTTTTCATTTGCATTCAAAGATTCACAGCCATACAACAGGTTCTAAATAGCACTTCAGCACTCTCTCTCTCTCTCTCTATGTATATATGTGTGTATGTGTGTATGTGTGTGTGTGTGTGTAAGAAGAGAGAGAGAGAGAGAGAGAGAGAGAGAGAGAGAGAGAGAGAGAGAGAGAGAGAAGAGAGAGAGGAAGAGAGAGAGAGTTGAATTGCATCACTAATTTTGAAGTTACAAAATGTATATGTACAATTTTTCTCCATTTTCTTTACAATTTTGCGACAATGCTCACGACAATCGTCACTGTATGTGTGTGTAAAGTGTGGGAGTTTGATCATAATAGTAGATTGGGGGATGGGGGATGTGTGTGTGGGTGGGCTCAGGATTTGTGGGTTGGCAGGGTGGGATTGTGTGGGTGGGTGGGGGATTTGTGTGTGGGTACGTGCGGGTCGTATCGTTTGGCGGGGAGATGTGTGTGTTGGTGGGGATGCGTGTTTGGCTAGGTGGTTGTGGGTGAGTGGTTGGAGGAGGATATGTTGATGGATGATTGATAGTGGGTTATGGGATGGGTGGGGGATATATGTGGGTGTGGGGATATGTGGTGGGTGGGAGATGTGTGCAGGTGGGGTGGTTGTGAGTTTGGGGATGTGTGTGTGTGGGTGAGGGATGTGTATGGGTGTGGGATGTTTGGGTGGATGGGTGGGGAGTGTGTGAGTGGGTGAGAGATGTGTGGGTGAATGTGTGTGGATTGGGGGAGGGGTGCGTGATGGGTGTGAGTGATGGATTTGGGGATGTGTGTGTGTGGGTAGGGGATATGTCTGGCTGGGTGGGTGTGTGTGGCTGGATGGAGGATGTATGTGTGGGTAGTGCGGGATATTGTAGTTGGGGGATGTATGGATGGGTAGGAGATGTGTGGGGAGATGTGTGTGTGGGTGAGGGATGTGTCTTTGGGATGTGTGTGGGTGTGGTGTTGCGTGGGAGGGGAGCTGGGTGTGAATAAAGGATGTATGTGTGGGTGGGTGGGGTGTGATTGGATGTGCGGGTGGGTGAAGGATGTGTGTGAGGGTGGGGGATGTGTGTTTAGATGGGTGGTTGGGGTGTGTGAGTGTGGTGGGTAGATAGGAGATGTATGTTTTGATGAGTGAGTGAGGGATGTGTGGGTGTTAGTGGTTGAGGTATAAGTACGTGTGTCTAGGGATGTGTGAGGGGAAGAGTGTATGAGTTGGGGATGTGTGTGTGTGGGTTGTGTGTGCGTGGATGGGAGGTGTGTGTTAGTGAATGGGGGATGTGTTGGTGGGTGGGGATTGTGTGAGGGATGTGTGTATGGGCGGGGAGATTGTGCGTCCGTTGGGATGTTTGTGTATATGAGTAGGGGTGTGTGGTTAAGGGATGTGTGGCTGGGGAATGGGTGGATGGAGGATGTGTGGTTGGATAGAGGATGTTTGGGTGGGTGATTGTATATGAGTAAGGGTGTGTGGTTAAGGGATGTTTGGTTGGGGGATGGGTGGGTAGAGGATGTGTGGGTGGGTAGAGGATATGTGGGTGGGTGAGTGTGTGTAGGTTAGGAGATGGTGGGGGATGTTTGTAGGGGTGGGCTCGGGATCTGTGAGTGGGCTGGGGGAGATGGGAGATTATGTGGCTGGGTGCGGAATTTGTGTGCGGGTAGGTGCGGAATATGTGAGTTGACGGGGTGATGTGTGTGTGTGTGTGTGTGTGTGTGGGGGGGGGGAATGTGTGGCTGAGGAATGTGTGTTTGGCTGGGTGATTGGAGGTGTGTGGGTGGAGGAGGATATGTGGGTGAGTGATTGTTGTTGGGTAATGGGACGGGTAGAGGATATGTGCGTAGGTGGGTGGATGTGTGTGGGTGGGGGATGTGTGGGTTGGGGAATGTATGTGTACTTGGGGTGTGGGTGGATGGTGTGTATGGTGGGTGAGAGGTGTGTGTGGGTGGGGAGATGTGTAGGTGTAGGGATGTGGTGAATGGGTGGGGGCATGTATGTGTGTGTGGGTTATGTGTGTGGTTGGGTGGGGGAGTTGGAGTGAATGGGGGATGTGTGGGTGGGTGGTTGATGTGTCTCATAACATAGTAATATGCATTGTTTATGTTTTCAAAATTCATGTGACAATGTTTTTTTTCTATGCACTGTTGATGAAAGAAAGATGAGTGATTGGAAGGGCCGAATGTAAGACGGGCCTGCGTGCCCAATTTGTTACCCTTTGAAAATAAAGTCTGTTAGTTCGTTCGTTCGTTCGTTCGTTCTCTTTCGTACTTTCAATTTATATTCTGAAATGCAGCTTTTACTTGCCATATTCTGCTCTTAATCTCTGTTGTGCGTCTTCCATCTGATGTTATAAATGCATCTAGAATTTTACAACTATCCAGTTGGTTAAGAATTTTCCCTTCTATTTATATTTCACAATTTGGTGTCAGCTTCCTCTTTAATATCACCATTGTTACTGTGTTCTTGATAGTCATGGAGTGTCCTCTCTTTGCTCTCGTTGTTACTACAATGTCCAACAATTGTTGTAGATCTTTTTTTTGCATTATCCGCCACAAATACTATGTCACCTACATAGCGTATATTGTTTATATCATAACCTCTAAATATTATTCCTGGCTTCTCTTTGATCTCTCTCACTATTACTTCGCTATAAAGGGAGAAGAGATCCGGACAAAACACATTCCTGTCGTACTCCCAGCCTTATTTGTTCATAATTTTCCTCTTTATTTCCCTTTTAATTGCTGCTACTTGGTTCCAGTTGAGATTTTTCCCAACATTTTAATAAGTTCATCATGTTTTACTTTATCAAATGCCTTAGTATAATATGTGAAGCACAAATATATGTCTTTCAGTTTCTCTATTGACCTTTCTATTAGTGTCCGTAATGTATATATTGCATTGTTTGTACTCTTTCCTTCCACAAATCCATACTGTTCTTCACCAATTTCTATTTTTATTTTCTTTCTTGTTCTTCTCATTATAATTCTGAGCTGAAGCTTAGTGACATGGTTTATGAGGTTAATTGTACGAAAATCTTCGTATTTAATTGCTCCTGTTCTTTTTGGTGCATATAAGGGTTTGATGTACAAATAACAAAGTTTATTGTATAGATCAATGCTTCCCAAATTTTTCACTTTCGCGGACCGACATAAAACTTTCCTTTTGCACCAGGGACCGATGCCGTTAAAAAAAAAATATTCTCCTTGTAATCTTGAATTGTATATGACCTCACTATACATTTTAATATAAATATAAGATTTAACGTAATTGTGGGTGTTATCCCGGTGCGCTAAATACTGCTCCATAATATTATTGGATGACGGTGATTTATTTAATGGTGGTCCCATTTTCATGAGTAAACATTTTATTGTAGAGATTTACAAATCAAAAAATTTTTCAAGTGTCAAAACTACATTTAGGTCTTCTTGTAAAGGTGTATATTCTCGTATACACCGACAGTAATGAACCCCAATATAAAATAAATATAAAATATATCTTGGAAAACGATACCAAATCAGATTTTAAACAAGCTGACTAAATTAAAGTATGTTTTAATAAAAATGATTTAATTATCCGCTGCTAACAGTAACTATTTAATGCGAGGGGTGGGCCTGTTTATTATTTACAAGATTACCAAATCGTAGCTCAATTGTAGACAGCGCTACCAGAAAAGTAGAACAAATTTCCATACTGTTTCCGTATTTTGTCTTAATAATGCTCATTGACGAAAAAGATATAATCTTCTTTCAAGTTGTCTTTGTATCGATATCTCACATACACCATCAGAATCGCTAAGTTGGCAACGTCCGTGCTTTCGTCCAGCTGTAATGAAAAATACTTTGCAGATGTATCTAATACCTTCACTCGCTCAGACGATGGCAAAACGCATTATAATCGAACAACGAAAATCCCGTATTTTCTGCATCTTATGACAATCAGCAAATTATATTGTGCATCTTTCTCACTTTTCGTCACATACGAAACAAAAGAAACGCACGTCGTCAACAAACAAATGTCGTCGACCGGGCCGGTTTTTAGTATCGGCCTCAGCTGGTTACTATTTTTAACTTTCCCATTGAACCAATGATTCGCTTCTCCTTAAAGATAAATACTCCTTGGGCTATACGGTTGCAGGCTCTACTTATTTTAAAATTAAATCACCATAAAAACGGTGCGGATATCATGTTTTGAAAAAAGGACAATCTTTATTTTTTAAAAAGTTCTAAACAATTCTCAAAGGAGAAAACATTTAACTGTTTTCTTACTTTTTTTTTTCCAACTCACGTTGCAGACCAGCAAAGAAGGGCTCGCGGACCAGCACCGGTCCGCGGACCACCACTTTGGGAAGCACTGGTGTAAAGGATATGTAACTAACTTTTTAACTTTTAATATGCATACAACATGGTTTAATATAAATATAACATAGTTTAATATAAGATAACATGGTTTAATTTACAGATAGCATGATTTAATATACAACTAACATGGTTTAATATAACAAGTAATTATAACTAAAGAAGGCCAGTGTGAGTGTTAACGGTGTATTAGACAATCCAGGTTATTAGACAGATGTCAACAATACTACACAATAAACACATGTTGATAGATAGGAAAAAGCATTGTCAAACACAATCCCCTAACGGTATACTATCTGTTACAGTTGCACATCCGTTTCAGCTGAGGCGGGGGACATTTTTCCTGCCAAAGGTCATTTCGATATTTCCATATTTATAAAATCATTCACAGGCCACACAAAATTATCAACTTAGAAAAAATTAGCTGATGGCTGGAACTGCTTCTCTTTGGTGATGCGTGTAATGCTAGCTGGTATTAATGAGGCTGCTGCTCGCAACTGCTTTTGCAGGTTTGTGTCGACCAGTCTGGAGCGCAGTCGACTCTTTGCGATGATAAGTTTTCAAAAGAGCTGCTTGTAGCAGTAAGTGTTTTCAAACACAGTACTCAGAGTCAAGATTATTCAATTTGTCTTTAAAATGATTGCCGTTAAACCTTCTGGAACTGGCGGCTGTTAAACCCTCTTCTTTTGACAAAACTGATGTGTAACGCAACTGTTGACATCACATTGTTGAGCAGTAACGACTTCGCACAGAAACTTTCTTGGTGTATGATGCAGTAGCATAGAACTAAATCACTTGGATCAAGATTGAGACCATTCCGTTCTAGCGTGACAAATGCATTTAACCCTTTTTGCGAGACAACCACGGCTGGCGCTCCATCTGTAGTAAGGTCACTTGCTCTTTCAAATGTTAGCTCGTTTTATTTTTACTGACAACGCAAGTCCTCGCTTCTTGTAGTGACATGCATGGCTTCCAGGGACAGTAGTTAATCTCGCGTGTCAAAATCTGCAGTCATCTCACGAACGAAAACGGCCAATTAGACAGTATTTGTTATGTCCGTTGTATCGTCACAAGACAGACAAACACGGGACATTTCCTGAAGAATCCTTCAGTGTTTTTCAGTATCGTGTGCTAAGTCTGTAATCCTATCTGAGACGGTTCTCCGGGACAAATTGACACTCTGAAACAATGTGCTGTGTCTGGCGCTAACAAAACCGTGGTAGTCACCATGCACTCTTTCACACTCTCCCTCTACGTGAGGAATCAGCTTCTTTGAGATTAATTTGCTGACAACCTAACTGAATAATGAATGATGTTCTGATTTAAAACTACATCGAAGAACATTGGTTTTTATCTCAATTCATTTAATCTAGCATGTATCAACATGTAATGACGCTCTGGTTTGGTTGTTTTCATTACTGCTAACATATCGCGACAAATTAGGCACACAGATTTGCCTTTGACTTCAAGACGAAAACAATAATTTGTTCATTTCTCTTGGAAAGATAAAAACTCTGAAATAATTGTTCTTTTCTTTGTAGTCGTCATTTATACAATGTCACTCCGCTTAAGTTGTAATAAATATCCACTGTGTGACGCGATTGTTTTGCTTTGATGACTACAACGTGTTCTAACAATTTCGCAATGTGTACTCTCTCAGCCGGCCTTCCAGTCAGTGACTGTCCTCTATGTAACCGCAATTCAGGCAGACCGGCTGCAGGCAGTTGTGATCCATATGTGTTACGCACTTGTATGTGTCCTGTCTAACCCGCAATGGACGTTCTTATTCATCGTTTTTTAATATTATTATTATTATTATTATTCACTTAATATAAATTAGTATTTCTATTTATTTAAAAAAAAAAAAAAAAAAAAACACCCACAGATTTATTGAATTTGGAGTCGGGCCTGCCCTTGTCTTGACAGTTCTAGACCATATGATTTCGCGGACCTTATGTGGCCAGCGGGATTGACGTTGCCCGACCCTGCTTTACCTCATGTTGCAGTCAACTCCAGCATTAAATTGGATGTTAGTGATTTACAACGCAATTTACGTTCAGTAGTTTGCCATTGCGTTCTGAACCATCGAAATACATACAAACCGATTTATTTCCAAATAGTCCGCGGCAGATGTCGAACCCTCTATTCTTTATATCCGGGATTTGTTAAATTGCGTTTCACCGCCCCCTAAACTACAGACTATACATGATTCACTATAAATGATACAGAAGGCAAAAAATAAATGGCTGTAACATGGCACGTGAAGTGCGGCAAGAGGTCAGCTTGGGCATACACAGCACTCCATCCATCCATCCATCCATTCATCAATCCATCCATCCATCCATCCATCCATCCATCCATACATCCATACATCCATCCACCAATCCATACATCCATATATCCATCCATCCATTCATTCATTCATCCATCCATCCATCGTGTGCCATGCCGATAAGCGTGGGTGGTCTTGTTTTGCCATCTCACTCGAACACCAGAGTCGTGGATCAGCTCCGTGTTTCTGTCTCGACCATGCCACGTGGCCAAACCATCCAGGTATTTACTTCTCGGTCTTCCCCTAGGTCTCTTCCCTTCGATCTTGCTAGTTGTCACCAAGTTCTCCAATTCATTTCTTCCCATAGCTGTCCAAAAAATTTAGACTGTCTACGTCTAATGTCTCTAATCAGTTTACGACCTTCATATGTTTCTTAAAGGACTTGTTCATTGGCTACACATTCACTGAAGTCATTAATCGATGCTGACTTAAATTTAGCTATGTAGCCCGGATCATCATCGTGTACAGTCATATGCTTTGTCAACGATGATAGCAGTGGCAATACACAGCTACATGAAACATAATCTTGACCGCCAAGCAGGACCGTGGTCTGACAGAATAAGTCCAAAACTTTGACATATTTCGAAATCTTCTCCAAATCCGAACCTGACAGTTTTGGACATTTGTATTGTTTCTTTTCATCGGACATGTCGACAGTTAATGCTTCTCTGGCCTGTAGAAGACTCTGCAGCATAATAAAAATACTGGTGGTCCATCTTGTTGGTACATCTTGCTGCAGCTTACAAAATGGTGACTCAGTACAATTTTGCAACTCGGTTGTGTTTACAGCACTATGTTTAAAATGTTCGACAGTGTTTCGTCATGTGCCAAACAATGTTTCGGTATCAGTGGCTTTAAATCCACGCAACATGCTCACTTGTAGGCTATGGGCCAAGCAAGGAATATGTACAAACCCGGTTTTATCACAAATGGAACTATATTTCTTGCAATGTCAATAACTAGAGTCTGAATTATGTTCGTTATTTACCAGTATATTGCAAACTGTTTATATAACTCTGCAACACTGACAGAATAATGACGTTCAACAACATTCACGCATTCAAGAACAACATTTTTCAATTTCCATTCATCGGCCATCTAATGGCCAGTAATTCCACAATAGCTTTCGTTGCCTAGGGATGTCCAAAAATCAAATGTCAGCGCAATTCCCTTTGCGTTTTTCACAGAATCTTTAACACTTAGAATCTTGCTGTTATAGTTAACTGTCAACAGTTTGTCAATAGTGCGGCGGGAAGGTAGCTTATATTCAGACGTTATCAATGCTGTCCGTAATACTCGTTGAAGGCCGTCGTCATCTACTATTGATACTGGTCTGCCAACACTAGCAATCTAGTTTGCAAGTGATACCTGACTATCATGTTGTAATGCAGCACTCACTGGACGATCAGACGGACAACAAAAACGACTCAAAGTAGCCTGCTTCGAAGTAGGTGGCGATTGTGCAATAGACTGTCCCAGCTGAAGTGTCTGAGATACTGTAGTGGATGTTTGTTTTGGAGGTGGTAAGTAAGTGAGGAGTTAGAACCATGGTAGGCAAACGATTTATCACAATGAACGCAATAAACCTTTTCAACATTTTAAAAATTTCCATCAGTCAATATTTTAAAACCAAAATGATCATGTAATCGTCGGCAAATATGTTTATACTCGTATTTTCGATTAATCTTTCTCTCTCTCTTTCTCTCATATATATATATATAAGAGATAACGAGAGACCGAGAACAAGACAGAGAGCGAGAGAGAGAGAGAGAGAGAGAGAGAGAGAGAGAGAGAGAGAGAGAGAGAGAGAGAGAGAGAGAGAGAGAGAAGGGAAAGCACGAGAAACCAACACATACCGAACCTTTCATCAATAACTAGTCTTCTTACACTATTCGTACATACACACAGGCACATGTAGCCCAGACGCTCACTTACACACATATTATGATCCGTATTTCGTAATGCCACTTAATCCCCAATCTAAGTAACCCTACTCCACACCTACCCCTAGAACAGTGTTTCTCAACCTTCTTTTGGCCCGTGCCCCCCTACACCATATTTTCAGAACGTCATCCCCCCCCCCCCCCCTTTCGTATTTCCTACCTAAAAATTTGGCCCGTGCCCCCCTCCCCATATTTTCAGAACGTCATCCCCCCCCCCTTTCGTATTTCCTACCAAAAAAATCCCTTCTCCCGCCCCTACACAGTATACGTAATAGTGGAAGCACATACTAAAACAAGTCTAGACGTCCACGTAAAACGTGATTTGTGGGTCTACTTACTATATAAAATGAATTTTAGAAGGGTGAAACGTACAGAACCGTAAAGTATGAAGGGAAAAACAAGATCAAGTAATCAGTTCTTGTATTAACGCGATCTTGAAATAATCTTCATTCCCCCTGGTAACCTCCTGGGGGAGGGGGGGGGGAATTTCCCACCGGTTGAGAACCACTGCCCTAGAACCTGGTCACAGTTTATTTACACCAATCTCTCTCTATCTTCTCTCTCTCTCTTTCTTTTCTCTATACCCATCTCTCTTCTCTCACTCTCTCTCCCTCTCAGGCCCACCGCAGAACACTCCCCTTTCATCAAGTTTCAGTGCAATCTGCCAACTGAGAAAACGGGGCCAGCCAAGTGTCAAGTGGAAATCTAATTTCACATCTGTCTGATCCTCGCCGTCATCTTGGATTTACGATCCTGATAATCCTGTCTAGAAACATACAACTCCATGTCAATCAGATAATGCAACTATAAACATTTTCATCTAATATACCAGTTCTTATTATATTTATTTTGTGATATTTGTGATGTGGAAATAAACAAGAAATGACAGTTCAGCGGATTGATAAATAACTATCGACTCGGGTCCCAGGCATTGGAATATATATATATATTTTGTTTGCCACATATATCTTAAGTACAAAAGTGTGATTCTTAAATGTTAGTGGGAATAAAATGTAACTGTCCTTATTCTCATTTTAACCAAACAAAATAATCATCTCATGTCATCTCATCAGGTTCTTCTTGTACCTTGTGGTGTCGAGGTGAAGTATAAACAGCGGGAGAGTGTCCATTTATGGGCGTCATATGTCGAGTTTCCTATAGACTGTTATTCCCTCTGTCTATCGTTTATATGATCAGCCTCTTTTAATATCATCATCATCATCATCATCATCATCATCATCATCATCATCATCATCATCATCATCATCATCATCATCATCATCATCATCATCATCATCATCATCATCATCATCATCATCATGCAAAGGGTGTAGGCATTCATGTCTCTCTACAGATATCGGTCCTTGGTGTTCTGAATTGAATTTTAAAAAGGCATAATTTTAGTGTGCCGGTCTCCCTGGCCGAGGGCTTAGCAGCTTTCTCCGTAACCCCCAATACTCTCGTGGTTGACGTGAGCGCACGAGAATTGGAAGCGGTTCGAGTCGCGCCAGTGACTTATGAGAGCATGGAGCCGGTCGCTCAGAAAGTCGTGGCGTGCTGATGAGCGTAATCCAGCCTAGGAATCAACATACAGCTGAAAGATGCTGATGTTGACCGCAATATCCTGAAACAGGATGGACAAGCGGAAAAAAAAAATAATTTCAGTGTTCGTTTCAACAGAAAACACAAAGCTCCAGCTGTCTCAATTTGAAGACAAGTAAAACTATAAATTCTTACTGAAAAATGAGGGGTTAACGGCGAGGGGATCAACTTCATTGCATCAAGTCTCTTTTCGTGGCGCGGATACTGAAAGCGTCCCGCAGAGCACGAACTCTGTAGTTCCCGGCACACGACCCCCAGGAGTCACCGAGAAAACGGCACTCATGACCAATGACGAGGTCCGGAAATGATAACACAACCTTCCGAGTTCGAAATTACGGCTTAACCACTTCGTCACGGAGTTCCCCATGTGTGGCCAAAAAATGCGGCTGTTTGAAGCGTGCATGTCAACGAAGTCTTATAGAAACATACTTTACAGATAAGTTCTCTAAACTTCTAATCTTATCCTCGTGGAAAATATAGTTTTCTAAATCATTACTATTACTTTATAGTCCATAATAATATTCACTAACATATAATGTTCGCTTGCGTGTTAACGGATCCTCAGTAGAAGCAAATATGAGAAGGCAAGAACTGGAACATGTGACAACCGGACAAATTTGTGGAAAGAGAGATAAGGAAGCCAGAGTGTTAAAATTCTTGACAGTCTTGTGTTAATGCACGGAAGGGAGTCAACACACGAATTGATTCCGTGCCGCCGGAGATCGCAATTTGTGGAGAAGCATGATCGCTCTCTCCAGCCGGTAAGGCACTGGATGATGATGGATGGGAATAAAAGATTATTAACACTGTAGCCTACCATGCATGTCGTAGGAGGCGACTACGGACAGTCCGTCAATGCATTATCGGGATACTTAAGGGAAGTAAAGAATAGTAGCACATTGTAACCTACCATACAGGTCGTGAGAGGCGATGGTGGAGGGTTGGGCTTGGGAGTGGCTTCCTCATCCCGTAGAACAGCATTAACTGCAAAATTCAACCAATAATTAACAAGTCCAAACAACTACATAAAAACGACCAAGCGAACCAAGAGGAAAGAAGGTTCTTCTAGAAGAGACATGGCGCAATTCGTAGAAATCCGCATGGAGTCCGCATCGCAGATTGATTGTCGTCCTTTCACTAATGGACATTTCCAGAATTGGCACCTGGAATGTTAGACCCATGTATGAATCGCGATAGGCAGTACAGGTGGTGAAGGAGATAACACGACATCAGACTGGCATTTTGGGATTATGCGAAACAAGGTGAAACAGAACAGACAAAGAGGTCGTAAGCGCAGGTGAAACAGTGCTGTCCTCAAGCCACGCAGAGGAAAATTCCCACATCCTGCACAGGAAAGTATTGGTCATAACGTTATCTAAAGAGGCAGAAGAAGTACTAATAGAATGGGAAGCTGTGAGTTCAAGAATAATAACAGCAAAATGTAGAAACAGAATATAGAATGTCAACATGAATGTAATCCAATGTTAAGCACCCACTTATGACAAGGGTAAAACATTTAAGAATTAATTGTACATGAAACTCCAAAGAATTGTTGGCGGTCAAAGAGATCAAAATATGAATGTTTGATGGGTGATCTGAATACCAAGATAGAGTAGTATAAAACGGGCGTTGGGGAAATCATGGGCAAAAACGGACAAGAAGTGGTGAACGACATTGCGCAGAGAATCAGTACATCACAGGCGGCAGTGTTTTTCCACATTAAAAATACATAAAGTAATTTTGTCTTCACTTGACTACAAAATAGAAAATCAAATTGACCCTATCTTATCAGCAAGAAATTTAGATAATCTCTGCACGACGTAAGACGTTTTAGAGGGTCAGCCATATATGCCGATGAACATCTGCTGATAAATACAATTAAACGGAATCTCAAGAGATACGTAACGTTTCATAAACGTATAAATCATTACAATGTAGGATTTAAAAAACAACAACAACAAAAAAACAGGTATTTTAGGAAATACGAGTTTCATTGCTGTTATTTAGAAATCCTTGTGGTGTTTGATATGGCTAATGTATGTTAATTTTTTTGCTGTGCACATTGTTAAAAGCTCCTAACAAGAGAAAATAGCTATGGGGTAAGTCAATTATTGTGGAACATTGTTAGAGAAAAAAATAAATGATGCCACGGTTAGTTAGTACGTAGGCTAGCATCATAAAGCTAAATCGTCTTCAGACTTTTACTTTAAGATTTGCATTGCGATCTTCTTTCTGTCCACTATCGGTTTGCTTTCCCTGTTTAGCCATTCACTTGTAAAAGGCAATGAAGTGCATGTAACCCACATTGGAATTCATTACAATTAAGTAACATTAGATTTCTGCGCCTGCAGTTATTCTCCCATTTACTTGTGACGTACGCACATAGATACAGATCACACGAACTAACTGTATTATCAGCTTTACCTCTTAGTCCCGAGTATTATCGTTTCTTTGATCTATCTACGCTGGATACATCAACACGGGAATGTTATCAAGAAAACAAATTATTTGTAAATGCTAGGCGGGTGTCCGCCATACATGCCTCTGTAAAATGTCTCAGTAAAATGTCTCAAAAATTACTGAACTAATTAGAGTATTTCCGGTAAAATGGCGACGAAGTAATTGTGTTTTCCACAGAGATACGCTGTTTTGTGTTTTTCTGGGGAGGATTGTGACGTATTTGTTGTCATCCAGCAGTGTTTCCAGGTATCGTTGCCACCGATTACCATATAAGGATAGGAGAAGGCCTGCGATACAATATACGAAGAGGAACATATTTGAAACTAGCTTTTGTTTTAAACCCAGCTCAGCGATTTGTTGAGTCCCCGGCCAAAAAGTTGTACCTTAGTTTTGCAAGGGATAGTCACTTCCTTCACTTGCCTTGTAATCTTCAAGATAAGCGGGTTCTTCCCTGGTTTAGGGGAAGTATTTGTGTCGCCCATTTTACTCCTTTGCGTGAACGTATAAAGTTCTTATATTATATTTTATGAAAGTGCTTTTGATGCAACAAGTATCATTGTTTATATGTGAATTGTGAAACTGTGAGATTAGCGTTTCATTGAAAAGTTGACATGGGCTTCGCAGTCTGCGAGACCACCTTGTTTGTCCACATAGTTCTCCTATGCTTACAGTCTCAATCTGCTATGAGTAAACTGTCTTATAAGCTTTGTGAATATATCTCACTATCTAGT
Organism: Cepaea hortensis; assembly: GCA_963921405.1. Lineage (NCBI taxonomy): Eukaryota > Metazoa > Mollusca > Gastropoda > Stylommatophora > Helicidae > Cepaea > Cepaea hortensis. Next base: position 44,384,292 of record OY992892.1, on the reverse strand, counting down.
CTAGTCTTTTCTTTAGAGCCTAAGGTGGCGCATAGGGCAGACGTCATGGCTCTCCATGTCTGGCGACCCGCCGCTACCCGTTGCAGTTCCTGGATGTTCGACTTGCCGCCGAGTGGGCCCTCCAAGGAATTCAACAAGTTTGTGTGAAGCGTCCAACATTTGGAGCCAGAAATCTGATTCTGTGACAACGGAGAGTTTTATGATGGCGGATTGTCAAGCCGCCGATCACCCATCACGTGCGTCACTAATTAGACGACGAGGCATTTGGCTACCTTAGAGGCCTCTTGCGTCCTCTTGCTGCGGCTAGACCAGGTCGGGCAGAGACCGAAGCCCCTGGTCTCGAAGGCCATGCGAACGTGTTCTCTCTAAGTGCATAGTTCGAACCTCTTCGCAATGCTGCAGAAAGGTTACTATCTGCGTATAACATGAACAGTCTTTTCAAGCTGAGGAAATGTTCTTGCTAGTCTATAGCTTGACTTTAGTGCACTTATAATTTAATCCTTTTGTTTATATCGTTTGTAAATACACAGAGGTGTGATTGTCTTGTAATCTGTTTTCATAAATAATGTTATGGGAATATTATGTGTTATAAGTTAAAATCTCAAGTGAAAGAAAAGGAAAACGCACCATATATTCAAGTGTTTTGCAGAACGTGCACGTTCCGTCTGCATTGCACCATTGGGTTGAGGCCTTGGCGCATATTTTATGTTCAGGAATTTGCCAGTAGCGTTCTTAATGATTTTCATTTTGCATATCCTTGCAGGACGTTGCAGTCAATATCAGCTGCTGTTAATGTACTAGGCAAGATTACGCTCAGTAATTTGCCATTGCTTTCTGGGCGATAGGCTCACATACCCCTAAGTTACCAAAGCGGCGAGAACCACTACCGATTCTCGCGCAGGTTACGTTACTCACGAGAATATACGGGATTACGGAGTAAGACGTTAACCCCTTGGCCATGGAGACGGCTCTTAATGATTGCCATACTGCAAAATTTATTCATGAAGTCAGGCACTTACTATGCTTGCAGCATTTTGTGGGTTTAAGAACAGCCTTTATTACACCGCTTGCTTCAAATAGTAAGGTGGGGAAAGGACCATATGTTATTTGGTTGTAGTTTGATGAGTGGGAGGAATATCTGATGAATGGCTCTGCATTATTAGATGAAAAGATTCACGCTTTCTCGTTTGTGAGTGTTTTTGGTTTATGTAGGTTGATTATTTTTCTTTCACTGCTGGAGAAAACGTTCGAATTTTATCCAATGGGAAAAGGCAATGAACTGATGATGATGATGATGACGATGATGATGATGATGATTTTCCTTTTGCACAAGGAAAACTATAATATAAATTTTAATATACTAGTCTTTAGTGTACTATGGTTTCCAACTTATCCAACAACCATCGTGATTTTAAAATATTCAACACCACAGCAACAACAGCCGAACTGGCCCACACGTCTTGTTCCTTCAGTTCATCTCTGGTGACTGCGTCTCAACCCACCAATTCTGCCGGCATCTGCTGAGCTCACCGATTAACATATATTTTGTTAATAGGAAGTACTCTTGCCGCGTCAAATGGTAAAGCTCAGGGAGCTATGTGGTCTTGAGGCATGGTGTCAGCCTCGAGTGCTGGAGGTCTCGGTTCAAGCCCCAGTGATGGCCGGGATTTTTTTCTCGTGGACTTCTAGTAATAAAATTTCTCCTGGTCTCTGGGTAGTGAGATCGGACGCCCGTGTGTATTGTTGCGCACGTAAAAAAATCCCTTGGCAGTTGGAAATCGAAAAAGAGTAGCCTAACGGCGCTGCCCGGGCAAAATTTCGAGTTAAAAATCTACCCAAAGTATTTCAGGATCCTCGCCGGTGCTACAGAGTTTGTGCACTGAGCTGAGTTTCTCCAGACTCAGGTTTGAGTTAGGAGGAGAACGGAGCATCTATGGGTTGCACCCGTGTGCCGTGATGTTGATCCATCGACTAAACTAAACTAAACTAAACTATGGTAAAGCTAGATTTCTGAGCGAAGATGGCGCCACACTGATTGGGGGTATAGGGTGTGATGGTCCGGGAATTGGGGGTAGAGGGGTGTAATGTTGATGTTTCAGGAATTGTAGAAACTCAATAGGGATAATCTAAAACCAAATGGAATAATTTTCCGGTTGTCTCTCCTGTGAAAAAACCCCAGATGTTCGGTTTCACAGACATTTTTAGCTGTTGTTTACAACTCAATTCGTTGTCAATTTTCTACAAGGTGAATGGGGAGGGGGAGGTGGACGAATGTTGAAGTTAAGAATCACAGGTGTGGCTTTCTCCGGTTCCCTTTAACACTGCAGTATATGCCTCTCTGTATCTTTGCTGTGTTTTGGGATTTCATCAGGGATTGAAGAAGAAAGGTTACATGACAGCAGATAGAAGATGCAACAGAGATTAAGAGCAGAATAGGTTAAGCGAAGGCTGCATTTTGGGAAAGGAAGAGTATCCTTTGCAAGAAGGCGCTATCATTGAATGTAAGAAATAGAAGGCTAAAATGCTACATAGAACCAGTTGTGCTGTATGGCAGTTAATCTCGGAATGTAAACGAACAAATTAGGAAGAACTTGGAAGTAACAGAGATGTGGTTCCTAAGACGAATGTTGCGAATTCATTGAACTACCAAAGTAACTAACAACGACTGCCTGAAAGAGGCGAATGAACCTAGAACATTATATGTTGTTTTTCCATCAAGAATGACCATTTATTTCATCTAGTGGGGTTGAAAGTATGGAGCCGTGATTTCTAACATGGCCGATAAGGCATATTTTGGCTCAAAATGTTCTTTGACAATGTGGACAAAGAGTGCTTGACGTTCCAGGTGGAGGATGTTCTGCAATGATTTTTCTGTCCAGCCTTTTCTTCTCAGCTCTTGCAGTCATGGTTGCTTCACAAGTGACTGCACCCTTGCGTAATGAATTTCTGTCTTGGGCAGCAGTCTCCTAGGTGTCAAGATGAATTCCAAAAGCTTTAAGTGAGATTTTCAGAGTGTCTTTAAAGCGTTTCCACTGGTCGCCTTGGGAACGTTTACCACAACGCAGCTCGCCGTAAAAAATCATTTAGGGAGCCTGTAATCTGGCATGCGAGTTTATGACATACAACAATAAGAAAGAGACATACAGCTTTCTATGGACGTGTGATGAGAAGAGAGGCGTTGGAGAACATCGTGACAACTGGAAAGATCGAGGAGAAAATAGGGAGAGGTAGACCAAGAGAAATTATGCTGGATGGATTGAGACGGTGGCATGGAAGAATATATTCAGCGGAGTTGATCCAGAAAACCAAAGACCAAACCTGCGGAACGCGTACGCCAGCCGGCATGGCACTTGATGATGATGAATGAAGGACCATTAGTTTTGAAGATGGAAGTTCGGAATGCTTATAACCATATGAAAACTGGCAAGACCCCGGGCCTAGATAACATTATAACAGAAATGATCAATGCCTTAGAGGAATGTAGAATAGACCGAGTCACCAGACTGCTGAACACAATATATGATACTGGAGATATACCTCCTGAATTACGCAATTCTATATTTATTGCAATCCCGCAGAAATCAGTGTGACGAAACGCGTTTATCTGTCTTTGGTCGTCAGGAACCCGCACTATTTTGGCGCGTCATCGGGGGACTTTCCCAGCTATAAATAGACTGAGGGAACCCGATGGAGGAATTACCATCTAGAATCTTCTCGGAGCACCTGAATTTGAGTGACCCGTGAGGTTGGATATAGCACTAGATTCTCGTGCAGAGAGATCTAGAAATTCTAGGCGGGGAATGACTGTTTCCCGAGAAAGTGTCTTTTCCCGAGAAGCACTAGCTCCTCGTGTGCAGGAGTTGGCACGAGTGGGGAAATTGGCTAGACCATTCATTCACTTCATGTTACTCGAAGAGAGCAGACGCAGGCCTGTGTTGAGCCATTTTGTGTTGCGTCTCACCTCAACCATGTATCGGCTGACTGTTATAGAAAGGAGGCTGAGGAGCCCTTGAACAGTTCTGAAAGCTGACTGGAGTCTGGTTCCGAAGATTCAGGTACTTATTTGTTTAAGTAATTTAACTTTGTAATTGTGTACAAAACGCCATCGTTCTAACCTCATTACCTATGCGGATGTCCCTGCATAGATAATTAGCAAACCGATCGATAACGCTGTTGAAGGCTAGGTCGTGTGTTTGTTTACCAACGTGTGTTCGCGAATCAGCTGTTGGGAAGGCAGGCATGCGATGTGGGCGATTTGGGTTTAAATTATATTTACCTTGTATCGCAAATCGTTGCATCTATTAGGTTGCGGTGTTAGAATAAAACATAGTTACTTGTGCCTGATAGATACCTACATTTATGTCAGTCAGTTGCTGAAGCAAGGAGAACGGTTAGAAAACCAGGTAAGTTGGTAGGTGGAGATTCAGACAAAACTGTGCTTAGTTACCAAGTAAAGAAAGAACTTAGTTCTGTGCCACCAGGAACGATGTAACTATTGTGAAGTAACTTAATAGTGAATTCATTGTGTGGAACACGGGATTTCTGTAGGAAGGTAAGTCTGCATTGATGATATATATATATATGATGTGGCATTGTGTATATATATTAGGTCATGGCCTGTGATACTTCCATGGAGTAATTCCGAACGCCGAATAGGTCGACGCGGGATAACAATGCGTGCCGTCGCGATGTACATATGCGTTCTGAATTCTTGTCTTAGCTATCCTGTTCTTTCCTACTGGCGCTAGTGCGAGAGAATGCTCAGGTGCTGGAAGTATGGAAAGATGCAAGGAGGTTGTATGAGACAGAGGACATATAGGATATGGGGGATTTGAAAGCAAGTTATGAAGGTATAGGTTGGCAGACCAGGCCAACGATGAAGTTCGGTCCAGGCTAAGGCTAAACCACTTGGGAGGGCTGAACTGGAACATCACCCTTGGAACATGTAGGGAACATGTATTATCAAGAAGGCTTCTTGACTCTAAGGAGGAGTCTGATAAGAAGAGTTTGCTACGGTGTGGGCAGGTGGTCCCACCAGCAAACAGGCATGTGTACATATTGGATGTGATCATGTACTATTCCTATATCCCGAGGGATGGTATATTGATCAGTATTATGTTTACTAATGAACATTGATAATGTAAGGAACGAGTCCAGGGACTCTTTACCTTAATGTTTAGTTCGATTAAATTAGAACTATGATAACAGCCTACTATCACTAGTGACGTTAGCGACGACTGGTAGATGATTAGGGATAGGTGAGACCTACGATCAGACTCGTCATTCTGATTTCTTGCTCTGTTTGACGGGCTGTTCTGTGAGGCCAGCTGACATTACTAAACCCATGCTTTACTACTCTCCATATAGAGATAATGCTTTAGTTATATGCATAACTAAATAGCATGACTGAGGGTTGAGTAGTCATTGGTAGGATGCATGTGGACTAATGTTTGGGCCAGTATACTCTCACCGGTCGCTCTTCCTTTTCAGGAGTTTGCCTGTTGAGGAACCAGTCAACTATATTTGTCGTTGGCGGGAAACCACTTCGTGTAACACAGCGAAGGGTCCAATTCTTTACTTATCACGCCAGACTCAACCACACCATGTACCCAATGTGATTCACCATGCGTGAAGGTTTGCATCCAATGATTCAGGTGCCCTGAAGGTGCACGTGTGGGACATGATGGTTTGTGTTGTTTTTCTGCATTAGAAGATACTCTATTTCAGCCAGGAACATTTCAGCAATTTGAGCAATCATGCTCAAAGAAAGGAAACACCAGACCGTATATTATTACGGTGGTTCCACCTAAACGCGGAAAAACGAGATTTAGACACTTCAATGGTGCTTATGACAGCTTTGGTGGCAGGTCTTGAGAAGAACTACACCAGCTCTTATTAATAACTTGTGGCAAGTGTTACCAGGTGGAAGGGACAATAGATTATAGTCCAACCTGAATTGTCTTCCTTGAAAGTAGATGTCTGATTCTAATAGTGTACTGAACGAGTATGAAGACTTTGAACTGTGTTCGTGTAGGACTCAGTGACATATCAGTTGCCTTATCTGATTCTTCAAGCAGTGTTACGGTGCTATGATTGCGGGACCATTAGATTGGTCAGGGACTTATTCTATAACCAGTGTTACGGTGTTGTGAGTACGGGACCATTGAATTGGTCAATAGACTTATTATCCAACCACGAGCCTTGGAATGTGACCAACATCGAAAAATTAGTGTAATGAGCCACATCACGAAGATTTTGCTAAGAATCATCATGCAATGAGTTAGGAAGAAAATGCAACTCGAAATAGGATTAGAACAGTGTGGGTTTGAGGAAGGCACAGGTAAAATGAATGCTGAGTATATGCTGAGAACATTAATTGAAAGTTCTATAGAAGTAATCAAAGACCTACATTATTGCTTTATTGACTACACAAAGGCTTTCGATAAAGCAAGGCATGTCAACATGATGAAGATGCTTGCAGATCTACAAATTGATGGGAGACTTAGACTTGTAAAAATCATATAATGGAAACAACAAGCTGCCATAAAGATTGATAATGAAATAGGTCAATATCAGCCTATTAAGAGAGGCGTGTGACAGGGATGTGTAATGTATCCAGATCATTTTCCCTGTACAGTGAAAATATTTTCCGACATGTAGAAGATATGCATAATGTGACCTATATTAACAACCGGCTTTTTATGTTTGTGATAAGGTGTCTTCGTGTAGTAAACTCTGTCATAACAGACAGGTTTCTAATTCTGACTACCCAAGACATTTTCTCGTGAAAACCAAAGACCGATAACTGTGGAAAGTCATGAACGCCTACGTCAACCGGCATGACACTTGATGATGGCGATGAAGACATTTTCTATGAAAGCACATCTACAAGACCTCAAAGGTGTTTTTTTTTTTCCTTGTTTATAAATTGTTTAGGATTCACTCTCATATGTTAGAATGATAGAGGAAAGAACAGAGAGCTGATCCATGACTCTCGTGATCGAGCGAGATGGCGAAACATGAGCACCGGCGCTTATCGGCATGGTACATGATCATAATCTTAGAACCGGCTCTATAAAACATGCAAGAGTACTTGTCCTGACTTCCAATGGCAAGAATGTATTGCATAAGATGTTACTAATGTTATAAAATACACTTATCGTTTGTTTTTTGTAGTTCGTTATTTACTTTCCATCGGATGGTATCCATGTGCCTACATACTTACATTTCTGTACTTTCCCCCAAATTAATCATTTATAAAAAAAATAATAATTAATTAATAATGTTAATTGCTCATATAGGCATGCTCTGCTATTTTTAAAATAGTATATTGTTTCTACCTTTCTATTATTCAATGTGAGAACCGTTTTGTTATTAAACATAGAAAATGCATTGAAAATGCACTGTTTCTAGCTTAACAACAAAAATAAAGGATATTTTTACATGTCTGAGGAGTACTGGATATATGGTGCTAGCCCCATATTATTATAGACCAACCGACACTTGATGGCTGATGTGACCAGCGTCATGGCGGCTGCCTTTACTTCCCAGAACACTCCCTGCTACCCTTTATAAGCTGGGTCAACCTGGGAGTCCAGATCAATTAAAAATACTCGCTCCGTGGGGATTCGAACTCATGACCACTGAGGGGCAGGCCAGAGAGCTAGCCACTGGGCTACCGCGGATGCCGTGTGTAAACATGGTACATGGTGTATTTTTAATGACTGTGCAGTGTTTGAAAATATTGCCGATCCAAGTTTTGTATTTACCTATTATGCTGCGTGCTCTTTACAGAGTGTGATGCATGCGCTTTACAGGGTGTGATGCCAAAACGTGGCCCGGCAATATTTTCGAACACTGCATAGTCATTAAAAATACACCATATATAATACTGTAACTTATAAGATATTGTACTTTAACTTTGAAAAGTGCCATGAATAAATAAACAAAAACGGATAGTAGAAACTGTCAGCTTTAAAAGAACACAATCACAAGTGACATAATGAATTTTGTGACTAGAAAGCTTTCATTAGCAAACAAAAACACAATTACAACCATAGTAAGAAAAAAAAAACACCTTGAAAAGTAGCAACACAGCGTAAGTAATTAAACGTTATTTGGTGACATGTGTGAATATAGCAATACGACGTTTTTTCGCTGAAACATTTCTTAATTTGTTTTATTTCTTAAGTAATTTACATCACAGTTGATATATGTTTTGAAGATAAGCCATTAAACTTCTTTATTATTGTGTCTGTTTTATTCATTAAAATCTTTGAAAGTGTTTACATTGTTGATCATTTTTCGAACATTGTTATTGTTTTGGCTGAATATTAAAAATTCCTATAACTCACACATCTTTTCAAGCTAGCAATGCAATATTGAGAAGAAAGTTTCAAACTATGATAAACTATTAAAGCGCATAACGTTAAAAATTGTATATTTTTGACGAAAAGAAAGTGGCAAAAAATGAAACTCGGTCGGTAACAACAGCACTGCTCTAGTTTGAACGGGAAAAACTACATTGACGCGGGCAGACTAATTGTTTCATTGGAAATGCCCAGTAATGTCAAGGCCGGTTCAACAGACGGACATAAAATGGCGTATCTGTAGAGACTACTTTTTTTTTTGTTTTGCGTATCCTTTTACAGGACTTAGCTGTCAACACCAGCATCTTTCAGCTGTCTGTTGATCTCTTGGCAAGATTACGCTCAGTAGTTTGCCATTGCTTTCTGAGCGGCCGGCTCAGTATCCGCAAGTCACGAGCGGGGGTCGAACCACCTCAGTTCTCGCTCCGCTGCGAGACTCTGCGTGATAAACGGGATTACAGAGAGAAAGTGTTGTAACCCCACAGCCAGAGAGACCGGCTAGAGACTACTAGATGGTTGAATTACATTCATTTTCGTACTTGCGCACCCGAACGAATGAGAAGACAGACTGGCAGGAATTGTCACTCTTATCAAAGGGTCCATGAAAGGATCTATTCAACATTATAAACGTTCAGATTGAAGATCAGAATGGTCAGAAAGAAACGTCTTAGACACGAGGAAAAGTTGTCAATCGATGTTAAATAGATACAGTAAGACGCCGTAAGCTGCTCCTCTTGACACAATAAGACACTACAGGCTGCTTCTCTAGACACATTAAAACGCTGTAAGATGCTCCACTAGACACAATTAAGACACTGTAAACTGCTGGGCTTACTATGGAGGGGGTCGAGGCACTCAGGGGAATGCTCTGGGTGCCATGATGTCGATTCGTACCAAACTGAACTTATCTTTCATATTTGCCCCTTTTCTAATTGACAGCGGCCTCCCTGTGTGAACTCTTGCTAAGACACTTTTTGACTATGTTTGGATGTTCGATTATATGATAACAGTTTCCCTATTCCATATGTTCGAGTTGCTCTATTCTTAAGTTTTATTGGTGGTTGCCTAACTATTTCCCATTAGTGTGTGTTTATTTCACTTGATCGCCTGAAGGATTCGAGTGAAAAACACTGAGAAACAAGTATCGGCAAGTCTTTGAAATTTGTTTAGCCCAAATTTCTCACAACAGCATTACTGGCATATGTCCTCAATTTGCACATTACCGACAACTGTCAAAATTTATTTTGTGTAGGTTCTTTGAAACAAATTTTTTTTTTTGATAACAAAGTTTTCTTTGAAACAAAGACAATTGTCAAAATTCATTTTATGTAGGTTCCATGAAACAATATTACCGATAACTGTTAGAATTCATTCTGTCCAGGTTCCATGAAACAACGTTACAGACAATTGTTAAAATTCATTCTGTGCAGGTTCCATGACAGCAGGTGTCAGGAAAGGAAATAACAAATACGCTCACTTACCTTTAGTGAATATATTATAATAACTTACCTACGCTAAAGGCAAGTGTAAACACAAGAAGTCCCAGACAATTTCCGACACAAATCATCTCGCTAGCAGATAGTGGCACATGGTAGAGCCAGTACAGCACAATTAAAACATCGCCTCAGTAAGGTAAACCTGAGGACATAAGGTAGAAGTCAGTAAAACACCCTTTCTTTCACACATGATTTAAGGCTCAATGGGCACGCAGGGATAGATCCATAGTTTTATAGACCAGTCGGAACTTGGTGGGTGATGTGATAAGTAAATGTTAACTAAGTGAAAAGCATAATTTTATTGTGCATGTTGATCCCCCTTTAATTGTATTAATCATCATCATCATCATCATCATCATCATCATCATCATCATATCATCATCATCATCATCATCATCATCATCATCATCATCATCATCATCATCATCATCATCATCATCATCATCATCGTCGTCGTCGTCGTCGTCATCATCATCATCATCATCATCGTCATCATCATCATCATCATCATCATCATCATCATCATCATCATCATCATCATCATCATCATCATCATCATCATCATCATCATCATCAAGAATATTATCCCCCGCATCATCATCATCATCATCATCATCATCATCATCATCATCATCATCATCATCATCATCATCATCATCATCATCATCATCATCATGAATAGTATCCCCCTATCATCATCAGCATCATCTCAAAATCATCATCATCATCATCATCATCATCATCATCATCATCATCATCATCATGAATAGTATCCCCCTATCATCATCAGCATCATCTCAAAATCATCATCATATTCATCATCATCATCATCATCATCATCATCATCATCATCATCATCATCAATAGTATCCCCCTATCATCATCAGCATCATCATCATCATAATCATCATCATCATCATCATCATCATCATCATCATCATCCATCCATCCATCCATCATGTGCCATGCCGGTAAGCGTGGGCGGTCATGTTCTGCCATCTCACTCGATCACCAGAGTCGTGGATCAGCTCCGTGTTTCTGTCTCGACCATGCCACAAGGCCAAGCCATCCAGGTACTTGCTTCTAGGTCTTCCCCTTGGTCTGTTCCCCTCGATCTTACCAGTTGTCACCAAATTCTCCAATCCATTTCTTCTCATAACATGCCCAAAAAATTTTGACTGTCTACGTCTAATTTCTCTAATCAATTTACGATCTTCATTTGTTTCTTGAAGGACTTGTTCATTGGTCTTTCTGGCTGTCCATGGTATTCTTTGCATTTTCCTCAGAAACCACATCTCTACAGCCATCAGATGTTTTTCAGCCTGACTGCTCATTGTCCACGCTTCACATCCATACAAAAGTACAGGTTCAATGTAGCATCTCAACACTCTTTTTCTCGTTTCAATTGACATCTTTTTATTGGTCAATATGTTTTTCATCTTGCTAAAGGCTACTTTTGCCATGGCGATTCTTGTTCTAATCTCTTCAAGGCATCTCCCATCAGATGTTATTACTGTTCCGAGATAATTGTACCTGCTCACTTGTTGAAGAATATTCCCATTTACTTGTATATTACATTGTGGTATTTCGTCCTTCCTAGTGACGACCATAATCTGTGTCTTTTTACAATTTAATTCTAACCCTAGTTGTTCACTGTGTGTAATAATCGCATCTACTAAATTTTGCAGGTCCTGTTCATTGTCTGCAATCAAGACTGTATCATCTGCATATCTAATGTTATTGATGCATCGTCCCCCAATGTTGATTCCTTCCATATCTTCAATATTTCTGAAAATACTTTCACTGTACAGGGAAAACAGATCTGGAGACATTACACATCCCTGTCTCACACCCCTTTTAATAGGCTGATATTGGCTTACTTCATTATCAACTCTTATGGCAGCTTGTTGTTTCCAATATATGTTTTTTACAAGTCTAAGATCTTTTCCATCAATTTGTAGATCTTCAAGCATCCTTATCATGTTGACATGTCTCACTTTATCAAAAGCCTTTGTGTAGTCAATAAAGCAAAGGTGTAGATCTTTGTTTACTTCTATAGAACGTTCGATTATGTTTCTCGGTATATACACAGCATTTACTGTACCCTTGCCTTCCACAAACCCACATTGTTCTTCTCCTATTTCAGGTTGTATTTTCCTCCTAACTCTTTGCATGATAATTCTTAGCAAAATCTTCGTGATGTGACTCATTATACTAATTGTTCGATGTTGATCACATTCCAAGGCTTCTGATTTCTTTGGGATTGCAATAAATACAGAATTACATAACTCCTGAGGTATATTTCCAGTATCATATATTGTATTAAGCAGACTGGTAACTTGATCTATTCCATATTCTTCTAAAGCATTAATCATTTCTGTTGTGACGCTGTCTGAACCGGGGGTCTTGCCAGATTTCATATGGTTAAGAGCATTCTGAACCTCCATCTTCAAAATTGCTGGTCCTTCATTATTATTTTGAACATCATACTGTTCGTCTCTGTTATCGTCATACAGGTTTTTCACGTAATCTGACCATTCATGTAATATCTGATCTTTTTCTATTATGACTCTTCCATCTTTTGTCTTTAGGCAGCCTGCTGATGTACGTGTTCTTTGATTAGTAAGCTCCTGAATTCTTTTGTGCATTAGTTTCGCATTGTTACTGTTGTGTTGTTTTTCAATTTCTCTGCAATTTTTCTCAAGCCATGTTTCTTTTGCCTCCTTACGTAAGGTTCTCACTTTTCTGTGAATTTCTTCATATTTGGCAGGATTATTTTTGTTCTGTCTTCTTGTTTCCATTAGTTGTAAAATTTCTTCAGTCATCCATGTCTTACGGCCCACTTTCTTTACTTTTGGAATAGTTTTTTCTGCTGCGCAACTGATTAAATTCTTCATCGTTTCCCATTGATCATCTACATCTTGAAACAGGATCTCTAGATCAGACAATATATCAAATTTGTTCTTTACTTCTATGTTAAAATTATCTTGTATTTCTTTGTCAGTTTTCAATTTGCACAAGTCATATTTAAGGTTTCCTGCTGTATACTTGACTTTCTTTAACTTTACCCTCAATGTGCCTGTAATTATCATCATCATCATCACGTATTTCAGTCCCTGGGCTAGTTGTCAAGATTATTAATCATTCCGCCCAATAGTTGCCTGTCTTATTCTGCCCTCTTTACTTCTATATTTCTCTGCATTGATAGATCTATGCATGCCCGTGTTTATAAGTGTTGTCCTTGGTCTACCTCTTCCTCTGTTCCCCTCCATTTCTCTCATCTTTAACGTTTCTCTATGTCATGTCATAGGGTGTGACCAAGCTCTGAGAATCTTCGTTTTTTGATCAGATTCGAATGCTTCTTTGATCCGTTATATTTTCCACAGACATCTCCATTGTGAAGGCTCAAGCCGCCTACCTCGTGCTCCGTAGGTTATTGGTGCGTTTTAAGGATTCCCTCATTTGGTTCATGAGTTCAATTGTTTATTTTGTTTTTCAGACTCTTGAGGTTTTTCGCTGCAGCTACAGAGTTCACGCTTTGTTAGGCGCATTCGGCAGGGGATCAGCGGAAACAGACCAAGCTTTATGTGATAAACCACGGTGCAATGAAACTGATCCTCTTGCATTAAAAATCCCATGCCTTTAATGTTCAGATATTGTTTATTTGTCAGTTGTTCATCATTTTGTGGTCTGTTTCAAGGCTTATGTTTCGCCAAGACCCCACTACACCGGCGGTAAAGTTGCTGATGACCAGGTCTGCCAGAAAACTAGGCACACAATATCCTCTTCTGCCCTTTATTCTCCATTGGAGCTAGGACCCTTAACCAGCCCACGGCAAGCCCTCCTTTGACTTATTCACGATTGATGGAGTTTGCAGCAAAAGTTTTCTACGGGGTGGGGTAGCCAGTCCCAATCCCAAACTTCCTTAGTCGGATCTTACGACATGCCTGGCGGGTTACAGTCTTTCTAGCCTTTACACAGAAAGAAAACAGGAAGGAATATTAGATAAGTTCACTGTCAATACAGGAGTGAAACAAGAATGTATTTTCAACTCCTCCCCCTCCCCCCTCTTTCAGCTATTTAATATCTACATAGACAGAATAAGCAAAGAAGCAAGCCTGACAGAACCGCTTCAGAAAATTTCGAACTCTACTTTAGGCGAAACAACAGACCCATCCGCAATTAACGAGCTGTTATTTGCAGACGATCAGAGTCTTTTTTAGGGCAGACTGCAAAATCATATTAACAAGCTGAGTTCAACAGGCAGTAGATACACTATAAATATAAATACAGCCAAATCAGAAGTAATCTAGGTTAACAGGTCTCCTGTTCCAATAAATATACTAATAAATAGCACACCTGTAAAACAAGTTAAAGAATTTACATATATAGGAAGTATGATCACAGAATATCACAGAATAGAAAGAGAAATATAAATGAGATATCAGAAAGCAAGCATGCTTATATATCATCTATCACCCATACTGAAACATCCAAATATACATGTCCACAAAACGACAGGTAATAAATAGCATATTACAACACCCCATTTGCTACCATTGGCCGTTACCCAAATCACACTTGCGCAAAATCAACACCTGTGAGGTGAGATGCTTGAGAAGGGCTGTCAACTTAATTATCTGAGACAGAGTAAGAAACGGTGTTATGAGACAGACAGTAGGATCAAAACCCTGTGCCACATATATTGAAAGACAGAAGATCAAATGGTTCGGCCATCTTGATAGAATGCAACTCTGTCAACCACCAGCATTGGCGCTGCATCAAAGAAAATCTGATACGATGGCAAGAGGACGCCGAGAATAAAATTTGACTGAAAGGCAGTTCAATCACACTGAATGACACGATCCAGTGCCACTCAACGAGTGCTGGAACGTCAACTATTCCTCCCCACGACGTTTGACGGCAGAAGTTGAAGATGATGATGATGATTATATATTAATAACCAATCATCTTAAATAATGCATTTTTTGATAGATCTGTTTTTTTTTTTTTACCGCCCAATGAACGTTTAGTACTCTTCTGTAACACTTACAATAAAATGTTCATATGTCCTTTTACTAGTAATGACGATGATAGTGATGATGTTAATGATGATGATAACGATGATGATGATAAAACACCAGTAAAGTTTTGCGAAAACCTAAATTCCTTTCATCATGAAAATTCACTCGGAGAATACCACTCTACACCAAACACGAGAAGTAATAGCGTCCTGTAAGAGTTACCCCCTTCATGTAATCTGTAAGCTAGTTTTGATTTGATCAACTTGTTAACGATTTCCAGTAACGTGGTAATGTGAGCAATCCTGGTGATTTAGTGCGCCGAGCTAACAAATGCTAGCCTTGTGCGAGGAGTGAAGATATAAAACATAATCAAGTCCAATTCTCTAACTAGATGGTCGCTGCTGCTGAGTCACGTGTCAAAGAATGCCATAAATATCCCAGGCAGACGTACAGAAAGACGCCTCTTTTGTTGTAGTCATTATTGTTAAAAGGTTAGTTCTTCGTGACCCGAAGACGTTTTCACTCCTCACTCGATACTTTGTTTGTCTTCTAACGGAGAGAGGTTTAAACACCAGGTCTGAGGGCAGACATTGGCGACCACGACTCTCTAATCGGCATCGTTATCTGCTATTTAAATAAAGTTGTTGTTGTTTTCGTAATGGTAGAGAGGATGAGACACAAGAGCGTGGCAAACGAATTACAGGGTGGGGGAGGGGGGGGGGGTGTCGAGTGTTAGACCGGAATCTGCAACTGCGAAAAGACGAGCAATCACTAATACATTACACGGGCCATATGATACATGATTGAGTGGATACATTACACGGGCCATATGATACATGATTGAGTGGATACATTACACGGGCCATATGATACATGATTGAGTGGATACATTACACGGGCCATATGATACATGATACATGATTGAGTGGATACATTACATGGGCCATATGATACATGATTGAGTGGATACATTACATGGGCCATATGATACATGATTGAGTGGATACATTACATGGGCCATTTGATACATGATTGAGTGGATACATTACACGGGCCATATGATACATGATTGAGTGGATACATTACATGGGCCATATGATACATGATTGAGTGGATACATTACATGGGCCATATGATGCATGATTGAGTGGATACATTACATGGGCCATATGATACATGATTGAGTGGATACATTACACGGGCCATATGATACATGATACATGATTGAGTGGATACATTACATGGGCCATATGATACATGGTTGAGTGGATACATTACATGGGCCATATGATACATGATTGAGTGGATACATTACATGGGCCATATGATGCATGATTGAGTGGATACATTACATGGTCCATATGATACATGATTGAGTGGATACATTACATGGGCCATTTGATACATGATTGAGTGGATACATTACATGGGCCATTTGATACATGATTGAGTGGATACATTACACGGGCCATATGATACATGATACATGATTGAGTGGATACATTACACGGGCCATTTGATACATGATTGAGTGGATACATTACATGGGC
The DNA here is from genome assembly GCA_963921405.1 of Cepaea hortensis. Classification (NCBI taxonomy): domain Eukaryota; kingdom Metazoa; phylum Mollusca; class Gastropoda; order Stylommatophora; family Helicidae; genus Cepaea; species Cepaea hortensis. The sequence goes on along the minus strand of OY992892.1, from coordinate 44,367,853 downwards.
CATATGATGCATGATTGAGTGGATACATTACATGGGCCATTTGATACATGATTGAGTGGATACATTACATGGGCCATTTGATACATGATTGAGTGGATACATTACATGGGCCATTTGATACATGATTGAGTGGATACATTACATGGGCCATTTGATACATGATTGAGTGGATACATTACATGGGCCATATGATACATGATTGAGTGGATACATTACATGGGCCATTTGATACATGATTGAGTGGATATATTACATGAGCCATATGATACATGATTGAGTGGATACATTACATGGGCCATATGATACATGATTGAGTGGATACATTACATGGGCCATTTGATACATGATTGAGTGGATATATTACATGAGCCATATGATGCATGATTGAGTGGATACATTACATGGGCCATTTGATACATGATTGAGTGGATACATTACACGGGCCATATGATACATGATACATGATTGAGTGGATACATTACACGGGCCATTTGATACATGATTGAGTGGATACATTACATGGGCCATATGATGCATGATTGAGTGGATACATTACATGGGCCATTTGATACATGATTGAGTGGATACATTACATGGGCCATTTGATACATGATTGAGTGGATACATTACATGGGCCATTTGATACATGATTGAGTGGATACATTACATGGGCCATTTGATACATGATTGAGTGGATACATTACATGGGCCATATGATACATGATTGAGTGGATACATTACATGGGTCATTTGATACATGATTGAGTGGATATATTACATGAGCCATATGATGCATGATTGAGTGGATACATTACATGGGCCATTTGATACATGATTGAGTGGATACATTACATGGGCCATTTGATACATGATTGAGTGGATACATTACATGGGCCATTTGATACATGATTGAGTGGATACATTACATGGGCCATTTGATACATGATTGAGTGGATACATTACATGAGCCATATGATGCATGATTGAGTGGATACATTACATGGGCCATATGATACATGATTGAGTGGATACATTACATGGGCCATTTGATACATGATTGATTGGATACATTACATGAGCCATATGATGCATGATTGAGTGGATACATTGCATAAGCCGTATGATACATGATTGAGTGAATACATTGCATGAGCCATATGATACATTAATGAGTGGATACATTGCATGAGCCCTATGATACATGATTGAATGGATACATTGCATGAGCCATATGATACATGATTGAGTGGATACATTGCATGAGCCATGTGATACATGATTGAGTGGATACATTGCATGAGCCATATGAACAAAGGCATTTATTGGAACATAATAGTACTTGGAATACGTATGTCAACAGTATTCATGTCTTATTAATCTGTAATTATAAAATGCACAACAAAATTGTACAAGTTACAAACTTGAGTAACATGTAGTATAGGGCTGCGACCGATTAATTTAAATTTAATAGTTAACTTTTGAAAAATTAATGATTAATTAATAGTTAATTTCGATTAAAGCAAAACATTTATTGTCACATAACTTTCATTATAGTCGTATTTGTAAAAAAAATCAAAATAACACTGGTTTGTCTTGTTCATATGTCCTCTAATAACCAACTATGCAAACAGACGAGTAGGACAGTATTTAGTTCAAGTGACGAGCGCGTCTTATTAACATTATAACCAGCAGAGCTGAACAACCATTTACATGGAACTGAGGTAGCCGGTATGCACAGAATGGTCTTGGCAAGGAATGCTAATTTTGGATATCGATGTTCATTAAGTTTCCACCATTGTTGAGGGTCAACCGATTCAGCAACTTTCTTTTTCATTTTATAATGCAGAAATTTATCAGAAGAGCTGTCGTCATGTTCTTCGTGTCTGAGTCAGACTCCATTAGCTTAATACGCTTTTCATTTGGTTCACATATAGTTTCATTGTCAATGTCAGTATCACTCGTTGCAGTAGTCTCCATCTGCTCATCATGAACACCAACTGCTATTTGTTGTTCAATGTGTGACCAAGTTCGTTCTATTGCATCTTTTGACAAACACTTCAGGTATTTGTAGCGTGGATCAAGTGCTGTTGTAATCTGTAGTATTTCAATACTTTTCATATTAGCTACACGTTCACTGAAGTCATTAAAAGACGCTACATTAAATTTAGCTATGTAGCCCGGATCATCATCGTGTACAATCATATGCATTGTCAACGATGATAGCAGTGGCAATACACAGCTACATGACCCCCAAGCAGGACCGTGGTCTGACAGAATAAGTCCAAAACTTTGTCACATTTCGAAATCTTCTCCCAATCTGAATCTGACAGTTTTGGACCTTTGTAATGCTTCTTTTCATATGACATGTAAACAGTTAATGCTTCTCTGGCCTGTAGAAGATTCTGTAGCATAATAAAAATACTGTTCCATATTGTTGGTACATCTTGCTGCAGCTTACATAATGGTGACTCAGTACAATTTTGCAATTCGCTTGTGTTTGCGGCACTATGTTTAAAATTTCCGACAATTTTTCGACATCCGGTTCATTTGTATAAGTGATGGTAGGAAAGTTTTCGATTAATCGTTAAAACAAAAATTAATCGTTAAAAATAAAATTAACGATTAATCGATTAATTAATCGTCAACTTTCGCAGCCCTAATGTAATATAATAAGTAAGTAAGTAAAGTAACATGTAATATAATAAATAAGTAAGTAAAGTAACATGTAATATAATAAGTACGTAAGTAAAGATCCCTTTGCATGCTTTAAGGGTTATTAGACGTATGGTGCTAGATCCGTTTGTATAGACCAGTCATCACTCTGTAGGCGATGTGGTCAGTGTCACACTGGCCGCCTTACATTTGTATAAAGGGTTATATTGCACACCCTGAGTCGCAGTGGGTATTTGGTTTAAGTCTCATAATTGTAAATACCAAATACCTTGTGATGGGTGTTGTGGTGAATATCACTCCGGCTCCTTGACTGATTAATTGCCTTGGGATTATTAATCGTCTTAAGTGACTTCCTGTATCTGTCGTCGTCTTATATTTCGCCGAAATGTTTTAATTGCATTGTAATACAAAATGTCTGCTACCACATTAACAACTTTTACGTCATAACTGTGACACGCCCCTACTTCCCAGTTTCCATATGTATGTTTTGTTTGGTTCAAACCTACTTTTTGTTTTGCACTGAATCTGTTAACTTCCAAGAAAATTTTATGACACCCTATTTAGACTGGATCGACCTGGTAGTCAAGGCCACTTTAAAACATTCCTCGAATTATATATATGAGTAGGTCGCAAATCTGGAATAGAGAGGTAAAGTGTTCAGAAACACCAAACCATACTGAAATATCTTGCACGAGAGAGAGAGAGAGAGAGAGTATGCAGACACAGTACCGTAAACATGTTAAAATGATAACAAACCAGCTGCGACAAACCAACTGCGACAAACCAACTGTGCATCTGGGATAACTTCATATTAACTATCATCATCATACACGTTGCAAAGTCATGTCTCTCCACAGATCTCAGTCCTTGGTGTTGGGAATGAATTATATTGATGGTATTCCTCTGTACCATCGTCTTAGACCAGCCAGCATCAGCTCTGTCCATCTATATCTGCCTCGTCTACCGCTGATCTTTCCATTCGTCGCCATCTTCTCAAATGCCTCTCTTCTCATTATATGACCGCAGAACACGGTTTCTATCTTTCTTATAGAGTGCAGACATGATGAGGCGAACTCACCTGGGAACCAAGAAATAGTTCTTCCTGTCAGAAATTCCTCTTATAAGAATCACGAGACAAAGAAGACAAATTGCCAGTGATAAAGAAATTGTTCTTCACAACAGAATTTCGCCACATCCGACATCGTCTTAAGCGGTTTGCACTGTAGTCGCGTGTATCGTTCTAGTTTTATTAAGCTCTTCCAGGCAACCGCTGTTAGTTACACTGACCGTTCAGTATAACAGCGGGTCAAATTTCCCTGGACAAATCTTGTTCAGGCCTTCACATTTATTTGTTAACTAAACCGAATACCCCTGGAAGGTGCGTTAACTGACTTTTTTCTATGGCAGACAATTGTTATTTAACTTTTTCTATTCCAAACATGTGATACCTTAAAGTAATAAACCTTTTGGATCAACGACTTTTCGTCATTGAATTGGAGCGTCGGAGTGAATTCGCCTGATGGTAAGGGACACTGGTAATACGGTAATATTACCCACGCACAAAAATCAGTCCAGTGCATTCCCCACTAGTGGCAACTACTAGAAGTAGCAGCACATGTGTATATGACGCTTGAGTTCAAAGCGAGCGAACACGGGTTAAATTATTTCCCCATGAGATATATCGGGTTAAATTATTTCCCCATGAGATATATCGGGTTAAATTATTTCCCCATGAGATATATCGGGTTAAATTATTTCCCCATGAGATATATCGGGTCAAATTATTTCCCCATGAGATATATCGGGTTAAATTATTTCCCCATGAGATATATCGGGTCGACATCTTGAACTCCCGTGGCGATTCCGAACGAAATGGGGACTTTCAACACAATGAATTAGCAATAGTAGTTATGGCTCGGTCTCTTTCCACAGCGCGGAAAGCGTCGCACAAAGCACGAACTCCGTACCCGCCCTGACTTGGAGGATACAGATGCAACAAAGAGTCATGGCTGAATGCGGCGGTCTTTGTTCAGGACGTTTATGAAGGGTTTCAGAGCAGAGAAGAAACATGTGCTGCTGCCATAGACTTAGAGGACGCATACAATAAAGTATCCTTCGAGCACTTGATGCAAACCCTTCTCAGACTGAAAGTGTATCCTCACCTTATACGATGGATAGCTGCAGTCCTGTTCCAGAGGAAGGTGGTCGTAAGATGAGGGAGTTGGTCTTCTGAGCCGATAACGATATGTCCAGGATTGCCGCAGGATTCACCACTGTTACCAGGACTATTCAACGCGTATACGATGCCGATCACTGAACAACAGTTGGACGGGAGGGGTAGGACTCTGTCATTTGCTGACGACATTCTTTTCTTGTGTATCGACAGGGTCGAGATAGACTGGCGGTTGCCAATGATATGCAGAGCGAACTAGATCGAATTTCCTCATGGTGCGCTGATGCCGATGCCCTTGTCAACCCTGCAAAGACATCGGTTACATGGTTCTCCCTAAACAACTATATTGTGGACACAGACCTGCCGGCAGTGAGAATGGATGGGAGCATTTTGAGTAGAACCCAGTCGATGACATATCTTGGCGTGAGGTTTGATCGTAGCCTGTCGTTCAGAGATCATGTTGATTATGTCATAAAGAAAGCTAGAAAAGGTTTGTCAGCAATGAGAGTCATGGCAACTGCCAATATTGAGCAAAGACTGTTGGTACTTCTATTCCACGGACTGGTATTTTCACCAATCGAGTATGCCCTGGCCATCCTCACTGTCAGCCCCACACAGATTGGAAGACTTGAAAAGGTACAAAACGAAGCCATGCACATCATTTTGGGCTGCACGAGAGACACCAGCTGTGTAGCTGTGAGATACCTCCTTGACTTCCCGACAATGGAACACTGGATCAAGATCTGGAGAGCTCGTTCATACTTAAAAATAAGTCAGATGAACAGCACCCTCTACATGAAGATATATTCAGAGGAAAGGGCGACAGGCTAAAGAGGGGCAAATCATGGATGGGTCGGGCGGAAGATATCATGAGACAGGTCTGCAGTCCTACCAGTATCAACCCGGCAAGGAATGGGTGCCTGTGCCTCCAACTTTTAAGTGCATCTTCTCCTGCATTATCACACTTGACAGACGGTGCAGAGAGCAGAACCCTGCCGTTGTCAATGCAGAGGTCAACGTGCTCATCAATGAACACTCAGATAGCCCTGAAGTGCTCATCTATACAGATGGATCTGTTGTAAAGCAGCAGAGAAGTGAGTGGGCATTTACAGCCCGTTCAGCGGGCCGAACCGTTCAAGAATCCAGTGGTGCCCACTCCGTGACCACGAGCAGCATGACGATGGAAGTGATGGCAGTAACACGGGCTTTCATGTGGCTGGAATCACAGCATTATACCAACGTGTGTGTATTAAGTGATTCAATGAGCATGATTTCGGAGGGTCGATGCAGGATCTGTACGTAGACAGTGGACTAATTCGCTGGGGGAGTCCGTTGTCCGTAAAGTTACCTTCATCTTCGTCCCGGGACATGCGGAAGTAGAAGGAAATGAACGAGCTGATAAATTGACCAGCTCTGCATCCCCTGCTGATGGCCAGCCCATGGATCCTGCCGATGTTATTAACATCCTTAAAGAGATGTAGAGAACAGAGGACTTTGACGTCAGTGAATCCACATCGTTGTCCAGGATGAGAGACTTGGGAGTAAGAATTGGCACGGCCAGACACGAGAGGTACATCGGGAAAACGAGGGGCCTCGTCAACCAACACAGAACTGGCACTATTAGCCACTGGACGCTGATGCATATGCTGGGGGGAGGGGGATCTGAGCACCTATAGACCTGTCCGGAGTGCAATGACGATACCCCAACTGATAACTGATAACTGATAACGAACTCCGTAGCTCTAGTTACGACCCACAGGAGTCTCCGAAAAATTTCACTCGTGAACCGACGGACGCTGTCCGGAATCGAACCTACAACTTTCGGAGCCCGAGTCAAACGGCTTGACCACTTCGCCACGGAGACTCCCAAACGAGTTAATACTATAACAAAGTTGCACATCGAGCTAGCTTCTTCAGTTGTTTGATGAACTTCGTGTTGGGAAATGTATTTCCACACACATAAAGGTGAAGATAGTCTCATGACAATACTGTCTCTGTGGTGTGAAGTGATAGGATTTCACATACTCTGTGCCAGAGGAGGAGTTTCCAGTTCCCTTCCCCGCTATATTTTCTCTGAAATCTTAGTTATCTGTTGGAATATCCGAATATATGGTGGCGCTCACCAAACCTGATACACCACATTGTGCCAACGGCTTCGGGTGAGTAGCGCAATTGGGAGGGCACAAGTGTGAGGAAATGCCGCCTAAAGACTAAATGTAATGACAGGGCAGACCAGGCTCTAAGCCTTGGTCGACAACTGGTCTATAATCGAAACTCCGATGGGCAGACAGTAAGGGCATTGTTTTGTTGATTCGGCAGATTCTCAGCTTTCCAGATGTATTGGTATCACCTTTCCTTCTTGGGATATCTAGGCAGGCCGACAGAGGGTTCGTGCTGCATGGGCAACACTTGGTCTCTACAATTCCGACCAGCCTTTTTGCTATAGAGAGGTTTAACTCCATCCTTGGTCTTACTACCATGGATTTTAGTATGTAACAAACCATCGTCTGTCAAGACAGCAAAGTGCCAGTTATAGTTACAGTGGTGGAATATCATCCTCGCACCCCGGACATGTTTATAGGTGCTCAGATCCTCCTCACAACAAATGCATCAGTGTCCGGCGGCTAATACTGCCAGTTCTGTGTTGGTTGACGAGACCCCTCATTCTTCCTATGTTCTTCTCATCTCTGGCCGTGCTAATTCTTACTCCCAAGTTTCTCATTCTAGACTGGCGTCGAAGTCAACCGCTCTCTACATCTCTCTAAGGGCAATAACAATATGGGCTCATTCCGTAGGAAAGTCTTCTGCAATGGATGCAGAGCCAGCAAGTTTATCAGCTTGTTCATTTGAAAGCCGTCCTTTTGCAAATGGCTCCTAGAAAAAAAAAAATGCTGAAATTCTTGCAATGAGGCTGAGTGAGATTCAGAACCATGTTGTTCTGGAAAAGAAACTATTTCAGTGCTGGAGATTGTTCCTGTACGACCGTCCTACCTGGCAATCGCACTAACCATTATGCTCTCAGGGCTCATTCACACATCTCAACATTCAAGCATAGATCTACTTAATTAGCTGTCGAAGCTTGTCAAGAGCCAGAGACTTGTTGTATGTTTTTGGCTGCTTGAATAAATGGGATTATAGCCTTATAGACAGCCTGGACATCACAATTTGACAGCTAATTCTCGATACTTGACCCACTGATTCTGTTGTAGGAATCATCGTTGAGATGTAGTTTATTTTTCACGGCATCATCATCACATTGAGATGAGTTTGTTCACTCGCCTTCATTGTATTCTAACAAATGTCAGTAAAGTCCCATTCTTGTATTCTGTATGAAAACCGTTGGTAACGTAGTTGATATGACAAATCATCATCATCATCATCATCATCATCATCATCATCATCATCATCATCATCATCATCATCATCATCATCATCATCATCATCATCATCATCATCATCATCATCATCATCATCATCATCATCACCACCAGCACCACCATCACCACCACCACCAACACCATCATCGTCATCGTCATCACTACCACCACCATCACACCACCACCACCATCATCATCATCATTGTCGTCATCATCATCATCATCATCATCATCATCATCATCATCATCATCATCATCATCATCATCATCATCACCACCACCACCACCACCACCATCATCATCATCATCATCATCATCATCATCATCATCACTACCACCACACCACCTCAACCACCACCACCATCATCATCATTGTCGTCGTCTTCATCATCATCACCACCACCACCACCACCACCATCATGATCATCATCATTGTCGTCGTCGTCATCATAATCATCATCATCATCATCACCACCACCACCACCACCACCACCACCACCACCACCACCACCACCACCAACATCATCATCACTACTACCACCACCACACCACTACCACCACCACCACCACCACCACCACCATCATCATCATCATTATCGTCGTCTTCATCATAATCATCGTCATCATCATCACCAACACCATCATCATCACCACCACCACCACCACCACCACCACCACCACCACCATCATCATCATTGTCGTCGTCTTCATCATCATCACCACCACCACCACCACCACCATCATGATCATCATCATTGTCGTCGTCGTCATCATAATCATCATCATCATCACCACCACCACCACCACCACCACCACCACCACCACCACCACCACCACCACCACCACCACCAACATCATCATCACTACTACCACCACCACACCACTACCACCACCACCACCACCACCACCACCATCATCATCATTATCGTCGTCTTCATCATAATCATCGTCATCATCATCACCAACACCATCATCATCACCACCACCACCACCACCACCACCACCACCACCACCACCATCATCATCATTGTCGTCGTCTTCATCATCATCACCACCAAGATCATGATCATCATCATTGTCGTCGTCGTTATCATCATCATCATCATCATCATCATCATCATCATCATCATCACCACCACCACCACCACCACCACCACCACCACCACCACCACCACCACCACCATCATCATCTTCTTCTTCTTCTTCTTCTTCTTCTTCTTCTTCTTCTTCTTCTTCTTCTTCTTCTTCTTCTTCTTCTTCTTCTTCTTCTTCTTCTTCTTCTTCCTTTATTTTTATCTCGATGGAGCATAGGTTCTCAATCAACTCACACCACGCCCCGCTATCCTATGCTCTGCTCCTGCATATCCTTCCATGCCTTCTACATATTATTCATTTCTCTCTATAACTATTTGCCCATTGTGTTTTCGACCCTCTCTCTGTTTTGTTTGTCCTGCAGGTTCCAGAGTAACTATTAGCATATTTTCGCAATGCGTGTCGTATCCAACGCCCTTTCCCCAGCTGTTGATTCAGTGTAATTTGTTTAGTTCGTTTCATGAGCTTCTCATTGGTGGTTTCGCTTTGCAAATCTAAGTCTTCTCATTGGTGGCTTTCCTATACAAATCTAAGTCTTCTCATTGGTGGCTTCCCTATATACAAATCTAAGTCTTCTCATTGGTGGCTTCCCTATACAAATATAAGTCTTCTCATTGGTGGCTTCCCTATACAAATCTAAGTCTTCTCATTGGTGGCTTTCCTATACAAATATAAGTCTTCTCATTGGTGGCTTCCCTATACAAATGTAAGTTTTCTCATTGGTGGCTTCCCTATACACATCTAAGTCTTCTCTTCCGCGCACGCAGCAACTAATACATCTTTTCAATTTATTATTAACTGATTAATGCGTTCCCGATGTTTCTTATCCATACTACAGCACAGATTGACACGACTACCTTTTAATACTAAATGTAACTGACTTTGAAACGATCTCTTCGACGTGCCCTAGTCATGGATTGCGCTTATCGTCAACTTTTGAGACAGTATCAACTGTAACTGTCCAGTATTGGGCATGTTATGAGAAGAAATAGATTGGAGAACTTAGTGACAACTGGCAAGATCGAAGGGGAACAGACCAAGGGGAAGACCGAGAGGAAAATACCTGGATGGCTTGGCCACATGGCATGGACGAGACAGAAACACTGAGCTGAACCACGACTTTGGTGATCGAGTGAAATGGCGAGTCATGACCGCCCACGCTTTCCGGCATGGCACATGATTGATTGATTTATCAACTGATTGGTGGCACTAGACACGTGGCTCTTTTAAAATATTGCTAAGACAATATGCCGAAGTATATATTTAAGACTGGTTCATCGGTTCTGTATGTTTGTGTATGTGTGTGTGTATATGTGTGTGTTTGTCTATCTGTATGTTTTGTAATAATTCCATGACAGACCTACACCTATTACAGCCTTGTCAACCTCACAGTGTTCTTGTTCGTCTGCTGTTTATTCCCCTACTGGAGCATAGCCCCGCTTCCCTCCCCCCTCCCCCCAACACTCTCCAAGCTTCCTACCTTCTGCTGTATCCTGCAGCTCGCTTCATGTCCTTCACATGTTATTCACCCCTGCTTCTGGTTCCATTCGACGTGTATGTTAGGTCAACTACTATTTAGTTTGCCTGGTGGGTTCCAGTGAAAGGCATATCTAGTTATACTATTTTCAAATTTCCCCCCTATGTGTTTCTTGCCCAGCGCCATCATCTTTCCTCACCTCTTGATTCACAGGAATCTGTATAGTTTTAATTCTGAGCTCCACATTCATGATTCTGCCAAGTTGTTTTAATCCTCCTTGTCGACGCAGACACCAGTTAACGAATGTTTGAAGTGAATTTACCTTAAAGCATTTAACGTAAGCATTTCCGGCAGATGTAATTTTATTTCTACCTAAAAGTTATGTCAGGAACGTGCTACGCCGTAGTTTATATCTCCAAGCCCGAAGAGCTCCATTTCTAAACAAAACGGTGAGAATGGACTACTGCGGTATTCTTTTTTCTGATATTTTTGTCTCATTGACGACCGCACCAGCCAGGCGTTCTTAATTCCTCATGTTCAAGACGCCCCCCCCTCCCCCCCCCCACTGCCATACACCGCAAAGTACTATATTGGCAGTAAATGACAGTTTGGCAGATGCGTGTGCGCGTGCGTGTGTGTATGTGTGTGTTTAAATGTGTGTGTATGTTTGTGTGTGTGTGTGCGCGCGCGCGCGCTCGCGCGTGCGTGCGTGAAATCACGATGACAACCTACGGCAGGAAATCTTTGGAAACGTCTCTATATTTACTCGTTTTCTTGTATATGCAAGCATAAGATCTTAGTCCGGAGTTAATATAGATACTTTATTCTTCTTCTTCTTTCGTTTGCTTGAAATATGTCTATAGCTGCAATGCTGTCTCTTGTATGAATTGAACTGTCTTTTTCAATTCACACAGCGGTCCATAGAGTTTATCTTCCACTGTCGTCTCTCTAGGCCAGAAGGTTTGCCGGGATATGTTATATTTTGGGCAGTCTAGGAGTATGCGCTCTGCTGTCTCCGACACCAATCCACATGTGCACATGGCTGTTTCACCAATCTTGAATTTTGTATACATGGGGTTGCGTAATCTATTGTGCCCTGTTCTGAGGCGCAGAATAATGACCTGTTCTGGTCTATCCATAACGTGGTAGTCATCTTGAGCAGGTTTTTGTGGCTTTCTGACTGATTTTATCATTCTTTTCTTTTGGTGGTATGTAACGGGCACATCAGGCTGTTCTTCTTTGGCTCCTTCCTTAGCCAATTGATCAGCTCTGTCGTTTCCGGGTACTCCACAGTGGGATGGTATCCACTGTATGGTGACCTTATGCTGACTGCTAAGTTCAGAAAGTAGTGTCCTTAGTACTGGCAATTTCCCAGACAGGAGCGCCTCGAGTACTGATTTTGCATCTGTCAATAGCACCACAGGTTGTGTACCATTGCTGGTATTTAGTAATTTCTCTGTTGCTATCTTGATTGCCTCAATTTCAGCATCGTAGTTATTGCAGTACTTTCCTGTCGGTACTCTAGCTGTGTCCCTGGTATTATTTGGGTATTCTATGTACACTCCCGCTCCTCCATTTCGAACAGCATTTTGTGCTGACCCATCTGTGTAGACTCGGATCCAGAGGTTGTGTGGGTATTCTTCATCAAGGAAGCTGAGAGTGGCTGTTCTGCGCTGCACACTGTTCTGTTCTTCCTTGTCAAATATTCCTCTCACTTTTGTCTGGATTTGTAATGATAGTCTATGCTCATCTTTCCATGGAGTTCGCTCTGGAATAGTTGTTAGGGGGATACCAACTGTGGGCAGATCGGTGGTTTCTCTGCAGAGTCGTTTGGCCTGGTGGATAAAACTACTTCTTTTCAACCGCCCCATAGCTAGGTTTTCAAATCTGTTCTTCATAGGGTGGCCTGGCAAGCTGAGGAACTGTTCTGCTTGTATTAGCGTTTTCGTATCTCTGCGCTCACTCAGTGCTTGTGTCCTCCCCATCTTCTCCATTTCCACTATAGGGTTTGATCTCATCCCTCCTGTGGTGACTCTAAGTGCTTGATTTTGCACTTTGTCCAGCTCTTGTAGTGTGGTTTTTGATGCCGAACACCACGCAGTTGACCCGTATTCCAGGTGTGGTCGTATGCTCTGTTGATAAACTTTGCTAAGTATTTTCCCACTGGCTCCCCATGTGGTTCCACTTAGCTTTCTCAGGATGGCTATTTTCCTTCTGGATTTTGCTACTACTTTGTTGATGTGCTTTCTTCATGTCAGCTTGCCATCAAATGTTACTCCAAGGTATGTTGGTTCTTTATCTTCTCTTAGGGGTGTTCCATTTATCTGGATGGCCTTTTGTTTGCCTTTTGTTTTGGAGAGAGGGTAAATAGGGTGGTGCTGCACTTGTCAGTGTTTATGCTGACAAACCATCTATTTGCCCATGCAACAAATGTATCTACAGCTCTTTGTAGTAATCTGGTGGCCACTGATGCATGTTCATTTGTGCTCCATAGAACCAGGTCATCGGCGTACATTGCCGCTTTAATTCCATGCGGTAGATTAGCAACGAGATCATTGATGAAGATTAGAAAGAGTGTGGGGGACAAGACTCCGCCCTGGGGAACACCGTGACGCAGTAGTACTTTCTTGCGCTTTAGTCCGTCTATCTGTACTCGGGCTCTTCTGTTGTGCAAGTATGCTTTCACCCATTTGTACATTCTTCCATTGACTTTATAGTTTCTCAGTTTATTCATCAGACCTTCTTTCCAGACTTTGTCAAAGGCTTTCTTCAAATCTATCCATGTCGCAAGCACCAGCTTCTTCTCTTGGAATGCATCCTCAATTTCTTGAGAGAGGTAGGTTGTCTGATCTTCCGTAGAGTAGCACTGCCTAAAGCCAGCCTGCTGTGGCACAAGGATGTTTTTATTTTCAATGTACCACTGCAGTCTGTGATTGATGATGCGCTCCAGTGTTTTGCAGAGACAGCTGGTGAGGCTAATTGGTCTGTAGCTAGAGGCAATGGAACTATCTTTCCCTGATTTTAGGAGGGGTATCATGATTGCTTCTCTCCAGGCTTGTGGAACACTGCATAAGGTCCAACTGTTATTGAAGATCTGCAACAGCTTTGCTTTGGCCTCTGTTCCTAGGTTCCTGATCATTTCATTGGAGATATCATCAGCTCCTGGTGACTTTCTCATTTTCAGTTTTGATATGGCTAGCTCCAGTTCGCTGATTGTGATGGGTGCCTCTAGAACCTCATGTACTATTTCCTTCTGTCCTGTATGTTGCCGTTTCTCTCGAATCTCTTGTTGTTTCTCTGGACTAATTTTGATATTGTTATCTTGTGCGAATGAGACCGCAAAATGGTCAGCTGCTTGCTTTCTTGTTAAGATGTTTCCATCTTTATGTAGTGCAATTTTTGAGTTTCTCCCTGTGCCCTCATCGTTAAGTTGTTTTATTAGCTTCCACAATTTCCTTGTGTCTCTTTCAAAGTTCAGAGACTCTGTTTTTTCCTGCCAGCTTTTCCGTCTAGCCTGCAGCTTGGCCCTTTGAAATCTGGCTTTTGCATGCTGGAATTTATTGTGGTGCTCTTGGCTGGGTGTGGCCTCTGCTTGCTTTCTACATACTTCCACATCATTATGCAACTGCTCCAGTTCACTACTCCAGTAGGGTTTATATTGTTTACGGGCTCCTCTTGGTACTGTTTCTCGCGCTGCCTGTAGTATGCATTTCCCAAACTCTTCAACTACTTTATTTATGTCTTTCTCAGTGTTCAGGTTTCTAACCAGTATGCTGGTGCGATTCTTGTACATTGCCCAGTCTGCTTTCTTGTAGTTCCACCTCGAGAGGGTGCTGCTTTCACTTACAAGCTCATTTTCTACAGTTAGAAAGACTGATCGATGGTCGCTGCCACCAAGTTGTTTCCCAACAATTCGTGTAATGTTCCACTCCAGGTCTGGTGAATAAAAGGCCAGGTCAGGTGTAGTTGTAGAGTGCCATGATCTCGAGTAGAAAGTATGTGGGTCGGACGGCTTGTTAATCAAGATGAATCTGTTCTCATCCTGCCAGTCTTCCAGTCTCTCTCCTCTCTGGTCCATGTGATCATAGCCCCAACTCTGCGAGTGGCTGTTGAAATCGCCACACACAATCATTTTTTCTGTTAATGGTAGTGTGTCCGTGTCTGTGGGCGGTCACTTGGACAGTAGTAATTGATCAGATGTAGGTATGTATAGCCTGTTTTAAGTTTAAGTGTCTGATACTCAGCCCCTTCCATATAGACTTCGATTTGGGAAGCAGTGATGTTATTCTTTACAAGGGTAAGTATCCCACCTTTTCGTCTGTCCTTTCGGTCAGATCGGTAACACTGGTAGCCTCTGATTTTGAAGGCTATATTTTTGTTGAGGTGAGTTTCTTGCAAGCAACATATGCTTACGTTTTCTTGGTCCAGGATGTTTTCTAATTCTACTTTTTTGTTGCTGACTCCCTCCGCATTCCAGTGCATTATTTTAAGTCTTTGTTTGGTATGGCCAGCCGTTCTATTCTCATGTCCCCTGGCTCCACAGGACATCGGAGAAGGACCTTCAGTAGTTGGGGTTGGACCCTTTCGAGACATAGGGCCCGGCACTGCACCTGTCTGGGGGTCCAAAGCAGGGCGAGCACCATAACTTTTAGCAGTAGTCGACATATTCCATTTTGCGTAATTGCGTGGCATCCTGATTTCTGTGGTGCGCCTCCTGGCTGGTTGCCTCCGTCTTCAGCACCTTTCCTTTGCTAGAGCAGACTGTGGTCTCACTCGAGTTTAGATGTGTACACACGCACACACGTGTCTGCACATGCATGTATGTGTATACACATCTAGAGCACACTGGTTATTTTCCGGCAACAGATACTCGCCGTCGCCCCTTCTCCTGTTAGTGGAAACAGTTCCGCCACGTGAAGGCCAGGAGTTGGACTTTTGCTGCATAGGTTATGTATTCACGAGCCATTGGGGTATTTAAGCAATGTTGGGCGCTCATCCCCAACACTGCGCCCCGGCTACATACAGCAACATTTGGAACAACCTACCGCAGGAAATCTTTGGAAACGTCTCTAAATTTACTCGTTTTCTTGTATATGCAAGCATAAGATCTTAGTACGGAGTTAATATAGGTACTTTATGAAATCATTAATTACAGTAACCTCTGTAGCCGGGTATTAGAACTCTTGTTATGTGGTGTGTAGGACCGATGTGCTAACTAAGTGATTTAGTGCCCAAAAAAGTAGGTGTGAACCATACATAGTACACACTCATGTGAACAAGTATTATCATGTAAATTTCCGTTCACAGAGTGCCACAGACCTGAGTCAGTTCTGTGGGTTATTGAGTACAGGTAGCCTAGAGTCTTGCACAGTCCAGTGACAAGACGTGAAGAGTGAGAAGATTATGAATCACGCTTTGCGTGAGGATAGCAATTCGGATGTTCGAGCAGGGGACCACGGGTCCTTGACAGCTCATTCACGTCTGGACCGCGTTCGAGGTCGGACGGAAGATGGCAAATGGCAGAAGTCTTTATCTAGCCGTCACTTTTTGTGTAGATGCAGTGTTTGTGAACCTGTGGTCGAATGTCGACGTCATTTGAGATTTCGAGCGACAGATGTTGAGGGCAGAGACCGAGTGCAAGTATTATTGTTTTAGTGACACTGATTAGACATTCTTTTAAAAGAAAGACATAATACACCGTGTGAAACTGATGCAGCTGTCATGTTATGACGAAGTCATTGTTTAAGTGGTGTTGACTGTTATGTGATATAAATGTTGATACTTATAGAAGGTAAAAAGGCTGATACTACAACCAGTCAATTAAGAATCACACATATAGAACAACAAGGGTAATCATTGCCAGAAACACAAGAGTAAGAATATCTCCCTAATAAGAGAAGTAACATTCTGGCACGAGCATTGAAATTACGGAAGATTCAGGAAACAAAACAAATAACATGATGACCCTAGTAAGGCCATATATCATCCTTCTGTCCAAATAGGCAGTCACATGTGGCGAATCACTTAACTCCTCTCCCAGCGGTTACTCGATGGATGGGGCGCCGTCGATACAATGAACTCAATCAACAAACAGGGGAAGCGGAATCGGCAAGGTTTTCTAGTGCACTATCAGAAATGACAAAAACGACGTTGCGGCTAAAGTCTTCGTCATATCGATAAGATTAATAGGAATAGCGTTCGTAAAATCCAGCTCTGAGCTCTGATTTGAACAAAGAAGATACAAACAACATATTTAATAATTTATTACCAGACATATTGTGCCACGTCTTGTCAGGTTCACACTACATAATTAATGATAATATGAAATAAAGACATTCATCCTTTTCTCTCTCTCTCTCTCTCTCTCTCTCTCTCTCTCTCTCACACACACACACACACACACGCACACGCACACGCACGCACGCACGCATGCACGCACGCATACACGCACGCACGCGCGCGAGCACACACAACCAAACCCAGATCCACATAAACATACCCACACAAAACCACACACACACACACACACACACACACATTTACCATAAATATATCGCAACGAAAAAGATCAGCGGCATCTGGTAGATGCAGTTACTGTACACAGTGAGCTACTAGGATTAGTGTTGAAACTGTAAGAAAACAGAGATTATTGTTGTTTCCAAGATGAAAGAAATTCTACAATGTAACATCCAAGTAAATGAGAAAATTCTGAAACAAGTGAATCGGTGCAACTCTCTCGAAACCGTCATAACATCTGGTGGAAGGTGCCTGGTATTGATTAGAATACAGTATCGCTATGGCAAAGGTAGCGTTTTGCAAGAGAGAAAACATACTGACCAATAAAAAACTGCTATTTAAAGTAAGAATATGAGTGATGAGCTGCTACTTAGAACATATACGGTTTTATGCATGTGAAACATTGGCAATAAGCAGACACGCTGAAAAACATCTGACAGATGAAATGCCCCCCACCCCTTCCTCCTCAACACCCCTCCCCCTTCCCCCACCCCCGAGTAATAGGCAAAGAATACAAAGGACAGACCTAAAAATCAATTATTAAGTCATGCAAGAAACAAATGAAAACCGTAAACCAATTAGAGAAATTACGCTTACGCGGCCAACATTTTGGGCAGGTGTTGAGCAGAAATAAACTACAAAAGGAAGTGACAGCTGCCAATATTGATGAGACAAGAGCCAGGGAAAGGCGTAAAGCTAAATACCTGGATGGCTTACAAAGGACAGACTCTCTTCTCAATGCGAGTGTACATCAAAATATCATATTTAACTCTATTGTAAGCGTTCTTGAGATCCAGTCCTGCCACCGTCATTTCCTGTCTGTTTTAGAACCCTTCATAAAAATCATAGGCAAACGTGGCTGCATGTGACCAAGTATCTTTACCTGGCCGGTAACTTCTCAAACCTTTCGGGGGGAGCTTTTCCCTCTCTAAATATTCCTGAAGTTTAACAGCAATGATCTTCTTCAGCACACCGCCAAAAGTATTCTGTAGAGTAATAATCCTAAACCCATTTAGCTTTGCCTGGTTTAGGAAGTGGTATTAAATAGTTGTACACCCAATCCTGGGGTATTGATGACGTCCTGGTTCTCATGTTAAAGCAAACAGCCATCTTCATAAATTCTCCATCACTCATATCTCTCAAGTAGGCGTGCCTAATCCCATCGGGCCCTGTTGCGGCGTCTTTTGCTTATTTTTTCCCAATACATTTAAAAAAAATATCTTCCGGATGTATGATATTCACAGTAGGTATCTTAAAGGTACCTGAAAGATCTTCTCTGAGTCTCTGATGTCCTCATAGTTCTGATATGTCTGTGCTATAAATCTTTGCAGGAAAACTTCCCCTTTCTCTTTGACTGTTGTCAAAGGTGAACCACTATCGCTGTATATTGTACCCACCGTGGCAGGGCGATCTTTCCTTTGTATCTGTCTGTGCAATTTCCAGAACTTTCCCAGTGTTTTATCTCCCCAATCTAATTCATAAAGTGTTCCAATTTTGCTATTTTATCCTCTGCTGCACAGCGCTTGTATTCCTCCACCTTAGTTTTCTTTCGAAGCTTTCTCCATGTCCTCTTGTGAGCTTTACGGTGTCCGCCGCACTTTCTGAAACTGTTTAACGGCCACTCTCTTGGATTTGCCCGTTCTACCTCGAAGACCCACCATAGAGGCTGCACATAATTAGGTTTACCAATGACACTGCATTGTCTGAGGCGTCCCAGAAGGGTATTTTCCCTCTCATATTCAAAGGGCTTACGTGCTCTCACAGCCTTGGTCTTACTGGACTTAAAAAGAGACACATAAAAGCCGTATATTGATTAGAGAAATAAAACGTAGACAGCCAGGAAGAGAATTACACTAGAAAAATTAGCGGCAGCTGTCAAGACTGACGGGAATAAAGCAAGGGGAATGCGTGGAGATAAATGTCTGGATGGCTTGACCATCTGACACCATCGAGACAAGAACATAGAGCTGATCCGTGACTCTGGTGATCGTGTGAGATGGCGAACCATCACGGCTGACTCTTATCGGCATGGCACAACCTCTTACTCACCTGCCTTCTATATTTGCTTCCAGTGTGGGTTTCTTAAATGAAATTATTAAGTCTGATAATGATGACCATAAATTTGACTTATCCGTTTAAAACAATATATATATATATATATCTTCTCCATGGATTGTATTTTCAGTTTCAGCTTATTTAGGAAATTTATATTGTTTGTTTTTATTTCCATGAAATACGACCCTTAAAGCATTCAATCAATCAATCATGTGCCATGCCGGAAAGCGTGGGCGGTCATGACTCGCCATTTCACTCGATCACCAGTGTCGTGGATCAGCTCATTGTTCCTGTCTCGTCCATGCCATGTGGCCAAGCCATCCAGGTATTTTCCTCTCGGTCTTCCTCTTGGTCTGTTCCCCTCGATCTTGCCAGTTGTCTCTAAGTTCTCCAATCCATTTCTTCTCATAACATGTCCAAAAAATTTTGACTGTCTACGTCTAATTTCTCTAATCAGTTTACGATGTTCATTTGTCTCCTGTAGTACTTGGTCATTGTACTTAAAGCATTGTAAGCCCCTATTATCACCTCCCATGGCACACACTACCTCTCGCCACTATCATTCGCTTCAGCCAATATCCGCCCATTTAGTGTTACAGAATCATGTCTTCCTGCAGTAAATGATTTCACATTCGAATTGTGTTTACTTCTGCACTATTTTCATTTCGACGGGCCTCTATGTCTGATGTCGCAGACCTCATATAGTCCGCAGCCCTATACTACGGCACGATTCTACAAGTATTGTTTCAGGAATTCTTCTAAGAATGAAAAAAAAAAAATGGCTGGATTATCTCAACGGAAATATCACCAAGAGAGATCAGACAAAGGAAGGGAGGCAGATAATACTTTGACATAAATCACTTTAAAGACCTCCAAATCCTTACAGCAGGCACATACAACCTTGTTTATGAAGCCTTGATGGCACAGGAGATAATTTACAAACTGAAACGATTATTTAGCGAAGACAATCCTAAGAATTGTTCCGTACATAGAAACATTCGTTTATTCGATCTGCTGTTTTCACCGTCTGCTACAGTCTTTTTCATTGGCGGTTAATGTTAGGCCATGGGCAGTATAAGGGCCTCGAGCTCATTTGGTCCGGCCCTGCCTATGCAATCGCAGGTTGGATTAGAAATTCAATCAATCTAGGAGCTTTATAAATAATCGTAAATCAATCTAGGAACTTTATAAGTGATCATCAATAAATCTAATATCCGCATCTCAATACTAATACCAACGAACACCACGCGATTCGCCAAAGAGAATTGAATTGAATTGAACTTTACTTAAAAAGAGTTACAAATTGGGCACTATGCCCGTCTTGCATTCGGCCTTTCCAATCACTCATCTTTCGTTCATCAACAGTGCATGATACATTCACATAGGAAAAAGACATTGTTAAATGAATGTTGTAAGCATAAACAATGTATATTATCATGTTGTGTGACACATCCCCCATCCCACACAGACATCCCGCACCAACCCACACACACACATCCCTCAAAACGAAGTGGCCTTGGTCCTCGGGCAAGCTTTTTTAGTTTTAATTTCAGATCTGCTTCTAATAACTGATGATCTGTATCACAGTCTGCAGTTCGTAGGGTTTTTGCAGATGTTATGCTTGATCTCCATCTTCTTTGTATTAAAATATAATCTATCTGATTTTTGGTAATACTGTCCGGGGACCTCCATGTAAAGAGTCTTCTTGGGTGTTGTTTATAAAGTGTGTTGGCTATCATTAACTAATTTTATGTGCAAAATTCAATTAATTTGTCCCCTGCATGATTTCTGTTTCCCAATCCAAATTTTCCTAAAATGTGTCTCTCATTTTCAGCTCTTCCTGTACCTACGTTTGCATTAAAATCTCCTAGTATTATTACTATATCATTATGACCAATCTCATTTAATGTGTCTTGCAGTGTGTTGTAGAAATCTTCAATTTCGTTCTCCTCTGCTGTTGAAGTTGGTGCACATTTCTGTATGAGTGTTGTGTTTTTTTTTGGACGGCCTTTAAGTCTAATAGTGATGATTCTATCACTAACTGGGTTATATCCCAGTAAAGCTTTTGCAGTTGTTTTATCTAAACAAAATGCCACTCCACTCTGGCCTCCGACGTCTCTACCAGAATAAATGAAAAGACTTTCATTTTCAGTTGTAAAATGTCCCTTGCCTTTCCAGCGATGTTCACTAATTCCTAAAATTTGAATATTTAACCTCTCAATCTCATCACATACTACTTTAAGCTTCCCCTAATACAGACTTCTCACATTCCACGTTCCTATTCTCACTCTTTTTCGAAGTCTGATACAGGGGATTCCCTTCGTAACACAGTCAGGATTAACTCCGTCATCACGATTACTAGTACTGGTCCCTGTGTCACACTCGTCCCCAATGTTATCTGATCTGCCTGGCCTGGGAGTCTCGCCACCAGATCTCTTTCTTATTATGTTTTCTGTCATAGTTGTTACGGTTTCTTGGCAAGTTTTGCAGAAGGTAGTTTGCCATTGCTTTCCTTCTGGGCAGTGACTGTACTAGTCGGTGGCCATAGCCATTGTCTCTACTGATGAGATCATCTGCCTATCGCCGCAGAGTGCAAGACCATAACCCCCAACAATCTGTCGGCTGCTCTCACATTCCACCCACCACCTGCTTCCATGGCTTCACGTAACCCTGATCGGGGGCCTAAACGGGTACTCCACCTTGCCCAAGGGTGTCCCGTAGACTAACGGAGGAAAGGAGGCGTCTTACATCTCCTTTGATAGGGGATATCCCTACCCCGCTAACCGGTAGACAGATATAGAGAAATATAACATCACACTTGTAGACAGATATAGAGAAATATAACATCACACTTGTAGACAGATATAGAGAAATATAACATCACACTTGTAGACAGATATAGAGAAATATAACATCACACTTGTAGACAGATATAGAGAAATATAACATCACACTTGTAGACAGATATAGAGAAATATAACATCACACTTGTAGACAGATATAGAGAAATATAACATCACACTTGTAGACAGATATAGAGAAATATAACATCACACTTGTAGACAGATATAGAGAAATATAACATCACACTTGTGGACAGGCATAAACGGATATTTAGAAATATAACATCACACTTGTGGACAGACATAAACAAATACAGAGAAATATAACATCACACTTGTGGACAGGCATAAACGGATATTTAGAAATATAACATCACACTTGTGGACAGACATAAATGGATATTTAGAAATATAACATCACACTTGTGGACAGGCATAAACGGATATTTAGAAATATAACATCACACTTGTGGACAGACATAAACAAATACAGAGAAATATAACATCACACTTGTGGACAGGCATAAATGGATATTTAGAAATATAACATCACACTTGTGGACAGACATAAATGGATATTTAGAAATATAACATCACACTTGTGGACAGGCATAAACGGATATTTAGAAATATAACATCACACTTGTGGGCAGACATAAACAAATACAGAGAAATATAACATCACACTTGTGGACAGGCATAAACGGATATTTAGAAATATAACATCACACTTGTGGACAGACATAAATGGATATTTAGAAATATAACATCACACGTGTGGACAGGCATAAACGGATATTTAGAAATATAACATCACACTTGTGGACAGACATAAACAAATACAGAGAAATATAACATCACACTTGTGGACAGGCATAAATGGATATTTAGAAATATAACATCACACTTGTGGACAGACATAAACAAATACAGAGAAATATAACATCACACTTGTGGACAGACATAAACAAATACAGAGAAATATAACATCACACTTGTGGACAGGCATAAACGGATATTTAGAAATATAACATCACACTTGTGGACAGACATAAATGGATATTTAGAAATATAACATCACACTTGTGGACAGGCATAAACGGATATTTAGAAATATAACATCACACTTGTGGACAGACATAAACAAATACAGAGATATATAACATGACACTTGTGGACAGACATAAACAAATACAGAGAAATATAACATCACACTTGTGGACAGGCAAAAACGGATATTTAGAAATATAACATCACACTTGTGGACAGGCATAAACGGATATTTAGAAAGATAACATCACACTTGTGGACAGGCATAAACGGATATTTAGAAATATAACATCACACTTGTGGACAGACATAAACAAATACAGAGAAATATAACATCACACTTGTGGACAGGCATAAACGGATATTTAGAAATATAACATCACACTTGTGGACAGACATAAACAAATACAGAGAAATATAACATCACACTTGTGGACAGGCATAAACGGATATTTAGAAATATAACATCACACTTGTGGACAGGCATAAACGGATATTTAGAAATATAACATCACACTTGTGGACAGGCATAAACGGATATTTAGAAATATAACATCACACTTGTGGACAGACATAAACAAATACAGAGAAATATAACATCACACTTGTGGACAGGCATAAACGGATATTTAGAAATATAACATCACACTTGTGGACAGACATAAATGGATATTTAGAAATATAACATCACACTTGTGGACAGGCATAAACGGATATTTAGAAATATAACATCACACTTGTGGACAGACATAAACAAATACAGAGAAATATAACATCACACTTGTGGACAGGCATAAACGGATATTTAGAAATATAACATCACACTTGTGGACAGACATAAATGGATATTTAGAAATATAACATCACACTTGTGGACAGGCATAAACGGATATTTAGAAATATAACATCACACTTGTGGACAGACATAAACAAATACAGAGAAATATAACATCACACTTGTGGACAGGCATAAATGGATATTTAGAAATATAACATCACACTTGTGGACAGGCATAAACGGATATTTAGAAATATAACATCACACTTGTGGACAGACATAAACAAATACAGAGAAATATAACATCACACTTGTGGACAGGCATAAATGGATATTTAGAAATATAACATCACACTTGTGGACAGACATAAATGGATATTTAGAAATATAACATCACACTTGTGGACAGGCATAAACGGATATTTAGAAATATAACATCACACTTGTGGACAGACATAAACAAATACAGAGAAATATAACATCACACTTGTGGACAGGCATAAACGGATATTTAGAAATATAACATCACACTTGTGGACAGACATAAATGGATATTTAGAAATATAACATCACACTTGTGGACAGGCATAAACGGATATTTAGAAATATAACATCACACTTGTGGACAGACATAAACAAATACAGAGAAATATAACATCACACTTGTGGACAGGCATAAATGGATATTTAGAAATATAACATCACACTTGTGGACAGGCATAAACGGATATTTAGAAATATAACATCACACTTGTGGACAGACATAAACAAATACAGAGAAATATAACATCACACTTGTGGACAGGCATAAACGGATATTTAGAAATATAACATCACACTTGTGGACAGACATAAATGGATATTTAGAAATATAACATCACACTTGTGGACAGGCATAAACGGATATTTAGAAATATAACATCACACTTGTGGACAGACATAAACAAATACAGAGAAATATAACATCACACTTGTGGACAGACATAAACAAATACAGAGAAATATAACATCACACTTGTGGACAGGCATAAATGGATATTTAGAAATATAACATCACACTTGTGGACAGGCATAAACGGATATTTAGAAAGATAACATCACACTTGTGGACAGACATAAACAAATACAGAGAATTATAAGATCACACTTGAAGACAGACATAAACAGGTATAGAGAAATATAACATCACACTTGTGGACAGATATAAACGGATATTTAGAAAGATAACATCACACTTGTGGACAGGCATAAACGGATATTTAGAAAGATAACATCACACTTGTGGACAGACATAAACAAATACAGAGAAATATAACATCACACTTGTGGACAGGCATAAACGGATATTTAGAAAGATAACATCACACTTGTGGACAGTCATAAACGGATATTTAGAAAGATAACATCACACTTGTGGACAGACATAAACAAATACAGAGAATTATAAGATCACACTTGAAGACAGACATAAACAGGTATAGAGAAATATAACATCACACTTGTAGGCAGATATAAACGGATATAGAGAAATATAACATTACACTTGTAGACAGGCATAAACGCCTGACGAAATACAGACAAATATATCAGGCCATAAATTGTGCAATGCTTAGTTTGTGTCTTCATTATTCAAATTATTTAAAAGTCTAAATGACGGTATTCTCTTAACCTCGCTGTGTAGTGTCTCCACCTTACAGTGGTAGAGGTTAAAATCAAAACAATGTTTTCCCGTAGAATCCCGTTTGAATAATGAAGACACAAACCATATATGGTACGATTTATTACCTGGCACATTTCGCTGCATCTCGTCAGATACTTACTGCAAAGTCACACAACTGTCGTGTCCTCCTTTAAAGTGTCGTCCCTGGAGTGAGGAGAGTCAACACCCACATTATAATATTTTTTCCCTAGCAATATCCTGGAGAATCCACCAGCTTCCGTCCAACACACTCCATCAGCCCGTGGACACCTTTTCCTATCACTCTCTCACTGTTGTACTATGCCCCCTCTCATACTTCCCCAACGCAACATACTCAACAACTCTTGCTTCCAAAAAATTAATAAAGATTAATTTATTAAAAGAAAAGTGTAACGTATATGAGACGTGTCTGTGAAGAAAATGTGTGTCGTGTATTCTGATGTAAATGTATAGGTCAGCCTTCAAAGTTCAGGATCAGAGTCCACTCATCATGGCAAGGATTACACGACATCACACGAGTCAGTACAATAGACCTCACCAATTGCCGCTTCTTTTCCGCCAGACTTGTTTATCCTCCATGAACCTTGATAACCATGAAATCTGAGTCCCATTCGAAACTACAGTCCGGGAACACTATTAATGTTTGTTCCTAACAAAAACTGTTCCTAATAGTTTGTAGAAAACTGATATCTCATAATTCCTGCACAGTAAAAAAAAACAATAGAACACTGTCCCATGAACATGGCGTTTGTCCTGCTTGCGAAATGTTCTATAGATTTCCTTATTTTTTCGTTATTGTCTTAACGTAATCATGTTCTTGATATGTGGAACAACTACCCTTAAATGTTATCTTTCCTCCAATGTGAACCTCAATCACTATTGGTGTGTTAAAGACTGGTATGACCTACAACTCATTCGGTACTTATCCTGTAGGATACTTCTATCATTCAGATCCCCTGAGCAATGTTTCTCATCTTCCTCTAGCATAGGCTCATTGATGAAGTTGCGGGGCAATCTTCCTGCGCCAAACTTTATCCGGGATCGGATTTTTCCTTGGTTCCGTGTTCTTCCTTCCAACTAGAGGGAACCTGTAAAATAGATCATACAACTGGTGATAGCCTCCCCATCACTGATCTCTATTAGATGATCGTGGCCATCGGCCTCGCTCAGAAAATACAGTGAACCTAACTCTGTCAGGGACAGATGAACTGAACACAGAGGTTTTCATCAGGCCAAGACAAGAAGAAAAAAAAACACAATCAACAGCGTGCGGAACCCCCCCCCCCCCCCCCCACCCCCCCCCCCCACCAGGGAGTACCCACTGGAAGATCCCGATTATTGCCCATTACTCAATTCTCAACTAGTAGAGCCTATCAACACTTCACTAATCTATCTAGTTTTCCACTAACAGTGCTAATCATCACACTCTAGTTTTAACAAGGCTACAGCCTATATTAATTAGGCCTAAATAGACTATATAGACTACCTTATGCAAAACCGCCTCATTCCGGGATGGCTGCTACACTTTGCCATAACGACACATGCTAGTTAATATTAAATTAATCTTAACACTGTAGAGCTCTCCCACAAACACGTCCATCATAATCCACGGTTTTGGTCAACACTGTTTCTCCCAATCATGGTTTATGGCAAAACCTAAAATTGGTCACGCGACGGTATTCATTATGTCCACACAGGTGTTATTTGGACATATCATCCATTGTCCAGAATCTATCCTCCCTGGCTTAGTCACTGTCAGAGTTGTCATCACTTGTTTTGACATCCCCAACAAGCTAGCGAGTTACTGTATGCTCCCAACAACAGTTGTCAATAGCAATCTGCCAATCTGCGTGATGTCCGGAAACTATAAATGACAGACTGACTGTTTTCTCCCGAGCTGAGTACTTCCGCTTTCCATCCAACCTGTTTATGAACTGTCAAAGCGATGTATGGACTCATCTCACTCACTTCCCCTACACATCTGCAGCTGTTAACTTTGCCCGACCTGTGATGGTTGACATCCGATTGCAACCAGGATCTGACGGGTTCTATCTGTATTCGAATGTTGACAAACTGTCAAAGCGATGCAGGGACCCGTCTCACTCACCACCGAGTGTTCCCAATCTGTCGACTAGATGTAAACACGTGCAGCTACATTTTCTGGATTTGTTGAAACAACCTTTGGCCTCGAACATGCCGCTAATTCAGAACGCCTTTTATTCTCATCACTGGTTAAATCACGTTGGTCTATTATGTGACATAGGCCCCCTCTTAAGAGAGTAGTCCATCTCACTCTTCTCCACCGTGAGTTTAATCCAGATGATTCATTCTTCTTCTTCAGGAGCTGGGTGTCTTGACAAGAAGTCCGCTCCAACATTTTCCGTAACAAAACTACCCCTGCATTGTATGGGGATGTGGATGGTGCAATCACGTCATCCTCCAGCAGTTTCTGTATTTCCTCCTCCAGGGCCTTTTCCTTAGAGAATGGCATTGGGTAAACCTTTTGACGAACAGGCTCCTGTGTGGTCAAAGTCATCTCGAACTCAACCAACCTGGTTCGTCCTGGTTTATCAGTCAGTATCTCCTCATGAGACTTGAGAACCTGGGTTATCTTTTCGCTCTCCTGAGAGGTCAGATCAGGGTTCACTTGCACCTCCCTATAGGTTTCATGGTGTACCAAGGGATATTCCCTGCCCTCGTTGGTTCCCACTTCAGTCTCCACTTCAACGGCCATTGCTATGAGGTGCGCTGCCTTGTCTCCGGGTCTCTCTTCGTATTTCCGCAAGAGATTGATATGGAAAATCTTCGACTTTCCCCGGATACGGATCTGATAGTTGGTTCTGGATATCACCCTTTCCACGGGAAATGGTCCTTGCCAACCTATCTCCAGTTTGTTGTTTCCCGTTGGGAGTAGCAACAAGACTTTATCTCCCACCTCTAGAGATCTTTCTTTAGACCTACGGTTGTAGTA
Organism: Cepaea hortensis; assembly: GCA_963921405.1. Classification (NCBI taxonomy): domain Eukaryota; kingdom Metazoa; phylum Mollusca; class Gastropoda; order Stylommatophora; family Helicidae; genus Cepaea; species Cepaea hortensis. Next base: position 44,339,149 of record OY992892.1, on the reverse strand, counting down.
AGCCCCATGTCTTTTCCTGGCCTTTTTCAAGTTTTGATTCGCCAGAGTCCATCCCTTGTGAAGTTTTTCTTTCAGTTCCGCCACGTATTTATAGGATGAGATCACTTCTTCTGACGTCCCCTCTTCAGTCCAACTCCTCAACATGGCTTCCAACAGTCCTTTGATTGGACGACCAAACAGCAACGTAGCGGGTGGTAATCCTGTTGAGCCATGAGGAACTTTCCGATAGGCAAAGAGTGCTGCTGGGATATATTCATCCCACCTATCAGGTTTTTCCTGCGCTAGTTTCCTGAGCATTGTCATCAACGTGTCGTTGAAACGCTCTGCTTGTCCATTGGCTTGAGGTGGTAAGGGCTGGTATGTATGTGGTTAGAGTGAAACACCCTAAATACCTCCTCCATGAGTTTTCCACAAAACTGAGACCCATTGTCCGTCAGAATTTGATCCGGAAAGCCTAATCTGGTAAAGGCCTCCATCAGTGCGTCCGCCACTCGTTTCGAGTCAATCGTGGTCAACGGTATGGCCTAACCCCACATTGTACAGCAATCCACCATTGTGAGTATATACATGTTCCTCTTCCTAGTCCTGGGAAGTGGACCCACGATATCGATGGCTACCCTCTCGAAAGGAGAGTTCATGATGGGCATCTCACCCAACACCACCGGTGCTGTCCAGTGTCTCCGTGCCACCCTCTGGCACTCAGGGCATGACTTCACATACCGACGCACATCATCTGTCATTCCCGGCCAATAGTAATGGCAGGAAATTCGCTGCATGGTGGCGGCAATACCCATGTGTCCAATAAATGAGATGGTAGGCCCCATATGAAGAATCTGGGAACGGTGGGCCTTTGGGACCACCAACTGACCATGTAGGTTGTCTCCCCTTCCGGCTCTCCTGTAGAGTATCCTATTCTTCATATAGTACTGCCCCCGTTTGGGTGGATCAGCACTTTTCTGCAGCTTTTTATAGCAAAGACGTAACGTAGCATCCTCACTCTGGGCAGTTCGCAACTCCCCTGGCAGTGGGTTAGTCACATTTGTTTCTGCCTCATCCGTTCTCGTCTGAGAGCGAGTCTGTATTGCTCCCACATGGATTGGCTCCCTGGGCATTCCCAGAAATACATACCGGCAACCGAGGATTACGGGAAAAATGGGATCAGTCAACACCGCGGCCTTGATGGTGCCGGTGACATATCTTGACCGAATCTCCACTCTGGCAATGGGCAATTTCATGGCTACAGCACTCTTCTGTGCAGGCTGTATCTCCATGGTTTCACCTGTGAATTGTTCTGGATGTACCAGATCCGCAGAAATCACGGCCTCTCCGTCCAGTCCTGTGTCGTATAAACACTCCACTTGACGACCGTTAACCTCTACCAATTCCACTACAGGTGGTTTTTCCTGGTCTGGAGTCTCTTCCTCGGCCTCGACCTGTTCGGTGGGCTCCACCTTAGGTTTCCCGGGTCACACGACGAATTTAGAGTCTCCTGACTTTCCCTCGCAGTCAATAGCATTGTGCGTGTTTGACTTGCATTGGTTGCACCATTTCCCTGTCCTAGATTTTCTAGTGCCGGACTTGAGTGAGCTCTCCTGGTGGTGAGCGTCCTTGTTGACCTTGGCATTTTCCGTGACAACCTCCTTGGAAGTCACTTGACATGCTGCGAAGTGAGGGTTCTTAGCCTTCGATTTGCAGTCCCTCGTATTGTGAGAGGGTGACTTACAAATTGAACACCACTTCTCCGACCACGGTCGTTTTGGTGTAAAGCTTGAAGTGCTCTTGCTTTCCTCCTTCTTCTTCTCTGAACTATCCTCTGATTTTTGCACATAAGGTTCCATCTTCTTAGTTCCTGTGCTCTTGGCCTTCTTCAGGTTATGTTTTTCCTGACTTTTGGTGTTGGTAGAAAGATTTTCTGTTGCCTCCCCATGGACCTCGACGAACCGTTCTGCCAATTTCGTCACCATGTCTATTCGTTCCGCCCCTTGTTCTCCCAAGAATGTCCTGAGAGGTTTCGACATTTGCTTCCGCATCTGGTCGACTACCGTGAGCTCTTCCAGACTCTCATAGTCATGCGCAAACCCAGCCAAATCCATCCACTTATGGAGATATGCTTTCAGACGCAGACTATAGGCGGCGAACAACTCCCCTGGTTCTCGTTTCGCTCCTCGAAATTTTTTCCGGTATGTATGTGACGTAACCTCGAATCGTTTCAGCAGAGCCATCTTTAACTCGTCATAATTGTTCTCATGTCCTGGTGGCAGGCGAGAATACACCTCGTAGCCGGTCAGGCGTAATCCCTAGGATAGCTTGAGATTCCATTTGTTACGCTCCAGACCCATAGCAACAGACATGGCCTCGAAGCGTTGAAGGTACTGGTCAATCTTCTCTTTGTCCTCCTCGTAGACCGCTAAAGGAAACTTCATGGCATGGTAACCATGTCCACCTACTGGTGTTGAGCCTGGGATGGAGGAACCTCCAACTGCTCCCTCAGTTTCCCCATTAGATTGACTCTTCAACTCGAGTTCCCTCATCCGGTACTCGTGCTCCCTTTTCTGAGCCTCCTGCTCCGCTTCCCGTTTCCTAGCAGCTTCCTCAACTTCAAGTTTCCTAGCTGCCTGCTCAGCTTCCAATTTCTTAGCAGCCTGCTCCAACTCCATCCTTCTCAATTCCAACTCGGCCTTTCGATCTTCCCTTTCTGCTTGACGATACTCTCTCTCCACTTCCTGTATGTAATCCGTTAGAGCAGAACCCGACAATCCCATTTCTTCCCCTTTTGCCTTTAATTCTGCTGTGGTTAGTTTTGGAGTGGCCATTTTACAGAGAGGTAAGCTAGCAGGTTGAGTACAATATAACTGAAAACTAATATACAGATATATGACCAAGTATTATAAATCTAGATATTACCACACACAGCACATTCACTCAGTGACAAGAGTAGAATCAGGACCACAGACCTATGCAGACGTGTGAAGTGTGAACAGGTAAGATATTAGTCCTCACCCCTATCCACATTCACTCTAGCTGGATTCTCCAATATGATATCTCCGTCTTATAACTAAGGATCCCGTTTACGAGAGACCCCGCTGTCCAAAGATCCCGTTTACGAGAGATCCCGCTGTCCAAAGATCACTTTTACGAGAGATCCCGCTGTCCAAGGATTCCCGTTTACGAGAGATCCCGCTGTCCAAAGATCACGTTTACGAGAGATCCCGCTGTCCAAAGATCCCGTTTAAGATCCCCCAATAATGTCGTGTCCTCCTTTAAAGTGTCGTCCCTGGAGTGAGGAGAGTCAACACCCACATTATAATATTTTTTCCCTAGCAATATCCTGGAGAATCCACCAGCTTCCGTCCAACACACTCCATCAGCCCGTGGACACCTTTTCCTATCACTCTCTCACTGTTGTACTATGCCCCCTCTCATACTTCCCCAACGCAACATACTCAACAACTCTTGCTTCCAAAAAATTAATAAAGATTAATTTATTAAAAGAAAAGTGTAACGTATATGAGACGTGTCTGTGAAGAAAATGTGTGTCGTGTATTCTGATGTAAATGTATAGGTCAGCCTTCAAAGTTCAGGATCAGAGTCCACTCATCATGGCAAGGATTACACGACATCACACGAGTCAGTACAATAGACCTCACCAATTGCCGCTTCTTTTCCGCCAGACTTGTTATCCTCCATGAACCTTGATAACCATGAAATCTGAGTCCCATTCGAAACTACAGTCCGGGAACACTATTAATGTTTGTTCCTAACAAAAACTGTTCCTAATAGTTTGTAGAAAACTGATATCTCATAATTCCTGCACAGTAAAAAAAAAACAATAGAACACTGTCCCATGAACATGGCGTTTGTCCTTCTTGCGAAATGTTCTATAGATTTCCTTATTTTTTCGTTATTGTCTTAACGTAATCATGTTCTTGATATGTGGAACAACTACCCTTAAATGTTATCTTTCCAATGTGAACCTCAATCACTATTGGTGTGTTAAAGACTGGTATGACCTACAACTCATTCGGTACTTATCCTGTAGGATACTTCTATCATTCAGCTCCCCTGAGCAATGTTTCTCATCTTCCTCTAGCATAGGCTCATTGATGAAGTTGCGGGGCAATCTTCCTGCGCCAAACTTTATCCGGGATCGGATTTTTCCTTAGTTCCGTGTTCTTCCTTCCAACTAGAGGGAACCTGTAAAATAGATCATACAACTGGTGATAGCCTCCCCATCACTGATCTCTATTAGATGATCGTGGCCATCGGCCTCGCTCAGAAAATACAGTGAACCTAACTCTGTTAGGGACAGATGAACTGAACACAGAGGTTTTCATCAGGCCAAGACAAGAAGAAAAAAAAAACACAATCAACAGCGTGCGGAACCCCCCCCCCCCCCCCCCCCCCCCCCAGGGAGTACCCACTGGAAGATCCCGATTATTGCCCATTACTCAATTCTCAACTAGTAGAGCCTATCAACACTTCACTAATCTATCTAGTTTTCCACTAACAGTGCTAATCATCACACTCTAGTTTTAACAAGGCTACAGCCTATATTAATTAGGCCTAAATAGACTATATAGACTACCTTATGCAAAACCGCCTCATTCCGGGATGGCTGCTACACTTTGCCATAACGACACATGCTAGTTAATATTAAATTAATCTAACACTGTAGAGCTCTCCCACAAACACGTCCATCATAATCCACGGTTTTGGTCAACACTGTTTCTCCCAATCATGGTTTATGGCAAAACCTAAAATTGGTCACGCGACGGTATTCATTATGTCCACACAGGTGTTATTTGGACATATCATCCATTGTCCAGAATCTATCCTCCCTGGCTTAGTCACTGTCAGAGTTGTCATCACTTGTTTTGACATCCCCAACAAGCTAGCGAGTTACTGTATGCTCCCAACAACAGTTGTCAATAGCAATCTGCCAATCTGCGTGATGTCCGGAAACTATAAATGACAGACTGACTGTTTTCTCCCGAGCTGAGTACTTCCGCTTTCCATCCAACCTGTTTATGAACTGTCAAAGCGATGTATGGACTCATCTCACTCACTTCCCCTACACATCTGCAGCTGTTAACTTTGCCCGACCTGTGATGGTTGACATCCGATTGCAACCAGGATCTGACGGGTTCTATCTGTATTCGAATGTTGACAAACTGTCAAAGCGATGCAGGGACCCGTCTCACTCACCACCGAGTGTTCCCAATCTGTCGACCAGATGTAAACACGTGCAGCTACATTTTCTGGATTTGTTGAAACAACCTTTGGCCTCGAACATGCCGCTAATTCAGAACGCCTTTTATTCTCATCACTGGTTAAATCACGTTGGTCTA
>OY992892.1:43891301-44328801 GCA_963921405.1 Cepaea hortensis | reverse complement strand
TCCTGTCGTACTTGATCCGCGGCGGAGTTTTTAATCGCTCTGTTTTTTTTTTTTTTTATCAACCACAATTTCTTAATCTCATTTCTCCCTTTATTCGCCATTGGAGCAAAGGCATTCAACCAACCCACCCTAAGCCGGGCTAGCTTTTTCTGTCTCTTGCAGCTCCGCTAGGTCTCTCCATTTTACTCATTTATGTATCGAATTCTCTTGTCTGTGTTTTTAGGTCTTCCTTTATTTCGTTTGCCTTGGGGTTCCTGGCAAAGAACTTTCTCACCACCATCACGTGTCCAGCCAACTGGCGTAGGCGTTCATGTCTCTCCTCAGATCTCGGTCCTTAGTGTTCTGGATCAACTCTGCTGATGATATTTTCCTCCATGTAACTGTCTCAGTCCATTCAGCATCATTTCTCTGTGTCGGCCTTTGCCTCTTTTTCTATTGAGCTTTAAGGTTGCCACGATGTCCTTCAATGCCTATCTTCTCATCACATTACTAAAAGTCATGTTTTCCCATTGTTTATAGTTGTATATAGTGTTCTAGTTTCATTTGCCTCTTCCAGGCAATAACTGCTAGTTACTCTGGCAGTTCCAGGTATTCTCAACACTCGTCTCAGAAACCTCATCTCTGTTGCTTTTAAGCTCTTTCTGATTTATTCATTCATGCCCGCCCCCCCCCCCCCTACCCCCTATCTTTAACTACCCCAATGCAGCTCTATCAACATTACAGATAGTTGCATATCCTTTATAGGAGGCTTGCAGTCAACACCATCAAATTTTTACTGTTGTTGATGTCTTTGCAAGTTTTACGTTCAGTAGTTTGCCATTGCTTTCTTAACGACCAACACTCATACCATTTCGTAAAAAAACACTTCTCCGGGAGTCATTAGGTCTTCCTGTATTACATTTGCCCTATGGGTTCTAGACTACAACTTTTCTAACTAGACTATTCTCGATTTTTCTCAATGTACATGGCCAATCAAGCGCTAACGTTTTGACTTCACCTCTTGGTTCATTGGTATTTGTCTAATTCTGTCCGTGAGCTCCATGTTGATGATTATCTTATACCATTTTATTCCATATATTTTGCGTACAAAGTTAATGAATGTTTGTAGTTTATTTGTAATCGGTTTCATTGTTCTCCATATAGCAGAACTGATTTAAGGTTAGAATTGAATTTTCTAAGTTTCGTGCTGAGTTTAATTTCTTTTGAATTCCACAAATTTAGGAGTGTTTTAAAAGCTCCTCAAACGTACTGTATTCTTATTCTGATATATGTATCTGTTCCACCACTTTTGTCTGCATTACTGCCCAAATAAATGTAGGATTCTGTCTCTTAGACTGGGGTTTCCCCAAAGGAGACCAGGCTATCATTTACTTGATTTATTCTCATTATCTGTGTCATTCCTCAATGCATTTTTAAGTCCAGTTGTTGTGACCTTCTAACCCATCTAATGTTGTTAGTTTATCTTCAATCAGATTCCGTGTGTGAGACAGGAGGGCAATGTGGTCAGCAAAGTCCAGATCATGGAGATGTTTCGTCAGAGGAGTCCATTGAATTCCACCTCTGGCAGAGCTTGTTGTCTTCATAAGACAGTCTATAATCAGTAAGAATAGCAGGGGTGACAAGAGGCATCCCTGCCTCACTCCTGTTCTATTTCGAATGCCTCCGTGGTTTGCCTTTCATGGAAGACCCTGCTCTTTATGTCACCATATGTTGCTTGTAGCAAGTTAATCATTTTATGTGGTATTTCATAAAGCCACATCAATTTCCAAAGAGATTTCTTATCAATGCTATCACAGACCTTTTCAAAGTTCACAAATCCAATTTAAAGTGATGAGTTCAGTTCGATGCTGTGTTCTAAAAAACCAAAATGTATTGGATATGAACGTATCCGATCTGAACTAATTTGGGTGTGCTGAAAACGAAAATGACATTAACAAATGTTCAATGGCTATATTTTTCAAGATATATGCCACACACACACACACACACACACGAACGCACGCACGCACGCATACACACACACACACACACACACACACACACACACACACACACGTATATATATATATATATATTTATTTTTTTTTAATTTTTTTTTCGCGTTTCCATCCTGTTTCAGGATATTGCGGTCAACACCAGCATCTTTCAGCTGTATGTTGATTCCTAGGCTAGATTACGCTCATCAGCACGCCACGACTTTCTGAGCGACCGGCTCCATACTCTCATAAGTCACTTTTGCGATTCGAACCACTGCTAATTCGCGTCGCGTCACGTGACGAGAGTATTCGGGGTTAGCGGAGAAAGCTGCTAACTCCTCGGCCACGGAGCCGGCTATATATATATATATATATATATATATATATATATATATATATATATATATATATATATATATATATATATATATATATATATATATATAACGCAACTGTTGTGGACGATTGCATAATTTTCTCTAACGACCAATAAAAATGTAATTAGCAGTTGATGATGCATTCCCACCTATGATTACATCACCTTTGTGCATACATATCTTATCTCTGATAAAATGTTGCGATCAGTTAGTGGATTTGTCCTCATCAAAATTATGGTAGTTAGTAAAGCCTAGGACATGTGTGAACAGCGCTAATAATTTCAATTATATATGTGGTGAAGTGATATTCCTATCACACAAACGAAATATAACTACAGTGATTAAGAAGGCGTACAGTTTGTATTTTGGCTGCAGTATAGGAAATCAAGATAAGAGCTGGAGGCCATACGTATGCTGCAATACATGTGCAGCACATCTTAAACTGTGGTTGACTGGCAAAGTACAAGCTATACCTTTTGCTGTCCCAATGACTTGGAGAGAGCCCACTGATCATCTCAACAACTGGTACTTGTGCATGGTCCTTCCAGTTGGGATAGGCATTTCAACGAAGAAAAAAATGGACTCTGGAATATCCAAATATCCTCTCTGCAATATGCCCGGTACTACAAGGCGATGACCTATCAGTTTACAAAGTGCCAGAATCATATTTCAGCTGCTTCCATAGATGAAGAAGAGGACATTGTTAGTCCTGAATCATCAAGCGACCACGATTTTGTGCAAACTACATCAATAAATCACATTTAATAGCCCAAAGTGAACTGAATAATCTTGTATGAGATCTGAATTTACCAAAGAACAAGGCGTAACTTTTGGGTTCCATATGAATTTTGGGTTCCAGATTGCAACAGTGGAATTTCCTGGCAGAAGATGTTAGAATGTCTGTGTATAAGAACCACCAGAAGCCGGTTATTACATTCTTTTTCAAATAGAGTGACCTTTCTGCGTGCAACAACATTTCTGGTTTAATGGCAGCCCTTAAAATCAATTACAAACCGGAAGAGTGGAGATTTTCCTATTGATTCATCCAAGACGAGTCTTAAAGCTGTTTTGTTGAATAATGGTAATGTGTTACCGTCAGTTCCAGTTGGTCACGCAATTCATATCAAAGAAACTTATGAAAACATTGAGCATCTTTTGAAGTATATAAGCTACGATTACCATCATTGGTCACTTTGTGGTAACTTAAAAGTTGTCGCTCTTTTGCTTGGGCTACAGGGTGGATACCCCAAGTACTGTTGCTTTCTCTGTGAATGGGATAGCCCTTCACGAAACATTACATCAGAAGACATTGGCCAAGCAGGCAGTCATTGCAGCCTGGCTGTAAGAATGTTGAGAACACAGCACGTGTCGACACCAACAAGATTTTGTAGCCATCCTTGCACATTAAGCTGGATTTCATGAAAACCTTTGTCAATGCAATGGAGAAAACAAATGAGGTTTACAAATACCTCACCAGAAAATTTCCAAGACGGCGTGAAGCTAAAATAAGAGAGGGATTATTTTTTGGTCCTCACATTCGAAAACTTCTTTATGATGATGCGTTTTTTGTTGTTGTTGTGTATTGCATGGGAAGGAAAGAAAAACAGCATGGCTAGCATTTAATTCTATGGCGGACAATTTTCTTGGAAAAAAACAAATCTGATAATTACAACGAAATTGTAGAACATCTCCCTCTGAAGTATAAGAGTCTTGGCTGCAACATGTCTTTGAAAATTTATTTTCTGGATTCTCATCTGGATTTCTTTACGTCAAACTGTGGAGCTGTCAGTGATGAGCATGGTGAATGATTTCAATACCACATTAGTGCTATGGAGAAAAAGTATTAATGCAGTTGGAGCCCTTCAATGCTTGCTGATTACTGTTGGGCTGTCACAAAAGACACTTAATCGATTGACTGTAAGAAGCAATTAAAGAGAGCTCGAACAGCGACTGAATAATGGTCGAATTGGTTCAAATGCGCCTTTTAAAAACATTGTACGTGAACTTCAAATAATTATTGTATATTTTTTGTATCATTTGATGTTGAAATATCAATTAATTGAGTATTAACTACAATTTGTATAATGCTAAAGTAGAAAGACTAACTGTAACTCCAGAGAATTAAACAAACATCCATTATTTGTATTACTGTAATGTGAATTCATCACGTTAATAAAAAAAAAAACCAGAGCCACTTGGTGAATTTCATTTTGATATTTGAAATCAGAATGTCAATATCAATAAGAAACGGTGTATTTAAATTCTGATACAAATAACTTTTGAAAATGTGTTTACTAGTGTTATTATGCCGGTCTATGTGGCAGCAGATCGCATTACGTTGGTTTTGCATTGGTATTGGTGCCGGTCGTTCAGTGAGAGCTTTTAGTGAGATTTTAGGAGTGTCTTTAAAGCGTTTCCCCTGGTCGCCCTGGGGGAGTTTACCATAACGCAGCTCGCCGTAAAAAAATTGTTTAGGGAGCCTGTGATCTGGCATGAGAGTCAAGCGAACAGCCCAGCAGATCTGATTCTTCATTTGTAGAGTGTGGATACTGGGTATGGACGCTCTTTCTAGCTTTCTGTTAGTTAGCGGGATGCTGGACTGCCAGTTGTAGGTTCTGGTATTTATTTAAGACTGGCCGTAAATTGTTCCGTAATATTCTGATTTCTGAGGTATGGTACATTTACTAATTTCTGTGTTTATGTGATGCTATGTGTCTCTTGAGCTCCGCTCAATTTTATCTATCAGAAGATGATGCATATACATTTGCTCCTCTAAATACTCGCACATTATGTTATCGAAGATCTACATTTCTTATTGATACAGATATGATAAATATTATTTTCTATTTCATGGTCAGGTTAAGGCTATGTTACTTTGTGAACTCTTTTATGTAGAAAAACCCTTCCGACTATGATGTACTGATTCTCTGCGCAGAAATGTACATATAGCTATCCATGTTGTTCATTACGCTAAATCTTCGTTTTCCCGTGATTTCCTCAAAGCCCGTGTTTTCCAATCCTATCTTGGCATTCAGGTCACCCAATTGGATTTTGATGTTACGATTTCCTTGACTGCTCACAATTCTTTCGAGTATTTTACAAAGCACATCTTTAACTGATTCATCCTCATGATTTGTGGGTGCGTAACACTGTATTACATTCATGTTAACTTTTTTTTTTAAAGTTCTAAATGTTGTTATTATTATTCTTGAGCTCACAGGTACCCATGCTACCAGTGCTTCCCAGTGCTTCATGTGCCCCTATAGATAACATTAGGGCCACTCCTTCGTTTTGGGGGACATTTTCTTTGTGTTATCTGAGAACGGCACTTGTTTCCCTGTGTTTGAAAAAGTTGGGACTGTTCATGTCCATCTTGTTTCACAAAATCCCAAAATGCTAGTATCATATCGTTTCATCTGCCCCATCACCTGGCTGTCTGACCTGATTCAGACACCGTTCTATCGTTTCATCTCCCCCATCACCTGGCTGTCTGACCTGATTCAGACACCGTTCTATCGTTTCATCTCCCCCATCACCTGGCTGTCTGACCTGATTCAGACACCGTTCTATCGTTTCATTTCCCCCATCACCTGGCTGTCTGACCTGATTCAGACACCGTTCTATCGTTTCATCTCCCTCATCACCTGGCTGTCTGACCTGATTCAGACACAGTTCTATCGTTTCATCTCCCCCATCACCTGGCTGTCTGACCTGATTCAGACACAGTTCTATCGTTTCATCTCCCCCATCACCTGGCTGTCTGACCTGATTCAGACACAGTTCTATCGTTTCATCTCCCCCATCACCTGGCTGTCTGACCTGATTCAGACACAGTTCTATCGTTTCATCTCCCCCATCACCTGGCTGTCTGACCTGATTCAGACACAGTTCTATCGTTTCATCTCCCCCATCACCTGGCTGTCTGACCTGATTCAGACACAGTTCTATCGTTTCATCTCCCCCATCACCTGGCTGTCTGACCTGATTCAGACACAGTTCTATCGTTTCATCTCCCCCATCACCTGGCTGTCTGACCTGATTCAGACACAGTTCTAACTGTCCAGGCGCCAATGCTGGAGTTTTACCTGGGTGAAAGGAAGACAATCTGCGACCCGGACAACTTGAGGCGTTCTTCGCATCGTGTCATGCCTCTTCTAGAAGAACCTCCTATCAACTTTGCTGACATAGCTATTATTTGTTTGATATATCGGCGAGTTCATGGTTGATTGGGTTTTGTGGCTAAATTTGTTCTACTGGATGAGGAAGCCTCCCCAAGCCGAAACCTTCTTTATCGCCTTTAACGACCTGTATGGTAGGTTATAGTGTTGTGCCATTGTTTGCTTCTCTCATCATCATCATCATCATCATCATCATCATCATCATCATCATCATCATCATCATCATCATCATCATCATCATCATACAGTGCCTTGCTGGCCGGCGTGGGCGATCATGCCTCTCCACAAATTGCCATGGCATGGATCAATTCTTGTGTTGACTTCCTGCCATGCCATGACACAAGACTGTCGAGAATCTTCTCACGCTGTCTTCCTCTATCTCTCTTTCCGCAAATCTTTCCGGTTATCACAATATGTTCCAGTGTTTATATTCTCATACCGTGCAAAACAAAACAAAAAACGATGATTGCCTCTTTCTAATGCTTGTGATAAGTTGTCTTTGCGACTTACCTTCCCTTAAAACGTCTTTTGATTGTTCCATTTTGGCTGTCCAATTAATTGTCAGCATTCTTCTGTAAACCCACACCGCCAAGGCTTCCATGGATTTTTTCGCCTGTTTACTAATTGTATAGGATTCGTAACCGTATGTTAAAACTGGTTCTATGTAACATGCAAGAACTCTTTGTCTACCTGTCAAGAACAGTGACGTATTGCACAAAACGTTCCTATAAGGACCCCAGTAACATACCGGCTGTATCCTCGTTACTCTTATCTTACGGCATGCGTGGTATGTTGCAGTGTTGCTTGCTTGCTTGTGTTCGTTGGCTTGAGCTCCAACGTGAAGTCCTGTATGTCGGATGAAGACATCCTGTTGTCCAACATCAGCGTGATGTCATACAGGACCTGAGGTCTGCGTGAGTATCCGTTGTCCCATGTCTGGCTTATTGGTGTGCAGACTGGTGGTTCCTCGCAGGTTGCAGTGTTAATATTCTTTACTTTCCTGTAAGGTCCCGTTAATACACAAGCGAACCCCGGTAGTCGCCTCTTAGACATACACTAGTTCTGTTTTCTTGTCATTCAAGGAAAGTCCTGTTTTGCACTCTCTGTTAGTACAATTTTCAAAAGTTGCCGTAGATCGTTTGCATATTTCGCCATAAGTACTGTGTCATATGTATAGCGTAAGTTGTTCATATTATAACCTCCAACTTGTATTCCTGGCGTCTCTCTCTCTCTTTCTCTCTCTCTCTCTCTCTCTGTCTCTGATCTCTTTCATTGTTACTTCTCTACACAGAGAGAGGGAGAGAGCAAGAGAGGAAAGAGAGAGAGAGAGAGAGAGAGAGAGAGAGAGAGAGGGGTGGGGGGGGGGTGGGGGGGGGGAATTCATCCTTGTCTTACTCCTTGCTTTATCTGTTCGTAACTACCATTAAATTTTTCATTTTAATCGCTGCTACTTGTTTCCAGTAACAATTCTTTGTTACGGGTATTTTGAGATCTTTCCCCTTCAATGTTGATATCATGCAACATATATATCATTTCATCGTGTTTTACTTATCAAATGCCTTATTATAATCTATAAAGCACAACATGCGTCTTTCTGTGTCTATACTGATGTCTTTGTCACTTTCTAGTTATACTATTCTCATGCTTTCTCAACGTTTTCCATATCCGAAGCCGGCGTCTTGTTTTTTTTTTTTTTTTTTTTCACTATTTGGTTCATCATTGGCACCTTGCCGTCTTGACAGATGATAGTTTGTAAGGGATGGAGATATTGCCTCTCCATAGCACAAAGCCTGGGCTAAAATATAGAGATCATGTGTTGCCGCATGATCCCTCTCTCGGCCTGCCTAGTTCACACTCCAGAGGAAAGGTAACACCTCTACATCTGGAACAAGACAAGCTGCAGAAGCTGCCGGATCAGCAAAGCAATGCTCTAATTGTCCGCCTGTCGGAGCTTCGATCCTAGACCAGCCGCCAACCAAGGCTTAGGGCCTGGTCTGCCCTGCCATGACACTTTGTCTTTAGGTTGCATATCCTCGCACCAGGGTAAGGCTTGTACCCTCCCAATTGCGCTCTTCCGCCCGAAGCCGTTGGCACAATGTGGGGTGTCGGGTTTGGTAAGCGCCGCCAAACGTTCGGCGCTAACAGAAAGCAGGTAGTACCGTCTACTGTCATACGGTAGCTCAGTCATATCTGACTAAGACCTGACACAAGGTCTTTGTTTAACTATTTGGTTAACTGGTATTTCTTTAGTTCTATATTCATAAATTCAACATTGGCGTCTCAAACAATCTCTGTCCTTCTGTTCTCTGCAGACAACAGTTAATTAATGTTTGTAGTTTATTGTGCCGTCTCCATGGCGGAGGTGTTAAGGACGTTGTTCGTTATCCCGTATACTCTCGTACGAAACACAGCTGCGCGAACCTCGGCAGCGGATCGCGTCGCATTGGTTACTGTCGTGTGTGTAAAGAATGAATGTAGTAGTTATTTGCTCTTCTTTACCACTTTAGTGTCGTCCCTGGAGTGAGGGGAATCAACACCCACATTTCTTTTAATTCTATATCACTATCCTGGAGATATCCAGTAGACTCCGTCCACAACACTCCCTCAATCTGAAGACACCTTCTTCTCACTCTTACTCACTCCTGGATCATGCCCCCTCTCATTCTTCCCCAACATAACATACGTGACAACTCTAGCTTCAACAAATAAACACAAGAAATTTATTAAAGCAAAGAGTATATGTAGGATAAGTGTGTGTGTGTATATAAAGTGTAGAATGTGTGACGTATATTCTAAAGTGTCTGTAGACTCAGATCAGTGTTCAGGAGTATAGTCCTTCACATCACTGTGCTGAGAACACACTAGCACCATTCAGTCCAGACATGCAACCTCACCAAGGTGATGCTCCTCCGGTCACGTGAAGACTTCCTCCGTTGTCTCTTGAACCACTAGGATGCTTGGACACCCATGACAAACACTGTCTAATGAGAGTCTTCAATCTGTTTTACACTATGAATTTCCTCTGTTATTTAACCGAATGTTAATTAGAAAATTCTAACACTATTGTCACTGTTACTGGGGAAATCTTACTTGATCTAGTGTCACTGGTTTTAAAGATTCCCCATATTAACAACACAATCTGAATGTTCCAGGTGTCAGTATAATATTTATATGACTGTTTCTGGTAGCAGTGTTGTATATGTAGAATATATATAATGTTCTGACTGTTCAGTGATACACCTATCACTTGCTAAAACATAAGTATCATCAGCATATCCTGCTCAGCAGAAGTCAGGTTCCCGCAAACCAACTTGGGTATAAGCCCAATGTAGCAGCCTCTCAGCAACTTCTGTCTTCAAATTCTGAGCCATCATCTTCTAAAATGTGTTGGCTTCACTGGTCAAAATCATAGCACACATACGTGGACCTGTAAATGGAACCTGTAGAATAGAGAATACCATGGTGAGGGCAACTCAGTCCTGGCCGGAATTAGGTGAGTGTAGGCCAATAGCAGCACTCAGATCTATAACAGAGATCCGATCTCTGTCATACGGCCAAATAACTCATGATATGATCTGAGACATGGCAACACCAGGAAAGAATAAAGGAACGGGTAGAAACCCAGCAGATGCCCTACTGGAAGATCCTACCATTTCACATTCCTCTCCTCCCTCTCAACCATCCTTAATCTCTCTAATTATTATTCCACTACATTGTCCTCAACTCCCTGAGTAAAACGATATATCACACAAGCTAGTTGAAGGCACACAATAGAATACTAGTGCCGACGCTCCTATGATACTTTCTAGCACCACACTTATAAAACAATACATTATATCATCACATCTATAATACATTATATCACCACACCTATAATACATTATATCACGGCACCTATAATACATTATATCACCGCACAGTACTGTACTCTATTCCTAATCATACTCTAAGTTAGATATGATTAATAGCCCACCATATGCCTATTCCAGTTGCTAATCGAAACTAGGCGATCACAGACTGGATCTATGTCCGCCGATAACTATCAACAAATTGACACCCTAGTTTCTTTTATAAACCACAACTCGGAAAACTGCATCGCTCTTCCCAACTTCAGAAATCTGGTCAACTCTCTCCACTTATTTACTGCAACGCTTTTTATATTGGGCTGTAAGTGACGTCACCAAAAAGTCTAGACGCTTACCAGTCCACAGTCTGGTTCCTCCTCCTGTTCCAGACTAACTGGAGTCAACCCGCGGTCAAATTTGTTTTCATTTGGGGAAATTCCAGTCTGTCCGGGAACCAGAGAATTCCCCACATCAGAGAATCCATCCCGCCTGTTTTCCAGACTCTCCGTCTGGCACTTCAAATGCCGTCTCCCGCCTCGCAGACAAATGACGCCGTTGTTTGTCTCGAGCATCAATTTTGTTAACAAAATGCCGACCGGTGTAGACATTGTAACATGACGTATTTGTTCCGAACAATCCACATCATACAGATTCGCCGACCAGAGGTAGACATTTTGACGCCATGTATTTTGTTTCCCAGTTAGAAATGCCGACTGTGTAGACAGTTTTAACGACGTATTTTTCTCAGTCTGGACAACATCAAAGAGTCGGTTGTTTTTTCAGACTTATGTTGGGTCTTGTTTGTCATTGATCGAATCTCAAGTTTATTTATGCGACAGTTACTTATGGGGGTATGTGAGCCGGTCGTTCAGAAAGCAATAGCAAGCTACTGAACGTAAAAAAAAAACTGCTAAGACATCAACAGCAGCTGAAAAAATGCGTGTGTTGACTGCAATGTCCTGTAAAGGATATGCGGGGGGAGTTTATTTGTAATAGTTTTAGCTGTTATCGATGCCTCTGATCCAAAAGAGTAGTGTGATTTAAACACAGAGTTAAATATTCTAAGTCTAGTGCTAAGTTAACCACAAGTCATATATAACGAAACTTTCATACTCTAACTGGCAAAACTTCAAACGAACCACTCAGCCTTCTAGGCATCCCGTCTTCAACATTAATACTATTCATTACAAAGCTATAATTGCTTGAATGTTTAATTAGCGTGACATGTGCGATCTTTGTTTCCTGAACTCTTGGTTGAAAATACAGAATCACTTTGATGCTTCTAAATGGAGTTACTGGTCACCACGTTGTGTACCATTGTGCCAGATTGTCGATATCAATTCTTCTTGGCCGTGTGCTTTTAGTCACGCCATGCTCATAAATCTGGCATTGTGTCTCCGGCTATTCTCGCGTCTTAATATTTTCTCAATCAAGGAAGTTGGGCGACAGTCGTCGTGTCTGAACGCTCCATTAGAAGTCTCAAAATATAGTTCCTAAAATGTGGGAATGAAAATCGTAATGCTTCTATGAGAAGTGTATTGAGGGAGCAGACAACATCAGGGGTACACAGAAAAGGAAGGTGATTGCTGAACGAGGGATAATGGAACAAGGAATCAGAGATTTGAGAGAGAGAGAGAGAGAGAGAGAGAGAGAGAGAGAGAGAGAGAGAGAGAGAGAGAGACAGAGAGAGACAGACAGACAGACAGACAGACAGACAGAGACAGAGAGAGAGACAGAGAGAGAGAGACAGACAGACAGACAGACAGACAGACAGACAGACAGACAGACAGACATGCATACAGACAATTAGAAAGACTGGCGGACAGAAAAACAGATAGACGAATTCACTGATAGTTATACTTATACTTACTGACAGACAGACACATCAACGATTGATCGGACAGATAAACAGATAAATAGATAGATAGATAGATAGATAGATAGATAGATAGATAGATAGATAGATAGATAGATAGATAGATAGATAGATAGATAGATAGATAGATAGATAGATAGATAGATAGATAGATAGATAGATAGATAGATAGATAGATAGATAGAAAGACAGTCAGACCGACCGACTGACCGACCGACCGACCGACCGACCGACCGACCGAACGACAGACAGACAGACAGACAGACAGACACATATGCAGACAGAAATATAAATGGGCATATAGATAGATAGATAGATAGATAGATAGATAGATAGATAGATAGATAGCTAGCTAGCTAGCTAGCTAGCTAGATAGATAGATAGATAGATAGATAGATAGATAGATAGAT
Organism: Cepaea hortensis; assembly: GCA_963921405.1. Lineage (NCBI taxonomy): Eukaryota > Metazoa > Mollusca > Gastropoda > Stylommatophora > Helicidae > Cepaea > Cepaea hortensis. The sequence continues at coordinate 44,316,139 of OY992892.1, read as the reverse complement.
AGATAGATAGATAGATAGATAGATAGATAGATAGATAGATAGATAGATAGATTGACAGACAAATAGATATACAGACAGACATACAGACAAATAGATGCACAGACAGACAGACAGATGGACACGCATACGGACCGACAGACGGACAGACAGACATACCGACCAACAGAGAGACATACAGATTGAGAGACATCAAGAGAGACAGATAGATCGATCGACAAGCAGACCAACACACCGACAGACTGATAGACAGACCAACCGTCTGAAAAATTCCCGCTGCTTTTCTTCAATGTTATTCCACGTTGTTTCACATTGGCACCTTGTCATCTTGACAGACGATAGTTTGGTACATTGTGCTTCAAAAAGGCATAATAAATATAACCCATGGCGGTGGCGAATGTGGCTGATAAGGCCAATTCGCACTGTAAATGTTCGTCCACAGTAGCTGCATATGAACACATGGTCATTTCCACCAGCATGCACCATATTACGTCTCTCACGCTCTGTGTGTGCTTTATCTGCAATCATTTTTTCCCTTTGTCTTTATTCCATTTCTGATAGTTGCCATGCATGCAACACGTTCAGCGGCGACTTGCTCCCAATGTGCATTATCAATACATGTATCAATCATGTCCCGCTTACACACATCTTGTATCGTAGTAGAGGCCGACCCTGAGATCTCCTACCCATCTGTCCACGTTGTTTAGAAACGCCATATTTCGGTAATCACCTAAGTATACTTGCTCTCTATGTGATGTTCTCTAAAAACGACTTTTAACGAAACGTTGGATTATTGACATCCCTAGGCACATATGGCTTTCTTATCTGAATATATCCATTCTCTGCTTCTGCTCCCATCAGCTCACAGACGGATCCTCTCCATGCCAGAAGCTTATCTGACATCTAACCTGTCTATTATTATGGCTTCCCATGTATGTTCTATGAAAAGGCTTTGACAGCATTAATTGGGAATCCCTATGGGGGAAATATATGATCCCATAGAAAATCAATAACTTAATTAGAAGAACACATGAAGATATGAAATGAATAGTTCTTCGTGAGGGAAATCAAAAAGATGTAATTGAAATAAAAACAGGAGCAAGACATTGCTTTTGTCACCATTATTAATTTTGCTGACTATCGCCTGGGACAAGAAGACAACAATAACAACCGAAAGAAATAGAATTCAGTGGACTCTCACAGCAACTTGATTTGGACTTCGCCGATGACATTGCACCCCTGCCACATACACGTAATCAAATGCTTGATAAACTAACTAATAACACTTTCTGAGATAAAGTCTAAAAATTCACAGAGGAAAGACAAAGGCAACGAGATTAAACCAAGCAAAAAACAACCCGACCACCGTCGGTGGAACATCACTTCAAGAGTCGGAATCATATACCTATTTGGGAAGCAATCCGGACAATAATGGGTTGAAAGATAGCGATACTAAGAAAACAAAGAATCGAAGAGACAAGTGGAGCTTTAATAGCACAAGGAAAAGTGTGGAAGTCACATGAAGTTAACAGATTCTGTTCCAAACAAAACGTAGGTTTGGACAAAGCAAATATGATTGCGGGAAGTGGGAAGTAGGGGTGGGTTACAGTTATGATTTAAAATTGTTAATATGGTTGTAGACATTTTGTATTATAACGCAGTAACAACATCACGTGATATATAAGCTCTCGGTAGATACAGACAGTGGCTTAAGACGATTTATCATCCCATGTCATGTGATCAGTTAAATTTAGTACCAAACTTATAATGTTTATCTCCGGTGTTAATTCGATACTACTGTATGAATCAAGAACAAGGAGAACAAATAAAAGAATTATTAATAAACTGCAAACATTCACTAACTAACTGGTGCTTGAGCAGAATAATAGGAATGAAATGGTATGTCAGAATCATCAATGTAGAGCCCATGGGGAGAACTAGACAAATGTCGGTGAATCATGAGGTGAGAATAAGACGCCGATTCTAGATAGGACACACACCGAGAAAAAGTGAGGACAATATAACTGGACCCTATACTCTACATAGGACACACACCGAGAAAAAGTGAGGACAATATAACTGGACCCTATACTCTAGATAGGACACACACCGAGAAAAAGTGAGGACAATATAACTGGACCCTATACTCTACATAGGACACACACCGAGATAAAGTGAGGACAATATAACTGGACACTATACTCTAGATAGGACACACACCGAGATAAAGTGAGGACAATATAACTGGACCCTATACTCTAGATAGGACACACACCGAGAAAAAGTGAGGACAATATAACTGGACCCTATACTCTACATAGGACACACACCGAGATAAAGTGAGGACAATATAACTGGACACTATACTCTAGATAGGACACACACCGAGAAAAAGTGAGGACAATATAACTGGACCCTATACTCTAGATAGGACACACACCGAGAAAAAGTGAGGACAATATAACTGGACCCTATACTCTAGATAGGAAACACACCGAGAAAAAGTGAGGAAAATATAACTGAACACTATTTCTGGGGCTCAAAAGACAAAGGAAATAGCGGGAGACATAAAATCACACGGAGAAGAGAATTACAGAGATGAATAATAGTGGGAGGACATGAAGGAATATGCAGGAGACAGCAAAATAAAGACGACCTGGCGTGGATTGAGTGAGGGATTATACCCCCATACGAGATAAAGGGCTGAAGAAGACGCAGCAGATATAAATGACCATGCCCTATAAGAAACAAATTAAAACCGTAAACTGATTAGAGAAATTAGACGTAGACAGTTACAATATTTTGGACACGTTATGAGAAGAAATAAATTGGAGAACTTAGTGACAACTGGCAAGTTTAAGGGGAAAAGAACAAGCGGAAGGCAGATAAGTAAATACCTTTGCGCCCACATTGGCTGTGGTTTCGTTATATGTTGTCGTCGTCTGTGGGTTAGGGGTAAGGTAATCATCATCATCACGTGCCATGCGTAAGCGTGGGTGGTCAAGTTTCGCCATCTCTCAAGATCACAATAATCGTGGAGCGGTTCTATATTCTTGTCTCGACCATACCACATGGCCAAGCCATCCAGTTATGCAGCTTTCAGTATAAAGCTGTAAGTATTGATATTGAATATTCCTCCAACATATATTAAATATTGTTAGATTCTCCTTATAAAGACTTGTACGAGTTTAAGTTATGCTGGTGATAGAAAGATAAACAAAAAGCGATAAAATCGCCTGCCAAACAACACTGGGGTCAGGGGCCAGGGAATGCAATTAGAAGTTCACAGGACATAAATCACCAGGTCGACAGGGATTGAAATGGAAACCTGTCAACAGTTCAGTGAAGCTTTCGTTAGCTGTCTAAGTTGTTTTCGTTATTCCTGCTAGAAACTCATTGTTTGCCACCCAAGACAAGATATATTCTTCCTTGGCCTCTAGAAAAGTCAACATCACAGTTAAAGTTTGTTGCATGTTCTTAACACGATTGGGACTGCTTTAAATAGAAAATATTAGACACTTTGGTGTGAGTAAGTTGATGTCGGTGGGGTGGGAGGGAGGGGGAGGTTTCTGTGACGATATCTTCATTTAACCTTTGCTTTTTTTTTTAACGATATCGTCATTACCCTTTGTATATCATACCAATCCGCAATATATTCACATTTATTGGCAGATTAATTAATGATGCAGGGAAGCAGGGGCATTATAAACCCAGACAAGGCATCGGTTGTGTGGTATTCCTTGGATAACCGGATCGTCAAAGCAGACGTCCCAGGTATTATGTTGAATGGATGTCCTCTTAGTCGAGAGAGTAAGTTGAAGTACTTGGGTATCACCTTTGACAGGTGTTTGTCTTTTAAGGATCATGTGGAGGCTTTGGTGGTGAAGGCTGGTAGGGGACTTAATGCATTGAGGGCTATGGCAGCAACCGGGATAGATCAGAGGATACTGTACAGGCTCTTTCAGCAGTTAATAATTTATGTCATTGAGTATGGTTTGGGGCTGCTGACTGTATCAAAAAGCCAGCTTGAAAGGTTGGAGCGCATACAGAATGCTGCCATGCGGTTAATCCTGGGGTGCATAAAGGACACACCAATTACATGCATGAGGCATATCCTGGCGCTACCAACAATAACGGATAGGCATAGGGTCCTTCAGGCCAAATGGTACCTGAGAGTTACCGCAGACAGGGATCACCCGCTGCATGCAGCAACGGATATGGTCAAGGGTCATAGACTAAGACGAGGCAGGTCCTGGATGGCACAGGCAGAACTTTCTATAAGTCAGGTGTGTGATCTAGAGACCCTCAATCGTGAAAGAGAGTGGGTGGAAGTTCCGAAAGACATGACGGACTGGCACAATGGAATAATAACACTGGGTCGTGAGTGCAGAGAATGGGCAGCGGGCTGCACTGAGTTTCAAGTGCAAACAGCTAATCCAGAACAACACACATCAAGGTGACATAGTCATCTACACCGATGGGTCAGTGGTGAGAAATGAACGTAGTGGCTGGGGCTTTATTGCAAAGGCTAATGGGCGAGTCTTGAAAAAGGAGAGTGGCATATGAGACTACGACATCCAGCATGATAATGGAGGTGGAGGCAGTAACAGCGGCATTCCTATGGATAGAGGAGACTACTGCAACACACGTTGTATTCATTACGGATTCAAAGAGTATGCTTAGCAAGGTGGAGAAAGAAATGTTTCGTGTGGAATGGCTCTCGACAGCTTCAGAGGTCACAGATCGTTAGAATTGTGTGGATATTTTGTCCTGGCCATGCGGGTGTACGGGGGAATGAACAGGCTGATAGGCTAGCAGGGAATGTACTTCTTGGTGGAATTTTGCCTATGGACAAGGGGGAGGTGGTCGTGTGCTTGTGGAACCAGATGGAGAAGGCGGATGAACAGATTGAGAACCCATATGTGGAAAGAATGAGATTCCGGGGGGGGGGGGGGGGGTCGGCAGGGGTACTGGAAGAATCTCAAAACTGAGAGGGAAGACCAGGAGAACTTTTAATCAGTTAGCGGTGGGTACGATTCGTAGTATGACTTTTCGCTGGCTGTTGAACGAGGGGACGGAGCACGTATGGGAATGTCCTGAGTGCAGTGATGTCGGCTCTTGACTCAACTTAACTCAACTCAACTCAATTAATGACTGGAATAATTAAGTTTTCAATTATAAGCATTTAGTGACTTGTTCTTATTGTCTAGACAGTTTTACGCTCAATAGTTTGCAATTGCTTTCTGCACGCCGGCGTCCATAATATATTTTTTTTAAATCTGCTCACAAATCGTCTGCGACTGGATTCGAACAAGGTAGTAAAGCCGTGAGCACAACCTTTAACCCAGAGACTTCGGCCGACGACTATAGTTAGTTAGTTGCATATCCATTACATGACGTAGCAGTCAACCTCAGTATTTTTTGGCTGTTTGCTATGTCTTGACATGTTTACGTTCAGTAGTTTGTTTTTGCTGTCTGAACGGCCGGCACTAATACCATTGAATGGAAATTGACGGAATGCGGTCTGCTGCCATATCGCCCGCAGCTGTGTTTCCACCGCAGTATGCGGGATTGTGAATTACTGACTATAGAGACAACAATAATTATATTAAATTGCTATCATTTGTTATTCTTATTATTACTACTTCATTTGCACGCACACGCACAGACACACGCACTCACTAATAAAACTGACGGTAACCGGTTAACTCAGTCTGGAGACTGCTTATGAAAATTCTGACCATGCTACTCCAAATTTGTAACAACCCCCCCCCCCCCCCCCCAGCAAGAACTAATTCCTGAAACACATGAGATGGTTTTCCCTTGTTTTCCATACGCATAAAGATGTCACTTTTGACAACGATTTCTGGCTGTTAGGACACACGAGCGCTTAATTAGCACAGCTGAAGAATCATACACAGATTCCAGAGAACTGTGGCTCCCGTCAACTGTTGTTGAAACAAGTTTTTTTGCGATTGCTCGATTTGACCTCAAGTGTAGTCCATACATGTGCTATTGCGTCTAGTGCACCGGACTGATTTTCGCCTGTGGATTTTTTTTTTTTTTTTAAATTCGCATATCCTTTACAGGACATCGCTGTCAACAGCAGCATCTTTCAGCCGTCTGTTGATTTCTTGGCAAGATTACGCTCAGTAGTTTGCCATTGCTTTCTGAGCGGCCGGCTCAGTTATCCCGCAAGTCACCAGCGGGGGACGAACGGCTCCCAGTTCTCGCCCGTTACGAGACTCTGCGTGATAAACGGGATTACGGAGAAAGTGTTGTAACCCCTCGGCCAGAGAGACGCGTGTGGATTAGATTTCCATATTACCAGTGTCCTTCTCCAACACTAACATAACGCTGCCTACAATGTGCACACTTACACTAGCAACATCAACAGATTACACTGTGTACTTTTACACTGACGAATACTAAGATGACACTGGGTACATTGCGTACATTCAACATCAACAGAACCTTGATTACATTGAGTAAATTTACATACAAATCAACAGAACGTTGTTAACCTTTGTACATTTACACAAACATTAATAGAACTTTGAGTACATTCACATAAACATCCACAGAACATTTGGTCACACTGTGTACATTTACACTAACAAACAGCAAAAACTCTGAATACCTCGGCTCATGGCTAGAAACAGGGGGAACAGTTCTAAAGAAGACAGAATGAGATTGGCCGTAACAATGAGGTAGTTAAACAATCCCACAATACCACAGCAATAAACAAATGTAAGTCGACAGTTTGAGAACATGCAGCTTTCCTGTGCCTCCCGTGTGTTAGAGGGAGCCTCTAAGTAAGCAAATAATAATACCACTGTTACCTATGACATGATTTTTGGGTCCGGTTGTGGAAGAAAACTATTAACGGCAATCCTGCTGAAACAGATTCAAGAGATCAAAGACTTTCTGCTCACAGTCATAAGGAAAATTGTCAAATCTGTCAGGATCAAGAAGAACAAGGACAGTGTACGTTCAAGGTGTAATGCAGCAGATACTTGTACATACTGGTGATCGAGGACAGAGAAAAGGCACAGAAGCTGAGACAGATGTTGCCACCTGATCTCGCTGTCAAAGAACTTCAGTGAAGAAATTATGTGCGGGAAAACACTATGCATATCGTAAGAAGCGAGAAAGAAGGTTTCCGCCAATGATTTACACGAAAGAGAAATACACTGCAACCTAACTTACATGTCGTGAGTGGCTACTAAGGAGGGTTGCGTTTCAGGCCAACTTCCCCATCCCATAGAAAATCTTGAGCTGCAAAATCCAACTAACTATCAACAAGTCTAACAGATAAGGATTAAAGAATAACCAGGTCAACCAAGAGGCAAGGGGCTCTTCTAAGAGAGGAATGGCGCCGTGTGGAGAAAACTCTAAGGAGGCTGTGGGTTTATTCTCTTTCACATGGGGAAGTTTCCAGAATTGGCACCTGGAGTATCAAAACTTTGTATGATTGGGTAAAAACAGAGCATGTGAGTGGTGTAGCTTTAATCGCTGGAAAATAGCAAGGTCAAAAGCGTATTATTGACTTTCTTGCCCAAGGCATGCGGCTGTCCGAGGAAATGGACAGGCTGATAGACTGGCTGTTGCCGCTCCTTTGAGCGGCGAGTTAGACTGTGACAAAAATGGGATGGCATTGGCTCTCAGGGAACGAATGGAAAGTGCAGCAAAGCAAAGGACCCACATATGGAGAGGTTGATTCGGCGGGTTGTGGCCGTGGTTATGACTCTCGACCCGTAGAGGAAAATGCCACTGGCACCACCAGTCTGAGAATTTTTCGTTGGCCACTGAGAGACTGAGAGCGTGAGGGAATGTCTGAGTGTAGTGATGTTAATTCGTGATTTCATACTTCCCCATTTTCAAAATTTTCAGTAATTCTGTTCAGTTACATAAGAGAACGGCATTTCGGCTTCTTTAAAATAAAAAAAAAAAGATTGAAAACAAAAGTGACTTGATACACGAAACAAAATTTGGTCTCGACTGTTATAACCATTATAATCATAACTGCTGAGATAATTTACTAAAAAAAAGAAAAAAAATCGACAGCAAGCAAATATTATGGTTGAGATTCATGAAAGGAATATCATTTTGACCTTTCAGGTTATTATAACGAACTTAGATTAAACTGGAAAAAAAATTGTCGTCTGACCAAGGATTATTACACTGCGTTATAGATTGTCAATATCTGCCAGTAGCATAACTAGATGAGGGAAAGCAAGACATACTAATCGATTCTATGTTCCGTTTATTGGAAGAGACCAATTATCCACCTCAAATCTACCTTATGATATCATTTGGAATCTTTTACTCTGATTGTAACTTGGAAATTTCAGAGGTACATAGTCGCAAACCACATGAACGGGTGGGTAATCAGGCTCTGGATATTTTTACTTAGAAATGTCAGGTACTAATATGCAACATGATGTTTACACGAAAACAAGCAAATATAATGAATATGTTGTATCCTAGACAGCTATGTGTGCTCTGAGTTAAAGGAAAGATCAATGATAAAAGGAGCTGTTAACTCACATCGTAAAGTTTTTGCTTGATATATCCCACATTTTGAGCATGCCATTTGTTTGTCATTACAGCTTCCTTAAGTACCATTGCTTGTATGAGTAAGAGTAATATTTTCGGGACTGAGAGACAAAGGCCACTTGCCAATACAGTTACCATGTGGCACTAAAGCTTTAATTTTTTTTTGTTCCTAAAACCACCCAGAGCCTTCTTTTTTTGCCCTTTGTCGCCCAATGGTGCATAGGCCCTGACTCTACTCTCTCCAAACAGTCCTACCCCGGGCCATCCCATTCAGCTCCGTCCATGTCCACCCAATTTCTGTCTCGATTTCTCTTCTCTGTAAGATTTATGTCTTCTTCTATTATTTTTTAGCCTGTGAATTCCAAAAACCTTTCTAATTATACTTTTTTTTACGTTTCCTCATGTGTGCACTAATAAACATCAGGAAAACAGTAACAATGGTTATATCAAATAAAAATGATGGGCGATGCCTTGAACAGATTAGAACAAGAATTCTGGTCGCCAGCATAGCGGTTAGGTGTTGAGCCGATAAGGCCTGTGGCGTGTTTATGCTTGTGGCTACGGTTTGCAATCGCATTTTCCTCATGTTGGACTGGTAGTACATGGTTCCGTCGCTCTGCTACTGAGTGAGTGCGTGGGCGACACCGTGAGCTGTGAAATTCGCGTGGAATGTTTTTACATCTGTCCTGTACAGTGAACTGCATGTTCGGAACAATGGCTACCGGCGGTTGCTGAATTGACTATTTTGCCCTTTCGGTTCACGAGTGCATTTTTCGGGGGACTCTTGGGAGTCGGCGCTGAAGCTGCGTAGTTCGTGCTTTGTGCGACACTTTCGGCGGGTCGCCCTGCTGTAAGAGAGCAAGCCATGTGAGAAAACCCGGGTCAATGAGGTCTTTCTGGTGACTGCCGAGTCCATCAACGATGAACTGTGGTATTCGTGGATGAATTTTGTGTTGACATTCTGACGGGGCATTATGCACAGTGCACCTGTGCGGGCTGTGGAATTGCCGAGACTTCTGTCTATTTCACTTTTCACATTGGACAGTGGGGAGTATTTTGTGTGATATTCGCTGGCATGGGAATGGAGCATAATGGAGACGACACGTTGCCGTGAAGTTGGAACCTCGACTAACTAACTAACTAACTATATCAAACAAAAAGGTGACTCCAAAATGTGACATAAAATTAGAACATGAAAATGCTTAAACAATTGGATAATTGTAAACACCTAGGGACATTTATAACATCAGATGGAAGATGCACACCATAGATTAAAAACAGAATAGGGCAAGCAAAAGCTGCATGTTCGAAAATGAAAAGTATATTATACAATAAGTCACTATCAATGAATGTAAGAAAGAAAGTGCTGAAATGCTATATAGAACCAGTTTTGCTGTATGACAGTCAATCTTGGAATGTAAATGAACAAATTAGGAAGAATTTAGAAGCAACAGAGACGTGGTTTTTGAGACGAATGTTGCGAATTCCTTGGACTACCAGAGTAACTAACAACGACTGCCTGAAAGAGGCTAATGAAACTAGAACACTATATACAACAATAAGGAAGATACAAATAGCTTCCTTTGGTCATGTGATGAGAAGAGAGACACTGGAGAACATCGTGACAACTGGAAATATCGAGGGGAAGAGAGGCAGAGGCAGACCATGAGAAATGATGCTGGATGGACCAAGACGGTGGCATGGAGGAATATCAGCAGCAGAGTTGATCCAGAAAACCAAAGATTGAGATCTGTGGAGAGCCATGAACGTCTACGCTAGCTGCCAAGGCACTTGCTGATAATAATAATAATAATAGTTTAATGTTTGAATTAAATATTCTAAGTTGTATGCTGCCGGCTCCCTGGCCGAGAGGTTAGCAGGTTTCTCCGTAATCCCGAATACTCTCGTGGTTGACGTGAGTGCACGAGAATTGGAAGCGGTTCGAGTCGCACCAGTGACTTATGAGAGTATGGAGCCGGTCGCTCAGAAAGTCCTGGCGTGCTGATGAGCGTAATCTAGCCTAGGAATCAACATACAGCTGAAAGATGCTGATGTTGACCGCAATATCCTGAAACATAATGGTTTAATTTCACCTGACTTCCACAAATTTCACAGCGCTATTAAAACTCCTCGTTTATATTCTTATTTCGATATCCGTTTTGTTTCCCTCATCTTGGTCTACATTGCTACCTAATTATGTGACATGAATACGATTCCATCTTTTGAAGTGAGGTTTCGCCAATGGAAATCCTGTTATTATTTGCTTGATTTATTCTCATTATCATTGTCTTTTCCCTATACATTTTAAAACCTAATTGCTGGGACCTCCCATCCCATATGTTTAGTTCATCTGTATATTATTTTGTCTATGAGAGGATAATGTCGTTAGAGAAGTCACTTGCGGTAGTACCAGATTAACTTCATTTTCTGTTACCGACAGAAAATATACATGAAAGGTGCTTCATCTGTAATTTTATTCTGAGATATCATTCTTCTGCAACCCTGAATCTGACTGGCTAGATATCTTATTTTTTCACTTATGAACTTCAAATAGCTACTGATATTTTTCTTATATCATTATCATCGTCATGCAGATAAGCGTGGGAGGATACTGTTTGCCGTCTCACTTTATCGCAGCGTTTCGTATCAGGTCTTTGTTCTTGTCCTTGCTTTATCATGTGATCAAGCCATTCAGATATTTATCTATTTAATTTCCTACCAACTCGATGCTACCAATGCAAAACATGGACAATGACAGAAAAAGAGAAAAGAAAAATCACAACAACATAAATGAGGTTCCTGAGAAGAATACTCAACGTATCAAGAAGAGATAAGATCAGAAATGAAGAAATCAGGACTTAAGTGGGGGTTAAAGCAGCACTAGATTTTATTAGAAAACAGCAAGTCAAATGGTTTGGCCATGCAAGTAGGTTACCAGTCAACAGCATACCACAACAGGCAATGATGTACAGACCAGATGGAAATAGAGGAAGAGGCCGACCACGTAAACGTTGGGCGGAGGGAATAGCAGAGTCCATGGGAATATCGATACATGAAGCCCATAATCGGGCACTCTCACGAAGTTTATACTTCACCTCGACACCGCAGGGTAAAAGAGGAACATGATGAGATGAGATGAGATTTTCCCCTTGCTCTTGTTCCAACAATTCTGCTTGCTAGCAGTCAGTTAGTTTTCAAGCATTTTCAAATTCTTGAAATCTTGATTGTCTACGTCTAATTTCTCCGATGCGTTACGGTTTTCATTTGTTTAACGAATGACTGCCTCATTGGTCATTCTGTCCGTCCAGGGTATCTATGCCTTTCCCTTGCCCTTTTCTCATCAATATTGCCAGCTGAGTCTAGGTTTTCTAGTTTAATCCTCCTAATAACGTGCCCAAACAATTCTAGCAGTCTTTGTGTAATTTCTCTAATCAGTTTACGGTTTTCATTTGTCTCTTGTAGGACTTGTTAAATGTTTTTTGTGTCTGTCGTTGGTCAAGTTAATTGCATATCCGGGTTTCCGGGTCCGGTCAAGGATATGCACTAATGACGAGCTCAAACAAGAGCGAAACTCGGGTCTAGTGCTTTCACATTGACGTGGATAGGCCTTAGGTTCATACCAGAATACGATCAGCGTTGCCAGTAGTGGGTTGTGCTCAATATTTAAATCTCAAATCCCGAAACAACCTAATAAATCAATTTGATTATTGCTCGCTGGACTTTACGCGGCCTGGTGTGCCTTGCCAGTGAGAAGACTTGATCGTTCGGATCCACATCGATTGATGGACGTCAGTCGCCGCGACCTGGCAAATCTTGAGCTACAGCCTACGAATGGTGACATTGTAATATTCTGTTATGATAATTTGGCTGTGTCTAGCGTGTGCCGCGTGGTTACACATCCGCTTCAAACGCCAGTGATCCGGGGTTTGTTTCCGGGTCCGGTCAAGGATATGCACTACTGAGGAGCTCAAACGAGAGCGAAACTCGAGTCTAGTGCTTCCACATTGACGTGGATAAGCCTTAGGTTCATACCAGAATACGATCAGCGTTGCCAGTAGTGGGTTGTGCTCAATATTTAAATTGCATATCCATTACATGACGTCGCAGTCAACCCCAGCCCTGTTTAGCTATCTGTGATTTCGTGGCAAGTTTACGCTCAGTAGTTTGCCCACCCCTCCCTCTATAAATGACCGACACTCATACCATTGTTTGAAAACCAAAGCAAGGCGATCTGCTGCCAAATCGCCCGCAGCTGTGTTTCGAACGCGGTATGCAGGATTACAAATTGCGTCCGTATCCCTCTTCGCCCATTTACATCAGAAACCACATATGCACTGCCATGAGATGTTTCTCAGCTGGCCGGCTTATTGTCCGTGTTTCACATATATACAAAAGTGTGAGTTCTACAGAGCGCCTACACACACTTTGTATCACTGCAATTGACAGCGTTTTACTGGCGATTGCGTTTTCCATGGGAGATACATTGATATTCTTAACTAGATTCATACACTAGAATGTTTCAGCTGGAGATATTCATCACAGTCTTAAGACACTCATGTACGGCCATGAGCAGTGGCGGATTGAGTTAAGTTTCAGCTTTCCCGATGGCACTTGAGCTGGGTGGGTCCCTAAACCAGAGGCTCTTTTTTGTGTTTACTCGCTTTAAACTCACACGTAATGGTACACGCGATTCTACGTCTAGTGCACCGGAATAAAAATAATAGCATGCGTATGGACTACGCTTGATTTCAAAGTGAGCGAGCGCATAAAGAAGGTCCACTGCATAAGTTGGCCCTCCTAAATTTTAGACAATATGTAAAAACTGTGACCTGTAATTCCTGGCAACCAATATTTTTTAGACCCATGCCGCCACTGCTCGTGAGTTTTCTCATGCTTCGACCGCCATCTTCCATGCCATGAGAGAAAGACATCAGAAAGTACCAAGTTATGCTTTAGAATAGTGGTTCTCAACCTTTTTTGGCCCATGCCCCCTTCACCATATTTTCAGAACGTCATCCCCCCCCCCCCTGCCCTTTTCATATTTCCTACCTAAAAATTTCGCCCGTGCCCCCCTTCACCATATTTTCAGAATGTCATTCGCCCCCCCCCCACCCTTTTTTTAGTATTTCCAACCTAAAAATCCCCCCCCCCCTTTTTACACAGTATACGTAATAATGGAAGCTAAATTTAATAGCACATACTAAAACTATTCTAGACGTCCACATAAAACGTGATTTGTGCGTCTACTTACTTTATAAAATGAATAGAGAAGGGTGAGACGTACAGAACCGTAAAGTATGAAGGGAAAAACAATATCAAGTAATCGGTTCTTGTATTAACGCGATCTTGAAATAATCTTAATTCCCCCCCTTGAAACCCTAAAATTCCCCCCTGGGGGGGGGGGGGGAATTCCCCACCGGTTGAGAACAACTGCTTTAGAATATGAGTTGTAATAATATAGTAGCACACAAGCTTGTCCTTACAGTAGGCCTGGATTAATCCCCGGACTGAATTATTTCCCATCAGTAGGGAACTTGAGTGGCTCTATCTAGTAAACTGGAGCACATGGTAATGTTACATTATTTAATGGCAAGAAAATGTGATGAGTATAGGAACTGGTCTCCACTCCGCGATATAGTGCATGTGAGGACCTAATATTTTACAATCCTATGACAGTATGAAGAGAACTAGAGTAGCACAGATGCTAGCTATCTAGCCTGTCGCTAGGTGGTCGTCGGTTCGAATTCTCATGGAAGTGGATTTTTAAAAAAATTCCTTAGCTCCGAGGCTGATACAATCTAAAATGTGTACCAGAAAATGGCTTGAGAAGTAAAGGTCGTGGGCGTAATATTGACTACATTATGCCTAAAATGCCGTTTAGCTTATAAAAATATTGGACTAGTAACACATATGCCTGAGATGCTACAAAACACATATAAGGGTCCTGACTTATGACAGTATCTGGTATGGCAATACATTTGCTTACTAAACAAAGAAAACTTAAAGAGACTTACGATTGAGTAAAGGGAGATGGTTGACTAGCTGGCTGGTTGACTGGTTGGTTGTCTAGTGGACTAGTTGGTTGATTGGTTGGCTGGTTCTCTAGTGGATTGGTTGGTTGGCTGATGGATTTGCTGATTAGTTGTCAAGTGGATTGGTTGGTTGATTGGTTGATTGGATGGATGGTTGCTGGATGGTTGATTTCTAGAGGATTCGTTGATTAATTTGTTGGTTGGCTGGCTGGTTGGTTTTGTAGTTAATTGTTGGTTGGTTGGCTTGCTGGTTGTCTAGTGGATTTGTTGATTGATTACTTCATTGGTTGATTGTCTAGTGGATTGGCTGGCTAATAATTGGTTGATTATCTAGTGGCTTGATTGGTTGGTTGGTTGACTGGTTGGTTGGCTGGATGGTTGATTTTGTAGCTGATTAGTTGGATGGTTGGCTGGTTGGTCGTCTAGTAGAATGGTTGATTGACTGGTTGTTCGACTAGTGGATTGGTTGAATAGCTTGTTGGTTGGCTGGTTGGTCGTCTAATGGAATGGTTGATTGGCTGGTTGGTCGTCTAGTGGATTGGTTGATTGGCTAATTGATTGTCTAGTGCAGGGGTCAACAAACTACGGCCCACGGGCCGGATCCGACCAGCGACGTCAGTTCATCAATGCCATATAGCCCGCTGACGGTACTCGAATTTGCTTAATAAAACATATAGAACACGAGACGTTGTGATACAATTTAAATATTATGTTTAGGAGATCTTCACACGTGCGGAGACCTCTTGGCTGCTATATGCCTTAAATTTACTATGTTCAGTTTTAAATTATTGTATCTAGATTTTCTTGTTTATTGTAATGTTTGCTTATTTCGCGCCATCCCAAGTCCTTCCCCGTCTCCTGGTACTATGCTCTGACGTTACCATGGTTTCCATGGCAACACACACAAACACGCATCTTTCCCACTCCAGATGCGTCCGGGTGTCAACACAGGTCCGACGCTCCAGAACTATTTACTTCTGTCTGCCTGTCATTCATTTTATAGATATGAAACAAGAATTTCCTTGTTTGACAGTGATAGGTAAGTGAACTACAAGCAATAAATACAGACAATAAAGTAGCAAACATAGTATAAATGCCACAGAAGCCTCGTGTTATTACGAAAATATTATCGCCAGCTCAGAAAAAGTCCCCGGTCAAGGTGTTAATCTAGCTGGTCTCTAGGTCAGTGTTTTTCAACCTTTCTGCTGGAGCAGATCCTTACGCAAATATTTACGTTGCTCAAAGAACTCTGTGCGATGATCAAAGTGTCTGTCCTACTCTATGTAATAAACCAGATGGGCATAATTGTTGCATTTAGGCGATTTCGGTCTGTTTTGGCGGAACACCTGGCTGCCACTCGCGGAACCCCGGCTGAAAACACTGCTCTAGGCTGTTTATTTAGGCCGCCCCTATTTATATATATTGTAAACCTTATTATGTGATATATTCTATTACCAAAAGTACCTATAAGCTTTATATGTACCTTTCGTGAGCCGTAGCTTCACCAGTGACACCTAGTCCTCTGTTTTCCTTGTATTTCAATAGGATCTTAAATATGTTTCTAATTCAATGTCTTTTTCATTTTCAGATCCCGTTTACTCCACCCTTTATTATGGCTACTAAGAAAAGAAAAGTGGACGCCGATTGTCGCGTTTTCAATGAAGAATGGGGATTAAAGTACTTCTTTGTGGAAACAAAGGACCAGAAAACTAGCTGCACATTTTGCAGCGAAAGAGTTGCCGTTTTGAAAGAGTACAATCTTCGGCGTCACTATGAAACAAAGCATCTATCAGCATATTCAAAGTTTTATGGAAAGTTACGTTCTGAGAAATATGAGTCCATGAAACGTGGTGTAGAAAGACAAAGAAATCTCTTCACGAGAATGTTTGCTGAAAATGAATCTGTTACTCTTAGAAGTTACAAAATAGTGCATAAGATGGTAGAACGAGGAAAACCGTTTACTGATGACTTCGTCAACGAGTATATGATGGAAGAAGCAAATGACTTGTTCCTGAGAAAGCCGATTTGTTTGGAACTATCAGCATTCGGCAAGTTCAGTTGTGCGGAGAACAGAAGAACTTGAAGAGAACATACTGCTACAGATACGCGAGAAAGCCAGGAACTTGTTGTAATATTCGCTGGCATTGGATGAGTCCCCTGATCTCTCGAGTACGTAATAACTTCTCGTGTTCATTCGTCGTGTCAATGTGGACATTCAGGTAACGTATGAGTTGGCATCCGTTTGCAGCATGCATGGAACGACAACTGGAAAAGACATTTTCGTGGAAGTGCAAAATATTTTGCAAGCTTGTAACCGTCAGTCTTCTGCAGAGTTATAATCACATTAAGCCGGGACTGCAAGGAGTGGCCAGCAGGAGCCACGGAAGTGGAAATTCAGCAACTAATTCAGGACAATGCACACTCGAGTGATGTGATTATCTACACAGATGGTTCGGTGTCAAGAGGTGAGAGTATTGGCTGGGGTTCATAGCCAAAGCTAATGGTCGACGTTTGGTTCAGGAGAGCCTGGGATATGATACCACAACATCCAGCTTAAGAATGGAGGTGGAGGCAGTCACTGCGGCTCTCCGCTGGATGGAGAATACGACACACACACATCGTGATTGTAACTGACTCAGAAAGCATGCTGACGAGGGTGAGTGCGGGCAGGCTTCGTGCTGAGTGGCTTGCTTCGCTTCGCAGGTCACGGGTGACAAGCATCGCCTGGATCTTTTCTCTGGGGTATGCCGGTATGCTGGGAAATGAACAGGCGGACAGATTGGCTGGCCCTGCAGAACTTGGTGGAGTATTGATACATGACAAGGCAGACGTGGTTGCGGCCTTGTGGGAGCACGTGTACACCTCGGATGAGCAAATGGATTACCATGGTCTGGCAAGAATGAGACAGCGAGGAGTGACGAGGGGATCTGGCCGACGCTTAACGCTCAGAGGAAAGGCAAGACGGACATATAATCAGATTGCTACTGGTACTATGGTGTTGGAACTCTTCGCTGGCTGCTGAGGATGGGGACGGAGCGCTTATGGGAATGCCCCAAATGCTGTGATGTCGATTCCTAAATCAATCAATCAATCATTCAATAACCTTCAGTGGAATCAGCTTCGAAGTGTTACAGTTGATGGAGGGAAAATATGGCTGATGTTAGGAAGAGTCTGGTGGGGCAGATCAGGACTCAGCTGGAAGATTTGCAAATTCCGGGCGCTCTGTTTATACACTGCACCATACACCAGCAAGCACACTTTTGGAAAGACTTAGCTATTTATTGTGTACTGAAACCAGTCGTTTCTGCCGTGAACTTCATTCGGGGAGATGCACTCAATCACCGTCAGTTCCAGGTTTTTCCTAAAGAAATTGACTCTGAATTCTGTGACTTGCCTTTTCACACATCAATGAGGTCGCTCAGCTGAGGTAAAATCCTGTTTCGTTTTTACAAGCTCCGAAACGAAATAGATTTTTTTTTCCTCATTGAAAAAATAGAGCTGATCCACAGCTGTCAGATCCTACCTGGCTGTCAAAGGTGTCATTTTTGGTCGACATCACATTCCACATGAATGAACTGAACTTGAAACTTTAGGGAAATGATAACCTCGTCTGTGATGTCTACAGAATCATCAAAGGATTTAAGAGAAAGCTGTCATTGTTTGAAGCATAACTGGAAGGAGAAAAATCTTCTCATTTTCACTGTTTCAAAGAGGTTTGCGCTACAAAAGATGTCAACCTCGATTTTCCGGAGGGGGTGGGGGTGGGGGGGGGGGAATTATTCGTGACTTGAAGAAGCATTTTTGGAGATTTTTTCAAATCTTGACATAATTGAAAGTGATATTCTTTTGTTCCCGAATCCGTTTGATTGTAACCTTGATGATGTGTCAGTTGAACTACAATTGGAGCGCATTGATTTGCAAGCAAATGACTTATTGAAAGAGAAACACAGAGAAGGAAAACTTGTTGAATTTTATCACTGCTTACCAGATGTTGAGTTTCCGAAACTGAATAAATTTTTCGCTGGTATGGCATCAGTGTTTGGAACAAATTATGTCTGTGAGCAAACATTTTCAGAAATGAAATATGTGAAGTCAATACATAGAACGAAATTGACTGATGAACATTTGAAAGTAATTCTCTCGATTGGATACAATTCCAAACCAAACAATGATGATATCAGGAAAGCCAAACGTTAGTAAAACAAATCTCAGTAAACTGTTTTGCAGCTTAATTTGTGAGATTCGGATATATGGACACTAGGTCTGATTTAACTATCTTTTTGCTAACGTCGCCCTCTTTGATAACTTGTTTAAAAAGTAAATACAAATGTTGGTTGTCTTTGTTTTGTGAGTTTTTTTTTCGTGCATTGCACGCCACTTAACCATGATTAACATGGAATGCTAACCTTAGTTTTTCGTCATTTCCCGGAACTTTCTTTCTGGCTTGCAAGTATTGTACAGAATGTTTATGCGGCCCGCGCTCTTCATTTTGTCAGTTATCCGGCCCACTGTGAAAAAAGTTTGGTGACCCCTGGTATAGTGGATTGGTTGATTGGCTAGTTAATTGTCTAGTCGATTGATTGATTCGCTGGTTTGATGGCTGGTTGGTTATCTAGTGGATTGGTTGATTGGCTGGTTGGTGGTCTAGTGGATTAGTTGGCTAGCTAGTTAATCATGTAGTGAGTTGGTTGGTTGATTACTTGATTGATTGACTGGTTGATTGTCTAGTTGATAGATTGGCTAATTGGTTGATTGGTTGGGTAATTATCCAGTGGATTGTGTGGTTGATTTGCTAATTGGTTGTCTAGTAGATTGATTGGTTAGTTGGCTGGTCGATCGTCTAGTGGATTGACTGGTTGATTGGCTGGTTGATTTGTTATTGGTTGATTTGTTATTTGGTTGTCTATTGGATTGGTTAGTTAGTTAGCTGATTAGTTGTTTAGTGGATTGGTTGGTTTATTGCTTGGCTTGTTGGCTGGTTGATTGGTTGATTATGAATCCCCGTGAAGGCTTTCAGGTCGACCGAGGTCCGAAAAGTGCTTCGATCTATTGGAGTGAGGTTGGTGCAGAGACTTTACCCCTGGCCCGCTACTGAAGGACCATCTCCACGTAACCGTGTTACAGTAGTTTACTCCCCCTGCCCAAGCACATAAACCGCCGAGGTATGCTAAATCGGTTCTGGAGCTTCACATCTACGATGAGACATTAGGTCATGATTCAACTCGGCACACAAACATGCAGACCGACTGAGATTAAGCCGAGATTCGTCATGTTTTCTCCAAAGGGTCTTAGCTATTTCATTTACGACAGACTCCAACAAATCGCCAAGGGGAAGAATGAAAGGAGATCAATGGTCGCTTTTCTAATCAGTACAAAATCAACATTAAAAAAGTGTAAACATTTCATATAAGACTGCAGGAAGAATATATCTATACATCATCGTCATCGATATCATCATCGATATCATCATCATCATCATCATCATCATCATCATCATCATCATCATCATCATCATCATCATCATCATCATCATCATCATCATCATCATCATCATCATCATCATCATCATCATCATCATCATCATCATCATCATCATCATCATCATCATCATCATTCATCATCATCATAATAATCATATCATCATCATCATCATCATCATCATCATCAGCAGCAGCAGCATCATCACGATCATCATCATCATCATCATAATCGCCATCATCATCAGCAGCATTATCACCATCATCATTATCATCATCATCAGTATCATCATCGTCAATATCATCATCACCATCACCATCACCATCATTATCATCATCATCATCATCACCACTATCATCATCATCACCATCATCATTATCACCATCATTATCATCATCATCATAATTAGCATCATCATCGTCATCGTCGTCATTATCATCATCATAATCATCAGTTGAGTTGCTCTGCACTGTTTCGCCAAGCCTGTGGCTCAGTACATCCGACTTCTCCAGGCAATTTTTCGTGTTTACTTTCTTTAACTTTTGATTATCCCCAGTCTACATTCAAGACAGGAGCTGTGTATCTCTCTTCGTGTAGTCCATATCCCTTGATCTGTGTAACATGGAACCCTACCAGTAGCTGCACTATCGTCATTATAGCTCTTGGTGTCATTGGAACACGCCAGCCTCTCTACCTCTTTAAGGTGGAGACACAATGGAGGGGATATACCTATACTTTTATTGGGTTACACGTGATCACAACACACGCGCGCGCACATACACGCGCAGACCCACTACTCACACACGTGCACACACAAACACAAGCACGCGCGGGGTCGGCCCCAGAGCCCTAGTGGCCGGGAAACATAATCCTGCTTCTTTTGGGGATTGAACGTCGTTCACTGTCTTGGCAGGTAAACGCTCTAACTTCTATGCCACCCCGGCCCAGAAACATATGGGACAGGCAACAAATATCCAATACACCACGTGTCCAGAACAAGAAAAAAAAGTTCACTGTATAGCCTTTACAGAATGTTCTTCAGCTGTTTGTGATTTCTTGGCAAGTTTTAAGTACAGTAGTTTGCCATCTTTTTTCTGAACGACCGGCACTCATACTATTACATGAAAACCAGTGCAAGGCGGTATGCTGCCACATCACCCACAGCTGTGTTTCGAACGCGGTGTGCCAGATTACAAATTGCCTCAGTAACCCTTTCGTCACGCCGCCGATATGTCAAGAAAAGAGGGCCCTTTAATTTGTATTGACTTACAACTGCTTGAAGGAATTACAGTCACAACTACCAAAATCACTGCGCGCTGGTTTTCGGAATTGTACGAACGTCGGTATTTCAGAAAGCAATGACAAACCACTGAACGTAAAATTGCCTAGAAAATACAAAACAGTCAATAATGCTGGGGTTTACTGTGACGTCTTGTAAAGGGCATAAAACCAACTTTAATCATACCGGTAGATAGAACGAGTTTATGTGTCATCTTTTTGTATAACTCACGTCGTTATAACACTCACACACATACACACACACACACACACACACACACACACACACACACACACACACACACACACATCCACAAGAGCACACACATACACACACATCCACAAGAGCACACACATTAAACACACACACATACACACACATGGTGTATTTTTAATGACTGTGCAGTGTTTGAAATTATTGCCGGTTCAAGTTTTGTAGTTACCTATTATGTTGCATGCACTTTACAAAGGGTGAATGCAAAACTTGGACCGGCAATATTTTCAAACACTGCACAGTCATTAAACACACGCACATATATTAAAACACACACGCACGCACACACTTACGGCTCTTGGTGTATCCCGAGATTTTCCACTACTAATAAACTCCGCACATATTCAACCAGAACGACAGAACGGCCCCCGTTAATAATGCAGTAGATTTCTAAATGCGCTATCTTACAGCTTCCATTAAGTTACAGGAATCTGGCCAACGGTGTCTTCGTGTCACGCGCACGCCCATTTCCGTGAGCGACAGAGGTCGCCGGCAGACAGTGCTGCCATTAAGTTCAAGTGGATGAAGATTGTGGTGCCCAAACGGGTGGTGATATAACGGTCGAAATGGTTGGATATAAAGAAAAAGAAGAAGAGGAAGAAAGAAAGAAAGACAGACAGACAGACAGAAAGACAGGCAGAAAGAAAGAAAGAAAGAAAGAAAGAAAGAAAGACACGCAGAAAGAAAGAAAGAGAGACAAGTAGAAAGGAAGACAGAAAGAAGGAAGAAAAGAAAGAAAGAAAGAAACCAGAAAGAAAGAAAGAAAGACAGACAGACAGACAGACAGACAGACAGACAGACAGACAGACAGACAGACAGACAGACAGACAGACAGAAAGAAAGAAAGAAAGAAAGAAAGAAAGACACGCAGAAAGAAAGAAGGAGAGACAAGTAGAAAGGAAGAAAGGAAGAAAGAAAGAAGGAAGAACAGAAAGAAAGAAATACAGACAGAAAGAAAGAAAGAAAGAAAGAAAGACAGACAGACAGACAGACAGACAGACAGACAGACAGGCAGAAAGAAAGAAAGAAAGAAAGAAAGAAAGAAAGAAAGAAAGAAAGAAAGATAGAAAGACAAAAGAAAGACAGAAAGAAAGACAGAAAGAAAGAAAGACACGCAGAAAGAAAGAAAGAGAGACAAGTAGAAAGGAAGAAAGGAAGAAAGAAAGAAGGAAGAAAAGAAAGAAAGAAAGAAAGAAAGAAAGAGAAAAAGAAAGACAACGAGTGACAGAGGTCGCTGGCAGTTCCCCCATTAAGTTCATATGGATGAAAATTGTGGTGCCCAAACGGGTGCACAGGGAAAGTTGCACTCATTTCCTTGTTGTACGCGCTAACTTCTACCAAATCGTTCCGATCCGGGTAAGTGGTGCCGCAATTATAGAAAACCCGCTCAAAGGCAATGTATGGAAAGAAAAGCACCCATTTGTTGAATTAGTGGGAAACTTGAAACCTGATGTTATTTGCCCTCATCCAGTCGCAGTGGCGTCGCGACCATGAGTAAGCAAATTATAGAATTGGGCGACATTTTAAGTGAAGGCTCAGGAGACAGGATCGGCAATGGAAAATATGAAATTTCTAGAGACTTTGGGCAGACGTCGCGTCAGCGCTGGTAAACAACCGATTCACATGTGGGGATACCCATCTCGAATCAGACATATACACGTGTAATATACAATACATGTCCCTGGCACGACGTTGCGATCAATCTCAACTCACAGTGTTTTGTTGTTGTTGTTGTTGTTGTTGTTGTTGTTGTTGTTGTTGTTGTTGTTGCGTTCGCTTGCTTTAAACTCAATCGTTGTCCATACACAAGCTACTACATTTAGTGCACTGGATTGATTTTTTGCGATTTTTTTGCTTTCCCTGTTATCAGTGCTCCTCTCCATAAGGGGACCCCATTTCGACTTCAGAGATACTTGTAATTTACGTCCGTTAATTTACTAGGCAATTGTAAGTTACAGCAGTAGTTTGCCATTGCATTCTGAACGAAGTTAATATTGAAATCCAACTGACCGGTGTATGAAATTAACCTGTTACATCGCCGTCAGCGCATAGGAAGTTTAAGCGCATTAAACCCTGAGGCCAGGCAGAACGCTGGACATATAGAATTTCCACAATTTAAAATAAGCCACCCCGGTTCAGACACATATATAGTTTCCCCATTTTAAAATAAGCCATCCCGAATCAGACAAATATATGGTTTCCACAATTGAAAAAAAAGGCAATCCCGAATCAGACATATAACATTTCCACAGTGTAAAATAACCAATCCAGAATCATACTCATATATAGTTTCCTCAATTTAAAATAACTCATTACGAATCAGACACATATATAGTTTCCACAATTAAAAAACAGATATCCCGAATCAGACATATAGAGTTTCCACAATTTAAAATAGCCCAACCCGAATCAGTCACATATATAGATATTCCATTTAAAAATAAGCCATCCACATTCAGACGCTTATATATCTCACGATGTTCTTATAATAACTGAGTGAGATGGTCGTTGTCTAGGTTACCCTGCTCCTTGTATGTCACTACTGAGTGTAAGTTGAGCTAATCATCTGTCTCATAATACAACTCACACCCGCAGTACACATCCACCAGTCATTAAACAAGATTGAGTTGGCGCACATAATCCTTTAATGCAGAAAGAACACGGACAAACGGAACATAATACTATATCCAAAAAACTATATAATCCATAGAATATATATCTCCTCCTCACAACTTAACCAGCACACATCACTGCCTTCTCTCGGCCTTATTAATCTCAACTTCACAAGACAGTTATCCAGCTACTATCCACAGCTGGACCTCAAACAATACAACCCACACACTGGGTCTAGCCTCCACTAACTATCCAACCCACTTTGGGTTCAGGCCTCTATTAACTATCCAACCCCCACTGGGTTTTAGGCCTGCATTCAAAACTCGTCGAACAACACAACACAGGACGGAGCTCTCCTTCTAACTCCACTCCCATCCTTTGACTCCCGACCAGCTCGGAGTCTAAACATCAACTGCCCCCTGAAGTCCCCTGGCTTCATACAAAAATACACTGTCTCTCCCCCATCCACCCTGGGGGTCTCCATCTACCCTCACCATTATTTCTCAGGCTGGTTGTTTTTCTCATAGCCCCGCTACAGGTCACTCACCTCAATGTCAATGACCCAGGCATATGTCAATATAGTACCACATTATTTAAAATAACACATCGCGAACCAGACCCACACCGTTTCCCCAATAAACACTAACCCATCCTCGATAAGACACATATATAGTTTCCACAATTTAAAATAACCCACTTTGAATTAGACACATATATTTTCCACAATTAGAAATAGCCCATCTCCAATCAGACACATATATAGTTTCGCCAGTTAGAAATAACCCACCCATAATCAGACACACAAATAGTTCCCAGCCCATCTGTTCAACTGCTGCGACCACGTAGTGTCTGTTAAGATGGGGATGCTTTCTCTGAGAAATCTTGAGAAATGTTAGATTATTTACGCTGCGGTTTATAATCTGATCGGATCTTATTTAGATAATGCTTTTAAACATAGCTCTTAAGGTGATAGACAGGCGCCCTTTGAGACACGAACTCGCAATTGAGTTGACAAGTTCAAGCTTGTCTTAACATTCCGTTCTTATTGTCCGCACATTAAGATCATTTTGTTTGACTCATTAACCAATATATGTAAAGAAATGTCGCAGCATATTTCACTGATTTCTATATTTTCAACTAGTGGACAAATGGTGCGTAACACATAATTTTATAGACATAGCCGAGTATGTAGACTAGACCAGCCTCAATACAACAAAATGTGTAAACCAGATCAGCTTCAACACAACAAAGTGTGTAGAACAGACCAGCCTCAATACAACAAAGTGTGTAGAACATAAAAGCATCAATACAACAAATTGTGTAGTACAGACCAGCTTCAATACAACAAAGTGTGTAGAACAGACCAGCCTCAATACAACAAAGTGTGTAGAACAGACCAGCTTCAATACAACAAAGTGTGTAGAACAGACCAACCGCAATACAACAAAGTGTGTAGAACAGACCAACCTCAATACAACAAAGTGTGTATAACAGACCAGCCTCAATACAACAAAGTGTGTAGAACGGACCAGCCTCAATACAACAAAGTATGTAGAACAGACTAGCCTCAATACAACAAAGTATGTAGAACAGACCAGCCTCAATACAACAAAGTGTGCAGAACAGACCAGCCTCAATACAACAAAGTGTGTAGAACAGACCAGCCTCAATACAACAAAGTGTGTAGAACAGACCAGCCTCAATACAACAAAGTGTGTAGAACAGACCAGCCTCAATACAACAAAGTGTGCAGAACAGACCAGCCTCAATACAACAAAGTCTGTAGAACAGACCAGCCTCAACACAACAAAGTGTGTAAAACAGATCAGCCTCAATACAACTAAGTGTGTAAACAAGATCAGCCTCAACACAACAAATTGTCTAAACAAGATTAGCCTCAACACAACAAAGTGTCTAAACAAGATTAGCCTCAACACAACAAAGTGTCTAAACAAGATTAGCCTCAACACAACAAAGTGTGTAAACATGATCAGCCGCAACACAAAAAAGTGTGTAAACAAGATCAGCCTCAACACCACAAACTGTGTAAACAAGATCAGACTCAACACAACAAAGGTGTGTAAACAAGATCAGCCTCAACACAACAAAATGTATAGACCAGATCAGACTCAACACAACAAAGTCTGTTAACAAGATCAGCCTCAACAGAACAAAGTAGGTAAACAAGATCAGCCTCAACACAACAAAAGTGTGTAAACAAGATCAGCCTCAACACAACAGAGTGTGTAGACCAGATCAGCTTCAACACAACAAAGTGTGTAGACCAGACCAGCCTCAATATAACAAAGTGTGTAAACAAGATCAGCCTCAACACAACACCTACATTGATAAATTACAGAGAATATTCTTCAACCTGTGAAATGTTGTCTTTGCTATGCTATTCTACAATCCAAGTCTTTAATACATCTTCCATCTGCTGTTATTAAAGTACCAACATAATTAAATACACTGACTTGTGTCAGATTGCAACCATTCACTTTGATGTTCCGTAGAGTGTGATTTTAGAGTGTAAAGCGAAGAATATTGTAAATAGAGCAATTACAGGCGTCGCAATGGCAAACTACTGAGCGTAATCTTGCCAAGAGATCAACATACAGCTGAAAGATGCTGGTGTTGACAGCTAAGTCCTGTAAAGGATATGCTAAAAAAAAAAAAAAAAAAAAAAAAAACAGGCGTCGAGAAATGTAAAGCTTCAGGTATTACAATAAGAATAAGGGAAATGCAATTACTCTGAAATATATACTAATACATTAGTTGCCGAAGAGAGACATTCGACTTGGGTGCCCACTTATCCCCGTGTATTTGTTCCACCGTGCGGTAATTCCTATCCTCTATCGTGGCGTTTGAGATTTGGCAAAAGAGACAGAGGAACGCAGACGAAGGCAGCTGGAGAACAAATAATAGTTAAGCAACATCAGTGTCAGTCATGATAGCAAATGTCTTCTCCAGTGCTGTCACGTGATGATGATAATGATGATGATGATGATGATGATGATCATGATGATCATGATGATGATGATGATGATGATTATAGCGTTGAAGAAGAAGAAGAAGAAGAAGAAGAAGAAGAAGAAGAAGAAGAAGAAGAAGAAGAAGAAGAAGAAGAAGAAGGAGGAGGAGGAGGAGGAGGAGGAGGAGAAGAAGAAGAAGAAGAAGAAGAAGAAGAAGAAGAAGAAGAAGAAGAAGAAGAAGAAGAAGAAGAAGAAGAAGAAGAAGAAAATGTGTAAATAAGAAAGAAAGAAAGAGGGAAAGAAAGAAAGAAAGAAAGAAAGAAAGAAAGAAAGAAAGAAAGAAATATGATGAATTCTTGTATTGTGAACACTCTGAAGCTTATTATGAGAATACTATCTGTAAAATGACTGTCGGTGACTCCAGACCGTCAACAGGCTACTAGGTGCAAAATATTAATATCATTGAAAGTAGGAACTTGGAATGTTAGAACTATAAATGCAGATGAGAAATTAGAAAACATCAAAAAAGAAATGGAGAGAGAGAAGGTTAACATATTAGGAATATCGCAAACAAGATGGAAAGGAGCAGGAATAAGGACAGGAGAGGATTGTAAGATTATTTAATCTGGGGGAGAAGAACAGCAAAGAGGTGTATCCATTATATTAGATAAGCAAACATAAAATTCTGTCAAAGGATATCGGGCTGTGTCAGGCAGAGTTCTATTAGTAAAATTAAACGGAAGACCTTTTAAAATAAATGTCATTCAAGTATATGCCCCAACAAGTGAACGCAGTGAGGAAAATATAGATGAATTTTATAATGACATGGAGTCTGCTTTGAAGAACTGTAAAAAATCAGAAATAAATATCATAATGGGTGATTTCAACGCAAAAATAGGAAAGCAAAGTGATGGATGCAGTGTAGGCAACCATGGTTTTGGGAGAGAGAAATGAAAGAGGATACAGACTTGTAGAATGGGCAAAAGAACAAGAAATGGTTGTAGGAAACACCTGGTTTAAACAGCATCCTAGAAGATTATGGACATGGAGGAGTCCAGACAGCAGGATTAAAAACCAGATAGATTACATCCTGATTAACAAAAGGTTTCGAAATGCTTTAACAGTCGTAAAAACAGTTCCAAATGCAGACTGTTACAGTGATCACAGATTAATTACAGGCACATTGAGGGTAAAGTTAAAGAAAGTCAAGTATACAGCAGGAAACCCTAAATATGACTTGTGTAAATTGAAAACTGTCAAAGAAATACAAGATAATTTTAACAAAGAAGTAAAGAACAAATTTGATTTATTGTCTGATCTAGAGATCCTATTTCAAGATGTAGATGATCAATGGAAAATGCTGAAGAATTCAATCAGTTGTGCAGCAGAAAAACTATTCCAAAAGTAAAGAAAGTGGGCCGTAAGACATGGATGACTGAAGAAATTTTACAACTAATGGAAACACGAAGACAGAACAAAAATAATCCTGCCAAATATGAAGAAATTCACAGAAAAGTCAGAACCTTATGTAAGGAGGCAAAAGAAACATGGCTGGAGAAACATTGCAGAGAAATTGAAAAACAACACAACAGTAAAAATGCGAAACTAATGCACAAAAGAATTCAGGAGCTTACTAATCAAAGAACACGTACATCAACAGACTGCCTAAAGACAAAAGATGGAAGAGTCATAATAGAAAAAGATCAGATCTTACATGTATGGTCAGATTACGTGAAAAACCTTTATGACGATAACAGAGACGAACAGTATGATGTTCAAAATAATAATGAAGGACCAGCAATTTTGAAGATGGAGGTTCAGAATGCTCTTAACCATATGAAATCTGGCAAGACCCCCGGTTCAGACAGCGTCACAACAGAAATGATTAATGCTTTAGAAGAATATGAAATAAGTAAAGTTACCAGTCTGCTTAATACAATATATGATACTGGAAATATACCTCAGGAGTTACGTAATTCTGTATTTATTGCAATCCCATAGAAATCAGGAGCCTTGGAATGTGATCACATCGAACAATTAGTATAATGAATTACATCACGAAGATTTTGCTAAGAATTATCATGCAAAGAGTTAGGAGGATAATACAACCTGAAATAGGAGAAGAACAATGTGGGTGTGTAGAAGGCAAGGGTACAGTAAATGCTGTGTATATTCTGAGAACCGTAATCAAACGTTCTATAGAAGTAAACAAAGATCTACACATTTGCTTTATTGACTACACAAAGGTTTTCGATAAAGTGAGACATGTCAACATGATAAGGATGCTTGAAGATCTACAAATTGATGGAAAAGATCTTAGACTTGTAAAAAAGATATATTGGAAACAACAAGGTGCCATAAGAGTTGATAATGAAGTAAGCCAATATCAGCCTATTAAGAGAGGTGTGAGACACGGATGTGTGATGTCTCCAGATCTGTTTTCCCTGTACAGTGAAAGTATTTTCAGAAATATTGAAGATATGGAAGGAATCAACCTTGGGGGACGATGCATCAATAACATTAGATATGCAGATGATACAGTCTTGATTGCAGACAATGAACAGGACCTGCAAAATTTAGTAGATGCGGTTGTTACACACAGTGAACAACTAGGGTTAGAATTAAATTGTAAAAAGACACAGATTATGGTCGTCACTAGGAAGAACGAAATACCACAATGTAACATACAAGTAAATGGGAATATTCTTCAACAAGTGTGTCACGAAAATTCTTAGTAATGTCGTAATAAGTGTCGTCCCTGGGGTGAGGGGAATCAACAACCACATTCTTTTAACCCCATATCATTATTTTGTGGATCTTCTGGATTTCTGTCCACAACACCCCGTCAGTCTTCGGATCCCCCCCTCTCTCTCACCACTGGACCATGCCCCCTCTCATTCTTTTCCAAAACATACCCACACAACACTAGCCTCTAACACAAATGGCAAATTAATTTAATAAAGAAAAGTGTCAGGTGTGTGCAAAGTGTATGTGTAGAATGTCTGTCGTATAATCTAGTGTGTATGTAGAATCAGACCGAATAGCTCAGGAGCAAAGTCTGCTTCATCACTGTACTGGCCACACAACAGCACCATATATCAAGGACAGAAGACCTCACCCAAATGATGTGTCTCTCGGGCCAAGTGTCGACTTCCTCCAATAGCTCCTGGACAATCCGGATGCCTGGTCACCAATAGTGGATATAGTCCAATATTGACCATCAATCTGACACACAAAGTGTAACTACTATGTCCCTATAAGTTCTGTGTTCAGAGAATTCTAGTATAGTCCAAAAATGTTTACTGTCACTTTGGAACTAACTGTTAGTGTAACTTCTCCTAAGAATTCCCCAATTGTAACACACAATGTTAATTTTCCATGTATCTATATCTCTACTAGTGTTCCTGGTACTGGTGGTATTTTCAGTGTCTTTATTTTACTGTGATGTAAACTATCACTTAGGAAACACACTTATATAATCATCGTTTCCCGCTCAGCAGAGGCCAGGTTCTTGCAGACCCTTTGGGTTATGGGCCCAGTGCAAAAGCCGCTGAGTGAAAAAACTATTTCAGTAATCGAGCCATACTTTTCTGCTACTTCTTGGTAAACCTTGTGGAGCCCGTTGAAGAGAGAACACACCTGATGAGAGCAACCCGATTCCAACCTGTATTAGGTGAGTGTAGACCAACGGCCGCATTCAGATATATAGCAGAGAACCAAACTCTGTCATAATGCAGAGGAGCTCATCACATTGGTCTGAGTCATGGTAAGACAAGGAAAGACTAAAGGAAAAATGCAGAAACCCAGTAGATACCCTACTGGAAGATCTTACCTCTTTACATTTCCTTCATTCCCCCCCCCCCCAACCATCCTCAATCTCCCTAAACATCATCCCACTACATTGTTCTTAACTCACTGAGTTAATTGATATCTCACACAAGCTAGTTTAAGCAACGCGACAGCCTACTGTTGCCGACGCTCCTATAATACATTCTCCCAACGCACATTACTACACTCGATTCCTAAGAACAATTTAATTTATGTCTATTAAATTAAATGCCATATATTTATTCCGGTTTGAAAATTGAGATTACTAAATCACACAAAGGAAAAATTTCCGCCAATGTAAATCGACAGAAGACACCGGATTCCCTCTCCAGAATCAAACTCGGAATATCACACACGTTCTTGTTGTTTCACAACATTTGGTCAACTCCCGCCAAAGTTGTTTATCCCAACTGTTTTAATATGGTGTCTGAATGAAGTCACAAGTCTGTCTAGACAGTATGCGTCTAGAAGCTATTTTTCTCTCTCCGTTTCCGACTGGATGGAAACAACTAGTCGTCTAATCCGCTTTCATCTGGGGAATTGTCCCGGTACTTCAAAAAGTCTGGCCGGCTGTAATCCGGAGACCTGTTTTTCCCACAACAAAAGACCTTGCCGCCTTACATCCAGACAGAGTGTCTCCAACTTCAAAGGATGGCTGCCGCCTGCAGACAAATGGCGCGACAGTCTTTCCTCGATCAACAACACATTAAAGAATGACGGCTGCTTGTAGACGTATGGCGCGACATTCTGTCATCGATCGACATCTCCAAGAAATTTCGTGACAAAGTGAATATATACAATTATCTCGGAACAGTGATAACATCTGATGGGAGATGCCTTGAAGAGATTAGAACAAGAATCGCCATGGCAAAAGTAGCCTTTAGCAAGATGAAAAACATACTGACCAATAAAAAGATATCAATTGAAATGAGAAAAAGAGTGTTGAGATGCTACATAGAACCTGTACTTTTATATGGATGTGAAGCTTGGACAATGAGCAGTCAGGCTGAAAAACATCTGATGGCTATAGAAATGTGGTTTCTGAGGAAAATGCAAAGAATACCATGGACAGCCAGAAAGACCAATGAACAAGTCCTTCAAGAAACAAATGAAGATCGTAAACTGATTAGAGACATTAGACGTAGACAGTCATAATTTTGTGGGCATGTCATGAGGAGAAATGATTTGGAGAACTTGGTGACAACTGGTAAGATCGAGGGGAACAGACCAAGGGGAAGACCTAGAAGCAAGTACCTGGATGGCTTGGCCTTGTGGCATGGTCGAGACAGAAACGCGGAGCTGATCCACGACTCTGGTGATCGACTGATATGGCAGAGCATGACCGTCCACGCTTACCGGCATGGCACATGATGAATGGATGGATCTGTAAAACAAATAACGAACAAACGTTTCTCTAGGACTTGCTAAGCTCAGTTAGGCAACGTTTTTTAAGTTCATTTCATAGCTTTGTTGTTAAGTCAGTTCGAGTTCCAACGCATGTTCCAGATATACATGTTTGTTCCAGATATACATGTTTGTTCCAGATATATCCTTTCGTTCGAAACATACCTTTTTCATATATACATTTTGGTTCTAAATGTCCTCTTTTGATTCAGATGTATCCCTCTGTTCCAGATATTCATTTATTGTTGCATATATACATTTTTATTGGGGACATACACATTTTGAGAACATATACATCTGAGGAGCGGCTGGCCGAGTGGATAGAACGCCGGACTCCCATTCGGGAGACCCGGGTTCGATCCCTCGGTAAGGTGTGAGACTTTTTTCTGTCGGGGGCAAAAAGAAAATTCTAATCTGCACAGTTCGCGGCGACTGCACTAACCAGGCGGCCTTAATTCCTCAGGCTCTGCCATACACCAATGTTGGCAGTAAATGGCGTGTTGACAGTTATACACATTTTGGTTCCAGATATACCTTTTGTTCCAGATAAATACTTTTGTTCCAGATAAACATTTTTGTTCCATAAAAGCATTTTTCACGCATTACGTAAAAAAGACGTGGAAATATGGTTTATGGCCAAAAGATTGGAAGGGAACTATCTTCATTCCAATACAAAAAAGGGCAACTTGAAATTATGCGCCAACTATAGAACTGTTGCCCTGATCAATCATGCAATTAATATTCTACTAAAAATCATAATGGGAAGACTTCGTAAGAAAATGAAAGAAGAGATTAACATAGTTCAAGCTGTTCCAGATATACACTTTTGTTCGTTTGCGTTCCTCTATCTCTTCAGATTTATTCTAAAAATCATAATGGGAAGACTTTGTAAGAAAATGAAAGAAGATATTAACATGGTTCGAGCTGAATTTTAAAAAGGAAGAGGAACAAGATATCATATACTCAACATATAGAAGAAGTGTAAAGAATTTTATGTAAACCTATTCTCGTGTTTTGTATATTATTCAAAGGCATTTGACTATGTACAAACAACATAAGAAACTTTGGAAAAGCATGAGGAGAATGGGCTTTCCATAACATGTAGTCGTTGACACCTTGCAGTCTTTACAGACCAAAGTATGTGAGTTGGAATGTGGCCAATATTCCATCACAATGCCTGGGCAGAGCTTCAGAGGATAATGTGGCGCCCAAACGACATGACCTCTCTCTCGGCCTAACCTTGTGTTGTCCAGAGGAATGGGTAACCAATACGTCTGGCACGAGGTAGGCTGCAGACGCTGGCGGCTCAGCGTCAATACCACCGAGACCTCGCCACCACGAGCAGGTGGCGAGTTATGGCCAGACCCTGACACCCAAGGGACCCGGCTTAGAGGCGTTCAGCCAAGTCCCACAGGTGAGGGCCTCGTACGTGCCCGGACCGTAAGGGCGCGCACATCTGTCGATCACAAGTAGTACAACTACAAGTAGTACAACATAACATGTAGTACAACTCATAAAAATGCTCTATCTAGACCAACAAGCAGCGGTTAGAATGGATGTCGAGATATCAGATTGGTTTGACATCATGCAAGAAGTCCGTCAGGGCTGTATGCTGTCACCCTATTTGTTTTAATCTGTACACCAAAAATATAATGAGAAATGTAAGAGGTGATAAAACCAAGGAGCAATCTGATGCCCTAAATATCGGTGGTCATGAAATACCAGAGATTAGATATGCTGATGATCTTCTTCTTCTTCTTCAGCGTTCCGAGCCATTGAGGTTCTTTGCTGCAAATACAATCAGTCTCCATTCGTCTCTCTGGTGGACCTTCTCTTGCCAGTCGTTGATTCCAAGTGCCTGTAGGTCTGTACATGTATTATCTCTCCACCGTCTTCTTGGTCTACCTCGGGGTCTACGGTCATTTATTTCCTGAGTGTAAGCGAGTTTTGTTTCCCTATTATCTTCCATTCTTTCTATATGCCCCAGCCATTGTAGTCTATTAGCCTTCATGATACCAGTGATTAGCGGGGACTTAAACAGATCATAAATGTCTTTGTTACTTCTTCTTTTCCACTCTCCACTTTGTGTATCCCTAATGGGTCCAAAGATGCGTCTTAAAATTTTGTTCTCAAAGGTTTGTAACAAGGCTTCGTCTCCTTTCGTTGTACTCCAGGTTTCAGAGCCATACAGCACAACTGGTCTGATCAGTGTTTTGTATATTGTGATTTTGGTGTTACGAGATAGCGCCTTTGATTTTAGTAGATGTTGTAGTGCATAGTATATCTTATTTCCAGAGTTGATTCTTGTTTGTATTTCTTCCCTTATGATGTTGGAGCAGTTGAAGATTGTACCCAGGTATTTGTATGTTTCCGTTCTTTTAATGGTCATATTATCTATTTGTATGTGGCCAGAGTTTCTAGCCATTCCGTCTCTTGAAATTACCATATATTCTGTCTTATCTTGGTTGATAACCAGCCCCATCTGTTGGGCTTTTTCCTTTAAGTGAGTCAATATTTCCAATGTCTTTTGTTCACTTTGCCCTATAATATCTATATCATCTGCATAACCAAGCAGCTTGGATGTTCCTCCAATATCACATTCCTCCTTTACCTTCCTTACAACTTTCTCTAGAGCCAGATTGAAGAGTAGCGGCGATAGTGCATCACCCTGTTTCAAGCCAGATGTTATTTGGAAGGGGTCTGATTTCCTGCCTTTATATGTTACTATATTATAAGTATCTTCCATGCATAGTCTGGTCATGTTGATTAACTTCCTTGGTATTCCAAATTCCTGCATAGCATTCCATAGACTATTCCTATGGACACTATCATAAGCCTTTTTAAAATCCACAAAAATGTTATGGAGATCTCTTTTATATTCCCAATGTTTCTCGGCTATTTGTCGTAAGATAAATATCTGATCTATTGTTGATCTGTTTTGTCTAAAACCCGCCTGGTAGTCACCTAATATGTCTTCTGAATATGGTTTTAGTCTATTTAGTAATACTGCGGATAGTATCTTATAGCTTGTGGACAGTAGTGATATTCCTCTATAATTTCCACATTGGAACTTGTCTCCTTTCTTAAAGATAGGTATCAATAATGACTCTTTCCAGTCATGGGGTAATTCTTCTGTCCTCCAGATTTTTATTATTAGTTCGTATAGCTTTAGATGTAATGCATGGCCACTGTCACCGACCGTTAGGGTGTTTCTATTGAAATAGACAGAAATCCCTATCCAAGAGTTTGCCGACAGTCTCTAGAAATTATGGCTCGTTACAAGAATGTCTAAAGGGATGGTCCCGATAGAAGAGACTGGGATTCACTTGGTAGACAAAGGCAGAAGGTGAAGAACACTCGTGTATGTAGGAAGCCCTAACACGAATGCCTAGTTTATCTGTCGGTGATCCTTCGTCAATTGATGGAGCCCCCTGTTTTAAATACTTTCACGCACTCACGCGCACACCTTGCGTTCAAAATGATCACGAGTGGAGTACATTGGTGAAAGTATAAAACAATAATACTCTTTAATAATAAAAGAGAAAATGAAAATTGTGGTTCAACTGGTGAACTATGATAGTTACATTTATGTTACAGGTACAAAAATAAAATAGTTTTCTGATGCTTAGACAGATAGCATGTCATCATTCACACCATCCAGACAGTGATACACTCAGAACACATGTAGACACAGAGTCACCTGAGATAATCTGATCTCTGTTAGGAATAGTGCTGGCTTTCGGTTGTATTATGTCTTGGAGTCGACCCTGGCATTCGACAGGTGTACGATGCTCCTCCGGATTCCAGGTTCCGTCTCCACTAGTTGGTGGCTCAAAGTTTCGGTAACCGGACCGGTTAGGTGTCAGCAGTATCAGCAGCGAGGCCCCAGTCTTATTGCAGCACTTAAGATAGGTTTTGGTATAATCTACCAAGGATGCAATTGGATATGGCAGCTCACTTCATATAAGGTCTGCTTAGCACAGCAGCTATGGTCGTTGTGTACCGGACGGAAGTTGTTTGTCACAATTTCCGGTGCAGCCGTACTAATAGCATATCGCTGTTTTCCCGGTGCTAGGGAGTGACGGACCTATATCCCCAGTCATTAGACTTGATATTAATAAGGGTTGAAGACAGGGGATTTCCCTTGTGACATCATTTGATGATGACGTGGAAATGTGCTGTCCCCAATAGTACAGTGTGTAGTTTTAGTGCAGCAAATGTCTGCGTCGCCAATATGACGTCATTATTAGTAATTTAGCTGCCTACTGAATCCAGAATTTAAATAGTAATTCAGCTAACGTAATATTGGTGGTATTTTCATAGTGATCTAGACTCATCCCGTCACATATGCCCCTCCTAGAGAAAAGTACGACTAGGTGAACTTTTGGGGTAGGTGAGCCTAGATCGACTATGGCTTATTTTCCTCCTGAGTCCGTCTGGTCATTGTCTTCATCCTCAGCAGTAGGGTGTCTGCTCAGGAAATCTGCTCCCACATTTTCTTTTCCGGGGATGTACTCCACATTGAATGTGTAGGGTTGTAGGAGCAGTGACCATCTCATCAACCGAGTGTTTAACTTCTTGGAGGCAGCTAAGAACATCAGAGGTTGGTGGTCACTCTGAACCATGAATTTTGTTCCATATAAGTATGGTTGGAATTTCTGTACCGCCCATACTAGAGATAAACATTCCTTTTCGATGGTGGAATAGTTCCGTTCAGCCTGGTTTAACTTTCGACTGGCGTATGCTACTGGGAAAAGGATGGTCGGGTTTTCTCGTCCTCCCTGCAACAGTGTTGCCCCAATGCCAACATTACTGGCATCTGTTCGCAAGGTAAATGTTTTGGTAAGATCTGGGAGTTGCAAGATGGGTCTTGCTGAAAGTCTGTCTTTAAGGATGGTGTACGAAGTCTCACAATCTGCAGTCCAGTTAACTTTCTCTGGGGCTCCCTTCTTTGTGGCATCTGTGAGAGGGGCTGCAACCATGTTGAAATTCTGGATATATTTTTGGTAGAACCCACACAGAGACACAAAGGATCTCACATCTTTCTTGGTCTTGGGTCGCGGTGCGGCTTGTAGTTTTTCTACATTTTTCGGGTCAGGCGAGGTGTAACCCTGGACTATGGTATGTCCCAGAAATTCAAGTTTTTGAAATGCTAGCTGGCACTTGGTGGGCCGAGCAGTCAATCCTACTTCAGCTAATCTGGTTAACAGAACTTCCAATGAGGATAAATGTTCCTCAAAGGTATTGGAGGCAATGAGAATGTCGTCCATGAAGTTGGTAATGGATGGGTCTCTTAGAGGGTCCAAAAGCATTCTCATCATCCTGGTGAAAACGCTGGGTGCATTACTAAGGCCAAATGGGAGCACGTTGAATTGGTAGTGTCCCGTGGAGGTGCTGAATGCCAGGTAGGGTCGAACTTCTTGCTTCACGGGGATCTGGTAGTATCCTTTGCTCAAATCTATCTTAGAGAAATACTTGGCTTTACTCAGCTTGGCGAAGAGTTGCCCCTGGTCTGGTAGCGGTTCTGCTTGGAACTCGGTTATACCATTCAGTTGGCGATAGTCGATGCAGAGCCGATGCTCCCCACTAGGTTTTCTAAGCAGCACCACATTTGCACTGTACGGTGACTCAGAAGGTGAGATTATTCCTTCTTGAAGTAGCTGGTTGATCTCAATTCTGAGTGCCTCTTCCTTTGCATAGGGAATGGGATACTGTTTCTGCCTAATAGGATCAGGGCTGGTCAGCTTCATATCAAATTCTATCAAGCTAGTGCGACCTGGTTTGTCGGTGAGGAGTGTTGCGTGAGATTGTAATACTTCCTCCAATTTTCCCTTTTGGGAAGTGGTCAGGTTAGGATTTATTTCCACATCCTGGTAGGTCTCCTGAAGTTGTAGGGGATATTCCACCGCTATGTTCTCCCCATTCTCTACTTCAGTTGCAACTGCCATTGCCAACAAATGCCTTGGGGGGTCATTTGCTCTCGTATAATATTTGCGAAGCAAATTGATATGATACATTTTCTGCTTACCCTTGATGGCAATCCTGTAATTGGTACGGGACAGTTTCTCTACCACGGGGAACGGCCCCTGCCACCCAATCTCCAACTTATTGTTTCCGCTAGGGAGTAGTAGTAAGACTTTGTCCCCTACCTCTAGTGAACGATCCTTGGCCTTTTTATTGTAATACTGGGCATGTTTCGCTCGGGCTCTTCTAAGATTACTCGTCGCTAACTTCCATCCCATCTTTAACTTGTGTTTCAATTCTTCCACATACGTGGACGCATTTACTACTGTCTCGTCTGTTCTCTCCTCAGTCCATGTTCTCATGAGAGCTTCTAGAGGACCTTTGATGGGCCTACCAAAGAGGAGGGTTGCCGGTGGAAGGCCAGTGGAGCCATGAGGAACTTCCCGGTAAGCAAATAGTGCTGCCGGTAGGTAATCATCCCAGACTTCTGGTTTTTCCTGTGCCAACTTCCTCAGGATAGACATCAATGTCCCGTTGAACCTTTCCACCAGGCCGTTTGACTGTGGGTGGTATGGACTGGAATGTATGTGGCGAGTCTGGAAAATATGGAAGACTTCTTCCATCAATCTCCCTCTAAACTGAGAGCCGTTATCAGTGAGGATTTGGTTAGGGAATCCTAGCCGAGTGAAAATCGTGACCAGGGCCTCTGCCACTCTTTTAGAATCAATGGCTGGCAGGGCGATCGCTTCTCCCCACATGGAGCAGGTATCCACCAGAGTTAATATGTATTTGTTTCTCCTTTTAGTTCTAGGGAGAGGTCCAACAATGTCGACAGCCACTCGCTCGAAGGGGGTATTCATGATGGGCATTTCTCCTAACTTAACTGGGGCAGTCGTGTGTCTGGGTGCAACTCGCTGACACTCTGGACAAGATTTCACATACCTTTTGATGTCCCCATTCATTCCCGGCCAAAAATAATGACATGCAATACGTTGATTAGTTGCACCACCACCCATATGCCCACTAAACGACAGTGTGTGGCCCATGTGTAGAACTTGTGGCCTATATGCTGCTGGTACTACAAGTTGACCATGTTCCTGTTCATTTTTACCGGCCCTACGATACAACAAATTTCCCTTCTTATAAAAGTCCCCTCTCTGCGGAGGGTTTCTAGCATTTGGAAGTTTCTTAAAACAGTGTGCTAGAGTTGGGTCCTGGTTCTGTGCGGCTCTAATCTCCCCTGGGAGTGGATTCATGGGTAGATCAGGCTCAGAGGTTGCGGTAACTTGAGCCCTGGTCTGCACAGCAGCCACTATCATAGGTGTGACTGGTTCCCCCAAGTAGACATATCTACATCCTAGTATCATGTCATAGATGGAGTCGGCCATCACTGCTGCCGATATCGTACCTTTAACAAATTTAGAGTCAACTAATATTCTAGCGATTGGCAAGGTCAGGGTAGGTGAGCTTTTTGTCACGCCCTTTATCTCAATTGTATCTTCTGTGATTTGATCAGAGTCTACCAGGTGAGAGGCTACGATGGCATCATATTGTAGACCCGTATCGTAAAGACACTCGACCCACTGTCCATTGACAGTGATCTGCTCTGTCACTGGAGGTCTTCTCAGTTCTTGATGAGGTGGCCTCTTAGCGATTTCCTTGTCTGTGGACAAGTATGCCGCAATCTTGGGATTAGGTTGGCGCCTACATTCTGACGTACTGTGGGAGTTATTCCTACAGTTCTTGCAGTAGGGTTGTCTAAAACCAGTTGCGGTGGGGTTGTTTGGTTGTGGCTGGGGTTGCCTCTTATCTGCTGGTTGGTTATTGTATCGGGGTTGTCCCATGTTGGTTGGAGGTTGGTTCTTTTGAGGTTGGGGAGGTTGATTCTTTTGAGGTTGGGAAGGTTGTGTTGAGACAGAGTCCCCATGGGCAGTCAGATACCTTTCCGCCAAGACTATCATTTCCTCTAGGTTTTGCGCCCCTTGTTCAACGATGAAAGTTTCCATCGGCTTCGACATACAGTTCCTCATCTGCTCACATAAAACCATCTCCCGCAAGCCCGCATAGGAGTGTTCATACTCTCCCAATGTCTCCCATTTACAGAGATAACTCTGCAGACGAGCGGAAAATTGTGAGAATGACTCACCCCTCAGGCGTCTTGCGGTTCGGAATTTCCGTTGATAAGCAGCTGAGGTTAACTCATATCTCTTCAATAAAGCCGATTTCAAACTTTCATAAGAATGTTCATGGCCTGGAGGTAGTCCCTGAAAGACTACATACGCTTGTCCCCTCAGTGCCTGAGAAAGCTTCAAGTTCCAGTGTTCCCTAGCCAACCCAAATGACTCAGCTAATTTCTCGAATTTCTGAAGGTAACTATCCAATTGTTCCTGATTTTCCTCGAACGGCATCAAAGGAAAACTCATAGGACCCACATGAGAAGTCGAATGTAGCTGGGTTTCAATGATGGGTGCCGGAGAGCTGGCGTTAGAACAGGTTGCTGATAGAGCTTGGTTTTCTAGCTCTTTCATCCTAAACTCATGCTGTCGGATTTTTTCGTTTTCCTGTAACTGCCTAAGTTCTTTCTCAGCCTCGGCCTCGATTTTCTTAAGCTCTGTCTCTGCTTCCAGTTTCTTAAGCTCGAGTTCATGCCTACGTATTTTATCTTCCCTGTCTTCTTTCCTTAACTCCCTCTCCATATCATGGACATATTTGGCTGCTTCGGGCTCCGATAACCCCATAGCTACCGCTGCTGCGTGCAAATCTGCTGATGTACTCATGACTGAGTTTTGACTGAGAGGGTGAGTGATCAGTGGACTACAATTTCTATATCAATATTATACTACTTCCCAATTCAAGTTATACTAATACAATTGCAATAATTTACAAATCTTATTAGTACATACACAAAAATGGTTAGTACAAACAATGATACAAACACACTTTCACTCTCTCAATCGAATGGAAACAACTAATTACAGAGTTTCCTAAACTACTCTACCCTTTACTGAGATGAGAAAATTTTTTTTTTTTTTTTTTTTTACCAAGTAACACAATTTATTAGAAATATTTCTAATTAGCTGGGTAGATCCCGGACCGAGACCACAGTTGTCACCGACCGTTAGGGTGTTTCTATTGAAATAGACAGAAATCCCTATCCAAGAGTTTGCCGACAGTCTCTAGAAATTATGGCTCGTTACAAGAATGTCTAAAGGGATGGTCCCGATAGAAGAGACTGGGATTCACTTGGTAGACAAAGGCAGAAGGTGAAGAACACTCGTGTATGTAGGAAGCCCTAACACGAATGCCTAGTTTATCTGTCGGTGATCCTTCGTCAATTGATGGAGCCCCCTGTTTTAAATACTTTCACGCACTCACGCGCACACCTTGCGTTCAAAATGATCACGAGTGGAGTACATTGGTGAAAGTATAAAACAATAATACTCTTTAATAATAAAAGAGAAAATGAAAATTGTGGTTCAACTGGTGAACTATGATAGTTACATTTATGTTACAGGTACAAAAATAAAATAGTTTTCTGATGCTTAGACAGATAGCATGTCATCATTCACACCATCCAGACAGTGATACACTCAGAACACATGTAGACACAGAGTCACCTGAGATAATCTGATCTCTGTTAGGAATAGTGCTGGCTTTCGGTTGTATTATGTCTTGGAGTCGACCCTGGCATTCGACAGGTGTACGATGCTCCTCCGGATTCCAGGTTCCGTCTCCACTAGTTGGTGGCTCAAAGTTTCGGTAACCGGACCGGTTAGGTGTCAGCAGTATCAGCAGCGAGGCCCCAGTCTTATTGCAGCACTTAAGATAGGTTTTGGTATAATCTACCAAGGATGCAATTGGATATGGCAGCTCACTTCATATAAGGTCTGCTTAGCACAGCAGCTATGGTCGTTGTGTACCGGACGGAAGTTGTTTGTCACAATTTCCGGTGCAGCCGTACTAATAGCATATCGCTGTTTTCCCGGTGCTAGGGAGTGACGGACCTATATCCCCAGTCATTAGACTTGATATTAATAAGGGTTGAAGACAGGGGATTTCCCTTGTGACATCATTTGATGATGACGTGGAAATGTGCTGTCCCCAATAGTACAGTGTGTAGTTTTAGTGCAGCAAATGTCTGCGTCGCCAATATGACGTCATTATTAGTAATTTAGCTGCCTACTGAATCCAGAATTTAAATAGTAATTCAGCTAACGTAATATTGGTGGTATTTTCATAGTGATCTAGACTCATCCCGTCACAGCCACCTGCCTTTATAAATTCAGCAGCAATTCCATCAGTCCCAGTTGCCTTATTGTTTTTAAGTCGTGTGATTACATATAGGATTTCTTCAAATGTAGGTTCTTCAATTTGTGGTTCGCATGTTAGAACCTCTTCCTGTGAGAAAATGTTACTTGGAGCTTCACAATTTAGTAATTCAATAAAATATTCTTTCCATGTGTTGCACATTTCCTCATTGGTATTTATCATATTCCCATTTTTGTCTTTTAAACCATATGTGTTTTGTTGGTGCCCTCGTTTCATTGACTTCAGTTCTTTAAAAAATTTTCTGGATTCATTTTTCTGGTAATTAGTTTCCATATCTTTGATTATATTACTCATATATTCTCGCTTCTGCTGTCTGACTATTTTTGTAGCCTCTTTACATTCATTTCTATAATGCTCTTCCTTTTGGATGTTATTGATGTCATTTAACCATACATGTCTGGCATTCTTCTTCCTAATGACTGCTTCTTCACATTTTTGATTGAACCATCTGTTCTTTCTATGCGTGGTTAGCACACCGAGACATTCTTCTGCGGTAGACTGAATTGTATTCTTGATGTTCAACCAAGTTTGGTCAATGCTTTCCTCCAAAGGGTTTTGCAGAGCTTCAAGTTTACATTTTATTTCATCTGTAAATTTCTCTTTGACTGTAATGTCTTGCAGTTTTTCTCTGTTATATGTTGGGTGTAATCTTTGTAATTTAGTATAGAAAGCTCTCTTAAGTTTTATTTTAAATTTTGCTCCAACGAGGAAGTGGTCACTGTGGCACTCAGCTCCTCTATAACTTCTGACTTGCTGTATGTTTGATGCATTTCTGTTGTTAATTAAAATGTGATCTATTTGATTATAGGTTCTCTTGTCACATGATTTCCAAGTTTGTTTGTGTATATCCTTTCTTTGTAGTCTGGTACTGCTAACCTGCAGTCCTTTGGCTTCTGCCAGGTTGATGACTCTCCATCCATTATCATTTGAAGTTGTATGTAGGCTTTCCATACCGGCCACTTTTTTATTAGTTTGCTCTCTACCTATTTTTGCATTGAAGTCTCCCAGCACAATCAGGATGTCCTGTTTGGGGGTTTCTTCTATGACATCTTCCAGATCATTATAAAAGTCTTCTTTAATATCATCTTCTTTCTCTTCAGTAGGTGCATGTACATTAATCATCGTTATATTTTTCCATTTACCTTTTATTCGTAATTTACTAATCCTGTCATTAAAAGCTTTAAAGTTTAAAACGTTCCCCCATAACTCTTTTTTGATGACAAATCCTGTTCCTAATTCATGTTTATTTTGGGTGTTTCCTCCATATATTATAATCATTCCATTTTGCTCTAAAGTACCCTCTCCTGGCCACCTTATTTCTTGAATTGCTGTTATATCCATTTGATATGCAATCAGCTCCCGGGTTAGTTCTTCGGCCGCTCCAGCTCGATATAGTGTCCGTACATTCCATGTTCCAAATCTCAAAAGTCCTTTAACGTTCCAAGGTCGTTGTCCAGATAAGTCAGTCCGATATCGAGGCTCATGTATTTGTTTCGTAACAAAGAAAGGTTTTTACAAAGGTGGGGATGTTAAC
This sequence comes from Cepaea hortensis, assembly GCA_963921405.1. Classification (NCBI taxonomy): domain Eukaryota; kingdom Metazoa; phylum Mollusca; class Gastropoda; order Stylommatophora; family Helicidae; genus Cepaea; species Cepaea hortensis. The sequence goes on along the minus strand of OY992892.1, from coordinate 44,271,877 downwards.
CCCACGCTTCAACCCCCAACCTGGAGGACCAGGGTGTTTCTCTTTGTCTGTTCTCTACCCTTTGACCTGTCCGGCTTGGGAGGCCCTGCTGGTAGCTACGCTACCGCCGGCATAGCTCTTAGGGTCATTGAGAAACTCAAGCTCCCCCACCACGACAAGGTGGAAACACCATCGGGGGAGCATGTGATGAGCATATTAATACTCTATCATATGCTGATGATAGAGTATTAATATGCTCATCACAGAATGGTATAGAAAAACTAATAACCTCAACCCAAAAAAATAGTGAAAATCACAACTTATATCTTAACATAGCAAAAACAAAGATAATTAATACATATACAACTAATATGGAGAAATAACTATATGTTAATGAGGAAAATTGTGAGGTGGTGGAAACTTTTGAATATCTTGGGTCATTAATTACCGACAATGATGACACGATGAAAGACATTAAAAGACTCTATTGCCCTTCAAAAACTAAAACAACTGAATAAATTGTGGCGTGGGACAGATAGACCTACAACAATTAGATTTTTAAGAGCATGCATCTTTCCCATTGCAACATACGCCTGTGAGACCTGGACACTTACTAAACAAGCTGAACAATTCTTTGAATATGCATGTTATAGACGGGTTCTAAGTATATCTTGGATACAAAATAGAACAAATGCACCCATACGACAAAAGTTGAACATTGAAGAATGTTGGCTACTAAAGACGATAAAACAAAGACAATTGAAATATTTTGGTCACTTGAAACTTCTTGAAAGTTTGGAGAGAACAATAGTGGAAGGGTATATGCACGGGAAGAGAGGAAAATGAAGGTCAAAGAGAAGATGGGTGCAGAATGTGGGAGATGATCTCCATGTGGGTGTATCGGATGTGGGACATCTTGCTTATGACCGAGAAATTTTCCGGATGATTGTTATGGGAGCGAAATTCTGCAAACGACATAAAAGTCTTAAAAAGACTTTTTAAAGTCTTTAAACAAACATGCTACTGAATGAATGAATGAATGAATGAATGAATGAATCAATCAATCAATCAATCAATCAATATACATTTATGCTGGAGATATACATTTTTGCTGGAGATATACATTTTATTTGGGTTCCAGGTATACATTTTTGATCCAGAGATATATTTTTTCCAAATATATCTTTATATATATATATATATATATATTTCCAATTGTGTTCCAGATATACCCTTTGTTCCATATATGCATTTCTTTTCCAGATATACCATTTGTTCCAGATATAACCTTGTTTTCCAGATATACCCTTTATTCCAGATATAGCCTTTATTCCAGATATACACTTTTGTTTAAGATGTACATTTGTGTTCCAGATATGCATTTTTGTTTCAAATATACCCTTTTGCTCCAGATATACCCTTTTGTTCCAGACGTACAATTTTGTTGCAGACATACATTTTTGTTCCAGAGATAAATTTTTGTTCAAGACATACATTTTTGTTCCAAACATACAATTGTGTTCCAGACATATATTTTTGTTCTAGATATACAATTGTGTTCCAGACATATATTTTTGTTCCAGACATACAATTTTGTTCCAGACATACATTTCTGTTCCACATATACAATTTTGTTCCAGACACACATCTGTGTTTCAGACATAACTTTTTGTTCCAGACATAAAATTTTGTTCCAGACATTCATATCTGTTCCAGACATACAATTTTGCTCCAGACATTCATATCTGTTCCAGACATACAATTTTGCTCCAGATATTCATATCTGTTCCAGACATTCATCTCTGTTCCAGACATACATTTTTGTTCCAGACATACATTTTTGTTCCAGACATACAGTTTTGTTCCAGACATACATGTCTGTTCCAGACATACATTGTTTGTTCCAGACATACAATTTTGTTCCAGACATACAATTTTGTTCCAGACATTCATATCTGTTCCAGACATACAATTTTGTTCCAGACATACAATTTTTGTTCCAGATATATAATTGTGTTCCATACATATATTTTTGTTCCAGACATACAATTTTGTTCAAGACATAAATGTTTGTTCCAGACATACATTTCTGTTCCAGATATACAATTTTGTTCCAGACATACATTTTTGTTCCAGACATACATTTTTGTTCCAGACATACATTTTTGTTCCAGACATACATGTCTGTTTCAGACATACATTTTTTGTTTCAGACATACATTTTTTGTTCCAGACATACATTTTTTGTTCCAGGCATACATTTTTGTTCCAGACATACATTTTTTGTTCCAGACATACAATTTTGTTCCAGACATTCATATCTGTTCCAGACATACAATTTTGTTCCAGACATTCATATCTGTTCCAGACATACAATTTTTTTCTAGACATACAATTTTTGTTCCAGATATATAATTGTGTTCCATACATATATTTTTGTTCCAGACATACAATTTTGTTCCAGACATAAATGTTTGTTCCAAACATACATTTCTGTTCCAGATATACAATTTTGTTCCAGACATACATCTTTGTTTCAGACATAACTTTTTGTTCCAGACATACAATTTTGTTCCAGACATACATTTTTGTTCCAGACATACATTTTTGTTCCAGACATACATTTTTGTTCCAGGCATACATGTCTGTTTCAGACATACATTTTTTGTTTCAGACATACATTTTTTGTTCCAGGTATACAATTTTATTACAGACATAAATGTTTGTTCCAGACATACATTTAGTCCGGGGAGCCGAGGCTGGGAGGTTAAAGTATCTCACGCTGGGAGGCTACCGGGTTTGATCTCAGGTTAGGGTTGGGATTTGTTCCAAGAACCATTGGTGTCTAATGATTTGAAACGCACCCCTGATCTCTTGGGTAGCGAGATAAGATACCTCGCCATCTTTGATAAGAGCGAAAAACAGGAAGGCTAGTGTGCAAGTTGTGCAATTTCAAAATCCAAAGGCAGATAAAAATAGCAAAGAGTAGGTCGTAACACGAATGCCCGGGTAAAATGCGTATCTCATAATCGGGACAAGAAAATAGACCAACGCAAAACGCTACGATCATGTGAGATTGCGAACCATAGTTTCCAGACAAAATTGTTATGAAAGACAATATTCATTCCTCGGGTAAAACCAATACCTTGGATGGAATCTGTCTAGAGGAAATAAACCTTACACACATGCATGTAAATGTCCAACATACCGATCTTTGAGGTGAATAGCTTGGTGTGGCGAACTTCCATCTAAAGGGCAACGAAGTAGAAAAGAAGTCCATCACATTGTTCTCATCTCACAACCAAGCGATCCAAATTGTTTGGTTTGTGTTTGGTTTGGTTTAGTTTTAGGCAAAGGCTAACTTTAATCGCACATAGATATCGCCATAAGTACTAAAGATCTTCTCATAGATCAACCAATGAGAATCTCAGCACAGTGCACAAACTCTGAGACACCGGAAGAATCCAAATGTTTATATACCAGAATCACACAAATGCTATATTTTCTTCTTCTTCTTCTTCTTCTTCTTCTTCTTCTTCTTCTTCTTCTTCTTCTTCTTCTTCTTCTTCTTCTTCTTCTTCTCATTCAAACGGTTTTACGCAAACAGAAAGCGTTTGTGTTAAATTCGAAATTATTGTGCGGATAAAAATGCTCCACATTCCAACAATACCCGTGTGTTTTAAATGTTGCAGCTACAGTAGTATTAATTTATTCACATCATGTGATATATAACTCTGCAGTGTGAACCTGACGGGATGCAGATAAACAAGCCAGACAATAAATCGTGTAACAATTTGTGTGTGGCTTTTGTATTTACATACTATAAATTTTTTTTTTTTTTTCTTATTATGGGTAAGTTTTCTAATAAGGGCAGCAGCCTATAGGGTATCTCATTTCGATGTTCAATTGCCGAGACAAGTGTATCGGTCTCAACGCGTATACGGGTCCTCTGAATTTCTCGGCATTGTCCGGAAGGGCTAACATCCTATCCACTACTCCGAGATCAGAAGGCAGGGTAGTAATTTTGTAAACATCTACATAGTCCACCCTATGAATCGAACCAGATCTGTTAAAACTAGGAGTTCGGGTTGTACGCTCTAAGCCACACACCCTCGTTATTTCGTACATATCGTCATCATGTGACTTACTAGCTGGCGTAGGCGTTCATGTCTCTCCACAGATCTCGGTCGTTGGTGTTCTGGATCAACTCTGCAGATGATATTTCTCATTGCTACCGTCTCAGTCCATCCAGCATCATTTTTATCGGTCTCCCTCTGCCACTTTTGACATGCCATTTCCAGTCGCCGGGTTGATTTTAATTAAATCCTTCACTTCTCATTACATGATCAAAGAATGCTGTTTGCTTCTAACGTATAGATGTATATAATGTTTACTTACATTAACATCTTCCTGGTAATCATCGTTGGTTACTCTGGCAGTCCAAGGTATTGGCAACATTAGTCTCAGGAAGCACATCTTCGTTGCTTTCAAGCTCTTCCTAATTTATTCATTCACGTTGCATGATTCACTGCCACACAGCAAAACATGTGATACGTAACATTTCGTTATTCTCTTACTGACGTTCAATGATTTTGTGTGTGTGTGTGTGTGTGTGTGTGTGTGTGTGTGTGTGTGTGTGTGTGCGCGTGTGTGTGGTAGGGGGGAGTATAAATAGACGAGAGCCGCTGCAGCGCCTTGGCCAGAATACTTGCCTGCTGGCACGGTGATAATGTGTTCGAATCTCCGTCGAGGCGCGGATGTTTAAACACTGACATAGCCTCCCAGGCCGACCCAGTATAATAAGGGCACCGGGAAATACTACGGGAAATAAAAGTGGCCAGTATGATATTGATCACATCATGTACACAATTATGGGTTTGGCATCAACGTCAAATAGGCCTCATGTAGTGGAAAATGGTAAGTTAATTTGCCTCTTTATTTAATTAGTGACGATAAGGAATGTCTATGTACGAGTATATTGGTTGTAGAGAGGCTGGTTTCATCAGAGAGGAGTTATATATCTATTAGCAATAATCTGTTACCATTATAATAGCAGCGTTAATATCCATGTACCTGATACTGTCTTGAAATGTATGACTTTCAACCACTTAAAAAAAAAAAAAAAAAAAATAACCCATCATTATATACTTCGGACCGGTGTATATCTTCTATTTGTTTTGCATCTATATATCTGTATATTTTCTGTCTTCTCTTTATATGTCTGTCTTTTTATTTTCTACCTGCTGTCTGTTTTATGTCTATCTGTCTGTCCCTCTTCTGGCTAGCTTTTCTCTATATGTCCGCTTCTCTGACACACATGTGATCTTTCCCTCTGTACCTGGATGATCTCTCTCTCCCTCTTCCCCTCTCTGTCTCTCACTCTCTCTCTCTTTCTCCCACAAACTCACCCACCCGGACATACACACCTGATTGTTTCCCTCTGTACCCGGATGATCTCCTTCTCTCTCTCTCTCTCTCTCTCTCTCTCTCTCTCTCTCTCTCTCTCTCTCTCGCATACACACAAACGGACAGGTCCCGCCAGACAGTATTGTATATTGCTGACATTTCTACTGAGTCTGGTGAGTCAGACATTTATAAATGCTCGGGTTGACACTATCACGATCACTGCAAACCGAGTTCGTAGGCAGGGGTAGTGGCTAGCATTTCCATATAAAGCATGGCGCAATTTGCAGCTCTTCGATTAGTAAACCAGTTGTCGATTTCTCTTTACAGTCGAATTACAAGAGAGACAAAATGCAGCAATTCGTAATAACAGTAACAGCACTTCTTCTTCTGCTGCTGCTACCACTGCTGCTGCTGCCGCGGCCGCTTCTTCTTCTTCTCATCCTCCTGCTTCTCCTCCTCCTCCTTTTTCTTCTTCTTCTTCTTCTTCGAGCGGGCTGACAAGCTCTTAGGCAAGGTTACTGTGGAAGGCAGACGCGCCATGGACCAGGCTGACATTCTGAATGCTTTACAAGAAGTAAGTCGTTCGATAGAACCAAGTGATGACTGAATCTACAACCATGGTCAGGTTGCGAGAACAGCAAATTAAAAGAGGTGTGGCCAAACAAGAACACTACGCAGGAAGCGAAAGAAGATTAATAAACCAACTCAGAACTGGTGTCGTTGGCCGCTACACGCTGCGGGAGTTACTGAAGAAGCGATCCGAGCACTTATGGACTGAATGGTTCGATATGCAATGAGAATGATCTGTCGACTAACTAACTAGCTCACTGCGATTTGCAACAGTGGTAGGAATGTTAACAACGCACGCGCACAACTCCAACTGTGGTAGGAATAACATATATGTGCAACTCCAACTGTGGTAGGAATGTTAACGTACGCGCACAACTAAAACTGTGTTAGAAATGTTAACGTACGCGCACAACTACAACTGTGGTAGGAATGTTAACGTAGGCGCATAACTCCAACTGTGATAGGAATGTTGACATACGCGCACAATTCCAACTGTGGTAGGAATGTTAACGTAGGCGCACAACTCCAACTTTGGTAGGAATGTTGACGTACGCGCACTGCTTGCATTCGAGACCTCTGGCTTTTTGCCATTATCCGAGAAGGCTAGGTTTCCAACCTGACTACCCAAGATTTCAGGGGAACGTACGATATCATTAGATACCAGTGGTTGTTGGGGAAATTCCCAGCCATATACTGAGACCGAACCCGGTACGTGACCTCTCAGCCATGGCTCCCCCTACTTAGATATACACTACAGTGCATGTGTATGTTCCTTATCAACCACCCAACCAACTAACCTTCCACCTAACTAACCAACCACCCAACCAATCAACTAACCTACATGCCAATCAACTAATCAATCACCGAATTAATTACCCAACTAACCAACCTCCCAACCAACTAATCAATAACCGAACTAACCATCCAACTAACCAACCTCACAATAACCAACCTTCCAACCAACTAATCAACCACCAAACTAACCAGCCAACCAACCAACAAAGTAATCGACCACCGAACTAACTATACAACCCACCTTTTCAACCTCATCTGATCAGAGATAAAATCAATATTCCCATTCCTGTATTTTGTAGGTCTAGACCTTCATTGAAAATCAAATGCTCTAGCAAATCCTGGGACACTTTAGACGCAGCCTTCCCGTGGCATAAGGAAGTTAGACAAATTCTCAAGCACTCTCCCCAAGTGGGCTCAAGCTGATAAGTTATGTTCACCATTTGTCTTTATAACACTCATACAATGCCTTGTGATATTGTTCTAGTCTTCGCGGTACGTCACTGCCATTTTCAACTCGTCCAGATATTCTGAAGATGGAATCTGAGCATCTATGAACTTTGTCTTTGTTCAATGTGGATAATGCGATTATAAACCAACCAACCAACCAGCCAACCCAGAAGCATCCCTTAATTTTATAATTACCTTCATGATGCTAACTTTTTATGTTGAAGAGTGCCTATTTACATATTTTAGTGAGGGGCAACTTTCCAAGTATAGGCTGGCAGAATGCCAATAAACTTGAATGCCAAGTTCTTCATTGGGAGACCCAGGTTTGAAACCTTGGTAAAGTGTGGATTTTTCTTCAGCGGGGATAAAAAGAAAACCCTAACCTGCACAGTTTGTGGTGACTGCACTAGCCAGGTGGCCTCAATTCCTCTGGCCCAAGACATCCTGTGTCTTACACTGCAAAGTACTATAGACAGTAAATGACAGTTTGACAGCCAGTGAACACCTTTCTATCATGTGTAAAAACACCTATTTCAATTTTTTAGTGAAAAGCTTTGTATCACGTTGAAAAGTGACAATTTAAATATTGTTGTGCAAACCTTCATATCATATTGAAGAGTGACTATTTCAGTATTTAGTGATTCATTTCTACCATTCCTAAGAGTCTATTTTAATGTTTTAGTGATCACCTTTACAAGCTGTATTCTCACCCATTAAGGTATACCATATTCATACAGTTTATTATCAGACTGTCATATTTTTGTTCCTCCACGAAGATGGACACAGGACCTTGCAGACACCTTGGGCATGAAAACACACGAGTCAGGTGAATTGGCAAGGAGTTGAGAAACTTGTATGGTGGACCATGATAATAGCCACATTCTGTAAAAGGGCTTGATGATGATGATATATGCTGTAGTCGACACACTTGCTTGTCAATGTTTGATCTGAACAAACAGGCTTCACACACAAGTCTTCCGAGGCAGCATCTAGTATTTCGTGTGACGACATATGTCACTGTAAATGGTGTGGAATATACAAAGAGTTAACAAGACAAGTGACACACGCAAATAAACTCAACTATGATACCTACATGTAATAAACGAAAAATGAGCTTTTGTTTATTCTTTTGAAGGAGCAGGGAAGTTGAAACATTGAAATAAATGAGGAATAAATTCTACAAAACATCTACAGGTCACAGTTCTGATTCTTAACGAAGAACAACTAAAATACATGCATGCATTTGTGTGAGGATAATATACTTAGAATTGTCTTTTACCAGCCAGTTCAAATTACAATATGTGCACATTTTACAAATACAGAAATCAGTAAACATGCACATTCTGATTAATTATCCTTTTAGTTCTAATCTAAATTTTAACCAGAAACAAATGCACATTATGATGTTGTCAATAAGGACAAAACAAAAAGAAGTACATTAAAAAGAGAAGAATTTTAAATTACAGATTCATGAAATAAAATCAAAAGCACTCAAGCTAATCAATCACAGTACTATCATCACAGCGTATGGTACACCTGAAATCTCACAGCCAGAAATAAGCACACTTCAGAACAAAGGAAATAAAGGAATCAATTGTCAACAATGAGACAGACGACGAGAGAGAGAGATAGAGATTTCTCTGTAAATATAAATAACAAATAGAGTTGGTTATCACAGATAGCTGAAACAGACTATACTATCAGGGTTTTTAAATTGTCTTTTGTCAGTGAATCCTTTGGCAGTGCAGTGAATGCCATGAATCTCTTCTGAGTAGGTCACATGAACATTTGAGGACAAGAGTGCAGGTTACTGACTGCACACAATCATTCCATGTGAGGTCTATAACAGCAACTCGTATATTTGCCTTAAAGAACGGTCATAGAAGGCATGGGTCCTAGAAGGAGAAGGTAAGTCAGCACGAATTTAAACATCTTTCAGACCTTGATCGAGGGGACAGATCTGAAATATGTACATATGGACAAACATACCTCATTATTATCTGATCTGTGAGATGTAATGAACAAGTTATAAATTAATAAATTCCTCATCACTGTTTGAGCAAATTTCATATACTGAAATACATATTTTGTTTTCTATTTTCAGTTTGCCTTGATAAAATACTTGACAATATGATCTGTGATAAAGCCAATACAGCCAACCAAAAAACATACCTTAATTAGTGATTATCAGGATAAGTCACTGACAATACTTTAATCACATTAATGATTTCCTAAACTATTGAAATTTCAAGACTTCAGTCTAACAGACAATGCTTTTCACATGAAAAAAAAAGTACAAAACAGAACAGTACAGCCTAAAAACATCACATGTTAATATTTATTTACAACATATTATTTCACTGCTAGTCTTATTATACCTACAACCAGACTGAATGTAATTGATTATTTCTGCTGCAGTCAGCTATTTCATTAACCCATTCTGTCCTAGAACTACATTGGCTAGTTCTGCCTCAGTCAACTCTATTCATTAAATATATTCTATCTCAAGTTTATTAGGTTAACTGACCCGTTCTTCAGTACTTATTATTTGAAAGCAATGATTGTCTGGGACAGGAAGAATGAATAAAAAACAAATAGAGAAATTCTGAAATCAGGACATAATTAAACATTTGTGCAATGAACATTTATCACCTTAAGTATTATTGCACATGGAAATAGAACAACATTCTAGAGCGGTGTTTACAATGTAAACTACAATAAGCTTGAAAATACAACATTAGTTTGTAAAATAACTTCATGTTCACAAATTCAAATTACTTTCCAAGCAGATCTATAATTTTAAAGGAGAACAAATTAAAATGTAAAAAATCAACGTAAATCAATCAAGTAAATACACCAATTGTGCTAAGTAAGTACAGACAATATACCTTATATTTATATATAACTCCAGCATTGGCATATACAATGCAATTGTAAATATTATCAAGACCTCAAAAACATAGTATGCAGAATTATGCAATGAGCAATCTTTCTCTGGTATAATGAGGCCTTAGAGGCATAAGCAGTTGTTGTTTTGTTGTGACAAGGAAGTCAGAACTGTGGCAGCAATACATAGAATATGTGCTAACTAACATGTAAGATATATCAAAATTGTGACAGTTATATGTCATTTACTCCCTATGTTGCCTACCAACTTTCTCTCTGTGTTTTCACCCTACATCTAATGTTAACGTTATATTTCATTTAATGATCTTACAAACATGCCAGAAAGCACTAATGTTGGCAGCATTGATGTGAGACCTGGAAGAGATACATTCATTCTGGCCATTCTTAAGACATCTTTATTAACTATTGAAATCCCACAAAACACACAGTGTTTGATGAGCTCTTCCCCGTGAATCTCAGTCTTAGCCAGATGTATTCTCTTGTTACATCTGGTCGAAGCACACTAAAGAAATTTGGCTTCGTCAGTGCCACTACCATTGTGTATTTAGTCCTCAGTGCCACTACTATTGAGTATTTAGTTTCTCTGACATGAATACACTCGCAAATTTTCATAGCGCTTTTTTCTATGCTAGGGCGTCTGCTGCGCAATCCTCCAGGACTGAATCCATTAAATACAAATTGGAAATATTCTTACCAGGTTGATGATATTCGATTCATCACACATTATGCGCTTCATCTAATCATTTAAGATTACAAAAAATCATATCTATTTGTGCTATCTGCAAAACATGCTCTAGAAAGTACACATATTATTAGTACTAAATGCATTGAGCATTTATTTAGTGTACAAGTTAAATGAATAACTACACTTCAAAGCAAAGATCACTAAAGCGTAGCAAAAAGTAATGAAAATAAAAATATTTGGTGGCTAAAGCTGATTCTTTGGGGTTATTTATACATTTGATTATAGAATATAGTCTTCAGGCTTGAAATCACAGTTTTTAGCATGCAAGTTCTTTGTGCGAGCACAGAAGCACTCTCTCAGCAATGTAATTTTAAGGTTTCATCTTTCTCTCATGTAGGGTATTTATACATCTGATGACAGAATAGTGTCTTCTAATTTGACACCACAGCTTTCAAACATTCAAGCACTTTTGCAAGCACATGAACACTCTCTCAATCCTTTATTTCATTTCCCTTACTGCCATGATCGAGTTTATAGAGTTGTGGATCATGGCAATCATATCATTTGAAACCATGTTCATTTCTCTTTCTCATTCACCTATGTCTTCACTGCATTCCATACTATTTCTTAAATCTGTAATTTTAATGAAGCAGATGTCATTTTATCCAAGTACACCAACAATGATCTGTTTTTTCTTATTGTTGACACAAGCAGTTGAATCATCACAATGTTCTCCTTGATATAATTACTCAGGGAAGATTAATGGAATTTTTGCATATCCTTTATATATACTCATACACCTTCATTGTATTTCTTGAAACAGCACGGGTATTTTGGACTTTTTCATTGAAGTTACTATAAAAGAATATCTACAAATTCAACATACAAAAAATGTACCTCCAAATATTAATTACACAAGAGAAAATAAAACGCACACAACACACTCACATCTATAATACGAAAGAGTAATCGCAACATGAAAAATAAGACATTTCAATTCTTTAAAATGCTGAGGATCTGCACAGACCAACATTAAACAAAAGTATTGATTGTTGCCATGTAATAACTGCACATGAAGCAAAAAATGTATAACAAAATGATGCTCTGAAACAACCAAAAATGATAGCTATATTACTTCTATTTACTTATAATTATGTTGTCTCTCTTCCTCCAGCTTTGTGCTTCTTAATGTTGGGGACATACTGCAGGCATCACTGAAATGCCAAAGGAGTAAAATAATTACTTCAATACATTTTCTATCACCATTATACAGTCACTGTTCAATCAATCAATCAGGTTCCATCTCCACAATGAAGGTTGGCTACAGTGGATCTCCAACACTGTTTGTCTCTCATCTTGATTGTGCATTTTGTCAGATTGCTATTTGTCCATCCCTTGATCTTATCTTCACACTTGTATCCCTGTCTACCTCTTACTCACTTGCCTTCAACCGTACTCTCCAGGAAGAAGTTTATAAGCATGTTATGTCTTTTAACGTGGCCAAAATATTTCAAGGAATGGTAAGGAATAATATAACAATATTTAAGAACATGACAGATTTACATGTTCAGTCATTATCTAAAAGAAAAAGTAAGAAATGAACAAAAACAAACTCTGGGCAACATTTGTCTTCAGTCTTTTATACACCAATTGAGCATGGGCCTTCAATCAATTCCCACCAAGCCTCCTGTCTTTTGCCATAACCTGCAGCTCCCTCCATTTCTTCCCAATATTATTCTGTTTCTAATTCTCATCTCCATGCATTTTTACATCTCCCCCTGTTTCTTTTGCATTGTGTGTTCCATATACATGCCTTTCTGGTTACAAGTTTTCTCGGTGAGGGTTATATCTAGCGCCAGTGTCTTTTCTTCACCTCTTGAGTCACTGGAATTTGTTTAGTTCTCTCGGTAAACTTAACATTAGTGATTCTGTCATACTATTTTAGTTTTATTTTATTAAGACATTAACTGTTAATAAATGTTTGTACTTTATTAGTAATTGTTTTAATTGTTCTCCATGTATCTGATCCATACAAAAATACTAATCTGACTTTTGAGTTAAATATTTTATATTTAGTACTAGATATAATTTACTTTTTATCGCCCACAAATTTATAGTGCTATGAAAACTCTTATTGCCTTTTATAATCTTATTTTAATATATCCATCTATTCCTATATCTGTGTCTACATTGCTACCTAAACAGGTGTATGATTCTACCTCTTAAAGTAATATTTCACCAAGGGAGATATGATGTTTCACCAAGGGAGATATGGTTATCATTTGGTTGATTAATTCTCATTATCTTTGTCTATCCCCTATACCTTCTGATGTAGATACAGTTAATGTACACAATGAACAACTGGGGTTAGAATTAAGTTGTAAGAAGACACAGATTATGGTCATCAATAGGAAGAAAGAAATACCATAATATAATATACGGGTAAATGAGAGTATTTTCAAACAAGTGAGCTGGTACAATTATCTTGGAACAGTCATAACATCTGATGGGAGGTGCCTTGAAGAAATTAGAACATGAATCGCTATGGCAAAGGTAGCCTTTTGCAAGATGAAAAACATACTGACCAATGAAAAGATGTCAATTGCAATGAGAAAAAGAGTGTTGAGGTGCTACATAGAATCTGTACTTTTGTAAGGATGTAAGACGTGGACAATAAGCAAGACAAGCTAAAAAAAAACACATCTAATGACTGTGGAAATGTGAAGAAAATGCAAAGAATACCATGGACACACTGAAAACCAATGAGCAAGTCCTACAAGAAACAAATGAAAACTGTAAACTGATTAGAGAAATTAGATGATGATGATGAAGACCGTAAACTGATCAGAGACATAGACAGTCAACATTTCATGGACACATTATAAGCAGAAATAATTTAGAGACCTTAGTGACAACTGACAAGCTTGAGGGGAAAAGAACAAGGAGAAGGCAGAGAAGCAAATATCTGAACAGCTTGGCCACGTGACATTGTCGAGACAAGAACAAAGAGCTGATCCATGACTCCAGTGATCATGCAAGATACCGCACACGCTTATTGACATGGCATATGATGATGATGGTGCATTCTAAAACCTAATATTTGTGGCCTCACATACAATGAAATGGAATATTACCAGATAGTATTTGGTTAAGAGCACAATCGCTTAAGCATTTTATTTGCCATATGTACTCACCTGTACCCCATTAATCAATTGTTGAATGTCCACATCACTAGATGACACATCTCCAATTCTAACCAGCAGTGAAAAGGTCCAGCTGTTCTCCCCACGGTCGTCTCTGACAGTGACTTTGAAGTCTCCAGAGTCAGTGGACAGGGCAGCAGGGATAGTGAAAGTAGCAGAATTTCCATTCTGACCAAAAGCGAAACGTTCTGAGTTATCAATAGGGTGTCCATCTTTGCTCCAGGACACTGAAAAAGTATAGATGGAGATAGTGACAAAACAATGCTAAATCTGCATAATCTACAGCTTTTTATTATGTGCTTGGTCTGAGCAGACAATGGCAATCTTGACCCAGATGTTGATTATATTATTATTTTGGCTCAGCTGATTAAGCTATTAATATCCTTGGTTCCCACCCCCCACCCCATACATCCTTTACAGGACATTGCAGTCAACACCAGTATTTTTCAGTTTCTGTTGATGTCTTGGCAAGTTTTATGTTCAGTAGTTTGCCACTGCTTTCTGAATGACCGGCTCACATACCCTCTGTAAGTAACCAATGCGACACGATCCACTGCCGAATCTCTAGCAGCTGTGTTTCCCACGAGAGTATACAGGATTATGAACAACGTCCTTAACCCCAACACCAGGGAGACTGATATCCATAGTAGTTATACATTATTAGGTATGCCTTCTTTTTGTCATTAGTTGTTGAATGATAAAGCAATTAACAACAACACTCTGTGACATCTTTTCTTTATGGTTCTTCACTTTGCTTTTCATGGTTACCACTCTGTTGTCATTCTTCTGGAGTTCAAGGCAAGCTATTGAAAGAAGACTGAGTAAATTAGCCATGTCACAGAACAGTGTGGGAGTTGCCATAGCGCAGCGGCTAGCATGCTTGACTTTTGGTCGACTGGCCATGGGTTTGAATTCAAATTGAGGCGGATTTTAAAAAAATAATTGGGTTTCTAGATCGACTCAACCTAAAATGGGTATTGTGGGTTTTGGGAAGTAAAGCTGGGTGGAGTTACATTGATCACCGCTTGAGTGCCGATTGGTCTATAAAAATGTGGGGTTAACATCATATGCCCAACACACCTCAAGGCATGTAAAAACAGTGTCAGAGAAAGAAGAGATAGAAAGGAAGACAGAGACAAAAAGAGAGAGAGTCACTCAAACATTGTTTGATAAATATGTCAATTACTTTCAATGTCCAGGCTTCTTTCAATGTCCAACTATGGGGGGCTGAGAGGTCTCAATGTAGGGTGTCCGCCTCGAGTGCTGGAGTTCCCGGGTTCAGGCCCCAGTGAGGACCGGTATTTATTTAAAAAATCCACCTGGACTTCCAGTAATAAAATTTCCCCTGGTCTCTGGGTAGTGAGATCGGACGCCCGTGTGTATTGTTGTGCACATAAAAAATCCCTTGGCAGTTGGAAATTGAAAAAGAGTAGTTTAACGGCGCTGCCCGGGCAAAGTTGCGAGTTAAAAATCTACCCAAAGTATTTCAGGATCCTCGCCGATGCAACAGAGTTCGTGCATTGAGCTGAGTTTCTCCAGACTCAGGTTTGAGTTAGGAGGAAAACGGAGCACTTATGGGTTAAACCGTGTGCCGTGATGTTGATCCAACGACTAAACTAAAACTAAAACTAAATGTCCAGGCTTCACAGTGAGATCTCACAATTACAAAAATCCATTTACTGAAAGGTTATATTTGGCCCATTCATCGATGGATGTGAATACTGGACATTAAATAATGACATGATGAAGAAACTGGAGACAGTAGACGTGCTTTTTGAGAAGTGTGCTGAGAATATTGAGGACAGAATCAACAATAAACACTGAAGTACTGAGAGCTGCTAGTGTTACAAGATCACTCATTAAAACTATAAGGAAAAGACAAGGGAAACGTATGGGGCTTATCAATGAAGGGATAGGACAGAGAAATTAGCCTTATGTGGGAAATACAAGGCAAGTGTGGCAAAGCAAGACAGGGAACGACATATGTCAATAACAATAATAATATCACAACACCAACTTCATCACAATATCAAACGACAAAGAAAATTTCTGAGTAATGATGGCCAATGTCTACTCCAAACAAGGCAGCTGAAGAAGAAGTGAACAGCATAGTCGTTCAGTAGGACATCAGGGTAAGATTCAGTCCTCAGTAATGGGTTATGAGTTATGAGCTAAGAACCAACATAACGCACTCAGGACATTCCCACATGCACTCTGTTCCCTCTTTCAACAGCCAGCAAAAAGTCATACTACTAATCGTTCCATTCCTACTGAATGAAAGTTTTCCTGGTCTTCCCTCTGTTTTGAGGTTCGTCTAGAACCCCTGCTGAACCCACCATATTATCCTCTCCACATACAGTTTCTCAGTCTGTTCCACCACTTTCTCCACCTGGTCCCACAAGAACAAGAACATCTCTCCCTTGTCCAGGGGTAACAGTAGTCAGTAGTGGGATTTGTCCTGATCAGCAGAGTTCTGGGACGTCAACTCATTCACACAGGAATATAAAATGTCACTGGAGAAGTTACAGTGATTTATCCTGATACTGACCAGACCACCCATTTTGTGTTTTCTTTTGTCACTAAAAGTTAGAGGCCAGTGGATCACCTTAATTGCACCAGGTTTTACCCATCAGGTTCATTTATTTTTCTGCAAGCCAGCTGTTGAAAGCATCACACAAAGCATGAACTATGTAACTCCAGCCTTGACCACAGGGGGTCTCTGGAAAAAACTGCACCCATGGTCTGAACACTGCAGCCCAATAATGAAATCACAACCTTCACGGAGCAAGGCAGAAGGCTTGAGGTGAAGTGGTCAAGCCATTAACCTCATGCTCTGGAAGCTGTGGTTTTGTTTTTGGATTGCATCGTTCTGACCATATGTGCAATTTTTTTTCCGGAGACCCCTGTGGGTCATGCACATTTCATGCTTTGTGGTTTGCTTGCAACAGGCAGCTGTCATTCTGTGGAACGAATGAACAGACTTTAGTTTTAAAATGTTCACAAACTTAGCATACAGGCCTGTCTTACATTCAGCCCTTCCAATCACTTATCTTTCATACATAAATTATCTATTGTGCATGTTACATTCAAAGAGAAAAAATTTTCAAATGAATGCTGTGAACATAACCAGTACATATTACCATGTAATGAGACAGGCAGTCAGGCAGGCAGATGGACAGACACACACAGGCAGATGGACAGACACACACAGACAGATGGACAGACACACACAGACAGATGGACAGACACACACAGGCAGATGGACAGACACACACAGGCAGATGGACAGACACACACAGGCAGATGGACAGACACACACAGGCAGATGGACAGACACACACAGACAGATGGACAGACACACACAGACAGATGGACAGACACACACAGGCAGATGGACAGACACACACAGGCAGATGGACAGACACACACAGGCAGATGGACAGACACACACAGGCAGATGGACAGACACACACAGGCAGATGGACAGACACACATACAGACCTCAAACATTTATAAACACATACATACATAATACCTACATACACACATTCATACATACATACATCATTTACACAAACTCTCACACACAGACAGACTGAGCCTTGGCCACTCAAAATAAGGGCACAATGCTGTACTATTCCTCTTGTTCTTTCTGCTTTTCCTCCTGTGTCTTTCAGAGTTAGCTTGGAGTTTTCAAAACCAGGTTGTTGTGTGGGCTGACATAAGCAGATGTCCCTTCCCCTTGCTACTCTACTCATCCATTACTTGAATGAAACACCACAAAACCAGGTAGTTGTGTTGGCTGACATAAGTTGATATTCCCTGCCTCTGTTACTCTACTCTTTCATTACGTGACTGAACCACCACATAACGAGAAGTAGATGGTAAACTTTACTAGAACACGACTACAAGTAACCAAATGGACATTGCAGCTAACGCCTTTGTCAGCACAGAAAATAAACACACGCT
The DNA here is from genome assembly GCA_963921405.1 of Cepaea hortensis. Taxonomy (NCBI): domain Eukaryota; kingdom Metazoa; phylum Mollusca; class Gastropoda; order Stylommatophora; family Helicidae; genus Cepaea; species Cepaea hortensis. The sequence continues at coordinate 44,253,916 of OY992892.1, read as the reverse complement.
AACACAACTACATGAAAACACTATGTGAAAATATAAATATAAAAGTTACTTGTCTGTATCCTTGTTATGGACTGGACACATCCTTCATGGAATCTGCGTGTATGATTCCATCAAAGTGAATGAATCAGATGAGTGGTTAAGGGGGTCAAGGGAACACAGGTGTTACTTAAGGAATAGGCAGTTGAGCAGACTGTATTGTAGTAGCAGAAGAGCAGCATAGCAGCATAGAATACTTGCAGAATCTGCCTCCTGCTGTTTCCATTGTATGTACATATAGTGTGGTATATGTGCAATACAAAGTGGGGCGATACATCATCATCATCATCAAGTGCAATTCTGATAAGCATGGGTGGTCATGTTTTGCAATCTCACATCAGGTCTGTGTACTTGCCCCTATTATGCCATGTAGTCAATCCATATTTCTCTCTTTGTCTTCTCCTTGCTCTTTTCTCATCAATTTTTGTCAGTTGTCACTAAGTTCTCAAGTTTATTTCTCCTCCTAATGTGCCACAAAAAAATCTATCTAATTTCTGTTATAAATTTACAGTGTTCTTTTGTTTCTTTTAGGACTGCCTCGTTGATTTTTTCCAGGCCATACACACTATTAATGAATTAATTATGAGTGAATAATCAGATAAACTGACCTGAAACAGAAGGGCTATCCAGACCACAGCTGAAGGTGACAGGACTGCCTTCATCCACCACGGCACTAGCGGGGAAGGTCAGGAACACAGGGACTGTGGGCTCCTCATCTGGCACTAGAGTCAAATATATTGCATAGTCTTTAGTTCCTCACATCAAGACAAACAATCATGATACTACAGGGTGTTTGTAAAGTCTCACTACACTTTGTATGTAGAACAAATTTTAAAAAAAAACATTCTTTCTTCCGTTAATAACACCATTCTATTTGGAGTGCAAAGAATTACTCCAGCAGACAACAGCTGTTCACTGCATATTGCTTCACAATGGATTGTGGAGTACATTTTTTGATATCATGTACTTCATTTTTCAAATTTGTTCTACATACAGAATGTAGTGAGACTTTATAAACACCCTGTACATGTTAAGGTTCCAGGGGTGGCAAAGTGGTCAGTGCTGGCCTGCTATGACATTGGTCTATGTTCAATATCCAGCAGAGGTAGGATGATGTTTTCTAACCAGTATGGCTCTGGAGGTGGCCCAGCCTCATAAAAATGGATGCCAGGACATTTTCAGAATTTTTTGATGTCAGTGAAGGAAGAGAAATGGCCACCCCATCTCCTTTGTTGTGGTCTAGAATCTGTGAAAGCGAAACACTTCCCACTCCAACTGCTATATTTGCTATCTGGCTACCTTTTACTATGTGTACAACTTAAATTCCTTTGAATATAAACGTTATAGATGGTTTCTAAGAATATCTTGGATACAGAAAAGAACAAATGCATCCACACAACAAGATCTGAATAGTGAAGAAGGTTGGTTACTAAAGATGATAAAACAAAGAAAATTGAAATATTAGGGTCACTTGAAACATCATGAAAGTTTGGAGAGAACAATAATGGAGGGCTATATACCCAGGAAGAGAGGAAGAGGAAGGCCATAGAGAAGATGAGTGCAGGATGTGGCAGATGATCTCCAGATGGGTGTATCAGATGCAGGATATCTTGCATATGACCAAGAAGTTTTCTGGAATGTTGTTATGGGAGCGAGGTTATGCAAAGAATATGCTACTGAATGAATGAATGAATGAATGAATGAATGAATGACAACTTCAGCAGTTTAACTCCAGCAGGTAACAGTTAAAGCATTTCTCAATATTAATTAACGCCACAGCATTTTATACAAAAAGCCTTTAACTCTTCAAGAACATAAGTGTTTTCTCATGTTTAATGCAGACTTGTTTCCTCTGAGTTGTCATATAGTGTTACATTTTAAGACTCTATTGAGTTGAGTTGAGTCAAGAGCCGACATCACAGTACTCAGGATATTCCCATATGTGTTCGGTTCTCATCTTTAACAACCAATGCAGAGTCCCAATACTTATGGTACCAGTTGAAATCTGAATATGTGTTCATCTGGCCTTTCCTGGCAGAAATGAGTGTTGGCGAGATCCTCTGGTCACTCCCTGTGTCACTCTTTCCAGGCAATGATGATGTATCTGATCCTGCACATTATGTACATGATCTCAAACAGCCTTGACCACATGTGTCTTACTGTGCACCAATACTCTACCCAGAAGTGCAGTACCCACCAATGTGTCCACCTGCTCATTTCCCAACACACCAGCATGCCCTGGGAAAAAGATCCAACATACGCTCCCTATCTTAGATTTTTAATTTGAAGCATGCCACTCTGCAAGAAGCATATATGTCTTCACCCTGCTCAACATGCTCTGTGTCCATTACAATAACAACATATGTGTACAGTTTATCCTACAGCCAGCAGAACACTGCAGTGCCTCCACCTTCTTTCTCAGACTAGATGTTGTGATATCATATGCCAGGTCCTCTTGCAATAAACACTGTCCATTAACCTTAGCTATGAACCCCCAGGCACTTCTTTTGTCTCTTAGGACAGAACCAACTGTGTAGATGATTACATGACATGGGCACAAATTGTCATGTATCAATTCCTCCCTCCCATTTGGTGCTGCCTGCTGGCCAATTCATACACTTCCGATCCAGTATAATTATGACCCTGCACAGGTTTCACATTTCTGTCATTCTGACACATCCCTCTCCCAATGTTCTCAAACATGCACACTTCTCTGATTGTGTCCTCTGCCTGAGCCATCCAGGATTTTCCTTTTATTAGCCTTAGGCCCATATCTGTGTCCAGAGCGTCATGCAGAAGATGATAGATGTCAGTTTTTTGTTCAAACTTGTTTTAATGTTTTGCATGCTTGTAAATGGAAAGGTTACATACCATAACTGGAAACAAAATTTAAAAATTACCAGCCATAAAATTTACCTTTGTCAAAAACATTTGGAAATATTGATTGACTGAAATTATTTTATGCAATCTTTCATTTGCAAACAACTAAATCATACTGCCACAAGCAACTCAATCACTGTGTAGCAAGGAACTCAATAATTGTGTAGCAAGGAACGCAATCATTGTGTAGCAAGAGAGATATCTGTGTGTGATCTATGGGAGGAGACATGGAGATATCCATCTGTCAGTGAAAACAATCCTATACCAAAACAAAAACAACCACAGTAGCAGGCTGAAGTTAGTTATTCACACAACGGTTAAACCATTCCTTTGATATCATGAAGAAAACCTACCTCCAACATACACAGTACAAGATGAAGACACTCGACCTCCTGGATTTGATGCTTGACAAGTGTATACACCTCCATCCTCTGGGAAAATCTCCACAATGATAAGCTTGTACACATCCCCCACATTTTCAAAACGGAAGTCATCGGAGGGGCTGATTTCTTTGCCATCCTTCAGCCAGTGGACTTCATCAGGTTTTCCTGCAGTTGATATTTTGTGATATTGACATTCTGAGATAGGTTAATACTCATATTTGTGTCTGAAAGAGTCATATTTAATACTAGTTTGTGAATGTAGTGTGTAAACATTAATCACAAAAATGTGTGCGCTTTATAACTACTTTTTTGAATGAAACATATGCCAGTTTTAAATATAGTGATTTCTAGAAAACCAAATTCTTGTATGGTCTATGTAAATACAGAGACCATACAAGAAACAATTATACCATACATGTGTGGGGACATTTGACTTAGACTTAGCTGAGCTAAGAGAATTGCTGAGAAGAACTGACAGCAAAATCACATGATCAGACAACTTCTCTGGACAGGCCAGTCTGATGGTGATGAAATTAAATACTGCTTGCCCAATACTGACCACGTTATCCAACATGTGCTGGCTCATTATGGGAAATATGGGTCAGATACCATATCTCCAGTATGTTGTATGTCACATAAATGGACATATTTTAAAAAGAAAACAAACACACACATATTAAATAATGTGTGATTCAAGTTTTTGGTCTTGACCAACTGCAAATGTTTGTACTGAAATCATATGTGTCTTGTGTGTCATTGTGGCCATGTGGCTAAGCCATTCTGTCTTATGCTCTGAAGGTTGTGAGTTCATGTTCTGACTATGCCATTCAGTGCAATTTTTCCTGATACCCCTTGGGTGTGTCACTGCTGGAGCTATAAAGTTTGTGCTTTGAGCGATGCTATAGCAGGCGGATTGCCATTCTCCAGAGAGAGATTGAACCATATAGGGTAAACCAGGTGCAATGAAGTTGAATCTCTCACCTTTGTATATGTCAGTACTTTTATCCATACCAATTATCATATCAGCATGTAGTAGGTCCATTACAGGTCATTTCAAAAGTGATGCCTTCCATGTGAATTACCATACCAACAAAATCTTAATCTGGAGGTAAACAAAGACAATATTCACCAGAAATCCTGCAGGAAAGGGTCACAGGGTCACCATCATTAACACTCTGACCTTGAAGAAGCTCTAAAAATCTGGGGGATTCTGAAGTTGTTCTCTTGACAGGCACAGGTGCTGCTTTCTTCTCTGAAATTACACATAATGAACAATTTATGTTACAAGGCACACATACATCTCAACACTAAAGTAATCATTTTTGTGCCCATCAAAGTCTCTCTTCTCCCATCCTCACTGCTAAGTTATGCTACCACCAGAACATTATTTATGCTAATGTATATTTTCCTTTCTTCTTGCTGTCTTCCGAGTCCATTAAAGTGTTTTCCTGCAAGAGCAATCTTCTTTCTGTTAGTCACTACTGATGATCTTGTTGATCAGAACTAACCTCACTAGCCAGCTCCGTGTGATGTAGCTTAGCTTTTTATTTAAACTTTCTGCTTAACTGCTCTCCAGATTTGATAAAATGTATGCTTTTTAAATGTTTTTTTTAAATTTCTAAGTTGTCAAGGTTGATGGCTGCAAAAACAATCTTCTGTCTATTGGTCCCTATTAATGATCTTATTAAGCAGAAATGATCTCAGTCATCAACTCCATCAAATATTGCTCCGTTTTGTGTTTAAATTGCTTGCTTATTTGCCCTCCATGTCTTGTAAAGCGTATGCCTGTGTTGTTACTGTTTGACTGACTATTTAATTAGATTTTAAATCTTGTAAACATATGCCTGTGTTGTTACTGACCATTTCATTAGATTATAAGTCACAACACTTGGGACACACCCAAAATTGGTCTCTCTCTCTCAGCAGACGTCAGTGTGTAGTGATGCTGATTGTTGCTGTATTGTACTGCTTATGAATTCACTTCTGTCATCACTGCCTGTGATCACATGTCCTACTGCTATGAGTAATGCCAACTGACATAAGTCTTAAACCTTTTTATTTCTCAATCTCTGTAACAACCTATAACATATGATGTGTATTATGTGATCTTTGTCCATCCTCAGTGCATTTTCCACCAATCTGCATAATCTAACATGACATATCAGTGATAGTATGTTTGATTTGTTGTTCATTAACATGATTTATATAACTACTAACTGTTCAGGTCTTGTAAACGTGTATATCAGTTGTGTTTTATGTTTGGCAAATGCTTTTTATGTCATATAACTTCTGTAACAGTAGTGGAGTACTGGGGTATTATTAGAATCTAGTGGGAAACAGCTACAGCACGATTGAGCATTGGGACTGAAAGCGGTGAGAGATGCTCAATCGTGACGTAGTGGGTTGTCAGGGGGCAGTCAACATCCCGCCTGAGAACTGGCAAGAAGCCATATTGTCATCATGAAGAAAATAAACAGTCTTTGAATAAAAACCCGGTCTTTGTTGGTTCTGTACTCTGTTACACTTCTACTAACAACCAAAGAAGTAGATACTTCTGAAAGGTGGAAGTTTAATGCTCTAACATATGTTGTATTATATGAGAGAAATAAATTGTCAGTATGTGAATTTATAAAATCTGAATGTATGAAAAATTGACTACTTACCTTTAACTGTAATAAAACATATTTTAGTTGTAGATTTCTATATTTAGAAGGAGACACTTCTCGAGCAGTTAGAAAACAAATTATAAGACATGTTGTTGTTTGTCCATCAAGAATGATGATGATCATTCATTTCATCCTGTGGGGTTGAAAGTATGGAGCCATGAGTTCTAGATGGCTGATAAGGCCTATTTTGGCTCGAAATATTCTTTGACCATGTGAGCAAAGAATGCTTGACGCTCCAGGAGGAGGATTTCCTGCAGTGGTTTTTCTTTCCTGCCTTTTCTTCACAGCTCTTGCAGTCCTGGTTGCTTCACAAGTGACTGCACCCTTGCGTAATAATGTACACCACAAATTTTGGTCTTTGGCAGCTGTTTCCCAACTGTCATGATGAATTCCAAAAGCTTTTAGAGAGATCATCAGAGTGTCTTTAAAGCATTTCCTCTGGCCGACTTGGGAGTGTTTACCATAATGCAGCTCGCCGTAAATTTGTTTAGGGAGCCTGTGATCTGGCATGCGAGTCAAGTGACCAGCCCAGTGAATCTGATTCTTCATTAGTAGAGTGTGGATACTGGGCATGGACTCTCTTTCTAGGACTTCAGTGTCTGGGATCTTGTCTTGCCATTTAATCTTCAATAGCTTCCTAAAGCAGACTGTGTGGAAGTGGTTAAATTTCCTAGCATGTCGCTGATAAACAGTCCAGGTTTCACAAGCATATAGCAGTGTGGATAATACAACTGCTTTGTAGACTTCCAGCTTTATTTGCAGGCTTATTCCACTTCTGTCCCACACATTCTTGTACAGTCTGCCAAAGGCTGCGCTGGCCTTGGTGGTTCTTGCATTCACTTCGTCATCAATAGTGACAACTTGTGACTCAGTGCAGCCAAGATAGGTGAATATGTCCACAACACTTAGCCTATGACCATTCACTTTAATATTCGGCACGGTGTGATTATTCCCTGGAGCTTGCTGGTACATAACTACAGTCTTCTCCAAGTTGATATTGAGCCCAAAGTTGCCACAGGCACATGAGAAAGATGAAACATTGTGATGCATGTCTGCCTCTGAGTTGGCATATAGAGTGCAATCATCAGCAAACATGAGCTTTCTGATGGTGTCGCTGTTACTTTTGATTTTAGCTTTCAGCCTTCTGAGATTGAATAACTTTCCATCCATGCGGTAGTTGATGTCTATTCCAATGTTGCTGTTCTCGAAGGCATTCGTCAACATAGCTGAAAACATGAGGCTGAACAGTGTTGGTGCCAGGAACAGCCTTGCTTCACTCCATTGGTGACAGGAATGGGCTCAGACAGCTCACCATAAGACATACAGAACATATGACATCCATTATGTAGAACTAATTTATATATCTGAATATATAACATGTAAATGTATGAGAAATGTGAAATGTTTACCTTTAACTGAAATATTAGTTTTTGTGGAAGCCACCCCAGCAGAGTTAGTGGCCTTGCACACATAATCTCCTTCGTCATCAGTGACAGATTCAGCAATCTCTAATTTTGCAACTCCATCACTGAAGCTGAGGCGAATAACATCATCACTGCTCAGAAGCTAGTGAACAGAAATGGTCTGATTATTAAGTGTCTGTTAACTTTTCAAAATGGGTATGGTAACCTTTCAAAGTGGGTGTGTTAACCTTTCAAAGTGGGTGTGTTAACCTTTCAAAGTGGGTGTGTGAACCTAACCTTTCAAAGTGGGTGTGTGAACCTAACCTTTCAAAGTGGGTGTGTTGACCTTTCAAAGTGGGTGTGTTAGCCTTTAAAAGCAGGCATGTTAGCAATGTTGATAGTGAACTGTGCTGATAATGCAATGAGCAAGGTCAGACTAGGGTCCAATGCCTGAACTCTTCACCTGCAGAAGTGAGGGAAAAACTGGCCTCTTGTTCCTCAATGATTTCAGATCAACAAAATGTGAAGACCCTATCACATCACAGATTGATAGGTGGAAACTGCTTATTTTAAATAATAAAATAACTTTCAAGGCCTTGAGGGTTTGGGGTGTAGATTTAGTGTCTGTATACTGTTTGTTCGCAGCAGACGAGCATAATCTCCGGCGGGCCTATTCTCGCTGGTCGCGAGATCCGCACAGTGGAAGTATGGGAGATTTGCTTGCAAATAGACAGGCAATATCTCCTGCGGTAGCTATGGCGGGCCTATTCCCGCTGGTCGCGGGGACCGCTATAAGTCAGGTGGGGAGTCTGACGATAGTGCACGCTTTACACAGGTCCGGACACTTGTGATTGACAGATGTGCGCGCCCTCATGGTCCGGGCTCGTACAAGGCCCTCACCTGTGGGACATGGCTGAACGCCTCTAAGCCGGGTCCCTTGGGTGTCAGGGTCTGGCCATAACTCGCCACCGGCTTCTGGTGGTGAGGTCTCGGTGGATTGACGCTGAGCCGCCAGCGTCTGCAGCCTACCTTGTGCCAGACGTATTGGTTACCCATTCCTCTGGAATACACAAGACTAGGCCGAGAGAGAGATCATGTCGTTTGGGCATCACATGATTCTCTGAAGCTCTGCCCAGACATTGTGATGGAATATTGGCCACATTCCACTCACATACTTTGGTCTGTCAAGACTGCAAGGTGTCTACTACTGTTTTTTCCCAGTCATATATCAAATAGAGGTCACCACTGTTTATAAAGGGTCATTAAAAATTATAACCACAACACAATGAAATAAATTGCTGGGCACAGTTACTAGTGCCTGTATTTTACCGGGGCTTGTAAGGGAAGCAAATAACAGTAATAGTTAACTTATGATGCATGTCATAAGAGCCAGCTAAGGAGCGTTGGTGGGAAACTATCTACCTAAATCCGTGAAAACAGCTTTAGTTGCAAATTCCAGTCAATCACAAAGTCTATACAGGGCTTGTGTGAGTTGGTTGAGGGCTTGTGTGAGTTGGTTGAGGGCTTGCATTGGTTGGCTGAGGGCTTGTGTGAGTTGGTTGAGGGCTTATAAAGTGCCTGTTTGATTCGGTTGAGGGCTTGTGTGAGTTGGTTGAGGGCTTATAAAGGACATGTGTGAGTTGGTTGAGGGCTTATAAAGAGCCTGTGTGAGTTGGTTGAGGGATTATGTTCCTTGAGGAGATGAAAGGCAGCAGAAGAACAGTTATTATAATCAACAGGCCACTGGCCAGGCCAAAGTTCAAAATGAGAAAAGCTAACCAAACAATGAATATTTATAGAATGCGTGATTCTGGTATACTAACATAAAAAAAGGGAAAGAGAATCAACTTCATTGAACCAGGTTTTTTCTCATATGGTCTGACCTCTTTCCACAGGGTGGTCTGCCAAAAGTGTTGCACAAAGCACAAACTCCGTAGAACCAGCGGTGACCCCTAGCAGTCTTTGAGAAGATTGCACTCATGAACCAAATGACGTAGCCTGGATTCAAACCCACAACCTTCGGAACACAAGAAAGGTGGCATAATCTTGTACTTCACCATGGAGACTCCCCAGGTGTACAATTATTTGGATCCTCACCGGTGCTAACAAAGTCTGTGCACTGTGCTGAGATTCTCTTTTTGTGATATTACAGAAGAAAGCTGGAGCACTTCTGAAGATATCTGTGTGCAATGAATGTGACTAAAATCACACCAAATGGCAAAAAAGAAACATGAATAGAAATGCTAAAATGATAAAAGTGTCCTAAAGAAACAAGTTACAGCAGGTTAACCCTCACCAAAATATTGTACTGCCATTATCAATGGGAAGACCTCATGAACACACAAGGGACATAATGGGTGAGATGTGATAGCATAGTAGCTAACTCATTTGTCTTCCGGGGTGCAGATGCAGAGGTTGTGGGTTCAACCCCTACACCTGTCAGCTGGACTAAAATGTTGATATCTCATCCTTGACTTGGAGACATAAATCACAAATACCTCTGAAGTTGCCTAATGGCGAGGGACACTAGTGATAGAGAGCTAATCCACACGCAAAAATCTAGTCCAGTGCAGTAAAAGTACTGGCACTTGTATGGACTATGCTTGGATACAAAGCAAGTGAACATTGAAATAAATATTGTAGAATATTCCCTATCATCAACATACAATTTAAATAAGACATTCACAAGGCCATCATGACAATAACCAAAAGAAAATAGATAAAGAGTGTTAAAGTTGTGGAAATGAGATCTTCCTTCTGGAGAAAAGCAATCCGAGATAGTTTGACTGCTACATTAACTAGTACTTGCCAGATAGTTTGACTGCTACATTAACTAGTACCTGTCCATTCTGAAACCATTCAATGTTTGGCTCAGGACTTCCTGTGACTGTGCATGAAAGAGTTATTCTTTCTCCTTCATTGACCGTGGCTGGTGACAGGGTCTTTGTGAATTTTGGTGCTTCTTCCACTGGTTTTCCTACAAAATTAAAGACCAGTTGTGATCATGAGTTTGACAAATATTGTTAAAGCATTAAAGATAAAATTTAGAATATAATAGAAACATGATGAAGAGCAAACAGTTGTAACATGAAATAGTAAAAAGGAATGAGAAGAACAACTGTAAAATAATATGTTCATCTGAGTATGTATCATTATGTGACATATCAAGCCAACAACTGTTAAGAAATGCAAGCAGGAACAGCTACATGTTCACTTTAACCAGAATTCAAAGTAATTTAAATCTTACAATGCCATATCATGGAAAATAACTTGTTTCAAGTTCCCTGAGATCAAATAATACTCAAGACAATAAATATTCTAGGGGTTGACCAGGCATCATAGAAATGGGTGCTAGAAAATTTTCGGAATTGTCTGTGAAGGAAATTAGGCGATGAATAAGGAAACTTGCCACCTCACCTCATATGTGTTATGGGCTAGAACAAGAGTAGAGAATGTCCAACCTTTAGGCCATATAAGGCTCATGAAATTATTTGGTTTGGCCCTGCGATGGCAACCACAGGCACAACTAGAAATTCAATCAATCTAGAAGCTTTTTTTCATAGTAACATGAATTTATATTATGTGAATAATGATAATACTAATAATGTAACATTTTTAGGAACAAGAAAGAAACGTCCATTATGGGATAGACAGGACACTGAGTACATAACGGGATATAAGGCACCCTGCTTTCAAAAATTAAATCATCTGAAACTAAATTTAGACTGTGGAAAGCTCAACTCGAAAAGAATAATAGAGTAATTTTCTCACTTAGGAAGGATAAAGCCTTCTACGATACATGAATATGTGATGAATGTGCAAAATTGAGACATTTAATTAAAAATTCAATGATACTAAAAGTAAACAATTGGAACTGAACATCTTTGCTCCACCATTTAATGTGGAACCAGCTGATGCGCCTGATAACCGTTTTTTTGTGTGGTGCATATCCTATTTACAAGACATCGCTGTCAACATCAGCATTTTACTGCTGTTGTTGATGTCTTGGCAAGTTTACATTCAGTAGTTTGCCATTGCTTTCTGAATGAACGGCTCCCTTACCAACACGTTAAAACCCAGCGCAACGCGGTCTGCTGCCAAATCGGTCACAGCTGTGTTTCGAACACAGGTAAATGGGCTTACGAATCGCATCCGCAAGCTCTTAGTCACAGAGACAGGCGCTTGATAACCTACAACATGTAAGCATTCAACTGCAAAGTGAAGACACACTGAAGGCCAGGTACAACAACCTCCCACTGCTTGAGTTCTATAAACATTAAATCATCAATGATGAATTCCCCACTTTGAGGAGACACATTGAAATATGCATCTGTGTTCAGAGCAACTCACTGCTGAAAGCAGTTATTTTCAAAACTTACCATCACAAAGTGCTCCAGACTGACAGACACAAACCTGGAAAAGAAGCTTAGCAACATCATCTATACCAGCTGACATCACTCGCCTCACCAAAGAGAAACAAACACTTCCAGCCATCACATTTGGACTGAGTTAATAAGATGTTTGACCACATTTAGCAGGATAGTTTTTAAGTTGCTAATTTTATATTGACCATGAATTATGTTATATATATCCATATGATCCTTGGCAGAAAAAAGATTCCCCAACCATGGCCTAGAATAAATCAAGGCTTCATACCCAACTGCAGATTCAACTATGGGACTAGTTTTACCTGTGAAAAAAACCATTACATCTAATTTCCAACAATCTGATGTACAGCATTTTGCATTTTCTTGTTTAGCTTGTACATAATATTAATGATTCTGACACAGCATTGATGACACAGTTTTCTTTCAAATTTTCAGATTGTATCCCATTCATAAAGAGTTAATGATCACTATCAATTCTTACTTGCTTTCCTTGAGGAGCGTGTAGTGTCTTCAGAATCTTCTTCTCTCTTGCTTCTCCTTACAGAAGAGCTAGTTTCCTCAAAGCTTGAAATTTCATCAATCTTAGTGCCTGACTTAGTACGTCTAATTGTGCGAGAGGTATGCTGTATATCAGTTTTAGGCTTATCAGTACTCAAATGGTCTGTGGAAACAGAAGAGATACTACTGATAATGTATGGAACCCAGGCATACAATGTGTAATCTTACTGGTTATTAAGATGGACCAAATAACATTCATGTTGTTAATGTGAATGTAAGATATATTTGCACAGACAGAGAGCTGTAGTAGCATGGTGGCTAGTATAAATTAAACGCTACATTTTACTTACAAAGGGCAGTCAAAATGTTTTGCACTTAAGTATGAAGAGTCAAGGTATACATGGAAACTGGTATGAACTTTAATCCTTCTCTAACACATTCACCACTCCAGGCAATGCACTTCTCCCATCTCTTCTTCACGTCTGATGCCTTGATTGTAGAATTTCTCCATCTGTGCCAGGAACCACTTCTTCAGTTCAATTATTAAGTTCTAGTCGTTGGAAAAATTAAATCGATGTAGCAGATTCTTCACAGTGCCATAGAAAGAGCAAACATCCTTATAAACGGTAAACATCTCATCATGAATTTGCTTCACAGACTTGCCCTGCAGGTGCTGGAATTTGACTGCACAACGAGCCTCTGTTTTGCCCATGATGTCACTTCATACACACTGGCACCAGTTTCTCAAGGACACTGTATTCCCCTGGAATTTAAAACCAAAAGTGTCTTCACAATGATACCCAGCACCCCTGCCCTGAACAATTTCTTAGTAAAGTGCAAAACTGTTTTTGACCGCACCTCATATTTTAATTCAGTGGTTCTTAAAGAGGTGATGGAAAGATGCAGGTGAGCAGTGGAATTTTCATGTGTTGTAGATTGAAAATCAAGAAACAGTCGTGCAATTCATATGTGTGTTGTATGAGGGAGCTAGGGGTGTGGTCTAAGTAGTAAAGAGGTTGTAGCCTGAAATAGTTAGGGAATCATTATTTTAAACTAATAATAGCTTGAAAGTGACTATGACCACACATATTATATTTTCTTGAACGTCTTTAATATGAAGCATGTCACTATACATTCATTGTTTGATGTAAAACAGACTAAGATATATTAAATGATATATAGATGTTAGATTTATAACAAAATATTTCCAGAATTAAATCAGAAAATATACTCTTACTGGTTCGGTAGATCACTCATTTTTAATATGTGAAGGTAACAAATCACCATGAGTTCTTATAGTACTCTTCTTTATGCAGTGAAGCCTGGTCAACTTACTCACACAAAGAGAAACGTTTAAACAGTTTTGATATGCAGTGTCTGCGAAGAATACTTGGTATTATGTGGCAAGATAAGATCACCAATACTAAAGTATTGAAAAGATTGGGTGGAGTGACAGTTTGTTTCATGCTCAGTCTTCATAGACTTAGCTAGATAGGACACATTATTCTTCTTCTTCTTCAGCGTTCCGAGCCATTGAGGTTCTTTGCTGCAGATACAATCCATCTCCATTTGTCTCTCTGGACACATTATAAGGATGGATAATGGTAGAACACCAAAGAACATATTTGTTGGTGAATTACAGATGGGTAAAAGATCTCGAGGTCAGCCTCTACTATGGTACAAAGATGTGTGTTAGTGGGTCAGCAATGATACAGGCATTGATATTGCAACTTGGGAGCATTCCACCGCTGATCATGAAAGGAAATGATCAGGAATGGAATAAAGACAAACGAGAAAATAATCGCAGATAAGTCACACACTAAGCGAACAAGACATCAGGTGGTGCGTGATGATGGAAATTACCATTTGCTCACATAAACTCATTGTGTACTACATTTATCATGCAAATTAGCCTATACAGTCATATTCGCTAACACCATTGGGTTGTAGTTATTATACCTTTGTTTGAACCACAATGTAACAAACAATCATCAGCCAAGATGGCACGGTGCCACTCACTTCAGAAATCTACCTTTTCAGAATTTGGTATCCAGAGCCAGAAAGGGGGAACTAATTCAAGCCTGCCTTTGTTGGGGATTGACCCTATGGTCACTGTGTTGAAAGGCAGGTCAAAGGTACATGTAGTCCCATAGTAGACAGTGCCACTGGGGTGTGAAGGCAGGTCAAAGGTACATGTAGTCCCATAGTAGACAGTGCCACTGGGGTGTGAAGGCAGGTCAAAGGTACATGTAGTCCCATAGCAGACAGTGCCACTGGGGTGTGAAGGCAGGTCAAAGGTACATGTAGTCCCATAGTAGACAGTGCCACTTGGGTGTAAAGGCAGGTCAAAGGTACATGTAGTCCCATAGTAGACAGTGCCACTGGGGTGTGAAGGCAGGTCAAAGATACATGTAGTCCCATAGTAGACAGTGCCACTGGGGTGTGAAGGCAGGTCAAAGATACATGTAGTCCCATAGTAGACAGTGCTATTGGGGTGTGAAGGCAGGTCAAAGATACATGCAGTCCCATAGTAGACAGTGCTACTGGGGTGTGAAGGCAGGTCAAAGATACATGTAGTCCCATAGTAGACAGTGCTACTGGTGTGTGAAGGCAGGTCAAAGGTACATGTAGTCCCATAGTAGACAGTGCTACTGGGGTGTGAAGGCAGGTCAAAGGTACATGTAGTCCCATAGTAGACAGTGCTACTGGGGTGTGAAGGCAGGTCAAAGGTACATGTAGTCCCATAGTAGACAGTGTCACTGGGTGTGAAGGCAGGTCAAAGGTACATGTAGTCCCATAGTAGACAGTGTCACTGGGGTGTGAAGGCAGGTCAAAGGTACATGTAGTCCCATAGTAGACAGTGTCACTGGGGTGTGAAGGCAGGTCAAAGGTACATGTAGTCCCATAGTAGACAGTGTCACTGGTGTGTGAAGGCAGGTCAAAGGTACATGTAGTCCCATAGTAGACAGTGTCACTGGGGTGTGAAGGCAGGTCAAAGGTACATGTAGTCCCATAGTAGACAGTGCTACTGGGGTGTGAAGGCAGGTCAAAGGTACATGTAGTCCTATAGTAGACAGTGTCACTGGGGTGTGAAGGCAGGTCAAAGGTACATGTAGTCCCATAGTAGACAGTGTCACTGGGGTGTGAAGGCAGGTCAAAGGTACATGTAGTCCCATAGTAGACAGTGTCACTGGGGTGTGAAGGCAGGTCAAAGATACATGTAGTCCCATAGTAGACAGTGCTACTGGGGTGTGAAGGCAGGTCAAAGGTACATGTAGTCCCATAGTAGACAGTGCCACTGGGGTGTGAAGGCAGATCAAAGATACATGTAGTCCCATAGTAGACAGTGCCACTGGGGTGTGAAGGCAGGTCAAAGATACATGTAGTCCCATAGTAGACAGTGCTACTGGGGTGTGAAGGCAGGTTAGGTACATGTAGTCCCATAGTAGACAGTGCCACTGGGGTGTGAAGGCAGGTCAAAGATACATGTAGTCCCATAGCAGACAGTGCCACTGGGGTGTGAAGGCAGGTCAAAGGTACATGTAGTCCCATAGTAGACAGTGCCACTGGGGTGTGAAGGCAGGTCAAAGGTACATGTAGTCCCATAGTAGACAGTGTCACTGGGGTGTGAAGGCAGGTCAAAGGTACATGTAGTCCCATAGTAGACAGTGCCACTGGGGTGTGAAGGCAGGTCAAAGGTACATGTAGTCCCATAGTAGACAGTGTCACTGGGGTGTGAAGGCAGGTCAAAGGTACATGTAGTCCCATAGTAGACAGTGCCACTGGGGTGTGAAAGCAGGTCAAAGGTACATGTAGTCCCATAGTAGACAGTGTCACTGGGGTGTGAAGGCAGGTCAAAGGTACATGTAGTCCCATAGTAGACAGTGTCACTGGGGTGTGAAGGCAGGTCAAAGGTACATGTAGTCCCATAGTAGACAGTGGCACTGGGTGTGAAGGCAGGTCAAAGGTACATGTAGTCCCATAGTAGACAGTGTCACTGGGTGTGAAGGCAGGTCAAAGGTACATGTAGTCCCATAGTAGACAGTGTCACTGGGGTGTGAAGGCAGGTCAAAGGTACATGTAGTCCCATAGTAGACAGTGTCACTGGGGTGTGAAGGCAGGTCAAAGGTACATGTAGTCCCATAGGAAGACAGTGTCACTGGGGTGTGAAGGCAGGTCAAAGGTACATGTAGTCCCATAGTAGACAGTGCTACTGGGGTGTGAAGGCAGGTCAAAGGTACATGTAGTCCCATAGTAGACAGTGTCACTGGGGTGTGAAGGCAGGTCAAAGGTACATGTAGTCCCATAGTAGACAGTGCTACTGGGGTGTGAAGGCAGGTCAAAGGTACATGTAGTCCCAAAGTAGACAGTGCCACTGGGGTGTGAAGGCAGGTCAAAGGTACATGTAGTCCCATAGTAGACAGTGTCACTGGGGTGTGAAGGCAGGTCAAAGGTACATGTAGTCCCATAGTAGACAGTGCTACTGGGGTGTGAAGGCAGGTCAAAGGTACATGTAGTCCCATAGTAGACAGTGTCACTGGGGTGTGAAGGCAGGGCAAAGGTACATGTAGTCCCATAGTAGACAGTGCTACTGGGGTGTGAAGGCAGGTCAAAGGTACATGTAGTCCCATAGTAGACAGTGTCACTGAGGTGTGAAGGCAGGTCAAAGGTACATGTAGTCCCATAGTAGACAGTGTCACTGGGGTGTGAAGGCAGGTCAAAGGTACATGTAGTCCCATAGTAGACAGTGCCACTGGGGTGTGAAGGCAGGTCAAAGGTACATGTAGTCCCATAGTAGACAGTGCCACTGGGGTGTGAAGGCAGGTCAAAGGTACATGTAGTCCCATAGTAGACAGTGTCACTGGGGTGTGAAGGCAGGTCAAAGGTACATGTAGTCCCATAGTAGACAGTGCCACTGGGGTGTGAAGGCAGGTCAAAGGTACATGTAGTCCCATAGTAGACAGTGCCACTGGGGTGTGAAGGCAGGTCAAAGGTACATGTAGTCCCAATAGTAGACAGTGTCACTGGGGTGTGAAGGCAGGTCAAAGGTACATGTAGTCCCATAGTAGACAGTGCTACTGGGGTGTGAAGGCAGGTCAAAGGTACATGTAGTCCCATAGTAGACAGTGCTACTGGGGTGTGAAGGAAGGTCAAAGGTACATGTAGTCCCATAGTAGACAGTGCTACTGGGGTGTGAAGGCAGGTCAAAGGTACATGTAGTCCCATAGTAGACAGTGCTACTGGGGTGTGAAGGCAGGTCAAAGGTACATGTAGTCCCATAGTAGACAGTGCCACTGGGGTGTGAAGGCAGGTCAAAGGTACATGTAGTCCCATAGTAGACAGTGCCACTGGGGTGTGAAGGCAGGTCAAAGATACATGTATTCCCATAGTAGACAGTGCCACTGGGGTGTGAAGGCAGGTCAAAGATACATGTAGTCCCATAGTAGACAGTGCTATTGGGGTGTGAAGGCAGGTCAAAGATACATGTAGTCCCATAGTAGACAGTGCTACTGGGGTGTGAAGGCAGGTCAAAGATACATGTAGTCCCATAGTAGACAGTGCTACTGGTGTGTGAAGGCAGGTCAAAGGTACATGTAGTCCCATAGTAGACAGTGCTACTGGGGTGTGAAGGCAGGTCAAAGGTACATGTAGTCCCATAGTAGACAGTGCTACTGGGGTGTGAAGGCAGGTCAAAGGTACATGTAGTCCCATAGTAGACAGTGTCACTGGGTGTGAAGGCAGGTCAAAGGTACATGTAGTCCCATAGTAGACAGTGTCACTGGGGTGTGAAGGCAGGTCAAAGGTACATGTAGTCCCATAGTAGACAGTGTCACTGGGTGTGAAGGCAGGTCAAAGGTACATGTAGTCCCATAGTAGACAGTGCTACTGGGGTGTGAAGGCAGGTAAAGATACATGTAGTCCCATAGTAGACAGTGCTCCTGGGGTGTGAAGGCAGGTCAAAGGTACATGTAGTCCCATAGTAGACAGTGCTACTGGGGTGTGAAGGCAGGTCAAAGGTACATGTAGTCCCATAGTAGACAGTGGCACTGGGGTGTGAAGGCAGGTCAAAGGTACATGTAGTCCCATAGTAGACAGTGTCACTGGGGTGTGAAGGCAGGTCAAAGGTACATGTAGTCCCATAGTAGACAGTGCTACTGGGGTGTGAAGGCAGGTCAAAGGTACATGTAGTCCCATAGTAGACAGTGCTACTGGGGTGTGAAGGCAGGTCAAAGGTACATGTAGTCCCATAGTAGACAGTGTCACTGGGTGTGAAGGCAGGTCAAAGGTACATGTAGTCCCATAGTAGACAGTGTCACTGGGTGTGAAGGCAGGTCAAAGGTACATGTAGTCCTATAGTAGACAGTGTCACTGGGGTGTGAAGGCAGGTCAAAGGTACATGTAGTCCCAGAGTAGACAGTGCTACTGGGGTGTGAAGGCAGGTCAAAGGTACATGTAGTCCTATAGTAGACAGTGTCACTGGGGTGTGAAGGCAGGTCAAAGGTACATGTAGTCCCATAGTAGACAGTGTCACTGGGGTGTGAAGGCAGGTCAAAGGTACATGTAGTCCCATAGTAGACAGTGTCACTGGGGTGTGAAGGCAGGTCAAAGGTACATGTAGTCCCATAGTAGACAGTGCTACTGGGGTGTGAAGGGATGTGAAGTGTTAAGTCTTGACATATTACAGGCCATGGCATATGGGTTGGAGTGACCAATTTTCTTCACCACTTTTCCTTCCTACAGAATTCCAAGAAAATATTACTGCTACCCATGCTGATGATGCTGGGTTGACCCCAGAGCTGTACTGGTAGGAAAAATAATCCTGACAACACTGGGAATTGAACCCAGCAACTGTCGTGAAAAGCAAACACACTCACCACTACGTACACACAGCTCTGAAAGGCAAGCACACCAACCATTAATCACTCATGCTCCTACAGACTCAGATGGTGATACGACTTCCTGGCAACAGTAGTGATGATAAAACTATCTGGCAACAGTAGTTATAATAAAACTATCTGGCAAGAGTAGTTATAATAAAACTATCTGGCAACAGTAGTGTTGATAAAACTATCTGGCAACAGTAGTGATGATAAAACTATCTGGCAACAGTAGTGATGATAAAACTATCTGACAACAGTAGTGATGATAAAACTATCTGGCAACAGTATTGATGATAAAACTATCTGGCAACAGTAGTGTTGATAAATCTGGCAACAGTAGTGATGATAAAACTATCTGGCAACAGTAGTGATGATAAAACTATCTGGCAACAGTAGTGATGATAAAACTATGTGGCAACAGTAGACTGCAAGTTTCACAAAAAATGGAAAAAGGTCAAGGTGGTCCAATAGTGGATGCTTTTTTATGTGTATGATGTATTGGATCTTCACATATTCTAGATCAGGAGTCATGGCAGTGCACTGGCTAGCACAATCACCTGCTGATTCAATGATCCTGGGTTCAAATTCCATCAAAGTGATTGTTGTTTTTTTAATGTGGCCATATGGCTGCAGGATTAGCCCAGTTCATAACATGAGTATCAGAAATGTTTCCAGGAAGTATAAAATACAGCTGGCATGATACTGACCACAGTAGCCGCCACATGCTAATGGGCTAGTATCATACCCCAGTATGTTACACAGCATGAAAACTGGATCTTTTTAAACTTTTGTTAGTGAGTTTGGATTGTGAGTGAGTATATGTGTATGTGAGGGGTGTGCATTTATGACTTATTGGGTGGGTGCACAGAATTTGCATAAATGATGTAGGGGTGTGTATTTGTGACTTATTGAGTGGGTGCATAGAATTTGCATAAATGATGTAGGGGTGTGTATTTGTGACTTATTGAGTGGGTGCATAGAATTTGCATAAATGATGTAGGGGTGGGTATTTGTGACTTACTGAGTGGTGCATAGAATTTGCATAAATGATGTAGGGGTGTGTATTTGTGACTTATTGAGTGGGTGCATAGAATTTGCATAAATGATGTAGGGGTGTGTATTTGTGACTTACTGAGTGGGTGCATAGAATTTGCATAAATGATGTAGGGGTGTGTATTTGTGACTTACTGAGTGGGTGCATAGAATTTGCATAAATGATGTAAGTATGTATGCAGGTACGTATGTCTGCATTTAAGCGCGCACACGTGCGTGCGTGCGTGCGTGTGTGTGTGTGTGTGTGTCTGGCTGCCTGTCTGTCTCATAACATGGTAATATATGCACTGTTTATACTCACAACATTCATTTGACAATGTTTTTCCTTATGCGAATGTAACATGCAAAATAGTTAATTGATGTAAGAAAGATGAGTGATTGGAAGGGCCAAATGTAAGACGGGCCTGCGTGACCAATCTGTGACCCTTTGAAAATAAAGTTTTTTCATTTGTTTGTTCTTTCACTAGCTAACTGAATATTCTAGGGCAAGGCATAATAGGTGAGATGTGGCAGCATGGTGGCTAACACACATGCCTTCTGGCCTGACGTTCACGTGTCCAAATCCTCAACGAGGCAGAATTTTTAGTCCAGATCGACCTGATTAAAATGATCACCAGGACATGTAATGCAAAGTAAAGGTGACTGGTGTGATATTGACCACAACACCAATCAAGTGCTGAATGGTCTATAAACATAAGGACTATCCTCCATACCCGCAGTATTCCTCAAGGTGTGGAAAAGAATCCTTTAATTAACCTACAACATAATGGTTGAGATGACTAGTTTCCTTCCTCACATCTTTCATTCCCAGACAACTGGAACCCATTTTTGGAGGCTGGATCGACCTCACAACCATACTGGTCAGAAAAGAAGTCATCACTCCACTGCTGTGGATTTAACCAGATTACAATGTCCACCTCTGGCGTGTGCGCATCTGGTTCAAGTCATGGCATAGACTGTATGGATTCTTGCTCAATTTTAAAATTGGCCACTTGAGAGTTGGTCACCTCACTCATTATGTCATGGCTTAGTATATGTGACAGCATGGCTCTTGGCTTTTCATGGGATTGCCTTAACACTGCCCCAAAATATACAAAGTGTGTGAAAGCAACACATTACCTTCCACGGTGACCTTACAACTTGTCTTACCTTCCACGGTGACCTTACAACTTGTCTCCTGCTCGCCTAAAGGATTTCTGGCAATGCAGGTGTACTTCCCTGTATCTTCTGGCAAAGCTCTAGAAATTTCCATGGTACAGATGCCATGGGAATATTGAATTGTGTAGTGGTCACCATCATGAATCTCTCTGCCATCCTTGTACCACTGAACCTGATAATTATGGGAATCATTTTTTCAGTCACACAGTTAATTAACAAGTTAAACATTTTAAACTTAACATGATCTTAATGTTTAACAGTGTTTAAACTTAACATGACCTTAATGTTTAACAGTGTTTCAAATTAACATGATCTTGATTTTGAATAATGTTTAAAATTAACAAGATCTTGATGTTGAACAGTAATTAAAATTAATATGATCTTGATGTTGAAAAATGTTTAAAATTAACATGATCTTGATGTTTAACAATGTTTAAAATTAACATGATCTTGATATTTACCAATGTTTAAAATTAACATGATCTTAACGTTTAAGAATGTTTAAATTTAACATGATCTTAATGTTTAACAGTGTTTAAAATTAATATGATCTTAATGTGTAACAATATTTAAAATCAACATGATCTTGATGTTTAACAATGTTTAAAATTAAGATGATCTTAATGTTTAACAGTGTTTAAAATTAACATGATCTTGATGTTTAACAATGTTTAAAATTAGCATTATCTTAATGTTGACCAGTGTTTAAAATTAACATGATCTTAATGTTTAAGAGTGTTAAATATTAATATGATCTTGATGTTTAACAATGTTTAAAGTTAACATGATCTTAATGTTTAACAGTGTTTAAAATTAACATGATGTTAATGTTTAACAATGTTTAAAATTAACATGATCTTGATGTTTAACAATGTTTAAAATTAACATGATATTAATGTCAATGTTTAAAATTAACAATATCTTAATGTTGAACAATGTTTAAAATTAACATAATCTTGATGATTAACAATGTTTAAAATTAACATGATCTTAATGTTTAACAATGTTTAAAATTAACATGATCTTAATGTTTAACAGTGAACAACAACAATGAGGCCTGCATCAAATGATGTCATAAAAGACAGGCCTAGACAATACATTAAGAGCCTATGGCACTACAATCAATCAATCATGTGCCATGCCGGTAAGCGTGGGCGGTCATGACTCGCCATTTCACTGGATCACCAGCGTCGTGGATCAGCTCAGTGTTCCTGTCTCGTCCATGCCATGTGGCCAAGCCATCCAGGTATTTTTGTCTCGGTCTTCCTCTTTGTCTGTTCCCTTCGATCTTGCCAGTTGTCAATAAGTTCTCCAATCCATTTCTTCTCATAACATGTCCAAAAAATTTTGACTGTCTTCGTCTAATTTCTCTAATAAGTCTACGATTTTCATTTGTCTCCTGTAGTACTTGGTCATTGGTTTTTCTATCTGTCCATGGTACTCTTTGCATTTTCCTCAGAAACCACATTTCTGTAGCCATCAAACGTTTTTCAGCTTGACTGCACATTGTCCAAGTTTCACATCCATACAAAAGAACAGGCTCTATGTACCCCCTCAACACTCTTTTTCTTGTTTCAATTGACATCTTTTTATTGGTCAGAATATTTTTCATCTTGCTAAAGGCTACTTTCGCCATGGCGATTCTTGTTCTAATCTCTTCAAGGCATCTCCCGTCAGATGTTATGACTGTTCCGAGATAATTGTATCGATTCACTTGTTGAAGAATATTCCCATTTACTTGTATATTACATTGTGGTACTTCGTTCTTCCTAGTGACGACCATAACCTGTGTCTTCTTACAATTTAATTCCAACCCCAGCTGCTCAATGTGTACAACAACCGCGTCTACTAATTGTTGTAGATCTTGTGCATTGTCTGCAATCAATACTGTATGGCACTACACCATAAAACAAATACAGGTAACAATTTTGAGAACATGCATCTTTCCTGTGACAACATATCAGTCATGGGTCACATCATTGTCGCTAAAGAAAATCAAGGATTTTGAACTGAAATGCTACAAATTCTTAGAATACCATTGATCAAGAAGAATAGAAAAATACCAACATATTACTAGATCTGAACATTAAAGAAAACAGGCTCATAAGCAACATCATGTCTCGGAAACTGAAATACTTTGGCCATATTAAATGCCACAGTGGCTTAGGAAAAGACATTTGTGGAAGGCATGGTTCCTGATGGAAGAGTCAGTGGTTGACCACATGATCGGGAACATGCTGGGCTGGCCATGAAAATACATGGAATTTGAACAGGTGAAGGATTGAGAAACTTTCTGGTGTCTAGTGTGTTGGGATGACAACAACCTTCTGCAAAGGACTTGCTACACACTCACCCACACACAGACAGATCTCTCTCTCTCTCTCTCTCTCTCTCTCTCTCTCTCTCTCTCTCTCTCACTCACCTCTCTCTCTCTCACTCACACTCTCACACACTCTCTCTCTCACTCACACTCACTCACTCTCTCTCTCTCACTCACTCACTCTCTCTTTCTCACTCACTCTCTCACTCACTCTCTCACTCACTCTCTATAATAATAATCACCCTCTAAATAATAATAACAAAACCCTAGTATAACAGCCAGGCCCGTTTTGGTAGGCCAGTATATTCCACATGGCTAACAACAAGTGTCAGACCATTATCTAATATTACTGTGTCATGTAGTTTTGATGTTTGCATTTTGCCCATGCCTTTACAATGCATATCCTTTATATTGTTGTTGTTCTCTGTTAGCCTTGAATGATGTGTGAATGAAATAATGTATGAAAGAGAGTGATAGAAGGGCAGAATGTTAGACGGGCCTGCGTGCCCAATTCTTAACCCTTTGAAAATAAAGTTTGTTTGTTCGTTCGTTCGTTCGTTCTCTCACTCACTCTCTCTCTCACTCACTCACACACACACACACACAGAGAGAGAGAGAGAGAAAGAGAGACAGAGAGAGACAGAGAGAGAGAGAGAGAGAGAGAGAGAGAGAGAGAGAGTTATGACACACTATCAACTTGTGTTTATTCTAAAAACACATTCAATATACTTTTGTATTTCATATGGGTCAGTTTCATATGTTTACACAATACAAGGGACACCATGAGACTCAATGAGTATATGGTGCCAGTTCCATATTTGTCTAGACCAACTGTAATTTCACTTCACAGATCATTTCCTAGAACTCAATGTAAGCTTGGTTGACCTGGCAGCCCATGTCAAACTTCAAAATCCCCACTGTTAGAGGGAGTCGAACACCTGATGATGGCGCCTGCAGGCAAGCATGCCAGCCACTGCAAACATCAGCTCCTCTTATTTAGCTTAAATTTACTGTTTGTTTGGCAGTACCTGTACATACTAGTGTTATATGGGTGACAGAGTGAAGATATGTGAGAAATAGTTGTTCATATAAAACAGTGGTCTACCTTTGGTGGAGGGTGAGCCTGCACACAGCAGATGAGCTTGAACTCTGAAGAAGCCTGGATTGTTCTAGGTCGAAGGTCAAAACTGAAGGTTGGACTTGCTTCTTCTTTGGGTTTTTCAAATTCTTTCTCTTCAAATACTCGTTTTCTGCAAGTACAACACAGGCAAACTTCATCTTCAAGAATAATTTGAATTAATAATAATTAATAATTAATACAGTTAAAGTTAGTTGCATATCATTTTACAGGATGTCACAGTCACCCCCAGCAAATTATTGGTTTTGCTGTTTGTAATCTCTTGGCAAGTTTATGTTCAGTAGTTTGCCATTGCTATCTGAATGACCGGCACCCATACCATTTTGTAAAAAAAAAGAACACAAGGCAGTCTGCTGCCAAATCGCCCACATCTGTATTTCGAACGTGGTATTTGGGATTATTAACTCCATCCGTAACCCTTCCGCCACGGAGCCAGCAATTAATATAGTAAAAAATAACAATTAAGTGTTATATGAAAGAGGCAACGGTCATAAGCAATGTAAAATTTACTTTGTTTTAAGCACTAAAGATATATGCAAACTAATTAACATTGACAAATGCAGATTTTGAAATTTCTTTGCTCTTAACTAAATATGTCAGCATCTGTGGCTAATGAGCAGTAGAGCAGTTTCACAATTCTGCCTGCTGTTCAAAATCAGCCATGTTGACTTCATGCTAATTTTCACAATAGTATGAGCATAGGTTTTGTTGAGAAAGCAATGACAAAATACTTAATGTAAAACTGCCTATAAAATCATAAACAACCAAAATATGCTGTCTGTTTTTGACATTCTGTGAAGGACATATAAATCTTCTTCTTCTTCAGCGTTCCGAGCCATTAAGGTTCTTTGCTACAGATACAATCCGTCTCCATTCGTCTCTCTGGTTGACCTTCTCTTGCCAGTCGTTGATTCCAAGTGCTTGTAGGTCTGTACATGTATTATCTCTCCACCGTCTTCTTGGTATTCCTCGGGGTCTACGGTCATTTATTTCCTTATAAATAACTTTTAAATTATTTAAAATTGGCTGTAAAGGATGACCTCTAGAAAGACAGACACATCATCAAGAAGTCAGAGAGGGTAACTTGACTGCATTTATCAGCTAGCAGGTTAAAATGCTGCCAAAAAAGACTTGGACAATCTGTGACAACAATAATGTGGGACTGTCAAAATTTAGTATTTCTTCTTCTTCTTCTGCGTTCATCCGGAGTTTTTTTTTCAGACGTGATTGCGTTGTGCCTGTTTACAGCAGAGCTGCGTTCTTGCGCCATTAGGCCGACACATCCGACTTCTGCGGGCATTTGTTGACCGGGTTAACCTTCCCAGGAATTTAGTATTTAATGAACATTTCAGAGAATAGCAAGCATGGATTTAATAGTCTTATGTAAAGATAAAAGCAAGGTTCAATGATATTCAAGTCATTAAAAAATTTATGTTTGAAAGCAATGATACACATCTGAATGTATTAATTTTTCTGATTTTAAAACAGTGGAATATTAAGGAAATATTTATTTAAAATACCAAAAACTGTTAAATTGGATACAGCATTTAAGCACAATGAAAAACTATATAAATCCTTCATACTAAATAAAAAATCTGGACTGTATGTTTCCTTAGTAGCTTGTGGTTTTCATCAGCTTCTTGATGGGACTGCCATTTATTTTTGTGTGCATCCATGGTGTTATTTGCATTTTTTCTCAGAAACTATATTTCTGCTGCTTTTTTTCCCTCTCACTCGCTTTGAACTAAAGGGTAGTCCAAACACATGTTACTGCTTCTAGTGCACTGGACTGATTTTTGCGTGCGGGCTAGCTTTCCCTTTTACCAGTGCCCCTCACCAAAACAAGAACCCACTCCTACTTCTGAGATACTTGTAATTTATTCCCCAAGTCAAGGACAAGAAATTAACATTTTAATCCAAATGACCGGTGTAGGGGTTGAAGCTGCTATCTTGCCATCACTACACCAGAAGTTTAAAAGCAAGTGCTCTTATCCATTCAGCCATGGTGACCTCCAGATGTCTCTTAGCTTGACCGCTTATTGCCCCTTTTCCCACACACATATATCAGTTTAGGTTCTAGGTCAAACTTTAACACATTTTTCTGACTGCGGTTGACATTTATTTTATTGGTGAGTATGTTGTCCATCTTGAAAAATGATTTTTTCCCAAATGTGATTGTTTTAATTGCATATCCTTTTTTACAGGACATCGCTGTCGACACCAGCATTTTACTACTGTTGTTGATGTTTTGGCATGTTTATGTTAAGTAGTTTGCCATTGCTTTCTGAATGACTGGCTTCCATACGAATTCGTTAAAATGCAGCGCAACGCAGTCTGCTGCCAAATCGTGCGCAGCTGTGTTTCAAACGCGGTAACCGGAATTACGAACCGCATCCATAACCCCTTCGCCACAGAGACCAGCCAAATGTGATTAGTTGTTATAACTTCTAAAAGTATTCTTCCATCTGATGTTATGACTGTTCCAACAGAGTTGAAGCAATTCACATGTTTAAGATTATTCCTATTTGCTTGGAAATTGCATCATTGTATAGTCTGAGTTATTTTGAAGTCTGCAATGCTCTATACCATTTTATAGCAATATATCAACTTAATAACTGTTTTCTAACTCACACCTAAGAAAGACAAGTTCATTATAACACCAGCAAGTTATGACTGAATCTGTAATAACAAGGTAGTTCAAATCTTCATGTCAGTTTGTATTATATTATCTAAATCTGAATTCTCCTATTCATTAGTCAATGCAGATAGATTTATATTTAACAATATACAATTAATCAGTGTAACTTTATTTTATTGTCAGAGTAATAATGAATTCTATAACTCACTTCCTCATCGGTGTTGTCTCCCGACTTGGTGTAGCTCGCTTGTCAAGTCCAGCTGTAACCAAAATAATAAACATTAATAACATTACTAAAAATAGAACGATTCTATAGTATTTTATAACGTACTACACATTATTTAAATATATGATATTTCATTATCTTTGAAAATTAACTCTGATAGACTGCTGGAGAACCAGTTTATGTAAGACCAATATTAGAAGCTAATTACTAATAAACTACAAACATTTATTAATTAGTATATGTGCAGAATAGAAAGTCTAAAATGGTATGATATAATCACCGATGTGGAACTTATGGAGAGAACAAAACAAATATCAGTGAATGAAGGAGTGATGAAAAGATGCTGGTGTTTGATATGACACACTTAGAGAAAGTCCTTTGTCTATAACCCACAGGACCTGCAAAACAGAGGGAGATTAATAATATGGGGGTAGAGGGAGGGGGGGGGGGGCGGAGAGATCTACAGGAGGTAGCAAAAGATAGGCCAGCTTTGCCTGCGTTGATGGAGGGCCTATACTTCAATGGAGGATAAAGGGAAGAAGAAAAACTCATCACAACTGTTTAGTGGTGTAAGCTGTTACTACTTGTAACTTGTTAAATATTATTGTTAAAAACACATCCTAAGCCATCAAATATCTGAGCATTTTTCTTTCACAAACTAGTTTAACTGAAATCTAAAAATATCAAACATTAATAGTAATGTTAATTGAACTTTACTTTACTCTAATATGATGTACTTAACTGTAAACAACACCATAAATGGTAGTATGAACAATAATGAAGAACACATTTACTGGTACTTACGTTGAACTGTAAGCTTGGCTCTTTCATCTTTACGACCAAATGAGTTTTCTGCTCTGACAATGTATTCTCCCTGATCATCCATTTTGACCCTAGAAACTCTCAGCTCATACTCTGAACCACTGTATTTCTGCATGTGCTTGTAGCTCTGACCAAGCACGCTATCGGTATGATACCTGATCAGAACAAAAAGGTTATTGTTAAAAACACAAATCTAACCAGTCCAGAATTTAGGCAGAAGCAGAACTAATTTGAGATTAAATCTATTTTGATTAAAACTTCAGATCTCCAAGGTTAAAATGTAGACATATGCATAACAAAAATAAATACTATAAGAATAACAGGCATAGCCCTCTTTGCTATCTGCTGAGGGAGACTGAGCACCCAGGGCAGCAGTAAAGTTTATTCTTAGTAATAATAACTGTTAAACAATGAACAAAGTAGTATACAGGGTGCTATACTAAAAAACTATAGTACAATGAACAAGTGCTTTAACAAAAAAGTAACTCTATTCTGATCATTTAAACATTTATGCAAAATTAATTGTTCATCTTCTTCTTCTTCTTCTTCTTCTTCTTCTTCTTCTTCAGCATTCCGAGCCATTGAGGTTCTTTTCTGCAGATACAAGCCGTCTCCATTCGTCTCTCTGGTGACCTTCTCTTGCCAGTTGCTGATTCCATGTGCTTGTAGGTCTGTATGTATATTATCTCTCCACCGTCTTCTTGGTCTATCTCGGGGTCTACAGTCATTTATGTCCTGAGTGTAAGCGAGTTTTGTTTCCCTATTATCTTTCATTCTTTCTATATGCCCCAGCCATTGTAGTCTATTAGCCTTCATGATACCAGTGATTAGTGGGGACTTAAACAGATCATAAATGTCTTTATTGCTTCTTCTTTTCCACTCTCCACTTTGTGTATCCCTAATGGGCCCAAAGATGCGTCTTAAGACTTTGTTCTCAAAGGTTTGTAACAAGGCTTCGTCTCCTTTAGTTGTACTCCAGGTTTCAGAGCCATACAGCACAATTGGTCTTGTATATTGTGATCTTGGTGTTACGAGATAGCGCATTTGATTTTAGCAGATGTTGTAGTGCATAGTAAATCTTATTTCCAGAGTTGATTCTAGCTTGTATTTCTTCCCTTATTGTGTTGGAGCAGTTGAAGATTGTACCCAGGTATTTGTATGTTTCCGTTCTTTTAATGGTCATATTATCTATTTGTATGTGGCCAGAATGTTTAGCCGCTCCTTCTCTTTAAATTACCATATATTCTGTCTTATCTTGTTTGATAACCAGTTTTCCTTTAAGTGAGTCAATATGTCCGAGGTCTTTTGTTCATTTTCCCCTATAATATCTATATCATCTGCATAACCAAGTAGTCTGGATGTTCCTTCAATAGCACATTCCTCTTTTGCCTTCCTTACAACTTTCTCTAGAGCCAGATTGAAAAGGAACGGTGATAGTGCATCACCCTGTTTCAAGCCAGATGTTATTTGGAAAGGGTCTGATTTCCTGCCTTTATATGTTACTATATTATAAGTATCTTCCATGCATATTCTGGTCATGTTGATTAACTTCCTTGATATTCCAAATGCCTGCATAGCATTCCATAGACTATTCCTATGGACACTATCATAAGCCTTTTTAAAATCAACAAAAATGTTATGGAGATCTCTTTTATATTCCCATTTTTTCTCGGCTATTTGTTGTAAGATAAATATCTGATCTATTGTTGATCTGTTTTGTCTAAAACCCGCCTGGTAGTCACCAAATATGTCTTCTGAATATGGTTTTAGTCTATTTAGTAATACCGCAGATAGTATCTTATAGCTTGTGGACAGTAGTGATATCCCTCTATAATTTTCACATTGGAACTTGTCTCCTTTCTTAAAGATAGGTATCAATAATGACTCTTTCCAGTCATGGGGTAATTCTTGTGTCCTCCAGATTTTTATTATCATTTCGTATAGCTTTAGATGTAATGCATGGCCACCTGCCTTTATAAATTCAGCAGCAATTCCATCAGCTCATATATTCTCGCTTCTGCTGGCGAACTATTTTTGTAGCCTCTTTATTAATTGTTCATAATGAAAGAAATACATAACTATGATCTTAACTCCCATAGTGTTTGTTCAATAAATCAATCAGGCACCATCTCCACAATGAAGGGTGGCTGCAACGGATCTACAACACTATCTGTCTCTTGCCTTGATTTTGCATTCTATCAGATTGCTGTTGTCTATCGTTTGATGTTATCTTCCCACTTGTATCGTTGACTACCTCTTGCTCGCTTGCCCTAAACCTATACTGGAAGGCAAGGTTGCCCTCAACCTTGCCTTCCAGTATAGGTTTAGGGCAAGCGAGCAAGAGGTAGACAAGTTGGAGGATAACATCAAGAGATGGACGAACATCAGCCTGACAGAATGTACAGTCAAGGTGAGAGACAGACAGTGTTGGAGATCCATTGCA
Source organism: Cepaea hortensis (assembly GCA_963921405.1). Lineage (NCBI taxonomy): Eukaryota > Metazoa > Mollusca > Gastropoda > Stylommatophora > Helicidae > Cepaea > Cepaea hortensis. The sequence continues at coordinate 44,222,983 of OY992892.1, read as the reverse complement.
GCCAACCTTCATTGTGGAGACGGCACCTGATTGATTGATTGATTGATTGATTGATTGATTGATAGTTTTTATAAGAGTGTTATGTCTTTTAACATGGCTGAAATATTTCACTTGCTTCTTTTTTATTTCTTACATCAACTCTGTTTTCCTACCCAGTTTTTCTAGAACCTCTGTAATTCATTATTCCTGTTTCCATGAAATATGACATATTCTTCTGTATATCCACATCTCCTGGGCCTCTATTTGACTTTCTAATTGCTAGTTTATTGTTCAGGTTTTCACACCATATGGTAGACAGTGAACAAAGAGACAAATCTGTATAAATTAATGGCTTTAAAGGCAAAACAACAGAATGTGTGGTACACATGAGGCATGCTCAGGACACAATAATGGACATGGATGGCTATCGTCTTTGTACGGTACATGTATTACTCAAATTATGTTACAACTTATATGGCTATTTGTATTCTCCTTTTGAGAGCAGTATCACACGTGTCCTTATTATATAATCATATTCTTTTTAAATGTTTAAAACACTATTATGTATGCCCACAACAAGAAAGTCATTTGCAACAATCTATATACATAAACATTTTAAACAGATAATTACTCAATGCACATTATAAATCTTCATATATTACACTCTATTACAAATAACTATGAATTATTATGTTTGCATATACATGTATGACTATAAACACCATCGTTATTAGAGTCATCACTGTCATCATCATCATCATCATCACCGTCAGAGCTTTAGTTTCCTTAGGTTACTAAGGATGCTCTTAAATGATTTCCATTCTGGAATGTCCCTTCAGTTGTGTTCATATCATTGTGTTCTAAGGCTTCTGTATTTATAGTTTCTACTCCAGAATTTACTTTGGTCATATGACTATTGTCTTTAATTTTAGATTTCAGATCTGGTGTCATTTTAATGTTCAGTTTACAATTTATATAAATTTATGTCCTCTTTTCAATGAAAACTTTTTTGATACATTATATGTTATAATTTGCATTTAATAACAGTTGCTCTGCACCTTGCTGCTAAAAATAAACAAAATGTACTGGTTGAAATAATAATATCTGACTAAACTGCAGCATACTGAGAGAAAAGATGATACCATTTGACATCTCATGAGTAATTCTTACCAGGTAACAATTGGTGCAGAAGCTGCTATGATTTTACAATCAAACTTAGCAACCTCGCCTTCTGCTGCTATTTGACTACGAGGTTTGCGAACAAATCTCGGAACAGCCTCTTTACGATCTAAAAATTGTAACAAACATTTTTTAATGCATACAAAACATTTTTTTTAAAGAAATAAACATTAATTTAAATAACACAAATGTATTTCGTGTCTACAATGATGATAATGCCTGTAATGATTAAATTTCAAAAAATGTATAAATTAAATGATATCACAAATTGGGAAACACATGGGATCTGGCTACTTTATAAAAATGTACCCTAAATTTGAGAAAATGTAACATTCACAAACCAATAGCAGTTTTTTTTTGACTGACTGGCACCTTGCTGTCTTGACAGATGATAGTTAGTTACACTGTTCTTCAAAAAAGGCATAATAACTACAACCCATGGCGGTAGCGAATGTGACTGATCAGACCTATATGCGCTATAAATGTTCGTCCACAATGGATGCATGTGTTATTTCCACCATCACACACCATCTTACGTCTCACATGCTCAGTATGTGACCTATCTGCAATCATTTGTTCCTTTGACCTCCATGCAACACGATCAATGGCAACTTGCTCCCAATGTGCAATAACAATGCCTGTATCAATCATGTCTCGCTTACACACATCTTTGTATCGTAGTAGAGGCCGATCCTGAGATCTTCTACCTATCTGTAATTCACCAAAATAGATGTTCTTTGGTATTCTACCATTATACCTCTCCATAGCACCAAGCCTGGGATGAATTATAGACACCATGTGTTGTTGCCCATGCAGCATGATCCTTCTCTCAGCCTGCCTAGTTTATTCCAGAGGAAAGGTAACACTAATACGTCTGGAACAAGATAAGCTGCAGAAGCTGCCAGAACAGCAAAGTAGTGCTCTAACTGTCCACCTGTCAGAGCTTCAATCCTAGACCAGTTGCCAACCAAGGCTTAGGGTCTGGTCTGACCTGTCACAACATTTAGTCTTTAGGTTGCATTTCCTCGCACCAGGATAAGGCTTGTACCATCTCTATTGCACCCCTCTGCCTAAAGTCATTGGCACAATGTGGGGTGTCGGGTTTAGTATGCGCCACCCAGCATTCAGTGTCAACAGAAAGCAGGTTCTACTGTCGTACGGTAGCTCAGTTGTATCTGACTAAGACCTGACACACTTCCCAGCTATAAACTTAAATATATATAGATCACATTGGGTTCAGGTCTAAGTTAACGTCAATTGTACAAATACTGGTTGCTGATGTATAGGGTGTATTTTTAATAACTGTGCAGTGTTTGAAAATATTGCCGGTCCAAGTTTTGTATTCATCCTATGTAAAGTTCATGCAACATAATAGGTAAATGGAAAACTTGGACTGGCAATATTTTCAAACACTGCACAGTCATTAAAAATACACCCTGTATAATACTGTCAGACAAAAGTGAAAATGTCTGCAAATTCTAGCAACAGAAAATGACAGATTGTTGAAATTGTCGGAGTCAAACTTCATAAACTTTATTTTGTTCCATATAAATGACTGTAAGTCTTCGATACTAACTTTAAGAAAGACTGGGGTTTGTTGAACACAACCACAAACAGTTTCTTTCAATAATTTATCTGTTACTTTAACTGATATAGAAAACTTTAACTGATATAGAAAACTATTACTTTAAGCAATAAATTTTTTAATTTGGCGCACAAATAAAATATTCTGCACTGCATTTTTTGGTAGTGAATATTTTTTTTAATTTAAGAGATTACAACATGTACCCTTATTTTAAATCACACAAAAAAGTCTTAATTGTTACAATAGCAGCTATCATTAGATGGAAAATAATATATTAAGAAAACACAAGTGAAAAATACACTTTCCTTGAAGTGATAAGATACCACCTGTCAAGAACCTCAGAGACTTCAGGGTGTCTAGGAAGTCTGGTACTCACACTGGTTCAGCTTGCTCTCACGGAATGTTGGATGTTAAAAGTTAGTTGCATGTCATTTACAGGACGTTGCAATCAACCCCAGCCTTTTTTTGGCTGTTTGTAATCTCTTGGCAAATTTACGTTCAGTAGTTTGCCATTGCTAATACATACAAAGAAATGGAAAAACTCCATGTAGACAATCACACATTTATTTCTCTCGCACAACGCCATATTGTGCAGAGATGTCCTCGTGCTCTCCCAGACCTGGCATCCACCACTCTGTTGGTGAGTGTACCTTGGATTATCCGACCTGCCACCCATGGTAGACTGGATCAATTCTCCTATCACCAAGGAACAAACTAATATGCCAAACAGGCTTTAATGTCCTTTTTGTCTACTTCAGCCTATGATCACCTCATCTAATCAAGAGCTCTAGCGCCTATAAAGATTCATGCTTTATCTCTAACTGTGAACATCTTTGATCTTTCTCGTCTTTCTGTACATCAATAGCAACCACCCAGGAAGCCCTTTTTACACACCTTGTTCCTAATTCTATGCTTTGTTTTCTATCATCTTGAGCTAATTAACCCATCATGCATCTTAGGTGAGCCTTTGTTTACATGTATGGTAGTCGTTAACTCTTTAACTAGTGTTGTTATTAACTCTATTTTATATATATATATATATATATATATATATATATATATATATATATATATATATATATATATATATATATATATATATATATATATATATATATAACAATGAATGTGACAGTCCCTATATCATTAAAGGCAAAAAGCTACAACAATTCTCCCGTGCTCACTGTGAAACCTACTGGGTGATAAGTGAGCCAACGAAGCATAGAGGTTATTGTGCATGCCTGCCAAGACAGTGGTCTGGGTTCAATCCCCAGCAGTACCAGGATTATTTTTCTTCTGACCAGTTTAGCTCCGGGGCTAACCCTGCCTCATAAAAATGAAAACCAGACAGTTTTCAGAATGTTCTCAGAACTGTCTGGGAAGGAAACATGATGGAGAAAGAACCAGGCCACCCTGCCTCATTATATCATGTTCTAGAACATGTGAAGGCCTAACACTTCCACACCCCAATGGCAGCATGGCGGCCGTGGGAACTTCCTGTTTTACAAGGTAACAGATACAGAGAATGACAGCTTTATTTGTAATACTAACCAAAGTAACTGTCATAGATCTGGTACTCCTGAGGCCTGTGCTTACGAAGGGAGCTGAAGTTAGCAATGCGGCCAATAGCTGGCTGGGGTGCTGGCCAGTCAGCCTAGAAAATGAATTATACACAACGGATGTTACATTCAATCCCACTGATTACATATGAAAATCTAAAGCAAGGGGATGGGTATGTATGTGTGTGTGTGTGTGTGTGTATGTGGGTGGGTGGGTGGGGGTGGGTGGGTGGGTGGGTGTGGGTGGGTGGGGGGGGGGGGCTGGTTGGATGTGTGTGTGACTGTGAATGTTCTCAAAATGTGTTGTTCTTCTTTCTTCCTAATTCATTTTGATACAAAATGTTGGCTGTATCGTGTCTGCCTACAAAGCTGTTTAAAAAGTCTAGTGATTGTTCCATTTTATGTATAGCATGATTCTGACTTAGGAAGTTGCAATGAAACAAGCTATGTATGCACTGCTCAGACACATGTGTACGTATTCTTCAGAAGCAGCAGCCAACCCTAAGTTCCTCTGCTCACTATTCCCATGTGGAGTTAGTTATAACATCTCTCGAAGACATCGTTAATGTGCATGAACAAGCTTCACTTCTAGATGCATAGTTGGGCTGGCTTCTGAGTAACATCAGTATCTGCCTGCCAAATCCATACTCTGTTGTCCTGTAACAGCCCTGCCCATGCTTCTTCCTGTTTGTAGTGGTGGATGTATTTGCCAAATGACATTTACTCTGGCACGTCTGGATGCTTACATCCAGTGAATGATGTGAAGAGCAACTTCTGAATACTGTCTATCCTTGCAGAGTGAAGACTGCCAGTTGTTATTTTCTGTAGCATGTTAACGATGAAGTCTTATTTTATTAACATATTTATGGCTGCTTGCTCTACCCATGTGAGGTAGTGCTCTGGAGGCAGTGGTGATATTCACAGACATGTTTGATATGGTTGTCTAGAAAGTAGTGCTATTCTCTTTGATTGTTTTCTCCATCCTGTGTGCTGTCTATGCCTACACTGAAGCTGAACCAAGCTAAAGTGTCCTATATAGCGTATTTTTCATCATTGAAAATGATGTGGATGTTACATGCACAATTGATGAACGAAAGATCAGTGATTGGAAGGGCTGATTGTCAAACGAACCTGTGTGAGATATTTTTGACCCATTGAAAATAAAGTTTATTTGTGCGTTCATTTCCAACTGTCACAGGATTTTTTTAATAAGTGAAGCTTGCTCATGTAACTTCCTATTTAGACTTAGAAGACAGGTGTTTGATAAGCTACTCAGGTAAAAAGAGGATAATGACCTAAATGGGTTTATCAAAGAAAGTACCCTGAGAATATTATCCTCCAATGGAACTGAGCCTAAAATTTTCAGGTTATAGGTGAATGACTTACTCTAAACGAGTGAATGAGCGAGTGGAGTAAAGAGTGAGTGAGTGGAGCGAGAGTGAGTGGAGAGAGAGTGAAAGGAGAGGAGAGGAGAGAGAGAGTGGGAGGGGGGAGAGGATGCCATATGGCGGGTACGCACCAGTAAGAAATAAGTGAAAGGAAAAAAGGGACTTTCCATAATGATCCAGAAGGACGTACCAAAATAAACAACGAACACGGAAAATCTAAGGGAAGCTTAGGAACGGACTACGTCAGACAACAACAGAAGGAGACCTTGTGTGATTCGTCTGAGGCGCGGACATATTTTCATGGAGCCCGTGTTTGTTTGGAGGTCATGATTGTGAGGAGTGCGAAGCTGGACTGGGAATTATCATGAGGAGGATTAGTCTGACAAGGAGATGATCAATATCGATTAGAAGACCCGAAAGCACAGAATACCTAGACAGCGGCTGAAATTGGAATGGCGAGATAGGCTGCGCTCCAAGGTAAAGTCGGATAGCATAGGGATATAGTCGCAGATGTTTTTGTAAATCCCGTCCCTGTGTTAGAAGGGCAATTTACTGTCTGGATGAAACCTTTGTAATTATCTAGCACACTACTAAAACGTGTGTGAGCACTTTCATTTGGAAGCGTCAGTTACTTCTTCGCATTACATTTCGACGTTTGAGCTGAGACTTTAAGTTTCTCACTATTAATTGAGCCAAGAGCTTTGAAGTTGACTTTCCATTTAATCATTGCGGGAGTTGAGTCAAGGCAGAGGAGTGAGAGTGTATTTTTTTCTTTTTAATCCACAGTATTCTAAGAATGTTCTGTAACATTTAAGCTCTGTCATAAAACTGTCATTTACTGCCAATATAGTACCTTACGGTGTATGGCAGGGGGGGTCTTTGAGCCTGAGGAATAAAGGCATCCTGGCTAGTGCAGTCGCCGCGAACTGTGCAGGTTAAGATTTTCTTTTTGCCCCCGACAGAAAAAAATCCCACACCTTACCGAGGGATCGAACCCGGGTCTCCCGAAGGAGAGTCCGGCATTGTAGCCACTCGGCCAGCTGCTCCTCACATTTAAGTTCAAAAGCTTTTATTTTATTCTTTAGTAATAGCAAATTGGTTCAGGACTCACATCTGTATGTTGCCACAGAAAAGATGCATGTTCTCAAAATTTGTTTTATTTTCTTACAGTCAATGAATATTCATTGATTCATCCACATAACTAGGATGATATAAAATGTATTGCACAACAGACAGTGCAGTAGCTACTTACATTAGTAATGGAAAATAATCAAAACAGTGCACTTCTGTGCGTGCAGTTCAGTCCTAACTGCTGAGAGCCGTGTACAATTACTATATATTTATTGGCTATGACATTTTGTACAAAGAAATACAAATCACAGTTGAACCAAATGATACACATAATTATTGAAAAGTACATTCTTACATATTTGTCTTTGATTTTCTGCCTGATCTTGTCATATCTGCTGGATGGGATTCTGTTATTCAAGTTACTGTGATCACCCTGTGGAGACAAAAGACAATTTAAGTGGAAAAACACATCTTATTACATTTACTTATTCAGTCAGTGGAGATTTGTCCGCAACAGATGAGCAATATCTCCGGCGGGCTATTCTCGCTGGTTGCGAGATCCGCACAGTGGCAGGAGGGGAGATTTGTTTGCAGCAGACGAGCAATATCTCCGGCGGGCCTATTCCCATTGGTCGCAGGATCCGCACGAGTCAGGCGGGGAGTCTGACGGTAGTACACGCTTACACAGGTCCAGACACTTGCAACTGACAGATGTACATGCCCTAAGTCCAGGCGCGTACGAGGCCCTCACCTGTGGGACTTGGCTGAATACCTCTAAGTTAAGTTCCATGGTTTTAAGGGTCTGGCCACCGCTCACCACCTGCTCATGGAGGCGAGGTCTTGGAGGTTTGACGCTGAGCCGCCAGTGTCTGCAGCCTACCTTGTTCCAGACGTATTGGTTATCCATTCCTCTGGAATAAACAAGGCAAGGCTGAGAGAGGTAACATGCAGCTTGGGCATCGCATGTTCTCTGAAACTCTGCCCAGGCATTGTGAAGGAATTTTGGCCAAATTCCAACTCACATACTTTGGTCTGTCAAGACTGCAAGGTGCCACTCACCATTAAAACGATGCAAGCAAAAGTAAAATACATGCCGTAAGTATTAAATTGTAATTCATTTGTTGAAGAACACACATTTATGTTAACGGACATACAGGCCGAAAAATAATGTCATTCAGGTTATTCAGTCAGAAGACTTATATAAAGCATTTTTGAAATCACCCCAGCATAAATATAGCCATGTGACTACCAAACCTGGTGCTTACCAAACCTGACACCCAACATTGTGCCAATGGCTTTGGAAGGAGGAGCACAATGAGGATGTTACAAGCCTTAGCCTGGTGAGAGGAAATGCAGCCTAAGACTAAATGTCACTGCAGGGCAGACCAGGCACTAAGCCTTGGGTGGCAATTGGTCTAGGATCGAAGCCCAACAGGTGGACAGCTAGAGCATTGCTTTGCTGATCCGGCAGCTTGTCTTGCTTCAGATGTGTTAGTGTTACCTTTCCTCTGGAGTAAACTAGACAGACTGAGAGAGGGATCATGGGGCATGGTCTCTGCAATTCAGCCCAAGCTTTAGTGGAATAGAGAGGTATAACTCCTTCCCTGGTCTCCACCATGGGTTGAGGATATTATGCAATATTTTTAAGCACAATGTTATACATTATCATCTGTCAAGATGGCAAGGTGCCAGTGACTACCCAGAAACATATTTTTAGAAAACTAATGTGATGGGTTTCCTTGATTTCAAACACACAAGAGATTTCAGTGCTACAAATATTTTACTGCAGGTAGCTTTTCTCATTAAAACCAAATTTTGCCAGGGCAGTGACAAATTTCAGTCTGCAAAATGAAGTCCCATATCAGGCACTGCAATTGGGGGTTTGAAGTGCTAGGCTCATGACATGAGGTAGAGTGACCAGTTTCCTTCCTCACTGTTCTTGTTTCCCAACTGAACGTAAACATTCCAAAAAGATCATAAACAGCCAAAAAAAGCTGGAGATGACTGCTTTACAAAACATAGTAAAAGATATGCAACTAACATACATTTATACAAAAACATGGGTTGCAGAGGGTCTGATATGCCAAAGTGAAAACATTATGCTGACCGACACCTCTCTTCACCTCCATATGGAGCTTCCTGGGCAGACACTAATCTGTTGACTGAAGGGAGGAGGATCAACCATGATCCCTGCTGTAATGAAGTTAGTCGAGGACTCATACTTTGCATGCTACAAAACTACGAGAGAATTTCAGCAATTTCCCCAGATGATGGTAGATAATCAACTGCCCAGTCTTGCATTCACAGTTTGGAGAACTCAATGAGAATGCGCTGAGCTTGTCTGTTGGGGTGGAACAAAGTTATAACCAGCTCAAAATTCTTCAAGTCATATAAGTCAAACATCATCATCATCAAGTGCTTTGCTAATTAGCATGGACACTGATGCTTCTCCACATCTTGCAATCTTCAACAGCATGTGATAGTTTGTGCATTGACACTCTTCTGTGCCATGGGAGAAGGCTGTCAATAATCTCTCCATGCTGTCTTCCAATATCATTCTGTCTACAAATCTTTCCAGTTGTCACACCATGTCCAGTTTTCTCTTCTTATAATGTGACCCAAAAATGATGACTACCTTTTTCCGATGTTTGTGATTAGCTGGCTTTGTGTATAAGCATCCTTCAAATCAGCATCACACTTATTTTGACTGTCTAAGGAATTTTCAATATTTGTCTGTAAAAGTACATGTGTGAGGCTTTGAGGGATGCATTTTGCTTATTTACTGTCCAAGATTGACGACCATATGATAAATCTGAGTCATGCTTCTCAAATGAATGTGAAACAACAACAACTTGCAAAAGATAAGAATAATACAGCAAGATAATTGTGACAGAACAAACACAAGGGTGCTTACTTTCAACCAAGCATGATCCAAACTGTCATGAACTGTCATGCGTTTTCTGAAGAAAGCCAAATAATATGTTAGCACATTACACATGCAATAAAGACAACATGTACTGGACCCAGTTTACTTGAATTGAGGCATAATGGACAGATGGTTCAAGTCCAATATTTTGTATAGATCCACTGACACTCGATGGTGTGTAGTCAATTTCACTCAGGCTGCCTTTAGTTCTCAAGACATTTGCTGATACCAAGTTTAGCTTGAGTCTCCCTGGGGGGCCTAGGTGATAGTGATTGAATACTAATCAAGTGTCAATTTGTCTATAAAAACATGGGACTGGCATCACACATCCAAAATGTTTCAAGGCATGTAAAAGTGTCCTTTGCATATGTTTGCTTCTCCTAAGTATTTTTAATCTTGTAATGATAGAGATAATCATCATCATCATTTGCCATGCCGATAAGCTTGGGCAGTCATGTTTTGCCATCTCACACAATCACCATAATCATGGATCAGCTGTGTGTTTTGTCTCGACCATGCCATGTGGTCACGTCACCCAAATATTTACTTCTCTGTCTTCCCCATGTTACCGTATAGCTACCGTATAACAGTAGACGGTACTACCTGGTTTCTGTTAGCGCCGAGCGTTGGGCGGCGCTTACCAAACCCGACACCCCACATTGTGCCAACGGCTTCGGGCGGAAGAGCACAATTGGGAGGGTACAAGCCTTACCCTGGTGCGAGGAAATGCAAGCTAAAGACAAAATTGTCATGGCAGGGCAGACCAGGCCCTAAGCCTTGGTTGGCGACTGGTCTAGGATCGAAGCTCCGACAGGCGGACAGTTAGAGCATTGCTTTGCTGATCCGGCAGCTTCTGCAGCTTGTCTTGTTCCAGATGTAGGGGTGTTACCTTTCCTCTGGAGTGAACTAGGCAGGCCGAGAGAGGGATCATGCTGCATGGGCAACACATGGTTTCTTTATTTCAGCCCAGGCTTTGTGCTATGGAGAGAAGAATAGTTAAAAGTTATTATGCCTTTTTAGAGCACAAACTATCGTCTGTCAAGACGGCAAGGTGCCAATGATGACGATGACTTCCCCATGTTCTTTTTCCGTTCAACCCTGCCAGTTGCAGAGATAATACCATGCCATATTTCAAGGGAAGAATGAAAATGCAGGAGGCATGGAGGCTGGGGAAAGATTATGAGTCTTATTGGTGAGTTGTAATGAAAGGACATTCTGCAAAGTCCTTGATACCTGAGTATGATATTTCAAGGGAGAAATGAACTCATTGATCAACTTATATATGATGTATTAATTAATAACTCACTTTGGATCCTTAAGAAGCAAACTTTTAATGAAGTCTTTGGCTTCTGGAGACACACCGGAAAAGGCATCATCATCAAACTCCCAATCACAGCGCCTTACATTCTGCAGTGTTTCCAGGTCATCTTCTCCAGCAAATGGTGACAGTCCACTCAGCCTATGTTACAACAATAATCAGTATCATTTAAACACAGCTCTGTTGACCTATTTCCTATATAAGAAATGGTAAACAAACTATAATACACTTCTGAATCTTCCTTCTTTTTTATTCCTTCTTGTTCTGCCTTTTATTCCCTTAATAGAGCATACACCCTCAACTAACTCATGTCAAACCCTCCTATCCTCTGCCATCTCCTGCGGCTTCCTCCATCTCCTGCCAGTATTATTCATCTCTGTATCTAATTCTCTTTTCAACGTGTTTCTAGGTCTCCTTTTATTTCTTTTTTCCCTGTGAGCTCCAGAGAACTTTCTAGTTACACCATTCTTATGTATATATCTTCAACATAATGTATTCCCTTAGTGAATTTAAACACAGAAGCCACAAACAATATGTTGCACGATTTATTGCCTGGCTTATTTTGCTGCATCTCATCAAGTGCATACTGCGCTTATTTATCATATGAAGTGAATAAATGAATAATACTTAAGCTGAAACAATTAAAACACAGTCACCTTTCTACAAGCTAACTTTTGGGAGTCAATTTCTGATTCTACCTGGTAACAGTAATTTGAAGCCAGTTGTTTACTATTATTGGTAACAGTATTCTGAATCTTACTACTTCAGGAAATACACATCATATATCAACACACAGATTACCAGAAGTGACTTGTAAAAATTGTAGAAATATTGGAATGGAATATGAACATACATTTGACTTCCTTTGGGCTTGAAGAGTCTCAACTACTGGAGGCACTCTAAGTCGACTTTGGTAAATTTGGTCTTATTTATGAGCAACTTCAAGTGTTGCATAATATAAAATAAAATACATAATTTATCCCAAAGCAGTTTTCTGCTATGGGTCTGTGATGTGGTAGCACCATCACATATTCTAGGCCTGGATGCATGTGCATGGATGAATAGGTGGCCATTCTTTCCCTCACTACCACAGACAACGAGCCCAGGCACCGAACCTGTGTCCGACTGTGCTCATGCCATTACCAGCGCAGTTCGTTATCCACTATGCTGGCGTGCCCCGTGTTGCACAGCATAATAACAGTTAATGGGGAAAGAAGACAGAACAGCAGAGAGAACAGATATGGGACAGCTTCACATCAGGGTATGGATAGCTATCAACACAAAAACTTAGTCAAGACAAGGGTCATCTTCTTCTTCTTCTGTCTTTTATCCAGTACTGGAGCATATGCCCTTGACCAACTCACACCAAGATGTCTCATATTTTGTTTTGCTATCTCCTGCAGCTCCCTCCAGGTTCTCCTCGTGTTCTCCACCTGTCACTAATTCTCATCTCACACCAAGATGTCTGATTGTTTTGCTATCTCCTGCAGCAACCTCCATGTTCTCCTCATGTTCTCCACCTGTCACTAATTCTCATCTCACACCAAGATGTCTGATTGTTTTGCTATCTCCTGCAGCAACCTCCATGTTCTCCTCATGTTCTCCACCTGTCACTAATTCTCATCTCACACCAAGATGTCTGATTGTTTTGCTATCTCCTGCAGCAACCTCCATGTTCTCCTCATGTTCTCCACCTGTCACTAATTCTCATCTCACACCAAGATGTCTGATTGTTTTGCTATCTCCTGCAGCTCCCTCCATGTTCTCCTCATGTTCTCCGCCTGTCACTAATTCTCATCTCACACCAAGATGTCTGATTGTTTTGCTATCTCCTGCAGCAACCTCCATGTTCTCCTCATGTTCTCCACCTGTCACTAATTCTCATCTCACACCAAGATGTCTGATTGTTTTGCTATCTCCTGCAGCTCCCTCCATGTTCTCCTCATGTTCTCCATCTGTCACTAATTCTCATCTCACACCAAGATGTCTGATTGTTTTGCTATCTCCTGCAGCAACTTCCATGTTCTCCTCATGTTCTCCACCTGTCACTAATTCTCATCTCACACCAAGATGTCTGATTGTTTTGCTATCTCCTGCAGCAACCTCCAGGTTCTCCTCATGTTCTCCACCTGTCACTAATTCTCATCTCACACCAAGATGTCTGATTGTTTTGCTATCTCCTGCAGCAACCTCCATGTTCTCCTCATGTTCTTCATCTGTCACTAATTCTCATCTCACACCAAGATGTCTGATTGTTTTGCTATCTCCTGCAGCTCCCTCCATGTTCTCCTCATGTTCTCCACCTGTCACTAATTCTCATCTCACACCAAGATGTCTGATTGTTTTGCTATCTCCTGCAGCAACCTCCATGTTCTCCTCATGTTCTCCACCTGTCACTAATTCTCATCTCACACCAAGATGTCTGATTGTTTTGCTATCTCCTGCAGCTCCCTCCATGTTCTCCTCATGTTCTCCATCTGTCACTAATTCTCATCTCACACCAAGATGTCTGATTGTTTTGCTATCTCCTGCAGCAACTTCCATGTTCTCCTCATGTTCTCCACCTGTCACTAATTCTCATCTCACACCAAGATGTCTGATTGTTTTGCTATCTCCTGCAGCAACCTCCAGGTTCTCCTCATGTTCTCCACCTGTCACTAATTCTCATCTCACAACAAGATGTCTGATTGTTTTGCTATCTCCTGCAGCTCCCTCCATGTTCTCCTCATGTTCTCCACCTGTCACTAATTCTCATCTCACACCAAAATGTCTCATATTTTGTTTTGCTATCTCCTGCAGCAACCTCCTGGTTCTCCTCATGTTCTCCACCTGTCACTAATTCTCATCTCACACCAAGATGTCTGATTGTTTTGCTATCTCCTGCGGCTCCCTCCAGGTTCTCCTCATGTTCTCCACCTGTCACTAATTCTCATCTCACACCAAGATGTCTGATTGTTTTGCTATCTCCTGCAGCAACCTCCATGTTCTCCTCATGTTCTTCATCTGTCACTAATTCTCATCTCACACCAAGATGTCTGATTGTTTTGCTATCTCCTGCAGCAACCTCCATGTTCTCCTCATGTTCTCCACCTGTCACTAATTCTCATCTCACACCAAGATGTCTGATTGTTTTGCTATCTCCTGCAGCTCCCTCCATGTTCTCCTCATGTTCTCCATCTGTCACTAATTCTCATCTCACACCAAGATGTCTGATTGTTTTGCTATCTCCTGCAGCAACTTCCATGTTCTCCTCATGTTCTCCACCTGTCACTAATTCTCATCTCACACCAAGATGTCTGATTGTTTTGCTATCTCCTGCAGCAACCTCCAGGTTCTCCTCATGTTCTCCACCTGTCACTAATTCTCATCTCACACCAAGATGTCTGATTGTTTTGCTATCTCCTGCAGCTCCCTCCATGTTCTCCTCATGTTCTCCACCTGTCACTAATTCTCATCTCACACCAAGATGTCTCATATTTTGTTTTGCTATCTCCTGCAGCAACCTCCTGGTTCTCCTCATGTTCTCCACCTGTCACTAATTCTCATCTCACACCAAGATGTCTGATTGTTTTGCTATCTCCTGCAGCTCCCTCCAGGTTCTCCTCATGTTCTCCACCTGTCACTAATTCTCATCTCACACCAAGATGTCTGATTGTTTTGCTATCTCCTGCAGCAACCTCCATGTTCTCCTCATGTTCTTCATCTGTCACTAATTCTCATCTCACACCAAGATGTCTGATTGTTTTGCTATCTCCTGCAGCAACCTCCATGTTCTCCTCATGTTCTCCACCTGTCACTAATTCTCATCTCACACCAAGATGTCTGATTGTTTTGCTATCTCCTGCAGCAACCTCCATGTTCTCCTCATGTTCTCCACCTGTCACTAATTCTCATCTCACACCAAGATGTCTGATTGTTTTGCTATCTCCTGCAGCAACCTCCATGTTCTCCTCATGTTCTCCACCTGTCACTAATTCTCATCTCACACCAAGATGTCTGATTGTTTTGCTATCTCCTGCAGCAACCTCCATGTTTTCCTCATGTTTTTCACCTGTCACTAATTCTCATCTCCATGTGTTTGTAGGTCTTCCTTTACTTCATGTGTCCAGTAGGCTGCTGAGAAAGGACTTTCTTGTAATACTATTGCCAGGTTTTCTCAGTGTGTGTCCTATCCAGTGCCAACTTCCTTTCTTCACCTCTTGATTTACCGGAATCTGTCTGATACTCTCCATATCAGTTTCATATCAGTGATTCTGTCATATAATGTTATTTTTGCTCTTGCGCGCTTTGAACTCAAGCATAGTCCATACATACTACTTCTAGTGGTGCTGGACTGAATTTTGCATGTGGATTAGCTTTCCCTATTACCAGTGTCCCTCGCCATCAGGCGACCCCACTCTGACTTAAGAGGTACTTATAATTTATGCCCCCTAGTCAAGGACAAGAAGCCAACATTTTAGTCCAACTGTCCAGTGTAGGGGTTGAACCCCTTACCTCGGCATCAGCACACCGGATGTTTAAGAACACTCATTCTTATCCATTTGGCCACGCTGACCTCATATAGGGTGTATTCTTAATGACTGTGTAGTGTTCGAAAATATTGCCGGTCCAAGTTTTATATTCACCCTCTGTAAAGTTCATGCAAGATAATAGGTAAATCCAAAACTTAGACTGGCAATATTTTAAAACACTGCACAGTCATTAAAAATACACCCTGTATTATTGTATTCCTTCCTTTGTTCGCAGGCCTTATAGGATAAACCCCAGTGCAATGAAGTTGATCTTCTTGTCATTAAACCCATTTAAACCTGGCAAGGTAAGAAACAACCCCCCCCCCCCCCCCCCCCAAAAAAAAAAAGATGGGGTCAACAGCATACAAGGCAATGCACAAACTAACTTACAAAACATAAGCTAAGACGCCAACAGCCCACATATCAGTGTAGAAGCCCACGGGGTCTCTGTCAACAATCTCAGGGGCAGCAAACTCTGCTGTGGCTGTGGTGACCTTGACAATTTCATCTGGGTTGAGTTTTGTGGCCAGGCCAAAGTCAATGATCTTGACACTGGAAGCTTTCTTTGTTTCACATATAATATTTTCTGGCTGTAATAGACATTCAAAAGACACATTTTTAAATAACATCCATATTCAAAATAGAATGAGAACGTAATCAGTACATTAATGCAAATAGTGTACCATTAAGATGAATGTGGATATTGTGTTCTTCTTCTGGTGCCTTGACTGAAACAATTTGAAACAAAATTACAGCAAAATAACGTATGTATTTTTTAATTTAGTTGTATCAGTGTCTGTTTGCTATTTCTATACTGACTAAAGCTCTAACCACATTGTCCACTTACTCATGTGTCATTGTATTCTTGCAAAACTTACCAATTCCACTTTCCATTTTTAATTGATTTACTCCTTGTCCAAAGCAGACATTGGTTATCTAAACCATCTAATATTCTCTGTTGTCTGAACTGTTATTAAATTGCTGCTACTAACATTACTATTTCTTCCCTAACCATGTACATCTATTCTATATACATTCTATGTAAATTCTATACACATACAGCACATTTATATACATCGATTCTACAGTTGAATAGAGGCCCTGGAGAAATGGATATAAGGAAGAATATGTTGTATTTCATGGAAACAAAAATTATCAAATACAGAGGTTCTAGAACAACTGGGAATGAAACGAGAGTTGATGAAAGAAATAAAAAAAAGACAAGTGAAATATTTTAGCCATATTAAAAGACATAATACTCTTATAAAAACCATACTGGAAGGCAAGGTTGAGGGCAAGCGAGCAAGAGGTAGACAATAATACAAATGGGAAGATATCATCAAGAGATGGACGAACATCAGTTTGACAGAATGTACAATCAGGGTGAGAGACAGACAGTTTTGGAGATCCATTGTAGCCAACCTTCATTGTGGAGACGGCACCTGATTGATTGATCGATACATCTATCTCTGTATTCCTTGGCTGCTCTTGTCTAATATTTTCTCACATAAGGTTTATAATTTAAAGCCCATATATTTGCAGTGACTGCATAACATACAAATACAAATTAGCCTAGAAAAGATAATTATCGAGGGTAGTGTACAAGGGAAGAAGAGGAAAACCACGATGAAGATGGATTCAAGATGTGACAGACAATTTACACATGACAGCAGCAGAGACGGGACATTTGGCTTATGACTGAGAAAAGGCAAAGTTCTGCAAAGGACAGGCCACTGTAAGATGATGATGAATGGCACAAGATGGGTGACAGGGTCATACCATGCTCACAGCGTTTACTGTCACGGAGAAATAAAAGGCACCCGTTGTGTGAGGCTTGGTCTACTACATCGTGGTTGAGTAAGAAACATCTTATCACTACAGGAGATTGAAACTGGACAATTGGGTTGGTAGGCCAGTGAACTAACCACTATGCTACCACAGCTTTACAATGGAAAGAGTAGTAGCAATACATTTATGGAAGCAAGTGCCATTCTGTCTTTGACTTTTCTATATTTAACAAATTTATATTTATTCAGTCTTATCTTACTATCATCAGGTTATTCAAAACAATGTACTCCCTTAGTGAATGTAGATAAAGAAGCAATAACAAACAGGTTGCACAATTTATTGCCTGGCATATTTTGCTGCATTATATATCATATGAAATGATCAGACAATTCATATTTTGGCTAATATACAAACCACACAGTCATGTATACTGTCACAAAGATAGAGCATTTGTTATCCCTATAATGGAGTGCTTTTACTGTTTGTAGCGAGAACTGTATGTTCAGAAAAATGGTGGCCGGCCTTTCGGTCGCTGGACTAACTGGGTTACCTTATGCAGTAATGTGTGGCTGCTGGTTTTCTAGTGACTGCCGCTTACATCAAAGGTGAACTGTATTTTTTGTTGCAGACATTTGTGTCTTTTTCGTGTCATTCGTACTGCGAGCGCTAACAAGTCAAGTTGCCTTATTCTGTCAAGAAGCCTGATACGCGGGAAAATGCCACGTGGAAAGTCCAACAACAAGAAACACGCTGTAGCCAAGATGTGCAGCATGGGAGCCGACAACAAGAAGAACAACATGGAGAGCCTACCTGCTAGCTGCATCAAAGAGCCTGATACTACAGATATTACTGAAGCTACCACGAGGGAAAAGATCGACAGCCCAACTCAGACAAGAATCAAGACAACAGAGAAGAAGGAGGAGAAAGACACTAGAGCCGGGAACACTGACTCAAAAACAGTCCGTTGGGTTGTCAAGCGGATCCAAGTGGAGCTGACAGATGAAGATTCTTGAAGGTGGGGCGGCTCCTCACCTACTCCAAGATACCTACAACCTTGGCAGTGGTGACGTCGGAGGGCAGCGAAATGCCGACCACAGTATCAATCAGCAAGAAAAAGCAACAGCCAGAGAGATTCATCCCTAGAGTCAATCAATGTTCAAGATGCCAGAGGGCCGGCCACAGCAGAGCAACATGTCGCAGTAAGATGGAAATCTGTCGATACTGCGCCGATCACCATGCCTTCAAGGAGTGTCCGCTGGCCAAGCTGGACATGGACTTCCGAGCACCCAACAAGAAAAGAAAGTGCGCCAACTGCCTGGGCAAACATGGAGCAAGATATCTGGGCTGTCCGTACCTGCAAAGACACAGAGACGTCTTAAAGATCGCCATTATCACAAAGACACCATTCAAGGAAGCAATGCGGAGCGGTGAGACAGCCACGGGTATAGCACAAGCTGAAAGAGATCAACTTCAAAAGCAGATAGACGAGTTGAAGAAACAAGTCAAGGCACTGCTGACGACGACTCCGACCAGCGATAATGAGAAGCTGCTGGCCGACATGAAAGAAATCCAGCACAACATCAAACAAGAGATGGAGCGCATGGCTGAGATGAAGAAGGAAATCGAGGAAATCCTACAAAAGATCAAGACCGAAAGAGAACTACTGAGCGCCAAAAGGATGCAGCACCAACCCAAACCAACAGAGGAGAGGAAACAAGATGAAGCACAACAAAACAACGTCAAAAAACTGATGAAGAGAATGCACAAAAAAGGAGACAAAAAGACGCATGATGGGACAAAGCCACAGACCAACCAGAAACAACAAGAAGAAGCCAGTAATCCAATCATGATACCTACGCAACCCGAGATGAAATCAGCAGCCTGCCAGGTAGAGGAGAGGTTCGTACGGCAGGTCGACGAAGACGAATGGAGAGAGTACGAAGAGAAGTGCACCGCTCACGTAGCTTACTGCGAAGAAAAGGCAAGGCAATCTAAAATACGATGCATGGAGTGGGAAAACAAGAAGTCCTTTTAAGCCAGACGAGCCAGGAGCCTACACAAACAAAGAAAACCACAAGAACAGATGAGCACAAAGGATAGCCGCCGACCGATCCCCCAGCTGACGTCACAGACACAAACCAACATAATCAGTCCGAGATAGGACTAACAAGACAAGAATTAGGGTGAATGAACCCACAAAAACCACGGACCTCTACAATAACTGACGCTGAGGAAGCAGGTTGAACGAGGCCGAATTTGGAATTTTTGTTTTGAAAATTGGAATTGGAATTGGAGTTGACACTCTGGCAGAAGTATTATGTATTGTATACGTGTGTGGGCTGTTGGTTTGTCGAGACTCCTGTCAGTTCCATTTCTCACATGGGGCAGTGAGCAGCATTTTGTGTGATATTCACTGGCACAGGAATGGACCATAATGGGGTGACCCTTTGCTGTGAAGTTGGAACTGCCACTAACTAAATATAATAACTTTAGATTCACTTTAAAGTCTTTTTGTCTGTACAAGATTGGCTTTAAACATCTAACGGCTGAAACTTCAGCATATTTGAGTAACTGATTATTGTTTGCCAAAAAAAAGAATAACCTTTGCTTTGTTAACTTCATGGCTGCAATTTAAAAAATGGAGTGTGATGGTCAAGGTTAGGATTTTATTGCGTGTCGACTGCACATTATTTCCTGAAGATTGATTGACTCTCTTTTCAACCCAAACTAATTTATGTTCAGTTACTTGATTTGCTAATTATAATTCCATTATACCTATTACATTTTTGGCACTCACACTAGAATTGATAAAAAATAGTTTGATTTGATGTACAGTGAGTTGAGCGGCTAAAATGTTTAGTTTATAGCTGTTTTAAGCCAATTGTATATTTGTTTCATTACATCACGCCCTCAAAGGTTAGTTGAAGAAACACTTAAAATTTGGCAATCAAGGATTCTGTGGGGATAAGTTTTGGTGGCTGGCAGTGACACTTGATGAAACCAGTTGGATACCTGGTTAGACTGCAGTCTGGTTAAGACTGCCCAATTCTTCTGCTAGTGTGTCATCGAAGCAAATCTTTCTAGCTCAGTTGAACAGGATTCGTACCAGGCCAGACTTATATTGGACTGGTGCAAAACTATTGAAGTTCAGGTGTTTATCCTCCCCCCACCACCTTTTCGGTAGACTGATCTTTGAATGGTGCCATTTTCTCAACATTGAATTAAGTAATCTAAGAACAACATTATGTCTGCAATGTGTGTTGGTTGACGCCTGCTTCTTCTTTCAAGAACCAAGTCTTTTATCACTGTGTTTTCTAAACCCCTGTGATATTTACAGCCAAAGTATCTCAGTTTCAGGGAAATTATGGTGTTTATGAGTCAGTTTTCTTCGATGTTCAGATCTTGTATATTGCCAGTATCTTTCTTCTTCTTGAAGCTTAAAAAAACTGAATTGTTTTCCTTAATGATTGCAGAATGGTACATAACTTACATTCATGTTGCCACAGAAAAGATGCATGTTGTTACAGATTTTACTTTAACTTAACTCTGGTGCATGAATTAACATTCATATAGTAACAGAAGACACAGAAGGACAGGAAAGGCTGATACATGTGACTGTAAAGCATTTACCTTGATGTCGAGATGAACAATGCTGTGTTCATGCATGTGTTTCAGGCCTTCACACACTTGTCTCATGTAGTTGATTACCTCAGCTTCTGACATCTTGTAGTCCTCTGCAGCAATTCGATCAAACAGTTCTCCACCTGATAGGCTACAGAAGGAAATTACACATCACAGATATATTCCTCATTGATACATGTCAGACATGAACGTCTTCTCTATAAAAGTGCCCTTACAAAGTATGTAATCTAAGAACATTTCAGCAATGATTGTGGCACATGGAGCAAGTAGACAAATAAATAAATGCTGAATAGCAGTACACATACAGGGAACTGCAGTAGTGTAGCGGCTAATGCATTTGCCTGCCAGCCTGGTGGGCATGTTTTTGAGTCACTATCAAAGCAGAATTTACAAACTGACTTGAGATCCTAGGTAGACCCAGCCTAAAATTGGCATCAGAAAATGTCCTGAGATTTAAAAGTGGCTGGCATGATATTGAACACATCACCTATTTAGTGTCCATTTGTGAGGCTTGACTATACACTCAATACATCTAAATGCGTTTAAAAAGGTCCTCCTTTACTTTACTACACATGGAGAAATAAGTAACCAGACACTAAATAATAAGAAAGCTATAGGTAGCCTGGAGATTTAAACTTCTAATTCCAAATGATGTTGCTGCAATTAGCATGAATGAACATTGTATCATCTGGTTATAGAACTGCGTTTTCTTCAGTGAAGCTTAGCATTCATGTGTGCATGCATGAGTGTTTAACTGAGCAGGATCCAAAATGTCCACAGCAGGTTTTGTACACACTCACTAAGCTGAATCCCTGTAAAGGTCTACAACTTGCAATTACATTAATCTTGGCACCAGGGATGTGGGGAGCTGCAGTAGCAGAGTGGCTTGCACGTGTGACTGCCAATTTGATGGTCATATGTTCAAATTCCTCTATAGCACAATGAGTACCCTAAACTACGTAATGGACTCACGAAATATGATGAGAAAGGTGAAGACACATATGCATTGGGCAGAGTGGCAGGCTTTCATTAAAAAAACTATTAAAAAAAACTAAAAAAAAAACAACAGAGCATTTGTTGGATGTTTTCCCCCAGGACATGCTAGTGTGGTGAGAAACGAGCAGGAAGACATATTGGCTGGGTCTGCACCACTTGGTGGGGTACTTGTGCATGATAAAGCAGACGTGGTCCGGGGCCCTTTGGGTCTTGTGTATAGTGCAGACCAACAGTTTGATCATCACGGCTTAGAAAGAATGATGCTGCAGGGATGACCAGAGGGTTTGATAGACACTCACAACTCTGAGGAAAGGTCAGATGGACACTTACTGGTACCATTAGTATTGGGATCTTCGCTGGCTGTTGCAGATGGAGACGGAGCACATCTGGGAAGAATGTCCCAAGTGCTGTGATATCAGTTTATGACTCTACTCAACTCAAATATGTAAACCATAGCACATACTATAAATATTCTGTCTTGGGGAGATTTTCTCATCTTGAAATGTTGCCATAGTCACGGAAAACAATGCCAATTAGCAAGGTAATTTTAGCATGTAATGTTCACATGGCACCACCAGTTTTGTTGTTGTTGGCACTATCTAAGAAGGCTTTACAATTGATCCACCATCTACAGAGAAAGAATGTGGTATCAATTGGTTTATGTCAACATTGTTCCTCAACTGGATACAAACCCTGGAAGCCTATGAATATCTCCAGCCACCTGAACACGAATCTGAATCTAATGTTGTTTTGAGCTGGGGAGACCAATGCCATAAGAAAAGAAGTTGGTTATGCTACCTAATCCAACCTTGCTCTTTTATACATGAAGTTACTAACACTCTGCTGTCCTTTAACAAATCTCTTGTACATTAAGTTACTAGCACTTTGTGGTCCTTTAATAAATCTTACAAAGGGTAACTATACTTTTGTTGCAGACTGTTTTCAGTTTATTTTCAAAGTAATGAAATGTAAAACATACAAGTTACAATGAAATTAAACCCACTTACAATTCTAGAATGAGCACCATTTCATATTTGTCCTCAAAGGCATTGTGAAGGTTGATAAGTTTGGGGTGATGCAGCTGATTCATGATGGAGATCTCATTCTTGACTGTGTACTTATCCAGGGGGTAGGGAGTGTTGATGAATTTAGCAACAAACACCCGTCCTGTGGCTTTCTCAATGCAGCGATGGACAACACCAAAGGCACCACTATGGATATAGGTTATAATACATGGCAGTTTGAAGTACTAGTTTCAGATAAATTGTCTGCAAATTGAATACCAAATAGCACTGTCAGCTAATTAAAATGTATGAAACAGGAAAGCTGACAAAGGATCCAGAATCCTTTTCGCGGCTCGTGATGAGAGCGATGTTTTGCAAGCACCTGTTTCATGATGATGAGTTGTCTTGTATGATTGCTCTATCCTGCTGTAAGCTTGCTTTGAACTGTCAGGAATAATCTCTAGTGTGACATCTTGAC
The DNA here is from genome assembly GCA_963921405.1 of Cepaea hortensis. Taxonomy (NCBI): domain Eukaryota; kingdom Metazoa; phylum Mollusca; class Gastropoda; order Stylommatophora; family Helicidae; genus Cepaea; species Cepaea hortensis. Next base: position 44,199,559 of record OY992892.1, on the reverse strand, counting down.
ATCTTACTACAAATTCTCCCATTCTCCTTACACATCAGCTTTTATTTTTGTGTCCTTATATTAATATGTTTCTTTTCAAAAGTAAAACAAATTAGGAGCACCAGAAGCATCAAGAGAGAGAGAGAGAGAGAGAGAGAGAGAGAGAGAGAGAGAGAGAGAGAGAGAGAGAGAAGAGAAAGAGAGAGAGAGAGAGAGAGAGAGAGAGATACATACATTAAAATATAACAGCAAAACTCACGTATATATGTATCTCTGTGTGTGGTTTTTAAAAAAAGAAATATATCTTTTTTATTTAATCTTTCTAATGCTCCTATAGTCTATATTATGTATATATCAGAGGGGGGGGGGGGGTGTGTGTGTGTGTGTGTGTGTGTGTGTGTGTGTGTGTGCGCGTGCGTGTGTGCGTGTGTGCGTGCATGCGTGCGTGTGTGCGTGTACATGTGTGTGTGGTGTGTGTGTGTGTGCGCATGTTTAAAAACAAAATATATGTGTGCTCGCCCGCCTGCACGCACACACACACACACACACAGAGAGAGAGAGAGAGAGAGAGAGAGAGAGAGAGAGAGAGAGAGAGAGAGAGAGAGAGAGAGAGAGAGATTAGTTAAGTTAGTTGCATATCCTTTACAGGACATGGCAGTCAACACCAGCATTTTTTGCTGTGATGATCTCTTGGCAAGTTTACGCTCAGTAGTTCGCCATTCCTTTTTGAATGACCGCACCCATACCATTTCATAAAAAACCAATGCAAGACGGTTTGCTGCCTAATCGTCTGCAGCTGTGTTTCGAACGCAGGTAAGCAAAATCACAAACTGCGTCCATAACGCCAAAGTCACGGAGCCGGCTAGATATATATATATATATGTGTGTGTGTGTGTGTGTGTGTGTGTGTGTGTGTGTGTGTGTGTGTGTGTGTGTGTGTGTGTGTGTGTGTGTGTGTGTGTGTGTGTGTGTGTGTGTGTGTGTGTGTGTGTGTGTGTGTGTGTGTGTGTGTGTGTGTGTGTGTGTGTGTGTGTGTGTGTGTGTGTGTGTGTGTGTGTGTGTGTGTGTGTGTGTGTGTTTTTTTTTTTTTTTTTTTTTTTTTTTTTTTTTTTTTTTTTCTCTATTAAGTAAATTTTGAACACTTTTACAAACCTACTGAATTGTTTTCAAAGTCTACGATTGTAGAATCACAATGTTTATATCAAACAATAAGAAAAGCAATCTATAACAAAGTAGTAATGTGAACCATGTAATGTGAAAGAAGTGGGAAGAGAGGAGGAAAAGAAGAAAAAGAAAACACTTCATTTACCAGACTTCAAGACCTAGACATTCAGTCAACTTGTAGGAAGTTGAACACAGGTTATTACATATATAATTTTTCATCTATTTTTCATCTCCCAATGAAGCCTAGGCTCATAACCAACTATGCCAATATCTTATTTACGATTGGTTTGTGTTTGCAGTTGAAACTTTCTACAGGATTAGGTACCCAATCTCACACCAACCCTCCTTAGTTGCCTCTTATGCCATGATGGGTAGGTTGCAATGTTATTATTCCATGCTTCACTTATGGGTCCAAGTAACACATGAATGATTCCATAAGAAAGATGGATATATTACCACATTACCCCTGACAGTTTGGTACATATTTAAGTAATTCACATAAGAGAGGATTGGTTGGCCGAGTGGCTAGTTTTCCTTTGGAAGACCTGGGTTGGAATCCTCAGTAGGGTGTGGATGTTTTGAATGTTGCGGGAAAAGAAAATCCTAACCTGTACAGTTCGTGGTGACTGCACTAGCCAGGTGGTCTTCATTTCTCAGGTTCAAGACCCCCCCACCCCCCGCCCTACACTCCAAGATACCATATGCAGTAGATGACAGTGACATAATACACAAATGATGTGTTCGTTGCTGTTACCAACATCAATAATTTACAAACATGCATTCATTCAGAACAGCCACTCATTCAAGGCTACGTGTCCAATTAAAATTTGACACCCAAACAAATATAATCACAAATGCCTACCTGCCCAACTCTTCAAGGATGTCATAATAGTCATACACACTTCCTTGCTTGACTTCCACTGGCTGGGGCACATACTTCTTCCAAATGTCTTCATCTTGTGATGTAAAAACCAATACATTTTACCAATGTATGTATACAGCATAAGAGGAATATTAGAAGATAAGTTGGAATGAAATACTGAAGGTTTTTTTATTATAGAGAAAGTAAGCAATAATGAAATCAAGGAACAGCTTTTATAATTAATTTTCAAAAACAGCCATTTGAGTCACTCTCTGAGGATCCTGCTTCCACGCCTTCATACTCCCACTGGGGATATGCTGCTAGGTACTTGATTCAGTTTTTCTTGGCGCTCGCTCGTTTTGAACTCAAGTGTAGACCATAAACACTACATTTAGTAGCACTGGACTGCGTGTGGATTAGGTTTCCCTATTACCAGTGTCCCTTGCCATTAGGCAAACCCACTTTACTGAAAATTTTACTGGTGCTTATTTGACGGGGCACTGCCCGCTCATGTTGTCACAAAAAAAAAATCCCACTTCAAGGATTTAAACCTAGGACCACTGAGGAGGCAGGCTAGTGCACTGGCCACTTTGCTATTGTGACTCCTACAGCTATCCCATCACACTTATGTAATACTCAAAAATGGAGAATTTGATTTAGCAAACAAAAAGACAGATAAAGAACCTTTTTACATGCTTTGAGGCACAAGTGGCATATGGTGCTAAACTCATATTTTTATAGATCAATTGATGCTGAAGTTGTGATCTGATGAATACCACACTGGCTGCCTAGTCTTTCTCAAGTTATTGCCTGGAACCCACTTTAAGTTTTAAGCTGGGTTGACATAAAAATGCTTCAATCGCTACACATCTCTACATTTGTAAACTGCCTGCTCATCTGCTGCTGTCAACAGATGTTTAACACTAGTTATGATAATGAGCTAGTAAAAGGAAAGCCTAGTTAATAGCTTTTGGGATAAGAGACTTTTGGTTATGTAATAAATTTTTTTTTTGTGTTTACAAAACGGTTACTGTTCATTACATATTTTCAGATAATGCTGACATTTGCAGTCACATAAAGAGCAATTCAATATAGATATATTTCTAGAGATTTCCCACTATCTTCTTTAGACTCCATGAATTATAAATACATAGTCCTTGGCAAGGAATGGGTTTTTGTTAATAAATGGAGATGTTGCTTTGCTATTAACAATGTTAAAGTTTGTGGTAAAGTCACCAGTGCTGCTTCTGCTTCTTCAGAAAAATTGTATAATGTGCTGGCACAAATTATAAAATAAATGACAGTATTTAATATAGTATGCTTTTCATTTGAGTAAAAAATTATGCTGTGCTGATGTCAATAAATAATACACTAAAGGAAAGTAAATAAATATGTAACTGGCATCATCAACTGATCTACACTGATGTACTTGTCAAGGTGGAGATCAGAGCATCTAAGGACGTGCCCAGAAAGCACTGAAGATAATCTTTGAACAACTGATAACAGGTGTAATATTTCTGCCTTTTGACCTAGGGTGTCCAGTTTCAGCTAGAAACTGTATTCATGTTTGCCTTCCTTAGTCTTTAGCTTCTTATGGGAGTCTCCATGGCGAAGTGGTCAAGCCGTCTGACTCGGGCTTCGAAGGTTGTGGGTTCGATTCCGGGCCGCGCCCTTCAGTTCATGAGTGCATTTTTTAGACTCCTGAAGGTCATCGCTGGAGCTACGGAGCTCATGCTTTGTGCGGCACTTTCCACACTGTGGAAAGAGACTGAGCCATATGGGATAACAACCCGGTGCAAGGAAGTCAACTCTGTCAACTTTTAAGCGACTTTTGTTTTTCTTTAGCTTCTAGAACACTTGCAATAGAACAGGTGGAATGAAATCAAGAGTTATCGTCTCCTCGATGAACTGCTGCCCATAGCTTATGAGTTTTAACAGATTCAATGCCAAACACGAAGTGGGTTTGGACCCAGCATGGTACACAATCAAATGAACATGTATTATCATGTAAATTTCTATTCACCGAGCATGGAAATTGTGGAAGATGCCATGAAACAAAACAAATAACATGATGACACCTAGTATGGTATTATATCATCCTTCTGTCCACATGGGAGGCCACATTTCGTGATATATATATACTTCAACACCGAATCAGTTAATATTTATATCTTTCAGCCCTTATCCTAACAGTATACACAATTCAGAAATCAGAAGGCCTGGAGTTACCAATACTGGAGCTGACCTTTTGTTGTCAGAGGTTATAAATGTGTTGGGAGCATTTAAACAGATGAGAGCACATTCTAAACTTCACCTTCAACAACTTCACCTTCTACAATGTCAAAAATCTGGACCATAAAAGGAGAAGAGAGGTAACTTGGTCACACTGAGCTCAGCTGATGGAACAATTATATAATGATGTAAGAAACCCAATAGGAACTGACAGCTTTATTAGGGAGTTGGATGTGGTTACTTGAGAAGAAACAATAAGAAGTACGTTTTTAACATAACACAGGTGATACTTACAAAATTTGTCATAGTCAAGGATCTTGGGACCGTCATACTTTCCTCTGATTCTCCGACCAAATTCATCTAAAATTACAAAGGGAAAAGACACTTCAATATCATTTTCCAAATGGACAATATTTGAAATTATACCAAATATGCAAACAGGCAATCTACAAATATGCACAGAATTTCTGGAGCCCACTTGCAGAAACCATCAAGCAATGTAAGTGTACACATAGCAACATACAAGTGTTTCACTTGTGTACTAGTCTTTCCTGTATAATATATATATATATATAAACTCTTACAGGACAGGACACCAGAATATGTAGCTGATGATGATGATCAACAGCTTGGTCAGACTAAACACATTTTACAATATAGTAACATGTAAAAAAACCTTTTTTACATGCCTTCAGACACATTGGGTACATAGTGCTAGCCCAAACTGTATAGACCAATCAGCACTTGAGGGGTGATGTTATCATGTCATCCCAGGCACATTATTTCCCAGATATTTCCTGGTACCCATTATAGGCTGCGTTGATCTGGAAGCCCAGGCCAATTTGTAAATGATTGCCTTGATACACATTTGAACTTGTGTACCTCCTAGCCGGCAGGTAAGTGTGCTAGCCACTGCAATACAGAGCCTCCCATTTAAAATATATTATGTATAAATTACTTACATGGACAATACTTTATTAAAATTGTCAGTCATATTTAATTGTCCTGCCAACTGGCACTGGCATTCATGTTTCACCACATCTCATGATCTCTAACAGGTTGTATCAATCTGTGTACTGCTACATTTCATTGTCATGATGAAAGACTGTCAAACATCTCTCTCATTGTCTTCCTTTATCCCTTTCTCATACATCTTCCCAGTTGTTTCAATCAATGTGCTGCAGTTTAATTTTTCTTGAGATGAATCTCCCTCTTTCTGATGTTTGTGATAAAGTGTGTTTGTGTCTTAGCTTCAATCAAAGCATTTGGATTATTCATTGTGGCTATACAAGATACTTTCAAAATTCTTCTTTAAAATCACATTTCTGTAGCTTCAAGGTATCTTTAGTTGTTGCTTGACTATTAATTGTCCAGCTATTTGTTAAAATTGGCTCTGTGTAACATGTATAACATAATTTTTCTTTTTTCTAACTTCAAATTGACAATGTTTAAAGTAAAGTGATAATGCTCTTAGCACTGACCAGTCAGTTCTACCACTCACCCTCCAGCTGCCTCTTCTTACGCACAGACTCTGGTTCCTCCGTCTTGATGGGAGCTGTGGGCTCACATGGATCACTGCGACCATAGAAATTGTCAGCAAACACACGGAATGAATACTCTTTGTTGGAGGAGAGTCCTGACACATTGTGGAAAGTGAATCTAGCAAGAAAAAAAAATACAAAATAATTTAATTGTATAAATGTCTCAAAGGTGGTCTACCTGGCGAAGGGATTATTGACTTTCTCTGTAATCCTGTATATCCACATAGGGTAACACAGCTGCGCGAGATTCAGTAGCAGATCACGTCGCGTTGGTTACTTACGGGGGTATGTGAGCCGGTCACTCAGAAAGCAATGGCAAACTACTGAGCGTAATCTTGCCAAGAAATCAATAACAGCGGTAAAATGCTAGTGTTGACAGCGATGTCCTGTAAATAGGATATGCAAAAAAAAAAAAAAAAAAGAGATAAGAAATGTCTCAAATGTGTGCTGTGCTATGAATAAAATATATAGTTAATATATATGTATAATAATATAGAGTTTATGAAGTAAGCAAAACTAAAAACCTATTTACATCCCTTAAGGTGCATTGTGGCTCTGTGGTGAAGGCATTACAAATGCAATTCATAATCCTGCATACTGGGTTCGAAACACAGCTGCGGGTGATTTGAAAGCAGACAGCTTTGTGTTGGTTTACATGAAATGGTATGAGTGCTAGTCATTCAGAAAGCAATGGCAAACTACTGAATATAAACTTGCCAAGAAATCACAAACCACCAAATATGCTGGGTCAACTGCGAGGTCCTGAAAAGTATATGTAACTAACTAAAAAGAAAGGCGCTTCGGGCTTATGGTGCTAAATCCATATTTGTATGGACCAACTGCCACTCTGTGGGTGATGTAAGAGTTAATGAACTTGTACCTTAACTGATTCTCTGTCGGAGACCGAATGGTCGGTTCTAGAGCCCAAATTTGGTACCCAAAGACCGACCTAACGGTTCCGTATATATATAGTGCTTTATTTGATCCATTTCTCCATTTTACTCCACAATTTTTAATGTCCCATTGATTTAAACTTTACAACAAAAGATTTTCCTTCCGCCCGTGTGCAAAAACACGCATGGTCCCATTTCATTAAGGAGAAATTGAGATTCGAAATGATTGTTGATATTTGTTGTGATTCGAAATTCGAAGTGACAATACCTTCTGGTTCTGGACCTCATATATTTTAATAAAATTACCGTTTTAAACTATTTTATATTAAAGTTATTGTGATGTAAAGGACTTTGTGAAAGATTCTAAAGCTAACCATGTGCAGTAGTCAGATAATTATTTAGAAAACGGTCATAATATAAAATGAAATCTAACAGTGAAAGTTCCTCAGAATATGATGTGTTCCTGACATTTTCTATTTTGTGTGAAAATTATGTGCTTCATAATTTTATGATTTCATTGTGTTTTATTCGTGTTATGGAGCAGTTCTTGTGGTATTCTTGAACACAAGTGGTGTGTGTAACATTATTCACTAAATTTAACTGGATTAGCAGCTTCGGATAGAAAATAACGCCTTGGTAAGTGAATTTTTTTCATAATTTTTAACACTTTAATTTCAATTGTTATTACTAAAACTCTCATTATTGTCATAATATTTGTAGCCTATCAATTAATTATTAACACTGTCAGGTTCCATGTGCAATCCTCTTTAATTTTTAGATGTAATACAATGCAACTGCTACCATTTTAACCATTTTAAAAGCATTATTGTTGACACACCCCTACTTCAAATTTTCTGCCTTGAATTTCTGTTTGGTCAGGGCCGTTTTTTTGTTTGGCAGGCAATCAGTTAAGTTTCCAAACATTTTCAACATTTTGTGATGGTTCTTAAAGGAATAGTTATTTACATATCTCTATTTCATTTGCAAACCAATAAAAAATATAACACACAACAGGCTATATAAGAACAAGAAGCAAAATCCATCAAAGAAAGCCACCCTACCTCGTGGAGGCCACTCTAACCCATTTATCACTGGGTGGTTCCTGTTTCTCTACAACATATTCAGTAATAAAACTACCGCCGTCATTGAGAGGTGGCTTCCAAGACAAGACAACTGAGTCATCTCGAATATTCTCAACCACTGGGAATCTGGGTGGGTCAGGACGATCTGAAATAGTTTAATGAAATGGTGTAAAAATACTGCAACTTTATTAGAACTTTAACATATGGGCAATAATGATAATATAAAAAGGTTAACAGTAAATAATTCATATAGTAACACTGAGGCATATTAGGCATATAGTGCTATCCCCATATTTACAAAGACAAAGTAGCATTTGAGAGGTGATCTGGTCAGTATTACACAGTCTGCCTTTAATTCCCAAGACATTTCCTGGTAGCCATTTAAGGTTGAAGAGTGTTGAGGGAATACATACATAGAGCCTGTTCTTTTGTATGGATGTGAAAATTGGACAATGAGCAGTAAGCTGAAAAACATCTGATGGCTGCAGAAATGTGGTTTCTGAGGAAAATGCAAAGAATATCATGGACAGACAGACAAACCAATGACCAAGTACTACAGGCAGGAGACAAATGAAAATCGTAAATTGATTAGAGAAATTAGATGTAGACAGTCAAAATTGTTTGGACATGTTATGAGAAGAAATGGATTAGAGAACTTAGTGACAACTGGCAAGATCGAAGGGAACAGACCAAGGGGAAGACCAAGAGAAAAATAACTGGATGGCTTGGCCACATGGCATGGTCGAGACAGGAACACTGACCTGATCCACGACTCTGGTGATCGAGTAAAATGGCAAGTCATGACCGCCCATGCTTTCCGGCATGTCACATGATTGATTGATTGATTTAAGGTTGAATCAATCTGAGAACCCAGGTCAGTTTTAAAAATCATCGCCAATGTGCTTTCAAACCCATGCCAGCAGGATGGCAAGCAAGTGATAGAATTAGTTAAGTTTTAACATAAAACCCTAAAGTAATCTCACGTGCGGTCCAGAATAAAGCTCTGCATCTGTTCAATCTCACATTATGATATTCAACTGGCTGCATCAGCCAGTCTTAAGTTCTTTCAGTTCAAATTCTGTCTCAAATTTCAACTTTCAAAGCTTGAAGATTCTTTGCTGCAGCCATTCTTTCCTTCATTTCTTCAGAAATTTAGCTACATTATTGCAAAATATCTTTTTCAATGCAAAACCTCCTTCTATTCCTCTCTGTTAAACTAAATTCAGCCATTACACAAGCGATCTTTGATTTATCTTCTAGAGAATGCTTTCTTCAGATATATTCACTATTCCGAATCTATTTTGTAAGGTAAACTTTCATTTACTTGACATTAGTTTAGAGAGCTACAGTAGCATAATAGACTGACACACACCTGGTGACCCAGTGGTCATGGGTGTGACCCACATCAAGGTGGATTCAGATTGTTACCACTGACCTGGGCTCCCAGGTCGACCCAACATTAAATGGGTACCAAGAAATATCTTGGGAAGTAAAGGTGGCCAACTAGATACTGACAACATCACTCACTGAGTTCCGACTGGTCTATACAAATATGGGTTTAACACTGTATGCCCAATATGCTCAAGGCATATAAACAGGTCCTTTACTTATTTACTTATGTAAGTTTTTAGCCAATTTACTGTCATCTACTGCCTATAGTACCTTGCAGTGCAGAGCAGGGGAATCTTGAATCTGAGGAATTAAGGCAGCCTGGCTAGTGCAGTAGCCACGAACTATGCAGGTTAGGATTTTCTTTTTGCCCCTGACAATAAAATCCACACCTTACCAAGGCTTCAAACCCAGGTCTCCCGAAGGAGAACTCAGCATTCTTAACCACTCAGCCAGCCGCTGCCCTGTAATCAATTTACTAATTTTCAGTAATAGATAGCACACCCAAGTTTAGTGTGTATTTACTGGTGCTGAAAAACAGTTGATTTTTAACAACCAGATAATGAAATGTTACAGTCAATACAGTTTCCAACCAACTTGTCTGTAGATGGCGTAGACCATCATACACCTTTGCGTTGAATAACCTGATGTGTCATGGTTCAATAATTTCTCTGAAAACCTAGTGAATGCCCAATAATTAAGAATCTGGAGAAAAACTGCTTCAAACCCTGTATGATTTTCAACAAGATACAGGCATAAGGAGATACAGTGGCATAATGGTTAGTACACTTACCTGCCAAGACAGCGGAATGGGTTCAATTCACAGCAGGTTTAGGATTACATTTTCTTATCATTACGGCTCTGGGGTAGACGCAGCTTTATAAACATGGGTCATACACAATTTTCATGTCACGACCTAGAATATGTGAAGACTTAACAATTCACACCCAAACAGCAGTATCTGTTTGGGGCTACCATTACTATTACATGTGTAAGGGTGGCTATGTTAACCGATAAAATAATTTGTATTAAACAAAAAGCACAACCATTGTACAACATTCACAAGCAAAGAGATTATCGATTTCATTGAAAACGCACCGTTGACTTGAACCTTGAATATAGCAGAGTCTGACCCAAGATCATTTTCCAGTATCAATCTATATGGTCCATCATCCATTTTGCTTGTGTCCTTGATTGTGAGAATAGCATGCCTATCTGTCACCTCTGTGTGAAATCTGGAAATTAATTCAAAGTTAAAGGTCACTGGGGAAAGTAATGTATTAGAAAGTAATGTAATAATACTGAAATAAAAGATTATGTAAAAGTAATGTCGCTGTAGATATTGCCATGGGAGGTTATAGCAACAGCTACATATATATTAGGTCATGGCAGTATGAGGTGCGGGTAGCTAGTTAGCTTCCTCATCACCTTTTCTTCAAGGAGAAATCTATGATGCCTACTTTATAAGACAGGGTCAAATTGAGAGTGATCTTATAGCCTGGTTAAAGAAAGGGGGCACTGTTCACACAAAGACTGTCTTAACAGCTATGAAAAAGCTAAAGCTGTCATGAAAAAGAACTGTAATGCAATGTGTCAGAATTATTATAATTGTAATTAAAATTCTGGGTATTTATGTTCTATATTTATGCTGAGTGTACAAATCTCACATTTAGGACAGATGGATTTATAATGAGATGCAGCTGGTACCATTAGTATTGGGACTTTTTGCTGGATGTTGATTGATGGGGATGAAGCACATATAGGAATTTAATGATTGCTGTGATGTAGGTTCTCGACTCAACTTAATTGAACTCAGCTCTAACATCTGTACAAGAGAGTATAGATGATAAGTTATGTATAAGATGACATCTTCATGACTTTAAATGCTGATGTTGATTTTTCAAATAACACTCAGCCTTGACATGACAGAAGAATAATTACTGATAATTCAAATAATATGGTGGAAATATTATCAAAATATAATAGTTTTGTGTTTAAGTAAAACACCATGTTTATGGGTTAATTCATATTGAGTAATATGGACATAAACAAGATAGAGGAAGCTATTGGTAAGACTAATCATATATGCTAGTGTTGTGTTGATTTCAAAGTAAAGTCAGGTCTTAGTCAGATATGACTGAGCTACCGTATAACAGTAGACGGTACTACCTGGTTTCTGTTAGCGCCGAACGTTGGGCGGCGCTTACCAAACCCGACACCCCACATTGTGCCAACGGCTTCGGGCGGAAGAGCGCAATTGGGAGGGTACAAGCCTTACCCTGGTGCGAGGAAATGCAAGCTAAAGACAAAATTGTCATGGCAGGGCAGACCAGGCCCTAAGCCTTGGTTGGCGACTGGTCTAGGATCGAAGCTCCGACAGGCGGACAGTTAGAGCATTGCTTTGCTGATCCGGCAGCTTCTGCAGCTTGTCTTGTTCCAGATGTAGGGGTGTTACCTTTCCTCTGGAGTGAACTAGGCAGGCCGAGAGAGGGATCATGCTGCATGGGCAACACATGATCTCTATATTTTAGCCCAGGCTTTGTGCTATGGAGAGAACGGACATTTACAGCGCAAATTGGCCTTATCAGTCACACTCGCTACCGCCATAGTTAAAAGTTATTATGCCTTTTTAAAGCACAAACTATCGTCTGTCAAGACGGCAAGGTGCCAATATATATATATATATGTGTTGATTTCTAAGATATGTTGTTTGTAACTATTTGTTGTCTATAATGTAGTCTGCAAAACTTGTAAGAGCTGAAACATCAGAGTTAATAGCCATACAGTAACTGTAAAGAAGCAGTTACTGTGCCTTAAAAGGAAATAAGAATTTCCTCAGTGTCAATGAAAATATTAATTCTGTCTACCTGAGCACATCAGAATTGCGATGTCTATGACATTCTTTTAAATGCCATGAATTAAATATTAAATTATAACTACTGAACTTAAAATGAAATTGTCAAAGTTTGAGATTGACAAAATTCTAATGTAACTCATGACCTAGAAAAACACATAACTAGAGATAATATAAAATATAAACTTTGTATGTCTATTTAGTCGACTCTGTGGGGAAGTGGTTACAGATGCAGTACCAAATTCCACATAATATATTCGAAACACAGCTGCGGGAGATTTGGCATTATACCGCCTTGCATTGATTTTATAAAATGGTATGCGTGCCAGTCATTCAGAAAGCAATGGCAAACTACTGAATGTAAACTTGCCAAGAAATCACAAACAGTAAACAAATGCTGGGACTGACTGTGATGTCCTGTGAAGTCCTGCAACTAACTTTTTATGTCTATTAAGAAAAAATCTTGCTGGTGTGATGTGGGAAGGTATACTTGTGTATACCAAAAGGCACATGATGGGTGATATGTTCAGTATCACACCAGCTTCTTTTACTTCCTGGAATAATTCCTTGTACCCATTTAAAGATGGGTCAACTTCAGAGCTCAGGTAAATTTACAAAATCTCGATGGGGATTCAAACATATAAGCAACGGGCAAGGTTGCTAACCATTGTACTACTGTGGTTCTCAAAGTAATAAGTAGTTAGACAAAGATGAGTTAAATAACAGATGACTGTAAGAGGAGATTAAGAAACAACTACAGTTTGGATTAATATAACAAATGCCTTAGACAGGGTTAATATAAATATTCTAACACATTTCTGCGTCAGTGACATACCTTGCTCCTTTGACATCCTCATTGTCTCTGACCCACTTAACAGAAGGTCTAGGATTACCAGAGAATGGAATCTTCAAGACAATATTCTCACCCTTTTCAAAAGTACACAGATCACGGAATCTAGGTGGAACATTGATCTTTGGAGGGGCTGTAATAAAGGGTTGAAAAAGATTTAACACAAATGATGACATTCATTACAATTCACTAGTTGCATTGATTTCCTTTCCAGTTCATTCTACAATCAAAATTAGAGCTAAGTTTCTACATGTTGTTAACATGATAACCATTCTGTCTTTGTATAAAGTGTGCTGGAAATATTTTAATACTGCATAGATTTTATCATCATCATAATATAGGACATCCTCTGAAGAACGCCACTGTCACTATGTCCCAATGGAAAGACTCTTGATCTTTGACCAGTTCCAGAACCTCTTGCATTTTAATGCCCAGGGTGTCTCAAATGTCCTATGTCCTTTGTGTTCACTGACTATTGCCTCATCTTACAGGAACCACGCCTTCCTTTATCATTCTTTCTAAACCACTGTGATGTTTTATATGGCTAAAGTATCTCAGTTTCCAAGATATGATTCTGTTTATGAGCCAGTTGTTTTCAATGTTCAGATTTTGAAGTGTCTGTATTTCTGTGGCATTTATGCTCAAAAATTCTGAATTTCTTCTTTTGTGATTGTGAAATAGTCCAAGTCTCAGATCCCTGCAATGCCACAAAACAGATGCTTGTTCTCAAAATCTGTAATTTTGTTGCTAGTGCTGTAGTACAGGCTCTTAATAATGTTTAATCTCTGCACTGCTATGGCCAATATTTTGCTGACTTCTTTTTACCATTATACACTGTACTATCTTTCTTTTCAATTTGTTTTAAATGGCTTACTGAATGGAATCTGTAGTTTAAAGGTTATATTAATGTCTCCATCATATGTGCCGGCTTCCTGGCCTAGAAGTTAGCGACTTTTCTCTGTAATCTCGTATACTCTCATAAGTAACGTGACGACGGTGAGAATCGGCAGTGATTCGAATCGCGTGGGTAACTTACGGGGTATGTGAGCCGGCCGCTCAGAAAGCAATGGCAAACTACTGAGTGTAATCTTGCCAAGAAATGAACAATCAGCTCGGCAGTGATTCGAATCGCGTGGGTAACTTACGGGGTATGTGAGCCGGCCGCTCAGAAAGCAATGGCAAACTACTGAGTGTAATCTTGCCAAGAAATGAACAATCAGCTGAAAGATGCTGATGTTGACAGCGATGTCCTGTAAAGGATATGCAAACATTTTTTTCATCATATGTACTGTACAGTGTTATTCACCTCTTAATGCATTTAATTAATGTACATGTGGACAGATTCCATGTACAACATGCATTTTCTTGAAATTATTATGACAGTAGATTATCTTATGTTATATATGTTTAACATAAAGAAAACTTACATTTGATTTCAAGGTCAGTTCGAGACACCCGACTCCCTCCTTTGTTGGTGACACGAATGGAATACTCATCTGCATCTTCACCATAGACATCTTTGACTATCAAAATATGTCTGTCTCCTTCCACTCTGATTTCAAACTTATTATTGTCGAAAATTTCCCGGGCACCTTTGTACCTGGAACAAAGAATGTTGATTGGTTGGTTGTTCACAAATTCTCTGGGAGACTGAAATTAAACTCTTAAGTCTGGTGCATTGGTGTTATGATTGCCCGATGCCTGACAGAGAGATGTCAAACGGAGCAAGGTGGTGTACAGATGTTTCTAATGATCCGGTACCAAGGCACCCTCTCCTTGGGGGCTGTGTAGCAGAACTTTCCTTCCCCTCCTAGAGCTCAGAAATCAGCAGGGTGTGCAAAATCAGTACTAGAACTTTACATCTGTGGAGAGGCATGTGAGATGTAACTAGGTCATGATTCAGCACAGATTATGGACTGGCTGAGATTAAGCCACATTAGCAAGAGGTGTGGTTCCTGAGATGAATGTTGCAAATTCCTTGGACTGCCAGAGTAACTAACAATGATTGCCTGAAACAGGCTAATGAAACTAGAACATTATATACAACAATAAGAAAGAGACAAACAGCTCTCTTTGGTCATGTGGTGAGATGTGAGGGATTGGAGAACATCATGACGACTACAAACATCGCGGGGAAGAGAGGCAGAGGACGACCAAGAGAAATGATGCTGGATGGATTGAGACGGTAGCATGGAGGAGTATCATCAACAGAGTTGATCCAGAACATCAAAGACCGAGATCTGTGGAGAGCCATGAACGCCTACGCCAGCTGGCATGGCATCTGATGATAATATATAACTAAGCAGATAAAATTTCTGAATAACACAGCTGTATACTGAAATCACCATTGAACATTTGGCTTAATGTTTCTAAGCCTGTACATTTGCATGGATTATAATGGTGCATTTCATTATCTGTTCTGTCTGTTATTTAAATTACAATTAATAAATACAACACCAGCTAAGGAAACAACATTTCCTAATGCAACTGCTGTATCTTAAAATTACCATTGAATATCTGGTTTTGGATTTCCTAAGACTGTGCATTCAAACCGGGCAGAACCACCTTCAACTGCCTGCACCTTCCTCAAGCCTGTGGTGAATTCAGGAGCCTTCGCAGCTGCAGACGATAATGTTCAAATTGGAAATAAATTCACAAGGTAAATACTCTTAGATGTAGAGGAATGAAGAACAGATTACAGAATAATATTTTTTTTAAAGCATTCAGAGAAAACCTACAAAGTGTTGTTTACCTTTCTCAGTTTAATTTAATTAGAAGCTCTTATTTTAAACTTGTTAATAGCAATTACAATATACACAAACACCAATCACAGCTGTGACTAAATAGGAATGACAAAAATAGCTTTGCTATGAAAGGCAAAGGAAATCTAACAAAGCATGGTTTTAGTTTGCATGATCAAAATAGGTCTCAAGAAAATGTTCAATAGGTAGGCAAAGGTGGTCCTGTGGCAGATAATGAGGTATGATAGACAGTTCTTTTCCTCTCCACCTTTCCTTTCCAAACACTTTCCAGAAAAATCAGAATATTATCCAATAACCATTTTATTATCCTGGGTCAATACCAGAGCCTTGCTGGCTGGAAACAATCATCTTGCCACTGATTGAATCTGAACCCAAACCCCTGCTCTGACAGGCAAGTGGACTAACCACTATATCTGAGCAGCTCTCATTAGAAAGACCAAAGAATTAATATCAACAACATTCCCGAAGAAAACAAGTAACGTTATCAAAGGTCGATAGTAGCAAAGAGATTTACAGAAGTGCAATACTAGCTAATCAATTAAACATACTGAACTCTTTCTAAAGCAAGCAGCAGACCATGACTTAAATAGTTGCTGCTTATGTGATCAGTATAAAAATAAAAATAAAAGAGTGTTATCTTTACTCTTTCAGTTCCAGACAGTTATAAATGTACCCGAGCTAGCTGTTATTTGATATGTTTCTGTTTGAGATATTATCTGTATTTTTTTTTTATAAAGTTATATCTTACCATGGACAGATAGAAAAACCAACGAACAAGTCCTTCAAGAAACTAATGAAGATCGTAAACTGATTAGAGTCATTAGACGTAGACAGTCAAAATGTTTTGGGCATGTTATGAGAAGAAATGAATTGGAGAACTTGGTGACAACTGGCAAGATCGAAGGGAGGAGACCAAGGGGAAGACCTAGAAACAAATACCTGGATGGCTTGGCCTGGTGGCATGGTCGAGACAGGAACACAGAGCTGATCCACGACTCTGGTGATCGAATGAGATGACAGAACATGACCGCCCACGCTTACCGGCATGGCACATGATGGATGGATATCTTACATACTTGGTACTGTTACTTTATATGTTCCTGTTTGAGAATTTATCTTTATTCTTATTTATAGTTATATCTATACCCAATCTGTACTGTTACTTGTAATATTTCTGTTTGAGATTTCATCTTCACTGATTTTATCTTTATTCTTTCAGTTCCAGTTAGATCATACTGGTTTTAGGAATCAATATCAAAGATTGATTGATTGATTGATTGATCTAGGAACCGACATCACAGCATTCAGGACATTCCCATAAGCACTCCGTCCCCATCCTCAGCAACCAGCAAAGAGTTCCAACACTAATAGTTCCAGTAGCAATCTGATTATATGTCCGTCTCGCTCAATATCAAAGAATTCTGGGCAAACCCAAAAATGCTCTGTCTCCTTGAGAAAATATGGTGAGCTGTAGAAGTTGTTCGTTCCTGTAAATCACCAGTAGCAAAATTCAGTTCACATTCACATTAAGTCCTTCTTTGCTGGAACCACACTTAAATTCAAACTCTTCTACTTCTTCTCTGCTTCCATTTACCACAGTGAATTGTTGGGAGGAGGGGCGGATGTAAAGATCTTTTATTCATTCTTCCTAATGCTCTTTGTAAGTTGGTATTCATTTGTCTAAGGAGATTGTACTTGATACCAACACTCCAACTTTTACATGGTCTTCCCCTTGCTGTGTATCCATTATATTTCTTCAATGTGGCCCTTTGTGGCAGATGGTACCAGGTGGCCAAACAATTTAATATATTGTTCTTTAATGAAATGAAAGACTGGTTTCAGACCTAGTAATTGAAACTCAAGCTTAATAGGTATACTGTTTCATCTGTTATTGTGTCTTCAACTAGCAGCCGTTCATAGATAGTCTTTCACGGATAATCTTATCAATCGTAAGTATTCGAATTACTGGTGCTATTTTAACATGTGCAACATCCACACAGAACCTCATAGTTGTTCACCATTATCTGATAAGACTAGATGTATGATCCACTACCCAAGACCTATATAATTTTGACATTATTTCTTTATTCCTCTCAGCTGCCTCTGCCTCTTTCCCCACTGATTTATCCAGTCATTTTGATGTTTTCCAATGCCTATCTTCTCATCACATGACCAAAGATTGCTGTTTGTCTCTTTCTTATAAATGAACATAATATCTTACTTTCATTAGCCTCTTCCAGGCAACCAATGTAAGTTAATTGGGCAGTTCAAGGTATTTGCAACATTCGTCTCAGGAACCACACCGTGGATAATGTACCTTACTGACAATTTTCTGTTACTCATTTTTGATGCCTGGTAGACCCCAGAACCAGGCATGCCATGAAAATAATCCCAGGGTGAGGCAGGACCACTGGGCCAGCAACTATGTAATTTATTCACCACATTACAATTACTCTTACTATTAAAAAGTAAAGACAGCTCCATAGCAGATGCTGCCATTCAAGAGTGAAGTGTTAGGCCTTCACATATTTTAGACCATGACATAATGACGTACAGTAGAAATTCCTTTTTTTGTCACCTTTCCTACCCAAACAAGTTCCAGAAAATGGTCTGATGCTGGGTTGAACCCAGTATTGTACTGGCCAGAAAAATAATCCTGCCAGATTGGGGATTGAACCCAAATCACTGGCTTGGCAAGAAAGCAAATTATTCACTGTGCCTGGTATTACTATCATCATGTAGCAAGCTAGCTGCAGAATGTTGCTCTTATTACAGCCCACTTAAAAGTATTCCAATCTCTTTCCTCCTGCACCCTCACTGTTACTATAGTGAATAATATAATGTAGGAGTATAACATTACTAGCCACATGAAGTTACTCACCATGTGGGTCTTTTATTTTGATGGGATTACAAGCAAAGGATGGTTTGCTCATGCCAGCCTCATTCTCAGCAAATACACGGAACTCATAGTGGCGGTCTTCAAGGAGGTTTGGAATATTGATCATGGTTGCAATACAAGGGTTGTTGTTCACCCTGGACCATTTATCTGTGCCGTGCTCTCTCTTCTCCACCCAGTAGCCAGTGATCTTACCACCTCCGTCCGACTTAGGCTTGCTCCATGTCAAGCTCACAAAATCCCCACCTACTTCTGCTGCATCAGGGACACCAGGTGAGTCAGGGGCATCTGAAATATGGATTGGATGATAATATATTGTCTTCATTTAAATACTGACATTGCTCTAGGGCAGTGGCTTGCATTCATTGACTGCTGGCCTAATGTCATGTGTTTGAATCCTCGTCGAGGCAGGGATTAAAAAAAAATTGAAAAATTTGCTTATGCACCTAAGTAGGAAATATCATGGAAAGCAAAGGCAGCCAGTATCTTTTTTTGACCACATCAGCCAGTGAGTACCAATTGGTCATACAAATATGGGGCTAGAACCATGTACCGAAACATCTCAAAGCACGGAAAAGAGTCTCTGTTGTTCTTTTTTTCTTTTATACTTAAACATGACTAAAACAGATGATTCAGTGATATCTTAAAAACAAACTTCTATTTAGAAATACATGACAGATTAATTGACTTGTATTTAGAAATACGGGACAGATTAACTGACTTGTATTTAGAAATATGAGACAGATTAATTGACTTGTATTTAGAAATACATGATAGATTAATTGACTTGTATTTAGAAATATGTTACAGATGAATTGACTTGAGTCAATGTCATTGCACTTGGGCTACACTGATATGTACTCTGCCCATCTCACCAGATGTCTGAGTGTAGAGACACAAATTTTTCTTGAAGTGCACTGATTATGAATGCAACTACAGTGCTCCTTCTGCGACCATAATTGCTACCATCACAAGTGATACAACATCACAAAGGTCTTAGTTGGGTTCATTCATCAACCTGTATGCCAGCCTGCAGCAGCCCGTCATTAAAAGTCAAATTGACACACCTTGTGGCCTATCAGGCATATGATGCTAGCCCTGTATTTTTGATAGATCAACTGGCACAAGGTGACTGATGTGGTTAATAACATACCAGTCTCCTTTACTTCCCAAGACATTTCCTGGCAGCCATATTGGCTGGGTCGACTTGGACGCCCATGTATATTTTACCTCTATGTTAAAGGGGTTATGGACGCAGTTTGTAATCTTGCGTTCAAAACACAGCTGCGGACGATTTGGCAGCAGACCGCCTTGCGATGGTATTTTACTAAATGGTATGGATGCCGGTTGTTCAGAAAGCAATGGCAAATACTGAATGTAAACTTGCCTAGAGATCACAACAGCAAACAATGCTGGTGTTGACAGCCACGTCCTGTAAAGGATATGCAACTAACCTTTGTGCAAACTCAAACCCATGACCAATGGGCCAGCAGACAAGCATGCTAGCTGCTGTGCTACCATAGCTCCTCATTAAGGAGATTGATAGGGTCATTAATCAACACTGAAACAGCAAGTCAGTCACTGTATAATGGTGAATTTATTATATAAGAGATTGGTAGGGTCATTAATCAACATTGAAACAGCAAGTCAGTCACTGTATAATGGTGAATTTATTATATAAGAGATTGGTAGGGTCATTAATCAACACTGAAACAGCAAGTCCGTCACTGTATAATGGTGAATTTATTATATAAGAGATTGGTAGGGTCATTAATCAACATTGAAACAGCAAGTCGGTCACTGTATACTGATGGATTTATTATATAAGAGATTGGTAGGGTCATTAATCAACACTGAAACAGCAAGTCAGTCACTGTATACTGATGGATTTATTATATAAGAGATTGGTAGGGTCATTAATCAAAACTGAAACAGCAAGTCAGTCACTGTATAATGGTGAATTTATTATATAAGAGATTGGTAGGGTCATTAATCAACACTGAAACAGCAAGTCCGTCACTGTATAATGGTGAATTTATTATATAAGAGATTGGTAGGGTCATTAATCAACATTGAAACAGCAAGTCGGTCACTGTATACTGATGGATTTATTATATAAGAGATTGGTAGGGTCATTAATCAACACTGAAACAGCAAGTCAGTCACTGTATACTGATGGATTTATTATATAAGAGATTGGTAGGGTCATTAATCAACACTGAAACAGCAAGTCAGTCACTGTATAATGGTGAATTTATTATATAAGAGATTGGTAGGGTCATTAATCAACATTGAAACAGGAAGTCGGTCACTGTATACTGATGGATTTATTATATAAGAGATTGGTAGGGTCATTAATCAACACTGAAACAGCAAGTCAGTTACTGATGGATTTATTATATAAGAGATTGGTAGGGTCATTAATCAACACTGAAACAGCAAGTCAGTCACTGTATAATGGTGAATTTATTATATAAGAGATTGGTAGGGTCATTACTCAACATTGAAACAGCCAGTCGGTCACTGTATACTGATGGATTTATTATATAAGAGATTGGAAGGGTCATTAATCAACACTGAAACAGCAAGTCAGTCACTGTATAATGGTGAATTTATTATATAAGAGATTGGTAGGGTCATTAATCAACATTGAAACAGCAAGTCAGTCACTGTATAATAGTGAATTTATTATATAAGAGATTGGTAGGGTCATTAATCAACATTGAAACAGCAAGTCGGTCACTGTATACTGATGGATTTATTATATAAGAGATTGGTAGGGTCATTAATCAACACTGAAACAGCAAGTCCATCACTGTATACTGATGGATTTATTATATAAGAGATTGGTAGGGTCATTAATCAACACTGAAACAGCAAGTCGGTCACTGTATACTGATGGATTTATTATATAAGAGATTGGTAGGGTCATTAATCAACATTGAAACAGCAAGTCGGTCACTGTATACTGATGTATTTATTATATAAGAGATTGGTAGGGTCATTAATCAACACTGAAACAGCAAGTCAGTCACTGTATACTGATGGATTTATTATATAAGAGATTGGTAGGGTCAGTAATCAAAACTGAAAAAGCATGTAGGTCACTGTAAACTGATGAATTTACTATAAAGGAGATAGCTATGTTCATTAATCAGCATTTAAATGGCAAGTCTGTCACTGTATACTGATGGATTTATTATATTGGAGATTGGTAGGTTCATTAATCAGCATTTAAATGGCAAATCAGTCACTGTATACTGATGAATTTATTATAATGGAGATTGGTAGGTTCATTAATCAACATTGAAATGACAAGTCGGTCTCTGTTTACTGATGGATTTATTATAATGGAGATTGGTAGGTTCATGAATCACATTAAAATGGTACAGTTATTCGCTGTGTGACGATGGATTTATTATGGAGGGGATTAGAGCTCATATGGGTATATCCAGTGTGCAATAAAGATAACTAGACTAACTTAACATGTCCTCTGTCTTTTGTTTATTTAAATGGCATCCCTAGTAACGATGTTCATTACACAACATTTTTTATTCAATTCTTAAATCTGTGTGGCATACAGACAGACAAACACTGGCAAAGTAGCACAGAGATGTACAAACAGACAAACTGCCAGAGGCAGGCGCTGGTACATAAAGACAGAAAATGAAATAGAGTGGAGGGAAATAAAAGCAGAATGACTGGGACAGACCAAACGTGAGGGAAAGAAAAAGTAAAGCAGATTAGTAATGAACAAACTAAAAGTTTATCCAAATAACATAATTTATTGCCAGTTTTAGTAAATAAGATGCCTTACCGAATGGCATCTTTGCAATTATGGGACTTTCTGCTTGCAAAAATTCTCCAGGGCCATTCTCAGTGACTGCTGCCACTCTAAAGAGATACTGGCTATTTTCATATAATCCTTGAACATCAATGTTTGTGTCCTGAGGAGAAAAGCGAGAACATAATTTTCATAGTTTGATATTTCAGCCTGTAAAATCTTCACAATAAATAATGCATGGGTGTGTTTTATGTAGAGTAAGATATTTCTTGTCCTCTCCATATGATAAATAGGATAGGGAAAACTCATTATGTATAAGACCAATGAAAACAACAACAATGATGATAATAATATCAGCAATAATCATTATAACACTAGATGAAAATGCAATGAGATTGGGATAGAAAACAACTGAACAGCCAATCATCATTATTCACTCAAAATAGTTTCCTGGGGAAGTCACACACCAACCAACACTGTTTCTACTCCTGACAGCCATGCTGAAAGTCTTCGACTTTCCTTTGGGGAGTCACATCTCCTTATACTTTGCTACTACTCCTGATGGCAATGCTGGAACTCTTCAACTTAAAATGTTTTAAGCTGGTCTGTTGGGAACATTTGGATGTTGTCTACAGTTTCAAAATGATGACCTTATAGGTGGAATTTGAGTTTGGGGAAAATAAAGAAGTCACATAGCTTTAGATCAGGTATGCAAGGGGGATGCAGCATCTCTAGATTAATGTTTCTGGGTTTACCAAATTGGGTTCTAGATATGGTATTTTCATAGCACATCACTACTAAACAATGGAGCCACAGTAACAGGGTGGTTAGCATGTTCACTGGCAGACCTGGTGGTCTTGTGTTTGAATCCCCATCAAAGCAAATTTTAACAAAAAAATGGATCTGGACTCCTTGGTCATCATTATCATCATGTGCCATGCCAATAAGCGTGGGCAGTCATGTTTCCCCATCTCACACGATCACCAGAGTTGTGGATCAGCTCTGTGTTCTCGTCTCGACCATACTCTATGAATTGCCAAAACAATATTTTCTAGCCAAATGTACAGAAGGTATTTGCCACTGCTTTCCTTCTTGGCAGTGACCATACTGGTCGATAGCTGTAGCCATTGTCTCAAAGAAAAAAAAAATGAAATCCTCTGCCTACCATCGTGAAATTGGAGACCATAACCTAAAACTATCTGTCAGCTGCACCTCACCTTCATCCATCACCCACACTCCCAGGTACATCCATTCTTAAATAGGTACCAGGAAGTATCCAGGGAGCTAAAGGTGGCAGGAATGATAATGATAACATCACTCATTGATGGCCGACTGGTCTATACAAACATCAAGCAATCACCATATACCCAATATGTTTCAAGATATTTTAATGGGCCTTTTACTTACTGCACACACACATATATCTTGCTGCTAAGTCAGACTTGTTGAAGCTGTTGATTTGAAACTGAGCATCAACTAGGAATGTCTTTGTTGATATTGCAGACTTGGCAACAGTGCTGCCAATTTTCAAGCAATGTGTGGAAGTTACAGATTACCTTGTTCAGATTCCATATAAAATATTCTTGTTTTATTTGTGTCTGTTTATTGTTGTTTGTATTTTTCTTGTTCAATGATAAAGACTTTCACTGAGACAGCTGTATCTGTGTGTTATTTCCTTTTGTTGAACTTCTTAGTCATATTTTGAGTATATTTCATCTAAATTCTACCAAGAGATTTGTCAATTGCTTATAATCAAATAGCTGAACACATTCAGGTATGGGTGGAAAAGAGAGTGGAAAAGCAATCTGGAAACCCAGTACAGTCACAAAACCATAAAAACCCAGCCTTGTCCATTGCCCAACATTTGTTAAACTGCTGCCATGAGGTCAACAAAGACAGACATTTTGTGTATTGTGTTCAAAACACAAGTACTCAAATATGCTGAAGTTTCAGTAATTAGCTATTTAACTGATTCAATGCCAAACAAAAAGTGGGTTTGGACCAAACAGAAATTGATCGAAGAAAATGAGAAGTAGGGGTGTGTCACAATAATGATGTAAACATTGGTAAAATGGTAGCAGGTATATCGTATTATATATCAAATAATAATATTAGCAGATGTTGTTTTAAAAAAAATAAAGACAGGGGTGACAATTATGGTGAAATTTCCACTTACCAAGGCACTGCATCTTAATCGCTGAAGATAATCCAATGAAATTTACTGAATAATGATAAATACACCACTTTTCTTCACGAATATCAATAGAACTACTCCATAACACCAATAAAACACAATTAAAACATCATATTTTGAAGCACATCATTGTCAGACAAAATATAAAATATCAGGAAAACATGAAGCAGGTTTTGACCGTTTTCTACTGACAAATTCACCTATCTTGGCAGCACTGTGTCACAAGCTGCCACATTTGATGACAAAGTGAATGGTCATAGACTAAGTGTTGTGGACAAATTCACCTATCTTGGCAGCACTGTGTCACAAGCTGCCACATTTGATGACAAAGTGAATGGTCATAGACTAAGTGTTGTGGACAAATTCACCTATCTTGGCAGCACTGTGTCACAAGCTGCCACATTTGATGACAAAGTGAATGCAAGAATCTCCAAGGCTAACGCAGCCTTTGGCAGACTGTACAAGAATGTATGGGACAGAAATGGAATAAGCCTGCAAACAAAGCTGAAAGTCTACAAAGCAATTGTATTATCCACACTGCTATATGCTTGTAAAACCTGGACTGTTTATCAGCGACACGTTAGGAAATTAAACCACTTCCACACAGTCTGCCTTAGAAAGCTATTGAAGATTATATGGCATGACAAGATCCCAGACACTGAAGTTCTCGAAAGAGCGTCCATGCCCAGTATCCACATTATACTAATGAAGAATTAGTTTCACTGAACTGATCACATAACTTGCATGCCAGATCACAGGCTCCCTAAACAAATATTTTACGGCAAGCTGCATTGTGGTAAACGCTCCCAAGGCGGCCAGAAGAAACGCTAGAAGGACACTCTGAAAATCTCACTAAAAGCTTTTGAAATTCATCATGACACCTGGGAGACTGTTGCCAAAGACCAAAATTTGTCGGGTACATCATTATGCAAGGGTGCAGTCACTTGTGAAGCAACCAGGACTGCAAGAGCTGTGAAGAAAAGGCTGAACAGAGAAACCACTGCAGGAGATCCTCCTCCTGGAACGCCAAGCATTCACTGCCCACATTGTCAAAGAACATTTCGAGCCAAAATAGGCCTTATCAGCCATCTTAGAACTCACGGCTCCATACTTTCAACCCCACTGGATGAAATGAATGGTCATCATCATTCTTGATTGACAAACAACATTGAGAAACAATATGTACACTATTGTTTTTATTTAGTTATAATTATTATTCTTTTAGATTTAATTATTGAAATATTCTTCAGCCTTTTTGTGTTAGGCATAGCAAACTTAGGGGCACAAGTGTGGCCTATTAGTGCGAGCATTATTCAACATGATGACGAACTTTCACAGTTAGTTTTGTTTTCCATTCTGAATGCCTGTTAAATAATTTATTTTAACTGAATAACCACATTAACTACGTGCTATCAGTTTTGAATCTTTCATAACTATAATCTAACATTGTTTAAAACTATTATCTAATGTAAATATACAAGGCCGAACACAAAGGGCATTGCCATTTTCAAAATCAGAAAAGTAACCACTATTTAACTAAGAATTTTTGCTCTAAGTTTAGACATTTTCTTTTTCTCATGGGCTGTTTTGAAATGAAAGTCCTTCTTCTGGTGTAAAATGTCATTTAAAGGGCATTAAAATTAAGGAAGATATGCAAAATGAAACAAATAACAAACTGTCAAGAATCTGCCACTAAAGCAGTGTTTGGCACTCCATTGTCGATACCTTTTGTCACTGAAGTGGTGATCGGCACTGATTGATTGATTGACTGACTTAGGAATCGACATCACAGCATTCGTGGCATTCCCATAAGCTCTCCGTCTCCATCCTCAGCAGCCAGCGAAGAGTTCAAACACTAATAGTACCAGTAGCAATCTGATTATATGTCCGTCTCGCCTTTCCTCTGAGCGTTGAGCGTCGGCCAGATCCTCTCGCCACTCCTCGCTGTCTCATTCTTGCCAGACCATGGTAATCCATTTGCTCCTCCGAGGTGTGCACGTGCTCCCACAAGGCCGCAACCACGTCTGCCTTGTCATGTATCAATACTCCACCAAGTTCTGCAGAGCCAGCCAGTCTGTCCACCTGTTCATTTCTCAGCACACCGGCATGCCCCGGAGAAAAAAATCCAGGTGATGCTTGTCACCCGTGACCTCCGAAGCGAAGCAAACCACTCCGCACGAAGCCTGCCCGTCCTCACCCTCGTCAGCATGCTTTCTGAGTCAGTTACAATCACGATGTGTGTGTGTGTGATATTCTCCATCCAGCGGAGAGCCGCAGTGACCGCCTCCACCTCCATTCTTAAGCTGGGTGTTGTGGTTGTGTTGCGCTCGGCACTGAATCAGTTAAAACCTTTGTTGGGCAGACATAATAGTGAATCTATGATTACTGTGAGATAACAAATGCTCCACATTTAAACAGTTTCAGTAAGTATGTGTATTATGCATTTCAGCAGAAAAGGATTTATCTATTCAGTTCACACAATATGTAACTTTGTAGCATACACCTGACAAAATGCAGCAAAATATGCCAGGCAAGACATTACCCAACCTATTTTTTATGGCTACTTTGTTTAAATTCTATCTTTAGAACACTACGGAATATTCTCATAACACTTCCTCAGAACGGATTACATTCCAAATCACATGAAGGCCGTCATTTCACACTCCTACCTGGCAGGTTACTACTCAGCTACATTTTAATACTTTGAATCCCAGAAACATGTGACGTGCAATTGGGTTTTTCTCTTGAAAGGGAATTACATTCTCGCGTGTATGTGTTCTCTTATTTTCTGTCATTTGGTCAGTGCATAAAAAAGAAATCTGTATTCCATGATGCACTTCCACAGTGCATTTAGGATGTTTACAAGGAGTGAAGCCAGACAGGAGCGTTATGCAGAGCGCCAAAAAAATAGTAAACAAATATAGAACTGGTATTGTCAGCACTATCCGCTGAGGGACATACTAAGGAGGACATCCAAACACTTGTGAACTGAAGGGTTCGATGTGCAGTGAGGATGATCTATGGACTAACTACCTGTCATTGTTAAATGTAATGCACTCAAGATTTTTTTAACACTGTATATGACAGTTTTAGAAAGCTATTTGAAAATAAACCTCTTTATCTCACTCACTTTCTAACATGTTAAAAATATATATCTTACTTTACAATGAGATGAAACTGTGACCCAGTATGGCTTGCCAATCTCCTGTCTCTCAATCAAGTAGCTGGTGATTTTGCCACCTCCGTCATCCTGAGGTGGTTTCCATGCCAGTCGGCAAGAATGTTTCGTGATGTCTGACACAGCTAGCGGGCCTGTTGGGGCTCCGGGTGGACCTGCGTGATGTTTTAGGCTGAGACATAACACTCAGAAGAAAGAAAATGTGTTGCTACCACTCAAGAATTAAATATATGTAAATAATATAGAAACATGAAGCATTAGAGCAGCTTTACAAAACACAATTATGGAGAACAAAGGACGTTTTGGCAACAAGCCTTGATCAGCAAACAAACACACACAAAAATACAACATATAAACCGCAGAGTCGACACAACAGTGACCAAACTAAGGTATAATAATTTGTTCTCCGTAACTGAGTTTTCTTAAAGCTGCTCTGTTCTTCATGATTCTATATTGTTTATATTTCCACAAGTGTACCCCAGTTTAACCAATTTAATTCATCAAGTATAAAATATATGTGGCAAATTAAATATAACAGACATACAACACTAACAATAAAGAACACAGAATAAGAGACATTACATTAACATAATGCATTGAACGTGTGTATGAGAATTCTGGCCTTTGCAAAATTAACAAATAATGTCTACTGGCAACACTGATCGTATTCCGGCACAAACCTTGGGCCTTGTCCACGTCAGATTGGAAGCACTAGACTTGAGTTTTGCTCTCATTTGAGCTCGTCAGTAGTGCATATCCCTGACTGGACTCGGGATCGAACTCTGGATCACTGGCATGTGAGATGGATGTGTAATCACTAGACCACACGGCTCATGCTAGATGTGACCAAATTATCATAGTAGAATATTACGTCCTCCTTTGTAGGCTGTAGATCAAAACTTGCCTGATCGCCGTGACTGACATCCGTCAATCGATGTGGCCCCAAAAGATCAGGTCTTCTCGATCTGGCAAGGCACACCAGGTGTCTAAAGTCCAGCAAGCAATAATCAAACTGATTTATTTGGTTGTTTGGGGATTTGAGTGCTTCCAATCTGATGTGGACAAGGCTCAAGCTTCTTGCCGGAACACGAACAGCATTGCCAGTAGCGGGTTATGCTAAATCTTCAAACCTCAAATGCCAAAACACCCAAATAAATTTTAAAAAAATGTCTAGGCTGGAGAGAAATGCTATGGGGCCCATACACATACAATACTATATTTCTCAGTTTGAATTGAAACAACCATAGGCAGGCCGGCTATTAAGTAGCTATTACTTTTTGTATTTGATTGTGATGGATGGAACAGTCTAGAACTCTCCTATGCATATGTAAAGAAACAGTCACTGAGCATGTATCATCAAAAATGTATAGAAGAAAGAAAACACTAACAGAAAAGTATAATTTTCCATAAGACAACTACCTGGAACAGATATGGTTAAGAAAGCAGATATGACATATGGGTCAGCTGCCAGCCACTGAACATATCATTACTCAAGACTTGTAATACACTGAAATATCAATTGCTGGGGAACTCTTGAGGTTACTGAATTAGCTCTAAAGTCCATCTTTTGGAGGTGGCAGATTTGATTTTCTAGTGTGTTGATATCTTTCAATTTTTATATTGCCTAGTATGTCATCTGATCTATACATCTTTCCCTTTCTCACTATTAGTGCCAATCCATGCTAGTGAATGTATTTTTTAAGTATGGTATAAAATGAACGACAAATACAACTTGATTACTGGCTGAATGAAGTAAGCACTATACTTACTGGTGACTTTGAGCTGGAATGGTGCAATGGCTGTCCCACTGTCATTGCTGATCTCGATGGTGTATTTCCCAGAATCGCCTCTTTCTGACTCTTAAAGAAGAAAGATAAACAAATTAAGAAATTGCAAAATGTACATAATTTGCGAAATTATATATTAAGTTCATTACTCTTACAGTGGCAGACATGTAGCATGCCTGACAGCCAGCATGTTAGTCTTGTCTTAAAATTTCCATCATAAGTTAGTTTCATATGCTTTACAGGACATCACAGTCACCCTCAACATTTTTTGGCTATTTGTGATTTCTTGACAGGTTTACGTTGAGTTGTTTGCATTGCTTTCTGAATGACCAGCACTCATACCTTTTTTATAGGAAACCAAAGCAAGGCGGTCTGCTTCAAATTGCCCATGGCTGTGGTTTTGAATGTGGTATACAAATCGCATTTGTAACCCCTTCACCACAGAGCCGACCTCCTGAACCGGTAGTCATGTGTTCCAAGTCCCATTAAGGTAGATTAAAAAACACTGACCTTGGTTTCTTCTTCTCCTTTTTCTTCCTTCTCCTCCTTCCTCTTCTTCAGGTAACTTACGTGGTGCAGACAGAGGTAAACAGCAGCTCTCTCTAATTCCTTCTGTCGTGTGATATTTTCATGAAGTGTTGATGGTAGTGTTGCTTTCCACATACTTCTCTTACTGTCTTCCTCTGTCTCTCTTGCCAAGTATTTTGCTATATGAGGCTAATTTCTTCATTTAACCTTTCCACTGATGTGTCCCAAAAATGTCATTTGTCTTTTCTTTATGGTTTTGATGTGAGAAATTTTTAACACCTGTATTACTAATTCCTCAGCATTTATTTTCTTCTGTGTCCACAATGTTCTCAACATCCTTAAAATAAACAAAAAAACACAACTACATCTCCATTAGTTGCACTCACTTCACCATTTCATTACTTATTGTCCAGTAGTTGCATCCATATAGATTTCTATAAAAATCTTAATCATTTGTAATCATAAATCTACTAAGTAAGAAACATAATTAACTATTTATTTTTATCCAACAATTCTGATTTCCAAAAGGAACTTTTTAATTGTGTTGTAAATACCATCAATACTGTTCTAATTTGAGTGTTGTATTTAGTCTGACTCCTTAACTCTTAAAGATAACTTTTACCAAATCTTGTGTTTGTTGTCTCATAGTTACAGTTTTCAAATATCCTTTTTATAACAATAATGTGCTGTTAAAACATTGACATAACTGTCCATTGAACTTTAAAGTAAGCGAAAACTTAAAGAGAGAGAACACATTTAGCAGTTAATATAGGGAGCCCTTCATGTCTTTTAACTGATTCAGTGCCGAAGGATAATACATTGTCAGATGTGTCATCCCATTTGGACAGAAGGAGGATATATTGCCATGCTAGAGTCAATGTCTTATTTGTTTTGTTTCATAGAATCTTCTGCAATATCAATGCCCAATGAACGGAAATTGACATTATAATACTTGTTCCTTTGATTGTGTACCATGCCTTGTTGCCACATAGCAAGTGCCCAGATCACGCCATACAGAGGATGGAAGGAACTCTCAAAGTAAACAGTGCACGAAAACTATGGGATATGAATTTACGTCACACCAACGCTATCGTGACAACGAAATGATACGTTGTGCGATGATCAAGGTGAACGGGCGTGTATTGGATTTGGAGAACAACTTGGTGTGGCTATTGGATTGTTTGAAGGATAGCAATGGACTCACTCCAAGCTAAGAACAATTAGAAGTATATATTGAGAAAGCCATGGATTTGAGAACGACGGGCAAACTCTAGACAGAATCGAATCGGAGGAAGATGACAGCAAGGATGACCTGAAGGAACTGAGGAAAGAAGTATTACTGAGTGACGATAAGGAAAACTCAGAACAGTTTTAACTACATAAAGGTTAGTGCACGGTTATGTTAGATGCCCTCCCGGCAACAACGGGAAATCTAATGGTTCACAACAAAATGTATTATGACGCTGTTAACTCTGTAATAAAGCGGTGTAAGATTTTCCTAAGATCCAATGTTTACTTCATATTTCAAGGTTATTCAGTGAATTCATAAACTGTTGTCGTTAGGCCGTTTTTAATGAGTCAGTTCCTTTCATAAGTTCAAACATATTCACATGGCAAAACACAGCGAAGAAGGACTTACGACATGGCACTTGTCCAAACCCAGTACTTGTTTGGCTCTGAATCAGGTAAGAGTTAACTGCTTCTTTTTGTTTTGTTTGTACTATTATAATGACTTCTAATTTTTCTCCTGATCAAGTAAAATTTGTATGTAACTCTTAGTAAAATTTGTTGCATGTTCTTTACAGGACATTGCAATCAACTCCTGCATTTATAGACTGTCTGTTATTTACTAGGAAAGTTTTATTTCCGTAGTTTGCCAGTTGCTTTCTGAATTACCAATGCCAGCAAAATTAATGCAAAGTGGTCTGCTTCCAAATCGCCAGGAGCTGATTTCAAACTCTCAACTAGGGATGGCAGGAATGATGAAAATGTGCATTTCATTATAACCCAAGCCACAGTGCTGGTTTAACTATTTGTATCATCATCAAGTGCTTTGCTAGCTGGAGTGGGCGATCATGTTCTCCACAAATATGATCTCTGACAGCATAGATCAATTCATGTGTTGACTCCCTCCACCTCTTTTTCCACAAATCTTTCCAGTTGTCACATGTTCAAGTTTTTATCTTCTCAAAATGTGGTCCACAAATAATGACTGCCTCTTTTTGTTTTTTGTGATAAGTTGTGGTCCACAAATAATGACTGCCTCTTTTTGTTTTTTGTGATAAGTTGTCTTTGTGACTTAGCCTTCCTCAAAATGTCCAGATTGTTCATTTTGGCCGTCAAATGAATTTTTCACTATTCTTCTACATAATCACATCTCTAATGCTTCTAGAGATTTTTTTTGCCTATCAATCAATCAATCATGTGCCATGCCGGAAAGCGTGGGCGGCCATGATTCGCCATTTCACTCGATCACCAGAGTAAAAAAAAAATAATTGCACTCTGCTTTTTGTGTGAAGCAGATGACATGAAAATGTCACCATGGAGACTCCCAGAAAGTTCTTCATAACCCTGAAATACAAACAACTTTCATTTACAAGTTACCTAAGGTGTGTTTTTTTTTTTGGCGCTCGCTTTCTTTGAACTGAGGCAGTTTATACACTTGTACATACTTCTAGTGGACTGGACTGATTTTTGCTTATGGATTAGCTTTCCCTACTACCAATGTACCTTGGCATCAGGAAAACCAACTCCAACTTCAGAGGTACTTGTAATTTATACCCCCAAGTCAAGGACGAGAAGTCAACATTTTAATTCAACTGACCGGTGTAGGAGTTAAACCCGCTACCTCAGCATCAGCACACCGGATGTTTAAGAACACGAGTGCTCTTATCCATTCAGCTATGCTGACCACCATTACCTGAGGTTGTTTGCCGCATTATAAGAATGCAATGAATAACATTTAAAATAACTCATGTCAGTAATAACATTAAAACATAAACATTAATGTGTAACCAATAATACTTACCTTTCACAACAAAAGTTACAAAATCATCAAACAGACAAATTTTGATATTATCACTCTCCTGAACCTCCTTCCCATCTTTCTTGACCTTGACCTCAAAAGGTCCTGTTCCACTAAATGGCAGTTTGACCTTAAACTGATCACCAGCTGTTACCTTTTGGTCCTTGAGCTCTTTCTCCAGTTTTGGTGGGGCTAATATACAGAACATTACGTAAACATTCAATTAGCACGTCATAATAATGTTGTGAAATATTTTACAAAAGAAACAAAAGCATAACTACTAAAACACAAAGTACTGACTTGGTCTGTCTAGCCCAGTGGTTCTCATCTAGTGGGGAATTCCTCCCCAGGGGGGAATTTTAGGGTTTCCAGGGTGATAATTAATATTATTTCAAGATCACGTTAATACAAGAACCGATTACTTGATATTGTTTTTCCCTTCATAATTTAGTTCTGTACATCTCACCCTTCTAAAATTCATTTTATAATGTATGTAGACCCACAAATCACATTTTATGTAGACGTCTAGACTTGTTTTAGTATGTGCTATTAAATTTAGCTACCATTATTACGTATACTGTGGGGGGGGGGGGGATTTTTAGGTAGGAAATACAAAGGGGGGGGGGGGAGAATGACGCTCTGAAAATATGGTGAAGGGGGGCACGGGCCAAATTTTTAGGTAGGAAATACGAAAGGGGGGAATGACGTTCTGAAAATATGGTGAAGGGGGGCACGGGCCAAAAAAGGTTGAGAACCACTGGTCTAGCCAAAGCTGGACACAAACACTCTTTGCAGTATGCACTTGAAGGAACGTGTAGAGGTGAAGTTTTCATTTTTTAACTGTGTGTATGTTCATCACCAGCTAGTGCCATCTTCACACTGATGGTTGGTTTTAGTGCATCTCTGACTACATGGTGTATTCAAACAGGCTTCATCCAGTTAATCTTTCTCTGCTCCCTCCAAATACATAATTAAACTCAGAGTTATGTCTCTTTATATGCCTACACTATTTATATGTAAATATGTTGCACTAGCTCACCTGTAAATAATTTTGAATTATTGATTTGTCTAGTCAAGGCTGGACCTAGATTATTACAGTAATACTGATTTGTCTTGTCAAAGCTAGACTCATATTATTATAGTAATATTGATTTGTCTTGTCAAAGCCGACTGAGATTATTATAGTATTATTGATTTGTCTTGTTAAAGCTAGACACATTATTATAGTAATATTTATTTGTCTTGTTAAAGCCAGACCCACATTATTCTTGCAATGCTGAATGACTGTACTAATTCTTGGATTTTTTATGAATTGTCAATGTATTCCAGACTCCATCTCCCTCTATCTGATTGTTCCAGTAGCACACTGGATTCCTCTCCTCATGCTTCCCTCCTTTTGGTACCTCACTTGAATCAAGCAACCCAAAATATGTTATTGCATTATTGTTATTGTGTCTTCAACTAGCAATTATTCAGTCTTCAGATTATCTCTTATGTCCACCACAAGTGTTCCAACTACACAGGCAGCCTTGATGAAAAAAGATCTACTTACTCACTGCCTTGTACTTCTGCATGACTTTGACAGTAAATCATAGGTATGGTGTCCGCCTCGAGTGCTGGAGGTCCGGGTTGCAGCCCCGGTGTGGACCGGGATTTTTTCACGTGGACTTCTAGTAATAAAATTTCCCCTGGTCTCTGGGTAGTGAGATTGGACGCTCGTGTGTATTGTTGGTCATGTAAAAAATCTCTTGGCAGTTGGAAATTGAAAAAAGAGAAGCCTAACGGCGCTGCCCAGGCAAAATTTCTAGTAAAAAATCTACCCAAAGTATTTCTGGAACCTCGCCGGTGCTACGGAGTTCGTGCACTGAGCTGAGTTTCTCCAAACTCAGGTTTGAGTTAGGAGGAGAACGGAGCACTTATGGGTTACACCCGTGTGCTGTGATGTTAATCCATCGACTAGACTAGACAGTAAATCTTTCTCTAAGTCCAGGCAAAATTGAAGTGTTCATGTTTGGTATGAGTTTACTCACACTGTGATGAAACAGACAGAAGAAGTAATTGATTAACTGGTGTTTGTCCATCAAGAATGATGACCATTCATTTCATCCAGTGGGGTTGAAAGTTTGGAGCCATGTGTTCTAAGTTGGCTGGTAAGGCCTATTTTGGCTCGAAATGTTCTTTGAGAATGTAGGCAAAGAATACTTGATGTTCCAGAAGGAGCATCTCCTGTAGTGGGTTTTTTTCCAGCCTTTTTTCACAGCTATTGCAGTCCTGTTTGCTTCACAAGTGACCGCACCCTTGCGTAATGATGTACGCCACAAAATAACTAATTAACTACAATTGACATAGAATAGAACTGATACTGAATACAAGGCTCTGAAGATAAGTGGAGATACATTAATGCCTAATTTCATTGCACATATCAAAATGTGCTGTCTCTCTTAGCAGATGTCAGTGTGCACTGATTGTTCCCATAGTGCTTTGATTATATATAAATGCACCTTTGTTGTCCTCAAATATAATAACATTTGCTGCTGCCATAGGTGATGCTAAATAATAAAATTCTTCATTCTTAAGCTGAACATGATCATTCTGGACACTTGGTTGACATCTGTTGACAATTAATATCTAAAATCACTAGCAGAAACATGAGCAAGCTAGGTCTAATTCCTGCCAGTCTGTTTGTGCTGTGCTGAACCATGACCTTGTGACATCCTAATATACCTCTCCACAGATGTGAAGTTCTAGTACTGGTTTTAAACACCACACTGATTTTTGAGCTTGGGAAGGGGAAGTAGTGCTTTGTAATACAGCTACCATGGAAATCACACTTCAGTACTGGGTCAAGAGAAACATCTCTACACCAGACTCGCTCCATTAGATGCAAGCTCTTTTCAATGAGACATTTGCGGGGTTGTGATAATCTGAATACCTGTCCATCAGACTTAAGAGTTAATTGAGTTAGTACACACAGTCTTCCCAAACAACAACAATAAAAATAAGCTGTAAATGCACTGCACTCCATCCATAATTTTAATTCTAACCCTAGTTGTTCACTGTGTGCAACAACCACATGTACTAAATGTTGCAGATCCTGCTCATTGTCTGCAATCAATACTATATCATCTGCATATCTAAAAAAAAAAACTGTCATTTACTGCCAATATAGTACCTTGCAGTGTATGGCAGAGGGGTCTTTGAGCCTGCATATCTAATGTTATTGATTTTCTTCCTCCAATGATGATTCCTTTCATATTTTTTACATTTACATACACAGCATTATGCTGTTCATATTGTTGTAGTATTTAACCTTTCCATTTTATCTCTTGGAATTTATGTCCTAAATCTAGTAGTAGATTTACAATGGCAACAAGCATGCTCTATTCCTATGAAAGATCTAAATAAACAAGCTTGTCAATACTTTACATTTTCAAAGAGTGGGAGATGGAGATCTTTACTTGAGATCACTGAGTTTTTCTATTGTTAAATAACTATTCACCTTTTTCAATCCTTTTATCTGAGAGTACCATATTTTATACAGAAATTTCATTGTAGTGCTCATTAAATTTTCTACTGAATATATTTAAAGTCTTTATAAACTGCTGTTTTTAAACAAAAACATGTATATCCTGTTATTTCTTTTTAATGATTTAATATATCGTAAGTGCTGTTCCAAAACAACAAAATTAAAGAATGAACATCACTACACACATTCCCACACATGTTCTGCCCCCCCCCCCCCCTCACTTCAAAAACCACTAAAGAGTTTCCATACTTATTATTCAAGCAGAAATTTTATTAAAAGTCTTCTGGCTTTTCCTCTAAGCTTTGAGTATCATCCAGACCCTCTACTAACTTTCTTCTGAGCCAGTCTTTCCAGATGTGGAAATGATTTTTGTTCAGCTGCATTTTCCACCTGATTCCTGATAGCCTTCACGGCATCACCTTTATTGTTCTGAAAAATGCTGTTAATCAATGCTTGGACCTGATTTGATTACTTTCTTTCACAGACGCTCATAATGTATTTAACAGTTGTAACCAAAGTAATTTATTTTATTTTAGTCAGCTATTTTGTTAACAAAAGTAACAACTTTTAACAAATCTATTCAAACAATTATATACCAATTCTTTTAATTTCTTACCAAAGTTACTAAAACATAATAATGCATTCTAGACTGTTTGCAGGGATTTCATTCGGCTCAAAACTAACATAGAGATGATGCTCATTAGACATTAACAAAGACTTAAATCAGCATCCATACCATTTAATAAAAAACGAACGTAAGACAGTCTGCTGCTAAATCTCCCACAGCTGTGTTTCGAACGCAGTATGTGGGATTACGAACTGCGCCCGTAACCCCCTCGTCACGAAGAAATAGATAAAACAGACAGTAATTTAAACAATTTGGTTACCAAGAACTGAAAGATGAGCAGTGCATGATTCTCTTCCAAGTGGATTCTTGACTTCACATGTAATTTCTCCTGCATCTTTGTCGTAAATTTCACTAATGTAGAGTGTATGAACATCTCCATCTACTTTAATCCGGTTTCTACCAGCAGAGCCAACTTCAGAGCCATTCTTGAACCTGAAAATGTTCAACATAATTGTTCAGTCCATTATTTTGTGTGCAGCTTTTTTAACTGTTAATCTTGTTTCTTGTACACAGGATTGTAAATGAATCAGTGGCAAACAAAACATAGGTTTGGACCAGAACACAGTACACAATCAAATAAACATGTATTGTCATGTAACTTTCTGTTCACTGTGCACTGAATTTGCATAAGATGCTGTGAAACAAGACAAATAACACAATGATCCTAGTATGGTGATATATCGC
Source organism: Cepaea hortensis (assembly GCA_963921405.1). Lineage (NCBI taxonomy): Eukaryota > Metazoa > Mollusca > Gastropoda > Stylommatophora > Helicidae > Cepaea > Cepaea hortensis. Next base: position 44,161,721 of record OY992892.1, on the reverse strand, counting down.
CCTTCTGTCCAAACAGAAGGTCACATCTGGTGATATATTATCCTTCAGCAGTGAATCAGTTAACCTGGATTTTGGATCTTCAACGACACGTGATCTTTCTGGTACCCATTTTAGATTTGGTAAACTTTGGTGCCAAGGTCAAGTTTTTGAAAATCCCAGCCTTGATGCGGATTCAAATACATGACCACCAGGCCAGCTGGTAAGCTCCCATGAGCTTAATATGATAGAAAACATTGCATGTGGGTGGATAACATCAAGAGATAGACTGGAGGAAGTATGTAAGTGCATCATAACAACATGGGACAGAAGGTGTTGGGGAGATATTATAGATGATTTTAAATGAGGAGATGGCAACTGATTGTTTGACTGATTGATGTACTATGGCCAGAAGATACAGAACTGGAATTAAATTTGCAAATGTTTTGTTTTCTTACCACAGAACTTCAGGTGTTGGTGATCCTGTGACCTCCACACTTAAAACAGCTTCTCCTCCAAGTGCAGCCTTGACATTGTGGAGTTTCTTTATAAAGTATGGAGAGTGTCCCGCTGAAATTGATTATGAAAACAAATGAAAACACTGCTCGAGAACAACACTAGAATATTATGACATGCAGATGACACTCAAAATTAAGTGGCAATGGTGAGACAAAGACACTTTTAGAAACACTGAAAGAAAGATTGACTCCACATAATTCAAAAAATAAGCACATATGTTGATGTGCAGTAAAGAAGATAATTAAAAATTAGTTTCATATCCTCTACATGAAGTAACATTTAAATCCAGCATTTTTTGGCTGTTTGTGTTTCTTGGTAAGTTTATGTTCAGTCGTTTGCCATTGCTTTCTGACTGGTACTCATACCATTGTATGGAATCACAAGGCAATCTGCTTACAAATCACCCACAACTGTGTTTCAAACGCGGTATGCAGAATTACAAACTGCATTCGTAAAACCTTCGCCACTGAACTGGCAAAAAAGATAGTAACAGACACATAAATACACTAGTCAAGGATTTAATACTCATACAGATACACACTGGTACAGAATCAGTTCATGGGCAGATAATATATCACAAGAATAAACATGTGTATATAGGGAGCTCGAGATGAACCGTGATGGAGGGCATGGTCCATGGAAGAAGTGGCAAGTGTTGACCTGCATGCAAATAGACATAGGACATATCAGACACCTTAGGTATGAGGGTGCATGGGGTAGGAGTACTGGCAAAGGATTGAGAATAATTTCAACCGGCCATCAAAGGAGTGACATTCTGCAAAATACCTGCAACATGATGATGGTGATGATGATGATGATGATGATGATGATGATATAACAGATCACTACCGTTGTTGTAACTGATACAGCTGCACAGAGCCTGGGCGTCCACCTTTCTAACCAATACCATATAGTGATACTTGCAGCAGTTCATCAGCTGTTGTGTTGTTACATATAAAATGTTCATTCTATCTTGCTCACGCTGACATAACAATTTAATTAAATGTGTAAGAGATGGACACTCAAAGAGGCGATGTTCACCAGTCTCATCAGAATATGTACAAAGCTGAAACTCCAAAGTGAGCTGTGGTAAAGTTGTGTTCATACACATGTTTAAGTGATATATGTTGCCTTCAAAGTCTGAAAAATGTTTCCTGGTCCTTTCTTGTCAGATGGATTATGTTGCCATTGGAGTTTTTTACTGGCCATAATTTTGTTTGCTTCCCTTCATGGGGTTGGGGGGGGGGGGGGGTGTAAGGGAGGGATCTCCAGTGTTCAAATCAAGTTTCTTTATTTAGAGTTATTAGCTGCTTGGCTATTCTGAGCCTTTTAGCTGTACATGGCAGTTCTTGTCTAGATCCTTTCTTTGTTAGTTTACTGACTTGTCATTACCAGTGATGTCAGAATGACTAGGAACCCACTGAATGATTACCTTGGTGTTGTGATGCATGGCTATCCCTGAGTTATATCACTATTTTAAACTAAAATACTAATAAATTTAAGCAGGAATATACAACTTACACAATACTACATAGAAAAACCATAACACTACACAAAAGAAATAGAAAATGCATAACACTACACAACCATATGGTAAAGCTGGGTAATACAAAATACATATAAAAAACACAATTGTCTGAAAGACATGAATAAATAAATATACAACATCCATTACGAGAAATATTAATAGAAACTCCCAAATACAACCCAGAAGGCCTGAATTAGATATTTCTGATATACAACACAACACAGTACAATACAAAACACAACACAATGCACAACATATTACATATGCAATAAGGCTTACCAATTTTCTCCTTTATCTTTATTGGAGCACATGGCAGACTTGCCTCCCCTGTACCAGCAGCATTAGTGGCTGCAATACGAAACTCGTATTCAGAGTTTTCAGGCAAGCCAGAAATTGTGAAGCTATTATCAGTGACTGGGTATTCATTAGCCTTTGTCCATAATGACATGCCTTTTTCTCGCTTTTCAATAACATAACCTGAAATAGTGAAAACAATATATGTTTTTCAAACAGACATTGCACTTGACTGCTTAAACTACATACCTGACACCTGTTGCCTTTATCTAGTCTGTTATGATTATTGGAGTCTGCTTGCATCAGATGAGACATACATTAACTCTCAAGTTAGTGTTTGAGGCTTATAATTTTTATCAACCCTTTTTTTACGTTTTCCTGATAACAGTTGTTAAATGTTCTCTTTGAAAGAATTTACAGCATAAATTTAGTTTAAGACAAGAAAATAAAAACCAAAAGATAAATATTCTTTAAATTTAAACTACACAACAATTTTCTGCAACATTTTAATTGTTAAAGGCAGTGAACTAAACACAGAGGACATACTCAATGGAATGAGGATGGATATATAAGAATACAGCAACTGTATAAAAAGCATATTTTCAAAATCCAATTTTTATGAAGTCATTTACTGCCAATATAGTACCTTGCGGTGTATGGCAGAGGGGTCTTTGAGCCTGAGGAATAAAGGCCGCCTGGCTAGTGCAGTCACCGCGAACTGTGCAGGTTAGGATTTTTTTTTGGCCCCCGACAGAAAAGAATCCGACACCTTACCGAGGGATCGAACCCGGGCCTCCCGAATGAGAGTCCGGCGTTCTAGCCTCTCAGCCAGCCACTCCTCCCAATTCTTTGTCTGAGTGAACAGTATATCTATCCTAATTATAATCAAGCAACTGTCAACAAGATTTTGATGGCTGAATTTAGTGGAACCAAGTAGCAGCAATTTAAATGGGAAATAAAGGGGGCAATTATGAAAAAAATAAAGATAGGAGTATGACAGGGATGTGTTTTGCCACTGGATCTCTTTTCCCTCCATAGCAGAGTAATAATGTGAGAGATCAAAGAGAAGTCAGGAATACTAATCGAAGGATATAATGTAAACAATATACGCTACGCAGATGACACAGTATTGGTGGTGGATAATGCAAATTGCTGGAAATTGTAGTAACAGAGAGTGCAAAGAAAAAACTCCTTGAATATAAAAGAAAACAGTAACAATGGTGATATCAAAGAATGATGTGACACCAACTTGTGAAATGGAAAAAGAAGGAAACTTTCTTAACCAAGTGGATAATTTTAAATGCCTACGGGCATTTATAACATCAGACAGAAGGTACACAACAGAGGTTAAGAGTAGAATAGGGCAAAGCAAAAGCTGCATTTCAGAAAGTGAAAAGTATCTCATGCAATAAGTCACTATCAATGAATGTAAGAAAGAGTATGGTGAAGTGCTATATAGAACCTGTTTTGCTGCACAACAGTGAATCTTGGAATGTAAATGAACAAACTAGGAAGAACTTGGAAGCAACAGAGATGCGGTTCTTAGGAAGAATGTTGCGAATTCCTTGGACTGCCAGAGTAACTAACAATGATTGCCTGAAAGAGGCTAATGAAACTAGAACATTATATACAACAATAAGAAACAGACAAACAGCTTTCTTTGGTCATGTGATGGGAAGAGAGATTTTGGAGAACATGGTGATGACTTGAAAGACTGAGGTGAAGAAAGGCAGGGGCAGACCAAAATAAATGATGCTGGATGGATTGAGACGGTGGCATGGAGGAATATCATCTGCAGAGTTGATTCAGAACACCAAGGACCAAGATAGGTGGAGAGACATGGAGAGACTTTCATAAACTAAATGATGTTTACTACTGGATATAATGGCGCATTGTAGAAACTTAACTAATTCAGTGACAAAGGATAATATATTGCCAAATGTGACTGTCAAAGACTGAAACAGGAGGCAGGAAGCCTGCCTCATGATAGAACACCACCGGGACGTGGGGTCAACCTCAGATAGATTAGAGGGAACACAGTGCCCGGGATCAGGGCAGGATAGATGATAGAAAAGGGGGACTATTAACTAGTCCTCACACGGAGGCGTTGACCAGATAGTTAGCACTACTGGTCACGACAGAATCACGCCTGCGTGATAGCCACGATTGCCACTCAACCAAAGACAGCTAATAGAAGCGTGCTAACTGACCTAGCACGCAAAGAGCCGAAGGACGCATGAAGGTCCTTCCGCGTGGCGTGTAGCGACGCAAGTGAAGGAAGTCAGACTGGGGACTGACTTTGTAGTGTTCACATCGTATAGAATAGATATGTGTTTTCGTATAGCCTAGTAGATAGAGATTAGCTATAGGGTTTAGGAAAACTAGTGATAGAGAATATTGTGACTTTATGTGTGATTAGATAGCGACTGTTTTGCAATTGTAAAGAGCCAACGGCAATAAAATGTACCATTTCATTCCTCGCACACGACTTGCAAGTTTCTTGTATGGTGTGGGAGAAGTAATCCGATGATGCCTGAAACATGAGTTGTTGACAGGCAATAGGGTTAAATGTGGTGTCAGAAGTGTGGCTTGAACCTGAGTTCAAGCTATAACACTTACCCACGGCTCTAGACTAGGGTTACAGATAGGATATTACAAAGATTAAATGTTTAATTTGTGTCAGTAACGATGACGTGTGCAGACTAGAGCGAATTGCGAGCAGAATTGTGCCTATCGTGATGAAATAATGTTTATTTGTGCTTATTAGAATGTTATATATTTAAATAATGTGTTCTTCAAAGTTGTAAGTATTCATATTATGTTCTTCTTTCATTTATTTATGTAATTATTTATTTGTTTATGAATAATTGTCAAAAATGATTCATGGCGGAGCAATACAGAGGTCAGCGACAGTATTGATTTTTGCAAGCTAAAAATAGCGCTGCGCCTGTGACGTGGCACGATTGACAAGCAGTTGGGCCTCGCCACTTGGAATCAGCATTTCAGTGTTTACAAACTGCCAAGCTGCTGCCTGCCTGAATCTTTACGATGTATTAACTATTATTTGTTTATTTAAGTTAGAGAATGAATATATTTATTTATTTACACATTATTATTATATTTATATTTATTTAAAAGCAGTTATTGAATTTTTTTCGTACTTTTCTATTTGTTTACCGTCACGAGGGCACTACTTTTGGCAATGCAAATTAGATTTGGTCTGCACCATACTTCCATAGATTAAACTAGGTTAGTAACGAAAGACATATTACTGTAGAACGAAGACAGGACATTGACATTAAATATTAATTAATCGATATTCTGTTTGTTCGTGGGCATGTCAGTGTCATTGTACCAATTTGTCAAAAATCTATTTTTCGTTTACGAGTTGTTAATTGTTGCTGCTCTGTAAACCAGGGTGAACAACAGCTGATAGATAACGTGAGTGTATGCCGATGTGCCAAACAAGGTGACCTGAGTAGAAAACTCGTGTGTATTCCGGGGTGCCAAACAACGGGACCGGTGTTGCTGACGTGTTGTTCCTTGTTCTCGGGAACATTAAGATAAGTAAAACCTACGTTTTTGGCATGCATTGTGATTAATAGTGCATCTCTTTTTCAGCGTGTATTGTATGAACAGACTTTGTGCTCTAATTTTTTGGAGAATACAATTTTCCAGATTGTAAACAAAGAGTACAATTTGTAGTGCTCAGATATTAAATAACATAGCATATCAAAGAAAAATAACTAATTGAAGCAGTCAGTTAAAGTCAACGCGAGCCAATTCCCCAACAACATGGCTACTCTAGCTGACTTCATTAAAGCAGGCAAAGAATTGCAATACACAGGTAAAGAACTAGAACAATATGCTGATAAGAGATTTAAAGAGGCAAAAGATGCTGAGACAGCTGAACGCATACGAAAAGAGTGTGCGGAAAGAGATGAACGGGCACGTGAACGAGAACATGATAAGGAAATTAAACAGAAGGAATTAGAATTGAAACAAAGAGAATTAGATCTAAAGCAAAAGGAGATAGATGAAATGGCAAGAGTTAAGGAAAAACAAATACAAGTAGAATCAGAGACACAGTTAAAGATGAAAAGTATGGATGTAGACTCACACGCAGAGATCTCTGCTACTAAACTAAGAAGTCAACAAGAAGAAAATAAATTCAACAAATACAAGAATATTATCAAACCATATTGTAAAGACGATTCAATATCTGCTTGGACAGAAAATGTCGAGTATCAGTTTAAATATCACCAAGTTCCTTTAGAGATGTGGGCTATGATTTATATGAAGAACCTGAGTGGTGAGCCCCTTAAAGTGATAGAATCTATACCAACCGATCTTAGATCTGACTACCAATACATCCGTGATAGGATTATGCAACACTTTTTACTTGATGCCCCTGGGTATCAGGTTCAGTTCTCAAATTTAAAACCTAAACCTACTGAGACTTTCATTGACTACGTCTCAAATGTTCAAAGTGTACTAAATAGGTGGCTTAAAGCAGCTAACATAGGAAAAGACTTTGATAGATTGAAAAATTTAATAACTATGGATAAAGTAATATCCACGATACCATCCTCTTTTGCTAAATTTTTGCAGCAGTCAGACATTGAAACCATAGAACAGTTTGAAAAGAAAGGGTCTGCATATTTTTCTTCAAACAGAAATATTTTTAAGACTTCAAATGACTCTGAAATAGTTTCCTTTGTAAAAGATCAATCAAAAAACTATCAGAGCAATAGAAAACCATTTCATAAATTTGACAAGAAAGATAGAAAAATTTCAAAATGTATCCACTGTCAACTTTTACATGACACTTATTCAATGTGTGACAAATCGCCAAGTTATCCGGCACATCTTGAAAATGTTATTAAGAAGCAACAGAACAAAAGATCTGCATACCGGCGTGCCATCAAATGTTTTTTTTGTTCCAGCTACGGCCATTATTCAAATAAGTGCCTGGGCCGCCAACGTATGAAAGCCAACAATGCTATTTTACTTGATACATCTTCTGATAGTGGTAGTGAGACTGAGTGTGATGTTGAAAATGAATTACCTGTTAACCAAACGGAAGAGGTGTGTTGTGTAAACGATATGTTAAGTTTTGACAGTTGTGAGCGATGTCACCAATTTCATGCTGACGGAAAATTAGAATGTGGACATACAGTTCCATTCTCATCTGAGAGTGTGAATGCAGCCTTAGCCTCCAGAGGCAATTTAGAGTTCCACAATGCAATGGTCAATGATAGACCATGCCAATGTTTGCTGGACAGCGGTAGTACCCTTATTGGTCTCAGAAAGGAACTGGTGAGTCAAGAGGATTATACAGGTGACTCTGTCAAATGCCGAACCTTTTCGGGTAACATTGAAATTTACCCTTTGGCCAAAGCCCGTATTAACACTCCTTTCCTTTCGGGTACATTTACTTGTGCTGTACTTGACAACCCTTGTACTGATTTAATTCTGGGTTGCTTACCCCAACTAAAACAATGTACTAGCGATGAAATAACTGCATGGAACCAACTGAATGCAGTTAATGCAACAACCAGAGCAGACACTATAAAACATCAAGACACGCTACAAGATGAGAGACTACTGGTGCTTTCTCCATCTAGCACTGATGATACCAACAGACAAAAATTCATAGAACAGCAGAAAGCTGATCCTAGTTTGTCTCCTTATTTAAAAGTATTGAAAGAACGAGCCAAAGTGACAAAGAACGCATCATGGTTCTTCAGATTAAATAATGGCATCCTTACTAGATATTATACTACTGGTAACCATGAGATTCAGCAAACGGTGTTACCTGTACAACATCGCCTAACTGTGCTAAAGATTGCACATGAGTCACCGTTTGCTGGCCATCTTGCATATGACAAAACCAGGGCCAGAATTCAGGCTCATTTTTATTGGCCAGGTTTTTGCAATGATATTAAATTATTTTGTCGTTCGTGTAATGTCTATCAACAGTTAGTACGAAAGGGTAAACATGCTACAGCTGAAGTACAACCTTCTACACTGGCTTCTAGGCCATTTGAGAGTGTGGCGGTAGATATTGTTGGACCCCTGAATCAGGTGTCCAGCAAAGGAAATCGCTTCATATTAACGATGGTCGACCTATGTACAAGGTGGGTTGAGGCAGTAGCTTTGAAGTACATCACCTCTAAAGATGTTGCCAATGTATTTCTACACCTGTTCTCACGATTCGGATTTCCACGGACCATTTTATCCGATCGTGGAACTCAATTCATATCGGCTGCAACGCAAGCCCTTACAAAAATGTTAGGGATTACACAACATTTCACGACAGCGTACCATCCAGCCAGCAATGGGATAGTAGAAACAATTAATGGAGATCTTAAGCATATGCTGGCTAAGGTAACAGCAGAAAACCCAGCTGATTGGGATACACTGTTACCAACAGTGCTGTTCGCCTATCGGGAGATTCCTCATTCAAGCACGGGTTTCTCACCGTTTGAATTAGTGTACGGGGCTAACCCACGTGGACCCCTAACCATTTATCATCAGGCAATAACGAATTCTATTAAAATTCCCGAACCAAAAACACCTTATGAAATGGTGACTGAAACACGAGATAAAATCATGAAATCGTGTATTATAGCTAAGGCAGCTTTGGAGAGGAAGGGTCAAATCTACCGCCAATATGCCAACAAAGGTGCAAGAACAATTGAACTTGAACCAGATCAAGACATACTTCTCTTGCTTCCTGACAAACGAAATTTATTATTGACTTCATGGCAAGGGCCATTCAAGGTGGTACGTAAAATTTCAGATGTTGACTATGAAATATCAATAAACGGACACTTAAAGATATTCCATGTCAACATGTTGAAACCTTACTATTCACGACAAGAGACAGAAATAGAGACAGACGAACACAGTGCACCCACACTTAGTGATCAGACGACAGACATACACAACGCAACTACACTAGTTAGCGAGAACGGCATATCCGACGAGCATACACTTAGCGAGAATACAGAATACACACTTAGCACCACCACCGTACTGAATCAGGTAGACGACGACGGAATGGAACTACCAGTTCCTATTGTAGACAAGACTGCTACATTAGATAGCATACATATAGAACAGGGACTAACAGACAGTCAACGACGACAATTAGTAGAATTAGTGACGAAATACAAAGACATATTCTCTGACATTCCAGGTAGGACGGACAGAATCGAACACTCCATTCTTCTTTCGGACTCTAAGCCTATTAAATGCAGGCCGTACTCAATCCCACTAAGCTATAGGGAAAATCTAAATAAGGAAATTCTGAATTTAGAGGCTAGTGGGATCATCCAGAAATCCACCTCTGAGTACTCTTTTCCAATTGTTCTAGTTAAGAAGAAAGATTCTACAATTCGTCTGTGCGTGGACTATCGAAAGCTCAACAACGTCACCAAGATCGACGCAGAGCCAATTCCTTCCTGCGAAGATCTTATTCTTGACATGTCCACCTCCAAAATCTTTTCTAAATTAGATCTCACTAAGGGATATTGGCAGGTCCCTATGCAGTCTCAATCCATCCATCTTACTGCTTTTTCAACACCTTTAGGACTTTACGAGTGGCGTTTTCTTCCTTTCGGACTTCGAAACGCTCCTGCCACTTTCGTACGCTTAACTAGAGATCTACTTCATGGAGTGACGAATACAGTGACCTATATAGATGATATATGTGTCCATACTGATGACTGGACAACACACCTACTGAAACTGAGACATGTCTTTAATAGGTTGCGACTCTTCGGGCTCACTGTCAAACCGAGCAAAGTCGAATTGGGCCTAAAAGAAATTGATTTTTTGGGTCATGTCATTTCTCAAGGTCAACTAAAGACTGACCAGAAAATTATTACCAAAATTATGAATCTGACCATGCCTACCACCAAGAAACAGGTCAGAAGCCTTTTGGGGTTAGTGAATTACTATAGTAAATTTATTCCAAATTTAGCGGAGATTACAAGTGTATTTTCCAATGTTTTAAAAGCTTCTGTAAAATTGGATGTCAAAGATGCATTATTAATTTCTGCATTGTCAAAATTGAAAATCTTGTTTAGTAATGTTCCAATCCTCTGCTTGCCTAATCCGAGGCTCGTTTATTATCTTAGGACAGATGCCAGCAGGATCTCCATCGCTGCAGTACTAGGCCAATTTTATGAGGGCATCTTCCATCCGATTTGCTACGTGAGCCGTAAGATCACACCCACCGAGTCCAGATATTCCATATCCGAGTTGGAAGCCTTAACCCTTTTAATGCTACGTAATTCTGAGTAGCGTCCCGCCCGGTGCTAAATACTTTCTCCGCCGACTGCCCCGCCTGTGCTAAATACTTTCTTGACCTCTAAGAAACTGGCGGTGTTGACCATTTTTGTAACACCGGAAAATTTAAGCACTCCTAAACTGGGTAGGTTGGCACCATTGTTTGAACAAACACTTTTACAAAGAGATAAAACAACCGTGCCACATGCATTAGTTGCATGATCGTGAAGCCACATAAACAAATTAGGACTGGTGTACCAATTATCTACAAAAAGGGTATGCCCGTTTTGGAGATATGGTGCCAGTAAAGTAATAACAATATCAGCCCCCTTCCCAAGACCTGATACAGTAATGTCACTGTTGACACCAGTGTAGACAATAAAATCTAAAATATAACCCGTTTTGCAGTCACACATAACAAATGTTTTCACACCAAATCTGCTTCTCTTTGATGGAATGTATTGCTTGAATGATAATCGTCCTTTGAACAAAAGGAGCGATTCATCAATAACAACATTCTGATACGGCGAAAATGCACTCTTGAACGACGTACGCAAACTGTCAATCACACCTCTAATCTTGTAAAGTCTGTCTCCGCCGGCGTCACGTTGTTGTCTGCGAAGTGCAGCATTCGCAAAAGTAGTAAAAATCGATCCCGAGGCATTACCTCGCTGAACACAGGAGTACGGAGCAAAAAGTCCTTTGACCAGTACTCAACAATTTTAAGTTTCTTTACCCTTGGCATTAGCATGCACAAAGCAAAAAAGCAAAAAAGTTCGTCATAATTAGTATCTGTCCAGCGGGAAAGACGAGCGCTAACAGTGTCAGGAGCATTCTCTAAAATGTTCTTGTAAAACCTGTTGCATTCATCAGCGATGCCTATAACAAGTGTTTCAGTGAAAAATAGTAAAAAAAACTCAAGCACTGAACTGTCCTTATTGACAGCCGCTTTACAGCCAGAGCTGGAATCATCAAAACCGTGTATAACCGGTCTCAAATCATTGGAAGTCCATGCCATTGAGTCGGTTTTCTGCCGTTTTGAGGGCATCTCCTCATTCTCACTGGACTCTGCTTCCGATGATGATGAGGACGCAGGACTGGCAAATAACCTCTTTTCAGTTACGCCGGTTTTTTCTTTCGATGTAGATGGTTGCATGATCTCGTCATCTTCGTCGCTCATTTGGAATTCATCTTCACTGTCACTTCGTGAAAGAAACTCCATTAATTCTTCATCTATACGAACTGGTTTCTTCGCCATTTTATAAAACAATTATGTGAAAAGCACAAATACTCTATCACAAACGCGCACAAATACTCTATCACAAACGCGCAAATACTCTATCACAAACGCGCACAAATACTCTATCACAAACGCGGGGGTATTATAAAACCAGTACACCGTAGAGATTAAAACGAAAAAAACAGGCTTGTTGCTGGTGAAGCTGCCTAAACAACACATTATCAGCACACTAACGCCTGTTGAGCCTGTGAAATAGGTCATTTGGATCTAAAAATAGGTAACCTTTGTGCCCCATTCATAAACGCTTGAAAACGGCTATAGCCTTCTTCTATAGATGTTATAAACGGGTTAGCTCGTCCATAGCACCGGGGGGACAGATTACGGGAGGTGAGTCAACTCGTCAACAGCATCGTACCGCGATACTACTTAACTCATCTATAGCCGCGAAAGGGTTAAGCGTCATCTATGCGGTGAGAAAGCTGCATCGATTTCTGGCGGGTGTGCACTTCATTGTCCAGACTGACAACTCCCCAATAACGGTCATACAGAGTGGTGTACATCGAAATGACCGAATATACAGGTGGTCGCTAATACTACAAAATTACACCTTTAGTATAGAGCATATTAAGGGGAAAGATAACATCTTGGCTGATACCCTTAGTCGACCATCTGATGTAGCAATACCAGAAATTTCCACATAAGAGTGTAGAGTAATAGATGTTAATTTAGTACAGTCAAATATTCTATGTGAAATATGTTAGAAATACATGGATATTATGTGCTGAACTAAGTACCAAAAACATTGACCTGCTATGTGTCCGTAGACATCAAAAGTAAGAACTTTACTCTGGGAACAAATATATCACCTTGTGAACTAGGACAGCTTATTACTTGCTAAGCTCCATATATGTTCCAGTGAATTAGTTGTGTTAAACAGAGAAAAACAGTGTCAGATGATTATATACATACAGACACGAAAACAGTGGTCTACTTTACAAACGAACTCTACAGGTGCAATACCCATAGAACAAATATGACTGTGTAATGGATTTCAAATACCCAGAACAATTGTATAGATATTATGCCAATGAAAGCATGTTTCGGAACATTAATGGCAACGACTAACCTGAGGTATTTAAAGACCATGTATATATAAACTTAATGTGATATGTATCATAATGTTTTAATATAGTGATAAAATATAGATAGATTATGTCATTTTAATTTATATTTAGAGTTAGACAATATAATATTTTTCATTTTTTTTTTGGTAGATAGAATATTAATTTACATATTTATTTAGCTTTAAAAGTAGATTAGGATAGTAATTTAAACATGACAACTAATTATAAGAAATTTAGATATGAATAGTATCATTCAGTTTATTATATTTCACTTTGTTTCATTTCATTTGATTTCATTCCATCTTAACCAATCCATTTAACAAACGTTATCATTTAGTAGCATGATTAGGTTACACCATAATAGAATAGAAATATTATACACTTAAAGATACATCATTTACACCATATAGAATAAGAATATCAATCATATAGTTTGTTTCATTTAAAAACATTAGTTAGAATATGTTATATTTCACATCACCCATTTTAGAAAGGGACGTAACTTATTACATTTCACATTACCCATTTCACAAAGGGACATAACTCATCTCACATCAATTTCATTTCACATAGGTAAATTACATCCCTTAAATTAGATAAATATTAGGAGTAATGTAAGCTTATTTTAGGATTAATATGACAGATAGATTAAAATAGGCAACACATTAAATGTATATTTATAGAACTAGTATTAGTATGTCAGTATTTAGAGTAATATTTCTGTAGAATACAGTGGTTAAGAATACCAGGGTACAAACCATTAACCCTTTTTTCTTACATGTAAATATGTTGTAAATACTTGACGTGTGCAACGGTTGATGCACAGTCATGAGGCTCAACTCTGTCAAACTGAGCCAAACTTGTACAGTGTCACTCCAAGGTTTTTAAATAACTATGAGAGTAAAAGATATGTGACAGAAAGAAGGGTAAAAGATGTGTGACAGAAATGAGGGTAAAAGATGTGTGACAGAACACAGAATAAAAGATGTGTAACAGAAATGAGGGTAACAGATGTATGCCAATAGTGAGGGTAAAAGATGTGTGACAGAACAGAGGATAAAAGATGCGCAACAGAAATGAGGGTAAAAGATGTTTGCCAATAGTGAGTGTAAAAGAAGTGGGACATAAATGAAGGTAAAAGATGTGTGCCAATAGTGAGGGTAAAAGAAGTGTGACATAAGGGAAGGTGAAAGATGTGTGACAGAAGTGTGAAAGTGAGAACAAATGTAAAATATACAGGAGAGAGTGAGAACAGTCAGCGGATTTTTTCTGCCGCTCAACAAGACTTTTGATTTTTGTTGCCGTCAAATGTTGGTTTCAATGTTGAAAATGTGTTGTAATGAATGTATTTTGTGTAGTTTAGTTTAGGATCTTAGTGAAAGTATTTTGAGTCTCATAAGACAGAAACGTAGTCACAGATTTGTATTATACACATGTTTGTGACCACAGTTAAATGAATTATGGCACTTGAAAAACTAACTTACATACACATGATAGTTAGATACACATGTTAGAGGGTAAATTATACTTTTAATTACATCCAAACATGCAAACAACCAGAACAACAAACATATAAATTGCATACACTTTTAATAGATCAAAGGGAGATAACTCCGGGTCAGGGGACATAATAGACAACGAAAAACTAACTTAACAGTGAAATATGACTTTACACGCGGAAGCGAGATAGGTAAAGCCTGTCGCTCACAGCTTGTGTAATGGTTGTTTAATATTATATGGGGGACATGAAGCAATTCATGTGTTGACCCTAAGAAAGTCAACTTTGTATGGGTAGTGAGTTAATTTACTATTTGAGGGCAGGTCTTATAAGACAACGGTCCGGTTCAGACATACCTCTAATTAATATAATATTGCGATTGAGAAGAGGGTTCACGCCAACCAGACAAGTTTGTGGCGATTGCCAGTAGCCAAGTAAAGTGATGCTACATTGTGACATTAGTCAGTAGGTCTATTGAGTAGCCCAAAGCCAGGTTATCTACAGTCTTTGACAAAAATTAGACACACTAATTTTTTAGAAACCTCTTGCGTCACAACCAATGAGTCAAAGTTGATGACGCAACACAGGAGGGGAGGGTGTGTGTCAAAGACTGAAACAGGAGGCAGGAAGCCTGCCTCATGATAGAACACCACCGGGACGTGGGGTCAACCTCAGATAGATTAGAGGGAACACAGTGCCCGGGATCAGGGCAGGATAGATGATAGAAAAGGGGGACTATTAACTAGTCCTCACACGGAGGCGTTGACCAGATAGTTAGCACTACTGGTCACGACAGAATCACGCCTGCGTGATAGCCACGATTGCCACTCAACCAAAGACAGCTAATAGAAGCGTGCTAACTGACCTAGCATGCAAAGAGCCGAAGGACGCATGAAGGTCCTTCCGCGTGGCGTGTAGCGACGCGAGTGAAGGAAGTCAGACTGGGGACTGACTTTGTAGTGTTCACATCGTATAGAATAGATATGTGTTTTCGTATAGCCTAGTAGATAGAGATTAGCTATAGGGTTTAGGAAAACTAGTGATAGAGAATATTGTGACTTTATGTGTGATTAGATAGCGACTGTTTTGCAATTGTAAAGAGCCAACGGCAATAAAATGTACCATTTCATTCCTCGCACACGACTTGCAAGTTTCTTGTATGGTGTGGGAGAAGTAATCCGATGATGCCTGAAACATGAGTTGTTGACAGTGACTTTCTGTTTGAACTCAAGGGTGTTATATCACCGTACTAGGGTCATCATGTTATTTGTTTCATTTTGTGGTATCTTTTGCAATGTCAATGCCCAGTGAATGGAAATGTCCAGTATAATACTTGTTCATTTGCTTTTGCACCATGTTTGTCTCCATCTACTTCTTTGTTTGGCACTTAACAAAGTTAAGAAACCAAAATACCTAGTGACAAATATAACAGCAGATGGAAGATGCATGACAGATTAAAAGCAGAATAGGTCAAGCAAAAGTTGCATTTCAGAAAATGAAAAGTACCTTATACAATAAGTCACTGTTATCGAATGTAAGAAATTCAGTAGTGAAATGTTATATAGAACGTATTTTGCTGTTTGTATATGTGAATCATGGAATGTGAATGAACAAATTAGAAAGCATTCAGAAGCAAAGGAGATGTCGTTTCTAAATTGAATGTTGCGAATTCCATGGACTGGCAGAGTAACTAACAATGATGGCCTGGAAGAGGCTAATGAAACGAGAACATTATATACAATTATAATAAAGAGACAAACAGCTTTATTTGGTCATGTGATGAGAAGAAAGGCATTGGAGAACATTGTGATAACTGGAAAGATCATTGAGAAAAGAGGCGCAGGCAGACCAAGAGAAATGATGCTGGATGACTGAGATGGTGGCCTGCAAACCACATTTGCAAAAGGACGTTTATTATTGTAGCCATTAATTTCACTTATAGAAAATATGTGATAGTGTAATTATTCTGGTAATCGCCAGAAGTACATCATGACAATGACATTCATGCGAGGAATTTTCTCCCAACATGGAGATACTTTAGTTAGAAAAACTGACCTGTGATTTTGGAGCCACCATCATTTCGAGGCTTATCCCACTTCAGCTCTACAAATGTCCTTCCAACCTTTGCTGCCTCAGGAACTCCAGGCGTAGATGGTTTACCTAAACACAGAAAAATGAAATTATCTTGCGCTATCAAAGTAGATTTTGTTGTTGTTGCTTGCTTAGAAATCAAGCATAGTCCATACACATGCTACTACTTCTAGTACACTGTGTGTAGATTAGCTTTCCCTATTACCAGTGTCCCTCGCCATCAGGAGAACTCACTCCAACTTCAGAGGTACTTGATATTTATGTCCCCAAGTCAAGGACAAGAACAATTTAGTCCAACTGTCTGGTGTAGAGTGTTTTGTTTTTGTTCTTTGTTTCTTTGCGTTCGCTCGCTTTTAACTCAAGCGTAGTCCATACACACTATTTATAGTAGTGATGGACTAAATTTTGTGTGTGGATTAACTTTCCCTATTAACAGTGTCCCTCGCCATCAGGCGAATTCACTCCAACTTCAGAGGTACTTGTAATTTACATCCCCAAGTCAAGGACGACAGGTCAACATTTTAGTCCAGCTGTCCGGTGTAAGGGTTGAACCGCTAACCTCAGCATCAGCACAACGGATGTTTAAGAATACGCGTTCTTACTCATTCGGCCATGCGAACCTGCCGGTGGTGTAGGGTTGAACCATCTATCTTGGCATCAGCACACTGGATGTTTAAGAACGAGCACTCTTAACCATTCAAAATTTTAAAGAGAATATATAACATTATATCTAAAGGAACATAGATTGGTTGGTGAATTCTGTTGAAGACTTGAGTTTTATCTGTTAAGTCTAATGCATTGGCGTTCAGGACATCTGAAGAGAGCTTTCATCTATCGCAGTGAGGCTGGTGTAGAGACTTTCCTTAGTTTTGGTTGGTGAATAGTGTGTTCATTACCAAATCCCCTGGTTACTCCCTGCAGCACCATTCTCTCCAGGCCATGCTGATCTATCTGTTCTTCTGCACTATACAAAGATCCCAAAAGGCACTGACCATGTCAGCCTTATCATGCACCAATACTCCACTGAGGGATGCAGACCCAGCCAATCTGTCTGCCTGCTCATTTCCCACCACACCAGCATGTCCTGGGGAAAAATCCAATCCATGCTCTCTAATTTTGATTGTTGAATTGAAGCATGCCTGTCTTCACCTTTCTCATCATACTTAGTGAGGCTGTTACAATTACCAGTTTTAGAGATTTTCCTTTGTTTTGATTGGTGAATAGCTGTGTGTTCATTACCAGTTGTACAGACTTTCCTTAGTTTTGGTTGGTAAGTAGTCGTGTGATCATTACAAGTTATAGCAACTTTCCTTAATTTTGGTTGGTGAATAGTTGTGAGTTCATTACCAGTTGTAGAGACTTTCTTTAGTTGTGGTTGGTGAATAATCATGTGTTCATTACCAATAACAGTCTGGTACATTAAAGTATTAATTATGTAGTTACATAACATGTGGAAAACAGTTGTTTTTAACATTATTTGTTTCTTTGGCACTTTGGAATGGACAAATATTTGTATAACAGTCATGATTAGTTAATTATTATATTAAAGATATGCAGCTGCATAGAATTATTTTAAAACAAAGAATCTACTTAGGATCAAACTCACACATGCTAAATTGTGATTTTGCGTGTGTGTGTGTGTGCGCACATGTGTGCGTGAGTGTGTGTATGTGTGTGGGGGGAGGGGGGGATCATTTTTCCTAATTCTGACAGTTTGCCTGAGCAGCAGTCTAGATGGTCTGCTCTTTTAATTTCCAACCATTGAGGAATTTTGTGTGTGGGTATTGTGCATATAGAACCTCCAAGTGTTTCACCCTCATCATGAAGACTAGATGTCCAATGCACTACCTCAGGATGAGTGGAGAATACAATCCTTTCCTTATTTAGTAAATGTCCGTGTAGTCAATATGGGGAAATTAATCAGCCATGTGCTTCCCTATGGTTTCTATTAGCATGTAACAACTTCACATGATAACATGAATCCTGCAATGTTATGTAGCAACTTTACATTAAAGAATGCATCCTGCAATTGTATGTAGCAACTTTACATTATAAAATGTATCCTGCAATTTTATGTAGCAACTTCATATTATTAAAATATATCCTGCAATTGTATGTAGCAACTTCACATTATAATATGTATCCTGCAATTGTTGTAGCAACTTCACATTATAAAATGTATCCTGCAAACTATTTTATATAATAACTTCACATAATGAAATGTAGACTACAAACTATTTTATGTAGCAACTTCACGATATAAAATGTATCCTGCAATTGTATGTAGCAACTTCACATTATAATATGTATCCTGCAATTGTTGTAGCAATTTCACATTATAAAATGTATCCTGCAATTGTTGTAGCAATTTCACATTATAAAATGTATCCTGCAAACTATTTTTTATAATAACTTCACATAATGAAATGTAGACTACAAACTATTTTATGTAGCAACTTCACGATATAAAATGTATCCTGCAATTGTATGTAGCAACTTCACATTATAATATGTATCCTGCAATTGTTGTAGCAATTTCACATTATAAAATGTATCCTGCAATTGTATGTAGCAACTTCACATAATAAAATTTATCCTACAAACTATTTTATGTAGCAGCTTCACATAATAAAATGTATCCTCTAAACTATTTTATGCAACAAACTACATTATAAAATGTATTGTACAAACTATTTTATGTAGTAGCTTCACATTATAAAATTTATCTTACAAACCATTTTTTATTAATAAAAACATTACACTATGAAATAAATCCTACAAATATGTTATCACGATTTGTCAAATATAAATAAATACTTTCAAACAGCAGCAAATAACAATCAACAATATTTACTGTATTTTGGTTTGACATGAACTGGTCCTGTGCTATCACTGGGGTTGCCCAAACCAGCTGCATTCTTAGCTCTCACTCGGAATTCATACTCGGTGTCATTTTCTAGACCTTTCACTGCAACCAAAGACAGAAAGACCATTTATAAATTCAAACCAGGACAAATATTCCACTAAATCTGCAACATTTTATTATTATTTTTCCAACACAGAGGAAGACATTAATGATGGTCAAAGTGTGGGCTATACATCCAAGTTTAATCTGTTTTCTTCCTGTTTTTCTATTGGTCAACATCATGTAATATATGTATTTGTACTGACGATTAATAAATAAAACTATTGTTGTGTTACAAAAACATCACACACAAAAAAGTTACATATTTTTTAACGAAATTCCATCCAAGGTAACAGGCTATATATACCCATGGATAGGCTGTCTTTCCTGACAATTATGACAGGAGTTTAGCATCATGACCTACTTTTTTAAAATTTCCAACTGCTGTAAGATTTGTAACATGCACAACTTGCATATTGGACCTCCTGTTTTGTCATCTGAGAAGACTGAGTATCCAACCTCTCTACCCAAGAGACAAAGGGGGTACATATGATATTATTAGGTACCAAAGGTTCTTTGAAAAATTCCCAACTCTGTTCTATGAATGAATCAGCAAATAACAAGCAGTAGAATCAGTAAGCTTGACTTTCCCAACAAAGTCACATTTACTGTCTAGCCACATTGTATAACCATACAATTCAGTCACACACGTGGCAACTCCATAATAAGGAAACTTATACATATATATAAATATACATATATATAGAAATATATATTTTCATGTAGAGTTTTTCATGTAGTTGTAACGTCACTTTTTAATTTTTTTTACGCCGATTTCTGTGGCAATGGAGTTGTGGACGCGTATGCCGCTTACCCGCATTCAAAACACAGTGGTGACTGATTTGGCAGCAGACCGTGTCGCGCTGGTTTTAACATGTTGGTTTGGGAGCCGATCGTTCAAAAAGCAATGGCAAAATACTAAATGTAAAACTTGCTAAAACAACAACAACAGCAGTAAACTGCTGGTGTTACTTCAGCGTCCTGTAAAGGATATGCAACTATTAAAAAAATGTCACTTTCAGTGACTTTGTAGGGTCACTTTCAGTTGCATTTTCAGCTTGAGGAACAGCCAAACATTCCAAGGAGGCATGTCGAGCAAGTAGGAGCCTGACAAACAAGAACAATATTGTGCTTGGCCAAAAAAACCTGAATCAGATGTGACGAATGAGTGGGTGAGTTTTCATGGTGGAGCTGTCAGGCTCCTGTCACAGGTAACATTGGTATGTCCACAGTATCATGAAGGTAATGGCTCCTGTCACAGGTAACATTTGTATGTCCACAGTATCATGAAGGTAATGGCTCCTGTCACAGGTAACATTTGTATGTCCACAGTATCATGAAGGTAATAGATGACCGGTAGGTAGTACTCTTCTGTAATGTTGGCCATGCCAGACTCCATGGCCTAGGGGTTAACGTCTTTCTCTGTAATCCTGTATATTCTCGTGAGTAACGTAACCTGTGCGAGAATCGGTAGCGATTCTCCCCATGTTGGTAACTTACGGGGTATGTGAGCCAGTCACTCAGAAAGCAATGGCAAACTACTGAGCGTAATCTTGCTTAGTACATCAACAGCAGCTGAAAAATGCTGATGTTGACTGCAACGTCCTGTAAGGGATACGCAAAAACAAAAAAGACTCCCTACTCTTCTGATTTCTGGCTATACCCCAAGCTGAAAATGCCACTGAAAAGGACCTGGTTAAAGTCATGAGAAAACATTATGTGGCATGACCATGGTGTATTTTATTCTCAAGGAGGCCATTCTGAAATGCTTCCAACAATGGTGGGGCTGCTGAGTTAAGTGTGCACAGTCTCAAGGAGGGTTCTTTGAAGGGGATCAGGGTGTCAGAGCTCTAGGTGAATTATTGTATTTTTCTTGACCAGAAGTCCAATATATTTTTTAACAGACCTCCAGTAGTAGCTCTCAATTAATGCTTTAACCCATTTTGGTGATTTTCTTCATCATCCGGAGCAGTAAAACATACCTTGTGAATGAAATGTATCAAATGTTATGCATTTTAACAGCGTTAACTCTGAAAGACAGGGAAACAGTATTTGGGGACATTTTCCAAGTTTGAATGATGGAATAAACGTCGAACTTTCTGTTTAGCTTTGCCCTGGATATACATTTCATGTCACTTAAAAACTTAAAAAGCTTTTAAGTGGGAGTATACCTGCTTTTTTAAGATCACAGTACGTTTTTTTGTTGTTGATAATATTAATACAACTCACCAATGTGGAGCTCACAGGAGAAAACTATACAAACGCCAGTGAATTAGTAGGAGGAAAAGATGCTGGCGATGGATAAGGCAAACACTGAGAAAACCTGAGAATTGTATATAACTAGAAAGTGCTTTCCCTGGAAGCCACTGGGCAAACAAAAAAGAGGGAGACCTAAATACTCATGGAGAAGAAAATTACAGACAGAGATGAAAAATGTGGGTAGGAAATGGATGGCCTGGAGTGAGTTGGTTGAGGACCTATGCTTTAATGGGGGTTAAAGGGTAGGGGGTAGATGAGGAGAGAGAGAAGAGAGAGAGAGCAAGGCAGAGAGAGAGAGAGAGAGAGAGAGAAAGAGAGAGAGAGAAAGAGAGACAGACAGACAGACAGACAGACAGACAGACAGACAGACAGACAGGCAGACAGACAGACTGGCAGACAGACAGACAGAGAAAAGATAATGTCAGTATAATTTTTAAAATCATGGAAATAAGTAACCCTTAATCTCTAACAGTAAATTAAAACTCAATCACACAAAAATCATCCACAAACCATCACATCTTTCAAGAGATAAATTTCATTACCTTTACATTTAGTCTGAATTTGCTGTTTTAGAATTACAATTTACCTGTAGCCAATGTCTCCTTTAGTGGAACTTCGTTGTAGGTTTTCCACCTATTGGATGAAGGCTCTTTGTACTCTATAACATATCCATCTAGCTTCTTGCCTCCATCACTCTTTGGTTTAGTCCACTTCAGAGTCACAGAAGCCTCATCAACATCATCAACAGCTACCTGAAGAGGAGATTCGGGTGTGGCTGTGGAATAAGCAATACACATTTTAATTGACTACTCAGCTGTTCCTGGGATATGAGCCTATCCTACTATTACCTGCATCCACCGGGCGACGGATGGTGGAGTTGTATGAAGTTATTCTGTCTAGAGGTTAGCTGCAAATATGTTAAGCAGTTGTGGACCAACACAGGCGGTGGTAATTGAGAGCAGGCAAATCAGTTGGTGGGGCAGCTATCTCTATAAAATAATTAAATACTCTGTAACATGGCCATCAGTGGGTAAAAGACGCCTCACATAACCTCTCCCCTCTGCTGCCTTCCAGGGTCTGTCTTTATTAGACAAAGACTAGTGGAGCCAGCTTTACACAAACTGGTTAAAGGCAAATACCACTGTACTTTTCACTAATTAATCATGCTTCAAAACAAATTTGATCAAGTTAACAACATTAGTGGGGATTCTAATGGAATGACTTCATCCAATGGGGAGCAGCATGTGCTACACGTGACCATGTAGACTATGCAATGTAATTCAATACATGAATTGGTACATGCTATTGGAGATCACAAGATGTGGAGAAACATGGTAACTCAAGCCAGTCAGCAAAGCACTTGAGGATGACACGGCTGGTAAAATTTACTTCAAGAATATAAGATATTTTAACTGTATATTTAAAGACAATTGTTAAATTATGGTGCGGATGCACTCTAAACTATCAGTTACAGCATTAAGGCAGCAAACAGGCCCTGAAGTGGTTGGGTACACATTAGTACTCACACACATGTGTGCTGAGTGACTCAATGAACATGCTCAAAATGGTCCTGACTGGCCTCATACAACATAAATGACTCAATACATTGAGCATATCATAATTAGTAGCCACTACGATACAGATTGCCGCATTTTAATGAAAATATATTTGCGGTTTTGTTCGGCAACTATTTCTTGTGTCTCCAATTTAAGGAGGTTTAGAGTACTCGTGATGTTAAATTTTCTGATTATTTCAAGATAGCTTTAAAAAGGGACCGATTACTTTATATAGTTTCTCCCTCCTCGGTTTAAGTGTGTACATCTCATGTTTCTGAAATTCGTTTCCTACACAGAGATACAGAGTGACTTTTTCAGACGTAAGTAGACCCGCAAAGCACGTTTTTAAAAAAAAAAAAAATTTAAGTAGCGTATCCCTTACGGGACGTTGCAGTCAACACCAGCATTTTTCAGCTGCTGTTGATGTATTAGGCAAGTGTTATGTTCAGTAGTTTGCCATTGCTTTCTGAACAACCGGCTCCCATACCAGCATGCTATAACACAACACGACACGGTCTGCTGCACAAATCGGTCGCAGCTGAGCTTCGAACGCCTGGTACCCGGCTCACGAACCGCGTTCACAAACCTTTAGCCACGTAGCCGGCACGTTTTACGTAGATGTATTTGTTTGTTCTAGAATGTGTTATTAGATGTATGGTCAATTTTTACGTAAATCTTGTCATTTTCATCTATTATAGTTGGGAGGGTCATCTCAAACTAAAATGATGAAGATTGCATGCTCTGGTATGATATTTCAATGGCCGGAAATAGTTGTTTCCTTGTCAGTGATGACTATTTAATATTGTTATGGAATATTCACAGCGATTTGCATGCCAATGAATGCATGTTTGCATTCAACATCAATTTTAGTATGTATCTGTACATTTTCATCACTCTGCATGGACCGGATCATTGATAATTTGTCATTTTTCCAACGGGACTTCTTTTGTCAAAATGCATCTTTCTACGCTGGCTGACAAGATTCGCGTGCATTCCACGCACAGTCTGACGTCACAATTATGACGTGAAGATGTATATATCTGTGTGCGTGTGTCTATATATAAACCGGCAGAATTATTTTTCCTTGAGTTAGACAGGCAGCAGTGTTAATCTCCCTTGGCGACAGTGTAAACCGATAGCTGTGTGAGTGTGTAGGTGAGTCACAAAAAGTGAAAAGTCAAAATAGTTTTTCTTCTATATGTCCCTTTATATGATAAAGTTACACACAAACATTAATATCTTGGCTTAAAATTTACCTACAGACCTGAATAAGGTACCGTTGGATTTGTTTTTTCAAGAGCTATCCAACTATGCAGTTATATAATTAAACAGTAATTTAGAAAAAGTTACTAAAGTGGCTATAATTAGTCCACCTTTCATATTGTTTGGTAAGCATGGCGGCGATAGAAGATAGAAGATAGAAGGGCTAAGGATGGGCCAAACAACACAAATGAAGAGGCAGGATGGAGAGATTGATTACTTTAGAGACATATTTGAATCCGCTTCCTTCTCCTGAGTGAAGGAGATGGGAGTGGATTGGGGTGCTGCTAGACACAAACATTTTGACAAGGGCTCAATACAGAACTGGTGTGATCAGTTGCTATATGCCAGCGGTGATGTTAAGGAGGCATTTGGAGCATCCATGGACCTGTCTGGATTGCACTGATAATGATCCTTACTAATCAAAGCACTTTCAAATGACTTAACCAACATGAATTTCTATAAGCCATGGACAGTGGCAAGCATTCAGTTAGAAACATATATAAAAATATGCCATCAGTCATCAACATGTTTCAGACAAAAGAACAAAATCATGTGTTAGAAATTTGAAAACTGCAGATGAAATGATAAAGCAGATGCTGATACTGACCATTGCCTGTTGATAAGAAATGTCAACTACATTGGAAGAAAAATGCCATGATACCTAAGTAAAACTGGAACATCCGCACATTACACAATCTTGAAACAAAAAAATGTCCCTACAAACAATTTAAGAAAGCATTTCAAATCAAGAACAATATTTCCATGACACAGAACATCAGTGGAGATTTATACAAATAACTAAAACATGGTGAATATAGATATACATATAGATACACAGCATACAGATAGATACACAGCATACAGAATCACTCAATAAAACAGACAAGCAAATAATATCTTCCACAACTTACTGAACTGATGCTGTGCAACTGTAGAGAATACTGTCTCTAAAGGTTCTCCCACTCCATGCTCATTCTCAGCACTGACCCGGAAGTTATATGCATGGCCTTCTGTGAGTCCCAGAACCTCATACTTTGTTCCCCGGACAAACTTGCTAACAGGTTCCCATCTGCCTGTGGCCTTGTCCTGCTTCTCAACGATGTAGTTGCTGACTGAACTACCACCATCCTCCTTATGAAGACATGGAAAAAGGTAGATACAGGAATATAATTTCAATGTGTAAATAATTTTTCTTCAGCTTCATAAGTCTCAGCACAACCTGTTTCTAGCTCTATCTTTATAATCATTACAATGCATACAAATCATATTTGATTCTAATGTATAAGCATGCATATAACATAGCAGTACATAATTTTTTTTTTTAATTTTCTTGCGTAGTCCACACAAGTGTTACTACTACTAATAATAGTAGTTGCTACTAGTAGTAGTACTACTAGGGAGTGCACAGGACTGACTGTTGTGTGTAGGTTTACTTTTCCTATCACCAATGTCCCTTGCCATCAGATGAACCCACTCTGACTTTGGAAATACTTATAATTTACAAGTCAAGGATGAGAAGTCAACATTTTAGTTAAACTGACCGGTGAGCGGAGCAAACCCACTGCTACATTCAACAGAGAAAGTTAAGCCACGAGCACAATAATCCCTTCGGCTACGTTGTCTTTTGTTTACACTACTGAAGTCATTAGGAGATAAAATTAACCTCTGCTCAGACATATTTTAAACAAGAATCATTACAAAACTTTTGATTTTTGTTTTATAACTTAAGAATAATAAATGTGAAAGCAAAATTTGTGTGGTAATGTTACTCAACAGGGTTACATTTTGTCCCCTTATCTGTTTAACTTATATACTGAAAACTTCATGATGTAAGTTAGAGAAAATATTGACAAGGAACAATATGACCCCTTTCTAGTGAGAGGTATGGAGGACTTTGATATAATGACGACAATAAATGTATAAATAAGATAAATGGGAATTGAGAATCAAATAACGCCAGTGCAAGAACAATTGAAAAACAAAATTTATATCATATTGCAACAACAGAAAATAATGACAACTGATAAAACTTAACAAATATATTTATCATCATCATGAACTCTGCCAGCTAGCGTAGGTGTTCATGTCTCTACATAGATCTTGGTCCCTGGTGTTCAGGATCAACTCTGCTGATGACATTCCTCCATGCCACCTTCTCAGTCTATCCTGCTTCATGTCTCTTAGTCTGCCCCTGCCTCTTTTTCAATTTATCTTTCCAGTTGTCACAATGTTCTCCAATGATTCTCATCTCATCACATGACCAAATAAAGCTGTTGGTCTCTTTTTTATTCTTTTACATAATGTTCTAGTGTCATTAACCTCTTTCAGTCAATCATTGTTAATTACTCTGCAGTCCACGGAATCTGCAACTTGCATAATAATGAAGGGAAATTACAGAAAGTGAGTAGCAATGACTATTTAGGTTGACTGCTGATTGATGATGGAAATATGATGACAGAAATTACAAGAATAAATACTGCTATGCAAGAACTAAAGCAAATAAAACTTTTATGGATGAAATCACAAAACAACAAGAGTCATAGCACTGAGACCATATGTACATTGTGTGGCAACATACAGGTGTGAAACATGAACATTTAATTAATCAACCAGAAAGCAAATATGCACTTTTGAATATAAATGTTGCACAAGATTATTAAACATTCACTTGGCAAAAAAGCGATAAAAAAGATCTATCCAACAAGAACTAAACACTGAAGAGAATGGTTATTATGAAAAAAATACTGCAAAAGAAAATGAAATATATTGAGTATGTAAAAATGACATGAATGTTTGGAAAAGATAACTTGAAGGCAGCTGTACAGAGGAAGCGATGAAAATGCAGACAACATATAGACAGATTCAATATGTAATAGATAATTTACATATGACCACAACAGAGGCATGACATCTGGATTATACTAGAGAGAAATTTTAAAAGACTATTATGGGGTAACAATTCTGGACAGGACAAACACCGGATGATGTTGATGAATGTTACCTTTGGAGGGTTCCATGACAGTGTCATAGATTCTGGTGTCACGTCACACACTTCCAAGGGGCCCTCAGGTTTACCTGGAGCATCTGTATACATTAAGTGCATTTGTTAAAGTTCCCAGTGTTTCTGTCATGATTTCCTCTATTTGCATCCACTCTTAGTACTTTAACTGCTTCCCTACATGCACAATGTGGTTGTGTGTTATTGTGGCAGCATTAAATATTCTAATCTCTATTCACTAACAAACACTGGACCTTCATGGTAGTAACTATAGAGAAGCATGGCTGCCATTACCAAACTGACAGCATAGCTTATGATGATGTATGAGTTCCGGAATCAGCATCACTGCTGCCTCTGAAGTCAGAGTGTGTTCGCCTGATGGTGAGGGACACTGGTAATAGGAAAAGGTAGTTAGTTATTCACGTTTCCAACTTCATGGCAAAGAGTCGTCCCATTATGCTTCATTCCTGTGTCAGTCACATAAAATGCTCCTCACTGCCCCATGTGAAAAGTGGAACAGACAGGAGTCTCGACAAACCAACAGCCTGCACAGGTACACTATGCACATGCCGCTGCCGGAATGCCAACATGAAAGTCCGCCACAAAATCTATAGTTCATCGTCGATGAAAACTAATCCACATGTAAAACAATAATTCTAGTGTTACTAGAAGTAGCATAGTTCATAGATAAACAAAAATGTATTGTTTGGCACTCATAGAAGTTAAAGAAAGAAGTAGAGACTTGAGGATACTAGAAATAGCAACATGTGTATGGACTATGCTTGAGTTCAAAGCGAGCTACCATGAAGAAAAACCAAATCACTGCAATGAGGATATTCCCACACTTGCTCTGTCTCCATCAGATACAATAAAGAATTCCCAGGCTGATGATGTACCAGTGGCATTCTGGTTAAATGTCCGCCTACAGCTGATGGTGTACCAGTGGCATTCTGGTTAAATGTATGCCTACAGCTGATGATGTACCAGTGGCATTCTGGTTAAATGTCCGCCTACAGCTGATGGTGTACCAGTGGCATTCTGGTTAAATGTATGCCTACAGCTGATGGTGTACCAGTGGCATTCTGGTTAAATGTATGCCTACAGCTGATGGTGTACCAGTGGCATTCTGGTTAAATGTATGCCTACAGCTGATGGTGTACCAGTGGCATTCTGGTTAAATGTCCACCTACAGCTGATGGTGTAACAGTGGCATTCTGATTAAATGTTCGCCTACAGCTGATAGTGTACCAGTGGCATTCTGGTTAAACGCCCACCTACAGCTGATGGTGTACCAGTGGCATTCTGATTAAATGTCCACCTACAGCTGATGGTGTACCAGCGGCATTCTGGTTAAATGTCCACTTACACCTGATGGTGTACCAGTGGCATTCTGGTTAAATGTATGCCTACAGCTGATGATGTACCAGTGGCATTCTGGTTAAATGTCCGCCTACAGCTGATGGTGTACCAGTGGCATTCTGGTTAAATGTATGCCTACAGCTGATGGTATACCAGTGGCATTCTAGTTAAATGTATGCCTACAGCTGATGGTGTACCAGTGGCATTCTGGTTAAATGTATGCCTACAGCTGATGGTGTACCAGTGGCATTCTGGTTAAATGTATGCCTACAGCTGATGGTGTACCAGTGGCATTCTGGTTAAATGTATGCCTACAGCTGATGGTGTACCAGTGGCATTCTGGTTAAACGTCCACCTATATTTTCCCACACCCGCTGAGTATTGTTCAGACCCTCTGTTCATTTCCCACCGAATCAGTTTCTCCAGGTGTGCATCCTCTGTTTTGCTCCACTCTCAACCTGTCCCAAAGAACTTTCATTATGATGATGTATAATAAATGAATCTCTTCTGAATAAAGAGATATATCCGTGCTCACTCAAATATTATGTTTAATTTCAAATGTTCCTACAATATGTGTTACCTAAGGTACAAACAAAGATGCAAATTTTATATTACTTTAGGTGATATTTCTGACAAAACATATAAAATACTACAACAAAAAAAAGCATATTCACACTTACCAACAACAATAACATTCATGGCTATGCTATCAGCTCCTTTTTCATTGGTTAAAGTGAGGGCATATTTTCCAGCGTCTTTCAGCTCAGCACTTTTGCATTTCAGTGTGATAGAATCAGGCTTGATTTCAAACTTAATGCGGCTGTTTTCTTGCACTGGTAAGCCACCCTTGAGAATATGATAACATTTTCACTTAAGTGCTTGCATTAACTTTAACTTGTTTGGTTTTTATTTATCATCACTACATGAACATTCCTACACGTAACAAATTGTATTGTAATTGCAGATATAAAGTTGCCCTTGACAAATTAAGTGTGTAAAGAACTATCTACTTTTACAATTTAAAGTCCACAAGATGGTCTGGAGGGTTCTTTGGTATTTGAGGGTGAGCTCTGTTGAGGCCCAATGCTGTGGCTGTTTGGAAACGATAAAGAAGAATATTTACAGGTTTAGTCTCAGTGACTCACCACTAAGCGCTTGTGAGAGGTGTGATCAAACTACACAGTAAGTTCTATAGGATTTCCTATGGTACAGAAGAGACTAATGACCTAGTGAGATGGCACAGCTTTCAAAACTGTATTGAACAAAAGAGTAGTTCCAAAAAGCTATTGACTACATCATGAGAACTCGACTGTTTGTATAAACATGAAAGAATGACTGCAAGAAGAAGAACATCAACATAAACAAATAAAAGGCACATAAATATGTACACAAATCCTGATACAAATGTAATTATTTAGTGCTGTAAGCAGAGGCCGCAAAATATTTCTGCAGAGTCCTCTGATGAGAATGGTTTAGATAAATAACTAATAGAAAGTAAAAGTAAAGGACCCTTTCATGTCTCAGAATGCATCGGCTATATGGTGCTAGACCCATATTATTATAGACCAATCATCACTCAGCATGTCATGTGGTCAGTATCACAGTGGCCATTTTTTTACTTCCCAAGACATTTCCTAGTACCCACTTTAGGCTGGGCCAACCTGGCAGCCCAGATCATTAAAACAATCTGCCTTGATGCAAATTTGAACCCATGACCACTTGGGTGGCAGGCCAGTGTCCAGCTACTACACTATTGCAGCTCCCTGCTGATAGAAAGAACAACATCAAACACATTTTTGGGCAGGTATTAAGATGAAAATTAACTCTTTCCATACTGTGGAACTCAAGTTACATCATTGATTACTTTATCTTCTGATATTTAATTACTAATGGAGCAAAGGTCCAATTATTCTATAGATGCATTCTATACATAGAGTTTAAAGCTCCAAGTTTGTCACTAGGTTTAATCTCTATAGACTGCCAGACACCTCCTACTGTCATGAATGTCTATCTGACTCCCTGTAATATTAAGTTAAATCTGCTACCCAATCCTGTCCATACTATCATCTAAAATGGTGTGTGATCTTAAAGTAAGACCTAACAAAGACAGATCTGTGTATGTGGCTCATCTGCTATGTTAATCCAATTAATCTGTTGTTACTTTCACTTACTCTGGCTCATAGCTGTATTATGTTAACCCTTTAAGACTCACAGATTGTGACTGTAATTGTGTACAGTTTATGATAGAAAGCATTGAAGTATCAATGGCCTGGGACTAGAAGAGTTGAGAGTTAATCTGGAAAAATGCATGGCTTTTTCACACCTGTTCTCCGTTGAAAACAATCACTTACATGAGTCCATGAAACTGTAGGTATCGGATAACCAGTGTAAGGGATTACAATTTTGAACTCCTCTCCAACCTTGGCCCTGATATCTTTAGCTGATGGCATGAGGTCACGGTTTATTCGTGGAGCAGCTGGAAATATAAAGAAATTCAATAAACACAATACAAATGTAAATACAAATATAAACTAGCAATTAACTCCTTGCATATCTTACCAGATTTAATGTTTCTGGATGTCTCCATCACATATCACTTTCCTTATCATTTGTGCTTGTCTTATCTTATTGTTATATTTGTAATCATGTAATATAACTCTTCGCTGGTTGCTGAGGATGGGGACGGAGCGCTTATGGGAATGTCCCGAATGCTGTGATGTCGGTTCCTAAATCAATCAATCAATCAATCATGTAATATATTGAAATACCATTCGTTTTGTGTGGTTTAGTTCTGAAAAATTAACTGACTTTACCTTATACACCTTTAGTTGTTCTCACTTGGCAGAGTGCCTGTTCTGTTAGTAAACATGGCAACTGGGAAAAGAACTAACCATTTGGAAACA
The DNA here is from genome assembly GCA_963921405.1 of Cepaea hortensis. Classification (NCBI taxonomy): domain Eukaryota; kingdom Metazoa; phylum Mollusca; class Gastropoda; order Stylommatophora; family Helicidae; genus Cepaea; species Cepaea hortensis. The sequence continues at coordinate 44,129,850 of OY992892.1, read as the reverse complement.
GAATATACTTGCAGACTGAAGAAGATGGTATGTAATTACAACCACCTTCTCAAAATGTCAACTACATGATGATTTTAACTTTCCCCATTTTTGATTTTGGTTAATGATCACTTTCATTGCATACAGATATCTCCCTAAGTGTTCCAGTCTCTTCCCATAGAACATACAAGGAGAATTCTAGCACAGTGCATGAACTCTATATCACTGGCGGGAATCTATCATATGGTTGATAAATAATGATTACTAAGAATACTAAGAACATGCATATTTGTAGAGGGAAGTGTTTTGTTGAGGAACATAATATGAAGGTCACAATGTGCACAAAGGATTCAAGATATTAAAGATAATTTATAAATCACAGCTACAGAAGCAGGTCATTTGACTCGTGACAGAAATTTAAAAATACTTATGGAGGAACAGTTATGCACAAGACTGGAAGATGATGATGTCAAATTAATGATTAAAGGTAATTTCAAGTTTGATGTTGCAATATCATGCACTTGCTTGGTTACCAAGATAGTGGCCCATGTTTAATTCACAGCAATGACAGAATTAATTTGTTTCTGACCAGTTTGGATCAGAGGTCAGCCCAGCCTTATAACATTGGTACTGGTTAATTTGCATATTTTTCTGGTATCTGGGAAGGAAAGGGAAATAACCATTCACTTCATTATGCCATGGATCAATACTTCCCACCCATATGTCTGTCATGAAACCAACCTCATCTGTATGTCTTCCATGTTATTTGTCTCAATAATCCAGTTAGATATTTGTTATACACCAGGCAATCTATCAAAGGGAACCACGGTAGCATAGTAGCTAGACAATCACACACCCCAATGGGCATGGGTTTAATCCACATAAACGTGGATTGGAATATTTAATACTGACCTGGGCCCTAGCTTAAAATGGGTTCCAGGAAATGTCTTGAGAAGTAAAAGCAACCAGCGTGAAACTGATCACATCACCCACTAAGCATTATTTGGTCTATGCAAATATAACTAAGATGAAGCTTCTAGAAATGGACGTACATGGTGGAGGCTGTGCTTTAATGTTGCCACTGCCTTCACTAAAATCGCCGATGCCAGCATTGTTAACAGCAGCAACCCGGAATTCATACTCTTTGCCCTCCTGTAGACCTTTGACTGTGTATTCTGTGTCCAAAATTTCTGTTACATTAGCCCTGCAGAAATAATAAAACAGTTCAACACGAGTGTACTTTTCCTGAAACAATGTTATATAGTATTTGTCAAATAAAACAACAGATGAAGAAGAAAATAAAGAATGCTGATATGTTAAGTCTTTTATTTTATCAGAAAAAGATAAAGTTTCTGCTCATAAGAATTCTAAAACAATGATCAAAATGACAAATAATAACAGCATCTGATATGTATCAATCTTAGTCATATGAAAATTATACAAATTATTATATATATATATATATTTTTTTTGCTTGTGATCATGTTTTAGAAAAGATTACCGATTTTACTTCTAGTTCACTGGTGATTCATTAATTACAAATTATTATGAACGGTAGCAATAAGTAGAGCACAATAAATGAGGCTAAAAAAAATTAATAAAAAAGATTATAGGTAATGAAGAAGTAACTCATCCCATCTCATCCCTCTTGTACCTTGTGGTGTCGAGGTGAAGCACAAACAGCAGGAGAGTGCCCATTTACGAGCTTCATATACTGAGATTCCCATGGACTCTGCTACTCCATCTACCCATCGTTTACCTGGCCGACCTCTTCTTTTACTTCATTTGGTCTGTATATCATTGCTTGTTGTGGCAAGTTGGTAACCTAGTTACATGGCCAAATCATTTGACTTGCTGCCTTCTAATAAAATCTACCCCAACTTTAGTCCTGATTTCTTCATTTATGATGTTCTCCCTTCTTGATACATTGAGTATTCTTCTCAGGAATCTCATTTCTGTTGTGATTTTTCTGTTCTCTTTTGCTGTCAATGTCCAGGTTTGGCATTGGTAGCATAAAGGTGGTAGGAAGATTGTGTTGTCAGAAGTATCCTTCTAAATAATTACTTGTGACAATTATCATGGTAATAAAAATAACTAAAAAGGAGTTAACCAGAAGTATCATCAGCATTATGTATTAAATCCTTTCCTAAATGTCATTCAAACAGCCCACAGCAAAAACCCTCTATCATTCATTGGTTCCCCTTCCTCATGCATTTTCAACTGGCATAACATTAAGTACACAAAATGAAAATATGGGACCATGATGGCATTGGGGCCAACCTGGTGGTCAATGGGTTCAAGTCTGCATCAGGATTGATTTGTAAAATTGACCTGACCTCCCAGGTCGACCCAGCTTGAAACAGGAACCAGGAAATGTCTTAGGGAGTAAAGTGGCATTATGGTCAATAACAAACATGGGTTTAGCACTACATGCCCAATACAACTTAAAGCATGTAAAAGGGTTGTTCAGTTACTTTTTTAAAATAAAATAATGAATTATAATGTCTTCTTTCAACTGTCATAATGATACGTGTACAAAATGAAACTTTGCTGTCCTAAGGACAGTTGTAATACTAGTGTACACAGTAAACTTTAATAAAAAAAAAAAAATTGCATACTAGTGAAAAGTAAATTACAAAATATGCAAGACAAGATCAAATTAATCATAAAAAAGCAAACAGGTGTGACAATTATTCAAAATAGTGATGAGAAAGTACCAAAGAAATAAAAAACATTTAAAATTAAAATAAATAAGAAAATTTTTAATAAAATATGACCTGCACAAACATATAAAAGCTATTAAATTTATGAAATGATAATTAGCAAAATGAAGAGACTGCCATAATAAAAATTAACTGAGAAAGAAGTCACACTAATGGTTAATGACACATGAGCCACTTTAGACAGATACAGCCTCAAGTAATCGGCCAAGACTTACTTGGTCCATTTCTGATCCCCTTTCTCCTTCTTCTCTAGCACATAATTGGTGATTGGTGACCCACCATCTTTCTTAGGGGGGTTCCACGTGAGAGTAATGGAGTCTTCTCTTGTGCCAGCACATTTGGGAGGACTTGGTGCTTGTGGGGCATCTGTTCAAACAAAATTATTGCATGAAATCTTTCTAATATAAAGAAATGTGTGATAAGTGAAGATTCACTAGAGGTCATGTCTACTTCTGAAAAGACTTCTTAAGGACCCTTTTTACATGGCTTGAGGAATATCGGGCATATGGTGCTAGATCATCATGAATTGAATTGAATTGTCTACTAATTAAACATAAATAAAAATTATTGAAAGCTTACAAGTAAATGAAATCAACTACAATACACAATTATTGATGACTTATAATTATATAAAACTTTACTGAAGTTGTATGTGTAGTATCATCATCATCATCATCATCAACATATACCTTCCGATAAGTGTTGGCAATCATGTTTCATCATTTCACATGATCACCAGAGTCATGGATCAGCTCAATGTTTTTGTTTCAGTTATGCCCTGTGGCCAAGCCAACTGGATATTTACTTCTCTTTCTGTCCCTTGTTCTTTTCTCCTCAATCTTGCCAGTTGCGACCACGTTCTCTAGCTTATTTCTTTTCATGATGTGCACACAACATCTCTAATTTCTCTAATCAGTTTACAGTTTTCATTTGTTTCTTGTAGGACTTCCCCACTGCTTTTTGTGTAGTATACAATGCTGAAAATTGCAATAAAAGTAATCTAAATGTTCTGAAAGAGGTTTAGTCACAAAAACAACTTACCACAAACATCAGACTAAGGCAGCCCAGATTATGAGAATAGAAAAATGTAACATATTGTAACAAAAAAGATTACTGAACAAGACAGAGAAACATTCTTTCAATAAAGGCATGGAGAAATATTTGTACATAAATTGATACATTATGTTGGTGATAGTGAAATATGCAGAAGTATGACAGTTCATATCAGCTGGCAGGGAATTTGATTCTGATGATGATGATGATGATGATAAAGATATATGATGATGTTCTATCCATCATGATGATCTTTATGTGCCCTGCCAAATGGTTTTGGTATCCTGTATGATCTACTGATTCTACTCTTCAAAACCATGATCTTAGACCATCCAGCATGATTTCTCTTGGTCTGACTCTAACTCTTCTAGCCCTGATCTTTCCAGTTATCACAATATTTGAAAATGCTTCTCCTTTCATTACATGACCAAATGACACTGTTTAGTACAGAAAAATATGAACGAATTGTATATGTGAGTGATGAAGTATAAATATCCAAGGGTGTTTATGCTACATGCCCCAGTCATACACTGGTTGTGTTCATGCTTGTAAGGTTGTGCTCTTTCAGCCAAGAACCACACCAAGATGTATTATTTTTCCATTGGCTTACATGTGCTACTACTTTTAGTGCAATGAACTGATTTTGGTGTGTGGATTAGATTTCCCTATTACCAGTATCCACAGCCATCAGGCGAACCCATTCAGACTTCAGAGGTACTTGTAATTTATATTCCCATGTCAAGGACAAGAAGTCAACATTTTAATCCAACTGACTGGTGTAGAGGGTGAACCCGCTAACTCTGCATCAGCACACCGGATGTTTAAGAACAAGTTCTCTTATCCATTCAGCCATGCTGGCCTCCTGATTAAGATATTATTCCTTTGTTGAATGCAGAGAATTCCCATTCACAGCTAAGGAGATCCAAAACTGCAGGTTGCATATTCATAAGGCCAAATCTCAACTGATATAACAACTAGACAATCTGTTAGTCAAGCCATGTGAAGAGAGGGCCATCAGGATATTCCAAGACATGGGACTGTTGAGGGTGATGAGGCAAAGGGTGAAGAATGGAGAATTCTGAATGAGTTGGCAGAGTGGCAGCAGATGGTCAGCAGTTGAACTTGTACAGAAAACAGAAAGCAAATGGTCAGTAGCTGAACTTGTACAGAAAACAGAAAGCAGATGGTCAGCAGTTGAACTTGTACAGAACACAGAAAGCAGATGGTTCTGGAGTAACCAAATAAATGAATTGTGGGATTGCTTAGCTAAAGATTTAGGTATATTTTAAATTCATAGAATTTGACATTGTTGTACCCTAGACAAGCCCTTAGGCACTCTTTCACTTCCAGTAATGCCAAAGTGTCTTGATGTTGGCCATTCCTACAGTATTAGGCTAATTGCTACTTCTACTGTCTTATAACTGGCCAGCAAACAGTGATTTACTGATGGCAATATTTTTTCTTTGTACACATTTATTGTCCAGGTGTCCTTTGTGGTGAATTGGTCAAGCCATCTGTCTCATGCTCTGAAGGTCTTGGGTCCCTGTTTGGACTGTTATTCAGACCACAAATGCAGTTTTTCTGGAGACCCCCTAAAGATCATAGCTGGGGTTAAAGGAGTTTCTGCTTTGTGCAGTTCTTTTGGTGGGCAGTTTGCCATTCTGTGGACAGAGACTGAGCCGTATGGGGTAAACCCTGTGCAATAAATTTGATTCTGTTGCCTTTAACCTTTTACTTTAGCCTTTATTATCCAAGAAAAATTTACACAAATGGTTTAACTAAATCACCTTTTAAACAAACTGGGGAAAACAATATTTACCAAAAGCATATTTGGCCAGAATAGGTGTTTCTGTTTCCAAAAAGTCACTTATACCATGTGGATTTTCAGCTGCAACTCTGAACTCATACTTAGTTCCTGGCTCTAAGTTTCTGACCTGGCAGGTTGGCTTAGACAGGAAGCTGCTTACCTTCTGCCAGCGATTAGTTCCAGCCTTAAATGATACAGAAAGTAACAATTCATTTAAATAATGCATGCAATGTCTTTAAAATATTCGAGTTTTAAAAAAAGGCATATCTTGATATTATTTGTTAAGTACAATTAATTTCAGTATAAACATACATTTCAAATTGCTTTCTTTGCCAGTTAAATTTTCAAAAGATAGAAAGTCATTAATTATGGCTGATATACACGTACTCATCACAGGAAGCGCCAATATATGCAAGTATTTGTCACAAGACGCAAGTATTAATGACTGTTAGTCTCTGCCAGACATCTTGCTTTGTCTTCTCCTCTTTCTTTGCAGTTATTTACAAGTATAACATGGATTCCTCATAAAACATATACAACCATATACACCTGTTTTAAAGAAGGATTCTAAAATAACCTTCAACAGGTAATATCTATGTCTATATCTATGTTTTGAAAGAGGCTAAAACACAAACATTTATCACAAAATTCAGAAAGAAGCAGTCAAAAATGTTTGGTCACTTATGAGAATAGAAAAACTTAAACATGTTTTAACAACTGGAAAGATTAATAATAGTTTGCACAAAACGGAGGATTTCCCCCTAAATGAGAAAAGTAAATACTACTAAAATTAACAATAACATTAATTTCAATCTTTTGTAATATCACATTTTGGAATGATCTATTTCTTTGATATAACCATTGTTTCAGTTTTCTTGATATTCAAGGAAAGTTCCCTTTCACATTCTCTACTACTACAATGTCTAATAGTTATTGAATATCTTGCAATTTCAGTTATCAATACTGTGTCATCTGCATACTGTAGATTTTCTGTAACCCCCAACTCTTATTCCTAGTCTGTCTTTGATCTCTCTCAATCTCATTTGCAGTAAAGTGAGAATTTATGACAGTTGGCAAAATACATCCTTGTCTCACTCCTTGCTTTATCTGTTCACACTTGCCCACTATGTTTTGCATTTTAATTGCTGCAATTTTTTCCCAGTAAATATATATTTTATTATTCTGCATTTTTCCCCATCAATGTTAATAACATCCAATATTTTGATCATCATATTTCACTTTATCACATGCTTTAGTGTAATCTTTAAAGCACAAGTACAGGTCTTTCTATGTCTCACTTGATCTCTCTGTTAGTGTTTGTAATGTGTATATTACTTTATTTGTTCTACTGTCTTCCAAAAATGCATACTGTTGTTCACTAATTTTCATCTTTATTTTTCTTCATGTTTTCTTCTCATTATAATTCTGAGTAGAAGTCTGGTGGCATGGTTTATGAGGTTGATTGTATGGAATTCATTGCACTGAACTGCTCTGGTTCTCTTGGGTAAAGCTATAAATACAGATTTCAGTATATCGCTAAGTATGTAGGAAACATCCCCTGTCAGCTTGCTAGGCAGTCACAAATTTAGGATGGAAAAATTGTACTAATATTAAAGAAAAAACACATATCAGTAGATAATAAAAAAAGCATTCTACAACATAATCTTTCTACCAACTCCATGCTACCAATGCCAACCTGGATAATGACAGAAAAAGATAAAAGAAAAACAACAATGGAAATAAGATATCTCAGAAGATTGCTCAATGTATCATGAAGAGAGAAAATCAGAAATAAATAAATCAGGACTAAAGTGGGGGTTATAGCAGCAATTTCATCAGAAAACAGCAAGTGAAATGGCTCTGCCATATAACTAGGCTACTGACTAACAGTATACCACAACAAGCAATGATGTACAGGCCAAACCGAACCGTGTAAATGATGGACAGAGGGAATAACAGAGTCCATGGAAATTATATGTGAAGCCCATAAACAGGCACCCTTCTGATGTTTATGCTTCACCTCGACACTGCAAGGTTCAAAAGGAACATGATGAGATGAGATGGCTAGGTATGTATCCACTATTGTAAATACCATTCAACACTTTATTAACAATTCTATTCCGAATTCTCAGACACCAATATCTTCTATTTTCTTGGGTCTATTTGTACACTGAAATCGCCAAGTATTATTTTGTCTTCTTGTGATTTGGTCTGAGAATTGCACAAATGAAACAACCCCCCCCCCCCCCCCCCAAAAAAAAAAAAACAAAAAAAAAACAACAACAACAACAACAACAACATACAATTAAATCACATGACAACACTCAATCTCCTCCAGGGGATTCACAGCCAACCAAGCAATGATTAATAACAACAGCAACAATAAAATAATGATAATGATGTTAACAATCATAATTATTATTATTACCATCATCATCAGCATCTTTATCTCTAATGGAAATGTTTATATAAAAGCATACCTTCCTTTTTTCCACAATGTAGTTTCCAACTTTCTCCCCACCATCATCTTTTGGTGGCTTCCATGTAAGTGTTAGTGATTCTCCATCTATTTCACTGGCTTCTAGTGGTCCTTGAGGAGGTGCCGGCTTATCTAATAGACACATTTGATGAATTTAAACAATGAAATGTCATGCATTTCTAACAAAAACACAGACAGATTAGTAAATAGCCCAGGTCTTCCATGGTAGATCTAGACAGTAGAAAAGACATCTAACAAACTTAAGAGCATAAAAACTGACAGAAATCCTGAACAAATATTGCATTATGATGGTAAAAAATATATATCAAAATAAAGAATTGACAATGTTCAATAATTTAAATAAAATATCCTGGCTTTATAAACATCCAGAACAGGGGCATTAAATAAAAACTAATAAAACATAAATAAAACAGAAATAATTGTTGGCAGTAATCATCAGAACTGGCCACGATCAAAGAAAGTCAACTGCAAACCTCATAAATGAGAAAGATAAACAAGTTTACAATAAAATACAGAACTTGCAACCAGATGACTTATCAGACTCTTTAATTCTAGTTTTTGTAAGCCAAAGTGGCAAGCCCATACTGCTATAGTTCAGTCCTCACTACTGAAAGAAATAAGACTGAGTAACAGAATTGGAAGGTACGCAGATAGAGAGGCAGGTGTTTAGAATGAGCTAAATATTACTAAAAGATCACACACTTCTCTGATGGATTAGACTTCACTGGAAACAAGTAAAATAGAAAATACTCATAGGATTGTGTAGTACGTCGGTTCTTAACTCAACTCAACTCAACTTGTGTAGTACGTACTCTGTCAGGCTAACTACAATGAATGTGAATAACAGCAAGTAAAGTATTATATTTGATATATAAGAAAAATAAAACAACAACAACAAATATGTGAGAAAATATCCTAATCATAGTCAACAAGGAATGGAAGTTTTTATTTTTCTTTAAATCCAAAAACATAAAGACTTGAAAAATAAGAAATAATTTTATGAAGTAGACAAATTTTGGTATCAATGTTTTAAGGGTGATAGTTTTGTTTCATTCATTCATTAGCATGTCCTTTGCAGAACCTCACTCCCATAACAACCTTCCGGAAAACCTCTCGATCATAAGCAAGATGTCCCATGTCCGATACACCCATCCGGAAATCATCCGCCACATCCTGCACCCATCTTCTCTTTGGCCTTCCTCTTCCTCTCTTCCCAGGCATATACCCCTCCATTATTGTTCTCTCCAAACTTTCGTGGCGTTTCAAGTGACCAAAATATTTCAATTTTCTTTTGTTTTGTTTCAGAAGATGTATAAATTGGTAAACAAACTGATTTATTTACAACACAATACTTTGGTTACTCATACTGTCAAAACACTGGTAAAAAACACTGATGAAGAATTGTTTCAAACACCTTGATAAAATGCTTTGATCTAACTTTCTGGTCAAACATCTTGAGTATATGGTTCTAGTTGATCATCTCCACTAATTAAACATAAATGAAAATTAATTAAAGCTTAAAAATAAATGAAATCAACTACAATACACAACTATTGATGACTTATAACTATTTAAATCCTTACTAAAGTGTGTATGTGTAGTATCATCATCATCATGTGCCGTGCAGATAAGTACTCAAGTCAAATCTGGATTACACTCTGGTTAAACACGGATCACACTCAAGTTAAACACTATGGTCAAGAACCCTGGTTAACACTCTGATGAAACACCTTGGTCAAAAACTGACCAAATGTTCTGCTTTAACCTTTTAGTCAAACACTACTGAAAACACTAACAGTCAAATTCTGGTCAAATACTGTAGTCAAATACTCTGGTTACAATTCTGTTCAAATAGTTAGTTAGTTAGTTGCAGTTCCAACTTCACGGCAATGGGTCGTCCGCATTATGCTCCGTTCCTGTGTCAGTGAACATCACACAAAATGCTCCTCACTGCCCAGTGTGAAAAGTGGAATAGACAGAAGTCTCGACAAGCCAACAGCCCGCACAGGTACACTGTGCATAATGCTGCTGTCAGAATACCAACACAAAAGTCCTCCACGGAAAATACATTTCAACGTCGATGAAAGCGGCAGTCACTAGAAAACCAGCAGCCACACATTACTACACTAAAAGTCGAGAGGATCGACTTCATTGCCCCGGGATTTACCCCATATGGCTTGGTCCCCTTCAGCAGGGCGACCACTGAAAACAAATTCTGTTCAAATGCTCTGGTCAAAACACTCTGGGCAAACACTGATTAAAGACTAATAAACAGTGGTCACATTCTATAAGGAAACATTCTAGTCAAACATCCTGAACAAAACACTCAGATGAAACACTGGTCATAAACTCTGGTCAAACACCCTGGCTTAACACATTAGTCAAATATTGGTCACTTTTGTTAAACACTGTGGTCAACCTCTAGCCAAACATTCAAGCCATCAAACTCTGGTCAAGCAATCTAATCAATGCTATTGTTAAAATAAAATTGTTGCTTGCTTGTTGCTCACACACATTGTCTTTTCCATCAGTATAGTTTTTCAATGCGTTTTTATTTCCATCTTCTCTATGACCAAAATTTGTTTGCTTTTGTTTCTATGAAATGTAATATATTCTTTCACATATCTACATTATTTGGGACCTCTACTTGATTTTCCATTTCCGTGTTCATTACCCATGCTTCAGCACCAAACAGAAGAGAAGAGAATATACAAAATTTAACTTTTCTCTTCTTTGATGTGTTGTTAATCTCTTTAGATATTTGCATCAAAGTCTTGCTAATGTTGTCAGATGTAGTTTTGGCCATTGCTATTTTCATTTATATTTTTGCATAACTTCTTCCCCCACCTGCTATTATAGATATTAGACATTATATTACTGCAGATAGGAAACCAGGTTATAAAAACATGAAACATCACAGACAAAACTTACCTAAAACATTCACATTCACATTTATGGATTCTGTTCCTTCACTGTTCTTCAAAGTCAGCTGATATTTGCCTGTATCATCACGTTTAGCCTTGGCACAATGGAGGATTGCATGAGTGTCAGTCAGCTGAGGAATGCATGAAATGACAATGATTATTGAAATATTTGTGGTCCTAAATTCTTTCCATCTCCAGCAACATGTGATGTTTGATTCAGTCTTTCCCCTGAATTCCAACTATCACATAATGTGGTGTTTCGCTGTTTAGAGTGTGTGAAAGAAATCTGGCCTTCCCAGTGGCCACATCTATATTTATTATAAATGACATGAAAGGAAATATTGCGGCTTCAGCTGAGATTCACCATTGTATATTTGCAGCCTCTGAGTTAAGTACCACATATTTCATTTCATTCTGCTTCCTTATTTTTATTTCTCATGGTTGTATAATATTATGACACAATGTAGTTACATTTGTGTCATTTTCCCTTTATGTGTGTTGTAGTTTTTGTTTCCTGTTGTTATTGCTGATGAAGGCTTGCCATTGCAATATCCTCTGTTTTTGGTAATGATAATTTTGTAAACCTAATCAACATTTTGTGTGTTCCAAATGTGTACTGTTTTTGTTTAGCATCTTTAAGAGTCAAGAACTCAGAAATTTAAATAACGGTTATTTTCCCCTTTGGTAACTTGTTGTCCAGCCTGATGGAACTGAAAGATTGAATAAACCAAGCTGTCTTTACATTTACTTTCACTATTGTCCACAATACTACATTTACTTTCACTATTGGCCACAATACTACATTTACTTTTACTATTGTCCACAATACTACATTTACTTTCACTAATGTCCACAACACCGGCTTCGTGGCTTAGAGGTTATGACTTTTCTCCGTAATCTCGTATACTCTCGTCGGTAACGTGATGACGGTGAGAATCAGTAGTGGTTCGAATCGCATCTGAAACTTACGGGGTATGTGAGCCGGCCGCTCAGAAAGCAATGGCAAACTACTGAGCATAATCTTGCCAAGAGATCAACATACAGCTGAAAGATGCTGGTGTTGACAGCGATGTCCTGTAAAGGATATGAAAAATTTTTTTTTCCACAACACTACATTTGCTTTCACTATCGGCCACAATACTACATTTACTTTCACTATTGTCCAAAATACAACATTTACTTTCACTATTGTCCACAACACTACATTTGCTTTCACTATTGGCCACAATACTACATTTACTTTCACTATTGTCCACAATACTACATTTGCTTTCACTATTGGCCACAATACTACATTTACTTTCACTATTGTCCACAATACTACATTTGCTTACACTATTGTCCACAATACTACATTTGCTTACACTATTGTCCACAATATTACATTTACTTTCACTATTCTCTACAATACTACATTTACTTTCACTATTGTCTACAATATTACATTTACTTTCACTATTCTCCACAATACTACATTTACTTTCAGTATTGTCCACAATACTACATTTACTTTCACTATTCTCCACAATACTACATTTACTTTCAGTATTGTCCACAATACTATGTTTGCTTTCACTATTGTCCACAATACTACGTTTGCTTTCACTATTGTCCACAATACTAAGTTTGCTTTCACTATTGTCCACAATACTACATTTACTTTCACTATTGTCCACAATACTACATTTACTTTCACTATTGTCCACAATATTACATTTACTTTCACTGTTGTCCACATTACTACATTTACTTTCACTATTGTCCACAATACTACATTTACTTTCACTATTGTCCACAATATTACATTTACTTTCACTATTGTCCATAATATTACATTTACTTTCACTATTGTCCACAATACTACATTTACTTTCACTATTGTCCACAATATTACATTTACTTTCACTGTTGTCCACAATATTACATTTACTTTCACTGTTGTCCACATTACTACATTTACTTTCACTATTGTCCACAATACTACATTTACTTTCACTATTGTCCACAATATTACATTTACTTTCACTATTGTCCACAATACTACATTTACTTTCATTATTGTCCACAATACTACATTTACTTTCATTATTGTCCACAATATTACATTTACTTTCACTATTGTCCACAATACTACATTTACTTTCACTATTGTCCACAATATTACATTTACTTTCACTGTTGTCCACAATATTACATTTACTTTCACTATTGTCCACAATACTACACTTACTTTCACTGTTGTCCACAATATTACATTTACTTTCACTATTGTCCACAATGCTGTCTGTATATTAATAATATTTGTTTGGCAAAAGCTGGTCAGTGTCTGTGGCCCAGGCGTAGTGCACACTGTATCATAATCCCAACACAGTGGACTCAAAGTCAGTCACAGGCAATTTGGAATCAGACTGCTTTGCGCTGATTTCCACAATGGTATGAGCGTTGGCTGTTCATGATGTTTACATACAAAAGGAAAAGACAATTGTCGCATTTTGTCACATTATAAGATGAGCAGGTCTGGTGAAAATTATGACAACCAAAAAGAGTGAGATTGTTAGAGACAGAGGTCAGCAGAGGAAGAAAACAGCAGATAGGTTGTGCCAAGTCGCGAGTCAGAATAAATGATGTAATAGATAAATCATAAAGAAGCTTATAAAATAGTCTCTAAACAAGAGATAGAAAAAGTCGCCAAGGGTGACGTGAGAAGGTAGAAACGTCACAACAATAGTTTAGCAACAGAGGACAGACCTTGGGCTGATTGCATGGAAGGCGGCAGGAGTTTGTTCAAGGAGATATATTAGCAACAAACCTTTAGTGATAGCAGTGATGGCTAAGAACAACGACTTGATAGAAGAGTTAAATCGTTAGAGCATACGTCTTCTCAGGCAGGATCAACCACAGGCCATGAAATTATCAATTAGCACCGCCTCGGCGAGAATGGCCAAGGTGACAGAGCCGCCAACGGATCAGAAGCAGTGAGGCTGACAGTAGCTGATAGAACATTGTCGTAAGTTTTAAAGATTAAGTGCAACTGGGTGTGGCTATGCTTATTATTATCATACTGGCCCTCTTGGCTGTACAAGAACAGTATGTTCATCTATATTTCTATATTTAATATGTTTATGCATACGGAGCACCAGCTGTACGCAGGAAATAAATACTGCTGAGAATGATCATGTCAGCCGGCTTCGAGTTATCGATGCTTTCACATTTGTCAAATGGTTTGCCTCTGGACTGACGATTTTTCTTTGCTGTTAATTGTGTTTATACATTGAGTTACCGCTTGACAACATGGGGGATTGTCCGTTTGGCAGGTTGATAGAGTAGCATGGAAAGTGATCAGTAGTCAAACTTTCAAGTGAGAGACAATAGATGTTTGTAGAGAAACAACCTCTTATGTCACTCATCATGGCACATGATGATGATTGTTAACAGAAAGTTATAATTTAGTTATTGAAAAATATAACAATATTCTTGACAATCTTTTTAAATCATAGCATGAAAAATATCAAAACGTGAATTAATATTTTCTGTTGGAGACAAGAGATTAGAGACACATAAGCGATAACACCCATCAGCAAGGCACTTGATGATGATGAAATTAATTCTTATTCTTCTGTGTTCCTCCTGTGAGGGGAGTGTATTACACCAAGTTGTATGCCTCAGAGGTCAGTGTGTCCAACAGTGCATGTCTTTGTGTACAGTAATCTTCCTCTACACAGATTCCGTCCAAGGTAACAGGCTCTATCTACCCATGGGTAGGTTTTCTTGTCGAACATTTTTACTAGGGCAGTAGCCTTGTGACCTACATTTGGCAATTTACAACCTGCCATTGGATATTTTTCATGTGCACCAATTGCACCCTGACCTCCTGTTTTTCACCCTTATCTGAGAAGACTAAGTATGCAATCTCACTACCCAAGAGATGATCAGGGAGTCATGTTATATCATTTGATACCAATCGATCTTAGAAAACCTTCTAGCCCTAATCTGGGAACTCTGACTCTGAGGCAAAAGGGTTACAGATGCAGTTTGTAATCCTGTATATCTCGTTTGAAACACAGCTGCGGGCAATTTAGCAGCAGACCTCTTTGCGTGGGTTTTTTATGTAATGGAATGGGTGACAGTCGTTCAGAAAGTAATGGCAAACTACTGAAGTAAACCTGCCAAGAGATCACAAACAGTAAAACAATGCTTTGGTTGACTGCGAAGTTCCTTAAAGGATATGCAACTAACTTTTAGCTTTTAATCTGGGAACAAACCTGATATGTTCTGAGCTTGAGACGGAAACAATAACCTCTATACCAGGCTCCCTGAATGAAAGTGATTAAAACTAATGTTCACAAAAATATTTTTATAAATGAAATTACCGTCATAGTTACTCTTGGGGCATCAGAAACATCGTCACCAGCAAGGGTCCATTTAGCTGTTGGCTTGGGTGTGCCACTATAGGGCACTTTAATGGTGAATTCTTGGCCTGCTTTCACATTGATGTCCTTAACTCCTGTTACATCAAATCTGGGTTTTTCTGTAAACACAACAAAGCACTCATGGTTTCATTATGGTAAACAAATAACTTTATAAAACAATTATATTTGACAATACAAAGTGATTGTTTCTTACAATAAATTGTGACTTGAACCCAAAATCATGTGAAGGACAAGACAAAAACAACAAGATCAATATAGAATAAATGTAAGATGAAAATTTAATGTTGCATGTCCTTTGCAGGACACAGAGATCAACAACAACCCCGGGATGTGTGTGTTTATATATATCCAGTGATGTAATCTCTAGATAATTATGGGAGATGGACTGAAATTACCTGTACTATTTTTCAAGGTTGTCACCTGCCACTGAAACACATTTTCCCCATTGGGTTACAAGCTTCTGTATTCCGTCAGCATACAATTCTTTTGGCTGGTCCTTGAGCCAATGGAAAACTACCTGATGCACTTTGCAATCAATGTCAAACTTTTGTCCTCTCAGATGTTTCAGATCGCCAAAAAAGGTAAAAATCATTCAGAGCAAAGTCAGGACTGTAAAGCGGGTGTGGCAGTACCTCCAAATGCAACTGGTCAATAATTGCCATTGTTTTGGTGACTGCATGGGGCCTCACGTCGTGTTAAAGAAATATACTTTTCAGTCGACCTTCACAAGGCTTGTCCACAATGGATTGATGACCTTCACAAAAGTGTTTACATCATTCAAACACAGAATGAATGTTCTACAGTCTGATCTCTAAACACACATAACAGATTACAATGAATTTCAGCAGGTTTTAAACCTTCTGTCACCAAAAAAACTGCTGATACTTACCCACTCCATCACCAAGTGTCAGATGTATATGGTTCATTCTGGAGTAGTTACTAAACTTAATTATCTTTGCTTTGGGTTATTCTGACAAAATCCGGATGCTTATCAGATGGCCCTCATGTGTGCGCGTGCATGTGTGCGTGCATGCGTGTGTGTGTGTATATATATATATATATATAAACTTTGACCTGACCCGATAACACTGGCCTGCTGGTTTGGGGAACTATGGGGCACACTGATCTAGCTAAATTAATCCACTGAACTCAGTTCTCTCTTTTATAGTGGTAATTTATGCTAACATTGTAAAACAAGACCTAAATGAATTATAGAAAAGGGATGAAAGTAAATTTTATAACTTAACACAGATTATTTTAGGAACATACCTGGCTGGTCCCGTACTATGATAGCATTTGTGGGTTTACTGGGCTCCCCTGGGCCTGCAGCATTGTCAGCTCGAACACGAAACTGGTACTCATCTCCTTCCATTAAGTTTGGCAGTGTTGCACTGAACTGATTGGCAGGTACATTGGCACATTCCATCCAATCCTCGCCCTTCTTTTTCTTCTCAATCACATAACCTGTGAGTTTGCTGCCTCCGTCATTAGCTGGCTTGGTCCATGAAAGAGCAACAGAGTTTCTGGTGATTTTATCTACGACGGGTGTGTTTGGAGCACTAGCAGGAACTGTTGTGATGTGAAGAAAACAAAAAACTTCACAAAATGTTTCAGCTACTTTTTAACAATGAAAATAGAAAAAAAAAATACATAGTTTTAGAATGGAAGCAACTGAGATACAATAATAGACTTACAGTCATGTGTTGGTAAAAGAGGCAGAGACAGACTCAGAGAAATGATGCTGAATGGACTATGACAGTGACATGGAGGAATATTATCATCAGAACTGATCTAGAACACCAAGGCTGAGGTCTGTGAAGATGAGTGAATGCTTAGGACAGCTGGTGGGGCACATAAAGATGGGTTAAGTTGATAACTTCATAAGAGAAATACAGAGATCCCTAGAAAATATTATGAAATCTATTTTTATAAAAGACTCTCTCTGTCTGTGTGTGTGTGTGTGTGTGTGTGTGTGTGTGTGTGTGTGTGTGTGTGTGTGTGTGTGTGTGTGTGTGTGTGTGTGTGTGTGTGTGTGTGTGTGTGTGTGTGTGTGTGTGTGTGTGTGTGTGTGTGTGTGTGTGTGTGTGTGTGTGTGTGTGTGTGTGTGTGTGTGTGTGTGTGTGTGTGTGTGTGTGTGTGTGTGTGTGTGTGTGCGTACGTGTGCGTGCATATGTGTGTGTGTGTGTCCTTTATGCGTTCCCGAACGGTCCATCCGACTGAGATGACATTTTCTACAGATGTTCTTCTCACTCCCGCGGAGCCAACTGGCATGGTTATTTAGTTTAAAATAAAAAATGTTTCCTCCAGCTTAAAAGAAAATGGCACGAGCTTCAGAAACAGACGAATAAATGTTCCGCCATCTTGCTGCAAGGGAACTCATCCTTTGATTAAACCAGAAATTAGTTAGAGACAATTGTTGTTCTTCACTCCCGCGGATCAAACTGAAATAGAACAGGATCATCAGAAACAGACGAGCACGGGAACAGACGTGAACAGATAGATAGATGGATAGATAGATAGACAGACAGATAGATACACAGACAGATAAATAGACAGACAGACAGACAGACAGAGGTAGGTAGGTAGGTAGGTAGGCAGGCGGGTGGGCGGGCGGGCGGGTGGGCGAGCGGACGGACGGACGGACGGACGGACGGATGGATGGACGGACGGACGGACAGACAGACAGACAGACAGACAGACAGACAGACAGACAGACAGGCAGATAGATAGATAGATAGATAGATAGATAGATAGATAGATAGATAGATAGATAGATAGATCGATCGATCCTCGCCAGGGGCTGGGCGAAGCTGGGCTGGGTCCTCTAGTATATTAATAAAAGAGGAACATGATGAGATGAGATGAGATTTCCACTGAAAGAATTTAAGTTATTTTCCAGAACTTTATTTAATATATTTTATGCTGTAATAGTTCATAAAGCAACAGAAAATAAATCATTATCATCATCATACCAATGCCAAACCTGAACAATGACAGAAAAAGAGAAAAGAAAAATCACAACAACTGAAATGAGGTTCCTGAGAAGACTACTCAACGTATCAAGAAGAGATAAGATCAGAAATGAAGAAATCAGGACTAAAGTGGGGGTTAAAACACCACTAGATTTTATTAGAAAGCAGCAAGTCAAATGGTTTGGCCATGCAAGCAGGTTACCAGTCAACAGCATACAAGCAATGCTATACAGACCAGATGGAAACAGAGGAAGAGGTCAACCACGTAAACATTGGATGGAGGGAATAGCAGAATCCATGGGAATATCGATATATGAAGCCCATAATTGGGCATTCTCACGATGTTTAAACTTCACCTCGACACCGCAAGGTACAAGAGGAACATGATGAGATGAGATGAGATGAGATCATCATCATAAAGTTCCCTGCCAGCTGGCGTCGATGATATTCCTCCATGCCACCGTCTCAATCCGTCCAACATAATTTCTCTTGGTCTGCCTCTGCCTCTCTTCCCTTTGATCTTTCCAGTTGTCACAATGTAAAATAACTGGAAACTCAATAACTGTACAAGAAGATGTATGCTACAGCAGTAATTGCAAGAATTGAACATGAAAATAAAACTCACAGATGGGATCTCTAACAATGTGTTTAGGTGTAACTTTGCTTGGCTTGCCAGGACCACCATCATTGACAGCCATGACTCGGAATTCAAACTCTGATCCTTCTTTCAGTTTTATGACAGAGTATGTAGTCTCGGGAACTGGGAATGTTGAAGCCTTTGTCCATTCCTTGCCCTTTTCTTTCTTCTCAATTATGTATCCTGGATTTAAAAAAAAAGCAAAGATACAATAGTTAGTTTTGTACAAATGACACACACATAGTTAAAGAGCAATAGGTGTCAGCACTGTTGATCTGAATAAATTAATTATCATTATCATCATATGCCCTGCTTCATCACGTAGATGTTAAAGAATTTCCATAAATCTAGGTACTGTATGTTTGGGATCAGTTCTATTCATAACAAATCTCCATGACACCATCATAGACCATCCAGCATCATTTCTCCAAGTCTGTCACTGTCATTGATCTTTCCTTTTATCAAAATATTTTCCAATGCTTCTCTTTTCATTACAGGACTAAAGAACATTGTTCATTTTTGTCTTCTTCGTGGTTTATATAATGTTCTACTTTGATTAGCCTTTTGTCAATCATTTCTATTTTCTGCCTCTTATTTGTCAATCATTTCTATTTTATACCTCTTTTTTTTTTACTTTTTGTTTCTTTGTCATGTAGCTATTTTCTGCCTTTTTTTGTCAAACACCTCTATTTCTGCCTTTTTGTCAAACATCTATTTTCTGCCTTGTTTGTCAAACATCTATTTTCTGCCTTGTTTGTCAAACATCTATTTTCTGCCTTTTTGTCAAACATCTCTATTTTCTGCCTTTTGTCAAACATCTTTATTGTCTGCCTTGTTTGTCAAACATCTATTTTCTGCATTTTTATCAAACATCTATTTTCGGCCTTTTTGTCAAACATCTATTTTCGGCCTTTTTGTCAAACATCTATTTTCTGCCTTTTTGTCAAACATCTATTTTCTGCCTTTTTGTCAAACATCTATTTTCTGCCTTTTTGTCAAACATCTTTATTTTCTGCCTTTTTTTTTTGGTCAAACATCTTTATTTTCTGCCTTGTTTGTCAAATATCTATTTTCTGACTTGTTTGTCAAACATCTATTTTCTGCCTTTTTGTCAAACATCTTTATTTTCTGCCCTGTTTGTCAAACATCTATTTTCTGCCTTTTAGCTCCCAATGGAGCATAAGCCCTCAACCAACTCACACCAAGCTCTTTGTAGACTTGTTCATGATTGACTGGATTTTACAGCTAAGCTTTCTTGTGATGAGGTAGGCAGTCACACCAACCCTGTTATGACATGTATGGTAGATGACAAGTGTTACTATTCTCTGCTTCCTTGTGGAGCTCAGTAGGCATATGTCAATCATAATATTTACCTATATCTAGATGACTGCACAATACAAGCACACAGTAAATGGGATAGTCACCAATTCAGTGAATGAATTATTAGTTGAAAATATACATGTATATGAAGAAGTACTATACATGACAAATCATCATCACCATCATCATCATCACCATCATCATCATCAAGTATTTCAGCCCTCTGGCTGGTGGTGAAGCTTCCTTATTATTCCATTCTATATTTGTCTGTCTTGTGTCATTGTCTTGAATTCCATGTACATCTGCATTCATAGATCGGTGCATATTTCTTTTATAAATGTAATTCTTTGGTCCACTCTTTTGTCACTTTCCAAAGACTTTGACTTCTGATATTCTTTTTGGTATATCTTCGTGTTGAGGATGTAATCAAGCCATGAGAGATTTTCTGTTTGATTCCTTTAGGAAGTTTTCTTAGCTCTGTTACATTTTGTACAACTTTTTCTGTTTGATTCCTTTAGGAAGTTTTCTTAGCTCTGATACATTTTGTAGAACATTTTCTGTTTGATTCCTTTAGGAAGTTTTCTTAGCTCTGTTCCATTTTGTAGAAATTTTTCTGTTTGATTTCTTTAGGAAGTTTTCTTAGCTCTGTTACATTTTGTAGAACTTTTTCTGTTTGTTTCCTTTAGGAAGTTTTCTTAGCTCTGTTACATTTTGTAGAACTTTTTCATTTCCCAATTTATCAATCCGGCTGGAGGTTAGCATGGCCAAATGGATAAAAGCACTCACTCTTAAACATCTGATGTGCTGATGCCGAGGTACTGGGTTCAATCCCTACACCGGGCAGTTGGACTAAAATGTTGACTTCTTGTCCTTTACTCGGGGACATAAATTACAAGTACCTCACCTGATGGCGAGGGATACTGGTTATAAGGAAAGCTCATTCACATGTAAATATCAGTCCAGTGCATTAGAAGTAGTAGCATGTCTATGGACTTTGTTTGAGTTCAACAAACGCCCCAAAAAATCAATCCAGCTGGTTCTTGCCATTACTCAGCAACACTACATCTCAACTGTTTTTATACATGTTTTTTGTGTGTTTATCAATTGCCTATATTTCAGAACCATATAATGCAAGGGACCAAATGTACATATAGAGGTAATTATAAATCATAATACACACCTTTGATAGGATTACCACCATCACTAAGAGGTTCCTTCCAACTCAAAGTGACTGAGAACCTGTCATATTTGGAGATTGCTAGATCTCTTGGGGCATCAGGAGTATCTGAAGAGCAAGAAGAGATACTATTTATTACAGACCTTCTTTCAAATAAACATTACTATATGTAATTTCTTATTAATCTACATGGAGATGATTAGCTGCCAGTGCGCAGAAAGCAAACGATGAAAACAAGAAATGCAGTAGTACATGGGAAATTAAGCACCAGAAGAGTCAAATAACAGGTAGGATCAAAATAACTAAGAATATCAAAATGTAGACATTATTTAATTTTACATAACACAGCATGATAAAGATCCCATAAATTAGACCATATATATATATTTATATATATAAGCCTTCTGTGGTGAAGGGGTTATGGATGCTGTTAGAAACACAGCTGTGGGCGATTTAAAAGCAGACCGCTACGTGTTGGTGTTTATGGGTATGAGTGCTGGCTATTCAGAAAGCAATGCCACACTATCGAACATAAACTTGCCAAGACATCACAAACAGCAAAAAAATGCTGGGGTTGACTGTGACATCCTGAAACGGATATTCAACTAACTATATATATATATATATATATATATATATATATATATATATATATATATATATATATATATATATATATATATATATATATATATATATATATATTATCTCGGAACAGTCATAACATCTGATCGGAGATGCCTTGAAGAGATTAGAACAAGAATTGCCATTGTGAAGGACCAATAAAAAGATATCAATTGAAACGAGAACAAGAGTGTTGAAGTGCTACATAGAACCTGTACTTTTATATGGATGTGAAACGTATACAGTTAGCAGACAAGCTGAAAAACATCTGATGGCTCTGGAAATGTGGTTTCTGAGGAAAATGCAAAGAATACCATAGACAGACAGAAAAACTAATGAACAAGTCCTTCAAGAAAGAAATGAAGATCGTAAACTGATTAGAGACATTAGACGTAGACAGTCACAATTGTTTGGGCATGTTATGAGAAGAAATGAATTGGAGAACTTGGTGACAATTGGCAAGATTGAAGGGAAAAGACCAAGGGGAAGACCGAGAAGTAAATACCTGGATGGCTTGGCCATGTGGCATGGCCGAGACAGAAACACGGAGCTGATCCACGACTCTGGTGATTGAGTGAGATCACAAAACATGACTGCCCACGCTTACCGGCATGGCACATGATGGATGGATGGATATATATATCCATTTGTGTCAGGTCTTAGTCAGATATGACTGAGCTACCGTATAACAGTAGACGGTACTACCTGGTTTCTGTTAGCGCTGAACGTTGGGCGGCGCTTACCAAACCCGACACCCCACATTGTGCCAACGGCTTCGGGCGGAAGAGCGCAATTGGGAGGGTACAAGCCTTACCCTGGTGCGAGGAAATGCAAGCTAAAGACAAAATGTCATGGCAGGGCAGACCAGGCCCTAAGCCTTGGTTGGCGACTGGTCTAGGATCGAAGCTCCGTCAGGCGGACAGTTATAGCATTGCTTTGCTGATCCGGCAGCTTCTGCAGCTTGTCTTGTTCCAGATGTAGGGGTGTTACCTTTCCTCTGGAGTAAACTAGGCAGGCCGAGAGAGGGATCATGCTGCATGGGCAACACATGATCTCTATATTTTAGCCCAGGCTTTGTGCTATGGAGAGGCAATAACTCCATCCCTGGTCTTAACTGGTCTTGGAATCAAAGCGAGAGGCAACTGTTACGGGTTATAAGTCCTTGTCAGTTGGCGTAGACATGGGGCGCCACGCGTTGCCTCTGACGGTGGGAGACACCTATAGGTGTCACTGATCAGCTACCGCCCGCCTCAAGCTGGGCAGCCCCCAGCCAATTGGGTGCTGATCCGCCACAGCCTGCCTGCTTCAATGGGTGCTTGGGGCTAGGACAAAATCTGAATCGCAGGCTGTAAAACCAATGCACCAGGTACAAACAAAAATAAAAATAGAAACCTCAAGCTACGGCTTGCAACCTGGAACGTGAGAACCATGTGTCCAGGATTTTCCACTGACTTGACCAATATTGACGATGTGAGAAAAACGGCTGTGATTGATGCCGAACTCAATCGTCTAAACATTGATATTGCTGGCCTGCAAGAGACTCGCCTCGCTGAGGAAGGGTCACTCAGGGAAAACAACTACACCTTTTTCTGGAAGGGTAGAGGGCAGGCAGAAAAAAGGCAACACGGTGTGGGCTTTGCAGTGAAGAATTCGCTACTGGGAATGATTGAAATTCCAGCAGGAGGAAATGAAAGACTATTATCCCTGCGCTTGGCAACCTCTTGTGGGTTTGCCACCATTATTACTGCATATGCACCGACACTCGATTCCTCTGATGATGTGAAGGATTCGTTCTATGAGGAGTTAGACTCCGTGATCAAGGCAGTTCCAAAATCTGACTACATTTATATGCTCGGTGATTTCAATGCTCGTGTGGGCAAGGACTCGAGTTCATGGCCAGTGTGCCTTGGAAAATACAACATCGGTCGCATGAATGGAAATGGGCAAAGGCTGCTGGAGCATTGCACCAGTAATGACCTATGTATTACAAACTCCTTTTTTAAAACAAAAGAGATGCATAAGGTCACATGGAAACATCCAAGATCCGGCCATTGGCACCAGCTGGACTTCATCATCACACGGAGACAACATCTGAACCATATATCATTGACTCGTAGTTACCACAGTGCTGACTGTGATACGGATCATTCTTTGGTTGTTGCAAGGGTTAGACTGAGACCAAAGAGAATCTACACAGCTAAACACAAATCTAGCCCCAGGATTAATATTATTAACACTCATGATCCTGAAAAGTGCTTTCAGTTTCAACAGCAACTTGAAGACACTTTCACTGATACACCAGAAAATTGTACAGTAAATGAAAAGTGGGGTCAAATTAAGGAAACTCTTTATAAAACTGCCGTAGGGGTTTACGGCACTGTGGATCATAAGAGGCAGGACTGGTTTGCGGCCAACAGCGAGACTCTGCAGCCCTTGATTGATAAGAAGAAGAAAGCTCTCTTAAGAAACAAGGAAAGACCAACGCGTAACACTCTGAGTGAGCTTAGACAAGCTAGGAAGGATGTGCAAAAGGCTGCCAGGCAGTGTGCAAATGATTATTGGATCAAGTTATGTGAGTCCATTCAAATCGCAAGTGATAAGGGAGACATAAGAAGCATGTATGAAGGAATAAAGAAAGCCTGCGGTCCAGTGATCAAAAGAAGTGCACCATTGAAAACCTTGACTGGAGAAATCATCACTGATAAGAAACAGCAGATGGACAGATGGGTAGAGCACTATTTGGAGCTTTACTCAAGTGAGACCAAACTAGCGGATGATGCCCTCAATGCCATAGAGGCTCTACCAACTCTTGACCACCTGGACACACTTCCCACCATAACAGAAGTTAAGTGTGCTATAAATGAACTTGCATCTGGCAAGGCTCCAGGTAAGGATGGGATTCCAATAGAGGTTATCAGGAGTGGGCAAGACACACTCACTATACAGATCCACCAGCTAATAGAGCTATGCTGGCGTGAAGGACAAGTCCCACAGGATTTCAAAGATTCAAGCATCATAACACTGTACAAGAACAAGGGCGATCGGAGCGACTGCAACAACTATAGGGGTATCTCACTTCTGTGTATTGTTGGAAAAGTATTTGCCAGAATTGTTCTGCGCAGACTTCAAGTCCTAGGAGATCAAGTCTACCCTGAATCACAGTGTGGCTTTCGACAGAACCGGTCTACCACTGATATGATATTCTCATTGCGACAAATGCAAGAAAAATGCCGTGAACAGAATCAACCACTGTTTATTGCCTTCATCGACCTCACAAAGGCATTTGATTTGGTCAGTCGTGAGGGTCTGTTCAAGGCACTAAAGAAGATTGGCTGCCCACCAACTCTTCTGTCCATTGTGGAATCGTTCCACACAGGCATGAAGGGTATAATCAAGTTTGATGGTGCAACTTCTGAAGAATTTGAAATCAAGAGTGGAGTTAAGCAAGGTTGTGTACTAGCTCCCACCCTCTTTGGAATATACTTTTCACTTCTACTGAAATATGCATTTCGTGATCAGGATGGTGGTATATACATTCACTCACGCTCAGATGGCGGCCTCTACAATGCTCAGAGATTGAAGGCTAAGACCAAAATTAGGAGGGTACTGATCAGAGAGTTGCTTTTTGCAGATGATGCTGCAGTTACGACCCACTCTGAGGAAGAATTGCAATGTCTACTATCTGCATTCTCCAATGCTTGTTCTGAATTTGGTTTAACAATTAGCAAAAAGAAGACACAGATTATGTCACAAGGTGCACATGGGGTACCATCAATCTTTATTGACGACGCCGAACTAGAGATAGTAGATCATTTTACATATCTAGGATCAGTGGTAAATAGCAAATTATCCCTAGATCAGGAAATCAACATCCGGATTGGTAAGGCAGCAACAACAATGAACAGGTTAAGAAAAAGAGTCTGGGAGAACAGGAAGCTTACTGCCAAAACAAAAGTCCTTGTCTATCAAGCCTGTGTCCTTAGTACTCTTCTCTATGGCAGTGAAACCTGGACAACTTACTCACACCAAGAGAACAACTTAAATAGCTTTCATATGCGGTGTCTGCGAAGAATTCTTGGTATTAAGTGGCAAGACAAAATCACAAATACTGAAGTATTGGAAAGATCAGGTTGTGTGACAGTTAATTCCATGCTCAGTCTTCGTAGACTTAGATGGATAAGACATCTTAGGAGGATGGATGATGGTAGAATACCAAAGGATATCTTTTTTGGTGAATTACAGATGGGTAAGAGATCTCAGGGTCGGCCTCTACTACGATACAAAGATGTGTGTAAGCGGGACATGATTGATACAGGCATTGATAATGCACATTGGGAGCAAGTCGCCGCTGAATGTGTTGCATGGAGGGCAAATATCAGAAATGGAATAAAGACAAAGGAGAAAATTATTGCAGAAAAGTCACACACCAAGTGTTTGAGACGTAAGATGGTGCATGATGGTGGAAATGACCACGTGTTCACATGCACCCACTGTGAACGGACGTTTACAGCGCAAATTGGCCTTATCAGTCACACTCGCTACCGCCATAGTTAAAAGTTATTATGCCTTTTTAAAGCACAAACTATCGTCTGTCAAGACGGCAAGGTGCCAATGGAATATATATATATATATATATATATATATATATATATATATATATATATATATATATATATATATATATATATATATATGCCTGCTAGCCCAGTGGTTGTGTTTGAAAATCCTCTCAAGGCAGGGGTATTTGAAAAGTTGACTTGAGCTCACAGGTCACACTGTATTATTGTTGTAACACAACACAATAATTTCCTCTTGAGGACTGGGTTGGAGTCCGTTGACAATGAAATACCTACAACCATGGAGGAAACAGTACCAACCTGGGAGCAACCCCAGCCAGTCTGTATGTGCTTTGCTGAATCCTGACCTGGTTACATCTTAAATGATTAAGTGCCATGGGATGATTCATTGTCTTCCTTGTGACTTCCTGTATCTGTCACAAGCTTATATACAGTAGTTTTCCTTATGCAACGCCCTTTAATTTGATATATAATACAACATATCTACTTCCATATTAATTATTTTTGCGTCATAACTGACACAATAAGAACGAGACAAACATATTTTTTTTGGTCATGTGATGAGAAGAGAGGCGTTGGAGAACACCGTGACACCTGGAAAGATCGAGGGGAAGAGAGGCAGAGGCAGACCACGAGAAATGATGCTGGATGGATTGCGACGGTGGCATAGAGGAATATCAACGGCAGAGTTGCTCCAGAAAATCAAAGACCAAAATCTGTGGAGAGTCATGAACACCTATGCCAGTCGGCATGGCACTTGATGATGAACTGACACACCCCTGCTCCCCATTTTTCACTATCCATTTTTGTTTGGTTCAAACCTACTTTTTGTTTGGCCCTGAATCTGTAAATATTCTTCTCCTCTGATGCAAAGTTTCAGCACCAGTCTTGCACACCCAGCAGGTTTCTGTGCTTGGACAGGAGAAGGAGAGTTCAGCAACACAGTCCCCGTAGACACTGGTTGGAGGAATAGTCTTTACACCAACCTCACTCTAATAAATACAAACCATTTTCAAGGCTGAGGTGACCTGAATGTCAGTGTGTTAAAACTCTATCTTTCAGAGGAGTCACCAACAACAACAACAAAATTATAACATATATAAAACATACATAAAAACATATAAAATCAGTCACAAATAAATTACCAAAAGGATTCTTGGCTGTGATTTTCTGACTCTCCAGTGGTTCACCAGCTCCATAAATGTTTTCAGCTTTGACTCTGAACTTGTAGTTCTTGCCTTCCTTGAGACCTTTAGCTGTGATCGAATCTTTGTTGACAATACCTGGAACTTTCTCCCACACATTGGAACCTTCCTCACACTTTTCAACAATATATCCTTAATAGGAAAAACAGAATTGCAGTTTATAAATGAATTTAGACTACTAAATGTGCTATACAATTTGGTATTAAAAGTGATCTTCATTGTACATACTTTATACATTAATATAACATATGTTGAACAATGATATCTATGAAAAACTACAAACAAAAAGAATATTCAACTATGTATAACGTATAATAGAAATACAAATTATAATCCAGGACGGTTGAACAGAAAATTAGACATACATATAAGTAAGTATATCAATTTTGAATTTAATTTTAGAAATTAATTGGCATTGCTCCCTGCTTTGAATTTACAGATTGACAATAAATAAGGTGATTTGGAAATTCTTTGATAATGAACCCTAGAGCCAAGGATGCACTGGCTTTAGAATCAAATGGATAAATTCTACCAAGGTCCAGATGACACAGCTGACTCAAGATTACAACTCCCACTTCACTTAATGGCAACTGTGGATTAAGACAGACAGACAGACAGACAGACAGACAGACAGACAGGCAGGCAGGAAGGCAGGCAGGCAGGCAGGCAGGCAGGCAGGCAGGCAGATAGAAAGACAGAATATTCACACTTTATTTTCAAAAGATTAACAACTGAATACACAAACCCATTATCTCCCTTACATTGTGTCCTTCATATCACACCACTATCACACATTAATTATACATTTAACACAGATAGATAGAAAAATTGATAGATATATAGTTAGATTGATAGACATATAGATGGATAGACATACAAACAGAGAGACAGAGAGACAGACAGATATATCAGTCAGTAGGTAGGTAAATACATTAAATGTAAAGTTGTAATCCCATTTAAAACTATAAGCATTCAGGAAAGTGCATCAAACTGAGAAAAAAGCAATGGTTGGGAAAAAAAATCTTAAAAACAACAAAACATGAGTTTCTAAACTATAATATAAATTTACTGCAAAACTGCTCTTTCACCTGTTATTTCAGCTCCCCCATTGTCAGCAGGTGGCTTCCAGGACAATTTACAACTGTCAGCAGTAATGTCTGAGATGTCAAAAGGCCCCTCGGGTTTTGCAGGCTTATCTGAAAGAAGATCAGAATTCCTTTTGTATGTATATATGTATAGGAGCTGCAGTCGTGCAGTGGCTAGTATGCTTGTCTTCTGGCCCAGTGCTCATGTGTTTGAATCCAATTGGAGTGGGGGTTATTAACTGATTCAGTGCTGAAGGATAATATATCACCAAATGTGACCTCCTATTTAGACAGGATAATATATTGCCATACTAGGGTCAGTGTGATAATTGTTTTGTTTTGTGGTATTTTCTGCAATTGAAATGCTCAGTGAACTGAAATTTACATTATAATGCTCAGTGAACTGAAATTTACATTATAATACTCGTTCATTTTATTATAATACACATTCATTCTATTCCATATTACTAACAAGCTCACAATTATGTGCCCCTGTAAGTGGCGTACATCAAGTTAATGATTACTTCTAACAACATGATACAACTCAGGTGGGATAAGTCTAAAACAGACAATTGTTTATCTTCTTAGTTATTTTCACCTCTTCCTAACAAACTATCACTTTAAATATATTACCACACATCAATGTCTTCTTATACACTGAATCATCACTACAACACAATAACAGCATGCAGCTCAGAGTGCAGGATAAAGTATGTTTTTGTATCCATTTCCTGCTTTATTTATGATGGATGAACAACATATCGCTTACAAAGCTTTTATATTTCTCTATATAACTTATGCCGGCTCTGTGGCTGAAGGCTTGCGAACGCGGTTCGTGAACCGGGTACCTGGTGTTCGAAGCTCAGCTGCGACCGATTTGTGCAGCAGACCGTGTCGCGTTGTGTTATAACGTGCTGGTATGGGAGCCGGTCATTCAGAAAGCAATGGCAAACTACTGAACATAACACTTGCCTAGTACATCAACAGCAGCTGAAAAATGCTGGTGTTGACTGCAACGTCCCGTAAGGGATATGCAACAAAATTTATTTATTATATATACCTTACCAAGCTCTAGTTAAACTAATCTTAAGTTGATCTGAAAAAGAGTAACTGATTTTCCCACTGTTTGATTTTGCGTTAACACATTTCCACTCATCTAAAGCCTCAAGTGTTTCTAAGGTCACAAACTGAAATTGTATAGCTTATAGTCTCTCTTTGCCCACCTAACAATTTCATGTTACTCTAATTTTAACATAAGTAACCTAAAGCTTGTGCTTATATATTACAGTTGTAATATGTTAACTCTCTGTTTGCCACATTTTTTAAATCTATTCTGTCTATTTGAACTATTATTGATATCGAATAAAGCTGTGACACATATCCAGAGTCATGTGTTCAGCAAATCAGATGAGATTATTTGCCATCTTCACTATGAAAATTGACTGAGTGGATCTCCAGCCTGTTCAGATGAGATTATTTGCCATCTTCACTATGAAAATTGACTGAGTGGATCTCCAGCCTGTTCAGATGAGATTATTTGCCATCTTCACTATGAAAATGGACTGCAGTGGATCTCCAGCCTGTTAATCTATCTAATCTAATCCGCTATGTCAACTTCTTTCCAATCTATTATAACATGGCATCTCCCCATTTTAAAATCAAAGGTATAAGATCAGAAGGCAAAAATAAGAATATTTTGATTCAGTGTAGAACTAACCTTAAAAAAAAAAACAGATTATAAAATTTGGGCAAAATCACTGAAAAAAGTCCCATAAGGGGAGAAAATAATGAGGATGGGCAAAGTTAACATTCAGAAATGGGTTTTTACCCAACAGAAACTGTAATTCTGACAATAGATAACCAACCACATGTGGTCAAAAATCATGCAAAGTGCAGCAGGGTGTGGCACTCCATTGATCTTCTAGGTTGAAGGAGAAGACAGCAATGACAAACAATTATTGAAGAGTAAATAAAAGTAAACATACCTAAGACAATGACAGATATCTCAGCAATATCTTCACCATGTTGATTTGCCACTTTGATCTGGTATTTACCAGTATCCCCCCTCTCTGCCTTTGCTATGTGGAGCTTGGCATTTTTTTCATCACTGGTAAGCTCAGCCTAATTAGAGAATAAAAGGAAAATATAAATTTTAGATATATGCATGGATGATAATGTCAGAATAAGTTAAAATACACTATTATAATTAATATTATCAGTTCTTGGAATTTTTTAGTTTTCATTATTTGATTAAAAGGTAATGTACGAGGGGGTTTCAAATGAAAAACTTAAAAGTGTGATAGAAATTACAATTGCCATGCCATTGTCTTTTAACCTGTCAATATTGTTAAGGATGTAAAGAGTGTTCATCACATGACATCACAAACATGGTAATATCATAAGGACAGTTTAAAGATGACCACTTTTTTCATGCACCAAAGAGTTCTGTTATGCATTATGTTATCAGTGAAGGGGTGAAACCTATAGAAATTCATCAGCGAATGAATGTCCAGTATGATGATGCTTGCCTGTCAGTCAAGCAAGTGCATGAGTGGAGTAGGAAGTTTCAAAACAGCATGACTTCAGTGACAAACTGTTCACAACCGGGTCAGGCACATCGAGTAGTAACCCCAGAGTGGTTACACACATGACCAAGAGAATTTATTTCTACAGGAATCCAAGCACTTTATCGGTGCTGGAGGACTTGCAATGAACACAGTGGCAACTACATGGAAAAATTATACATTTGTTGCTTACTTGTTCAGAATATATTCACCAATAAAAAACATAACATTCAAGTTTTCATTTGAAACCCCTTCGTATTAAACTCTTGCTGAGCTGTATTTTGATGAAAATAATTAGTGCATTGTAGGAACAATTAGCATTCCTACACTCAGACATTAGTCAAGGGGTTAGCACACTCGCCTGCCAGTCTACTGGTCATGTGTTGGATTCCTCACTGAGGTTTAAAAAAAAATTTGTTGCATATCCTTTACAGGACATCACAGTCAACCCCATAATTTTTTGACTGTGATTTCTTGGCAAGTTTATGTTCAGTAGTTTGCAATTGCTTTCTGAATGACTGGCACTCAAACATGCATGAAACCCGTGGAAGTTAATCTGCTTCCAAATCGCTTGCAGCCTTGTTTTGAAAGCAGTATGTGGGATTACAAATTGCACCCATAACCCCTTCGCTATAGCGCTGGCTCACTGGGACAGATTTTCAAAAACGACCTGGGCTCCCAGGATTGCCCAGTCTAAAATGGAAACTAGAAAAATGTCAAGGGAAGTAAAGATAGTCAGTGTTTTACCCGACCAGCTCACCCGAGAGCCGACGTCTATACAAATATGGGATTTGTACCCAATACCCTTAATTACATTTTTTAACCATGTACCCAATATGTCTCAATGTGCATAAAAGGGTAATTCACTTTTAATCATATACGCAATATGTCTCAAGGTGCATAAACGGGTAAATTACTTTTTAAAATTGTACCCAATATATCTCAAGGTGAGTAAAAGGGTAACTAATCTGCATTTTTACTTTTTATATTTGCGGAGGAAGACAGCACATATTAGGCATCTCCCAAATGGTTTAACATGGATTCCTTTCAATCAATAAATTATAAGAATAGTGTCTTTTATTTATGAAACTGTTTTCAGTATTTACTCTTACTCTTATAGTCCCAGAAGGTTTAACAGCATATACCCGAAGGAAGAAACAACCAGGGAAAAAACCGTGAGTGCATTACTATCAAACAGGTTATTTACACAGGGAATGTCAGGGAGTCAGATTTCTTTAACATACCCTGACAAAATGTAAACAATGTGGGAACATGTTGCGCAACAGCTGGGACTCATGCGAAAAGAAGCAACCACACACTGCTTATTACTTGGGACAGAAAGAGTATAAATTTAGGTCTAGAGCAACTAGGTACTGAAGACTAGTTCATGGACTTAGACAAATGAACAAATTATGCTTACAACAATATAATTTACAGGATCAAGAAGCTAGAGAAATATTACTTTGCTTAATCATGACTTTTTTTAACAGAAGAATCAATAAGATGATAAAAAAGTCAGTGAAGATACAGTTATCAGTGGATATTTACTTACTCGGTTGCCCAATGGTTTATAATTCTTTTGCCAATCCACAGTCGGCTCTGGTGCCCCACAGATACCCAGGTTGATGTCAATAGGCTCTCCAGCTCTCACACGGATTTCTCTTGCTCCAAAGAGACTGTCCAAATTCACTTTTGGTGCCTCTGTTATTGGTCAATAAGAATTGCACAAAGAATTAAAAGCCTACCAGTTAATGACAGTTCTAATAAACAAATTAACCATTTATAAGAAATGGAACTATAAACAATCAATAAAGTGTTGTTTCTACAATGAAAGATGTCCAGAACATATCCAATAATTCTGATTTAGTGCTGTTTCTACAATGAAAGATGTGTAGAATATATCCAAAAATGGTGATCTTGTACTGATGATATGCTTTTCTTCATGGCAAACTGGTATGGTTATTGGGAGTCTCTGTGGTGAAGTGGTCAAGCCGTTTGACTCGTGCTCCGAAGGTTGTGGGTTCGATTCCGAAGGTTGTGGGTTCGATTCCAAGCGCGTCCTTCGGTTTACGAGTTAAATGTTTCGGAGACTCCTGTGGGTCGTCGCTAAAAGCTACGGAGTTCGTGCTTTGTGCGACGCTTTCCGCGCTGCGGAAAGAGACCGAGCCATATGGGATAAAACCTGGTGCAATGAAGTCGACCCTGTCGACTTTTAAGCGACTTTTTGGTATGGTTATATGAAGGTAATGAGTTCACTTTTGGACTGTCGCCCAAACAAGTGCAATTTTTTCCGGAGAACCCTCATGGTCATCACTGGGGCTGGAGGCAATATGGCTGAATGGTTAAGAGTGTTCACTCTTAAAATTCCAGTGTGCTGATATTGATTTAGCCAGTTCAATCCATACACCAATCAGCTGGACTAAAATGTTGACTTCTCATCCTTGACTTGGGGTCATACATTATAAGTATCTCTGAAGTCAGAGTGGATTCATCTGATGGTGTGCGCCACTGGTAATAGGGAAAGCTAATCCACCAGCAAAATCAGTCTCGTGCACTAGAAGTAGTAGCACGTGTAGAAAAAAATTCCCTGGAGCTAAGGAGTTTGTGCTGTGTGTGATGCTCTTGGCAGGTGGCTTGTCATTACGTTGAGAGAGACAGAACCATGTGGAAGAAACGGCGGTGCAATGAACTTCTTCTAACCTTTCTCAGTTCTTACCTCTTGTTTAACTGCCTTCAAACTGTACTTTTGAACTGTGTCATCATCATCATCAAGTGCTTCAGCCACTGAGCTGGTCATTAAAATGCCTAATACTTGCATATCATGGTTTTTTGTCTTGTGCCATTATCTCTTTAAATTCCATGTACGTTTGCATTTATAGATCTGTGATTGTCTGTTTTGTGAATGACTTTCTTTGTCTACTCCTTCCTCTTTTATGTAGTCTTTTGCCTTCAAGTACTCAATTTTGTGGTTTCTTCATGTTTCCGGATGTGTCCAAGTAATGATATGATTCAATTATGTTTAAAATTGCTTTAAGAAGACTTCCAAGTTCTGTTAAATTTTCCAGACGTTACAAGAGTCATGGTTTTTAATGTGGCCCAAACTATTTGAAATTTCTCCTTTTTGTTTCTTCTGTCGGCTCTCTATTTAATTCCTAGCTTTTATAGATCTTCTGCACTTGCTTCCACTCAATGTATATCCACATTCTTAGGACCTGTACTTGATTTTATAACTACTTGCACATTCACAATGGCTAAGCACCATAAAACAATGACTTATGAACAAATGCAGCAATTATATTATAGAGAAAATATAATCATTCCAACTTTTATTACAGCAATATCTCTTAAGAGATATTACCAGAAAGAAGAAAAAATGTTAAGATTAAATTTCCTGGCACCTATTTTAGGCCGAGTTTACCAAGTCAAATAAAAAAAAAAAATTGTGCTTCACTGGAGAAATAAACATATTTCTGTTGTAAGAAAGTGATTACTGAAATGTGATACCGAACCTGTTCTGTTGTGTGGCAGTGAATCTTGGAATGTGAATGAACAAATTAGAAAGAGCTTGGAGGCAGCAAAGATGTGGTTTCTGAGATGAATACTGTGAATACCTTGGACTGCCAGATTAACTAATGATTGTCTGGAAGAGGCTAATGAAAGAACAGCATTATATGCAGTCCTAATAAAGAGACATAACCTGTATTCTTTGTTCACATAATGAGTAGAGTGGCATCAGTGAACATGATCCATTATGATTGTGTGAGATGGCAAACAATGACTGTCCACATTCATCAGCACAGCACATGATGTTGAATATAGAAAAGACAAAATAAATAAGTAAACAGAAAGAAAAATGTTACCTTTAATTGGTTTGGCAATAATTGGTACTGATGTTTTACTGGCTTCTGATGGGCCTGCTTCATTGATAGCATAAACTCTGTACTCATACTCTTTACCCTCTTGTACTTTGTCATCTTTAAATTTGCAATCCTGTAAATGTCATTTTGTATTTACAATCACAAAAATTTAACATGAAAACTAACATTATCTAATGCTGAAAAACACTTACCTTCTGGATTGGTGGTTGAATATAAATCGAGGGGGATTTTAACTATTTTTTTTTACATAGAGAATGATGAATAAACCAAATATTACATATCATACTGTGTGATTCTGCTATTATCATTCTGTTAATTTCTTTTTCCTCTCACTCAGACCAATCCTTCAGTCTTGCCGCTAACATTTTAATTGCCTACTTTTGCATTTAAATTCTCAAGAATCATGATTATTTTTATGTTTTGCTCTGGTCTGCTATCACATCTATTTCATAATATAATAGGTCCATTTTCTCACAGAATTTTCTAGCACTGGCAAATATGCCTTTAATATATTGATATCCTTAGCATACACCTGCCATTTAGATGTCAGTTGGCATCACTTGTTTTAGTAGCAAGAGAGATCATAGACAAGGACAATGAGGGACGTTAATAATCTGTATGCCATAATAACATTTATCAACTCTTCCCTCCGAGATTTGCTGAGAAAGAGAGAGAGAGAGACAAAACTTATGAATGTAACCTGAGTGCAATGATATTGATGCAAAATCAATCAATAAATCAATTAAAATAGCAAGAATAAAATTTTTAACTTTAATAAAATGTTGATAAATGCGTGACTCATTTCTAGCATCACTATGGTTCTATATAGCAGTTCAGCACTCTCTTCATCACTGAATGTAACGAAGAGAGTGCTGAAATGCTATATCGAACCAGTTTTGCTGTACGGCAGTGAACCTTGGAATGTAAATGAACAAATTAGGAAGAATTTAGAAGCAACAGAGATGTGGTTCATGAGACGAATGTTGCGATTTCCTTTGACTGGCAGAGTAACTAATAATGATTTCCTGAAAGAGACTAATGAAATTAGAACATTATATACAACAATAAGAAAGAGACAAACAGCTTTCTTCAGCCATGTGATGCGAAGAGAGGCATTGGAGAACATTGTCACAACTGGAAACATCGAGGGGAAGAGAGGCAGAGGCAGACCAAGAGAAATTATACTGGATGGATTAAGATGGTGGCATGGAGGAAATTCAGCAGCAGAGTTGATCCACAGACCGAGATCTGTGGAGAGCCATGAACACCTACGCCAGCTGGCAGGGCACTTGACGATGATGATCTGTAGCATAACAGAGTTTTAAATTAAGACAAAATAGCATTATTTAACTGTTTCAATTTATACTATTATTCTTTCTCTACTTTCAGATTAACTTGCCAAGAGATCACAAATAGCCACACACAAAAACCTGGGGTTGACTGCAAAGTCCTATAAAGGATATGAAACCAACTTTTAACTTTCAGATTAAGACTATCAGAATATTTCATGTAATTATAGGCTGTTTCAACAATTCAGCTGCCTTTCTGTATGCATATATTCAATCCCTTCTTTCTTCATGACTTAATTAGTGTTTAAAAAGTGCATATTCAATTTCCTTGATGCTGGTATTAGTTAAAACTATTCTTTTAAGAAGCAAAGTCAGATACACACAGAAAACAAAAACATAAATCTGTGCGTGTGTGTGTGTTTTCATGTGTGTGTTTTCATCATTTCAAATACAAAATATAATTTTTTAAAAAGTTTACACCAATACACAGAAGGTGGAAGATTTAACAGTGATATTTAAATAAGACATCAAAAGGCAAACAGTCTGACTTTACAAAATGTCACCATTTACCAAGCTACCATATGTTAATCAATACTGAAGTCAAGTGAGAAATGATAAATAATATATAAACACTTTGCTACAAGTGTCAATACATGCCATATAAACTGCAATAGAGGAAACTCATAACACGTGGAATAAGATGCATGAGAAAAGTGGCCAGCTTCAGTAAAAGAAAAAGAATGAGAAATATAATGTTAGAAATATCACAAGTATCACTCATTGATTTAAATGTATAGGGAGACAACAATTAAATTGATCAAGACATCCTGTGACGATGAAGTGCTATAAGCTGCCACTTTCTGCCTACAATCAAAGAAGTTATGTGTTTAGTTTTAAAAAAATCAGGTAGATAGATTCTACACAAACTCAGTAAATAGTTCAGGCAAACGTTTGCTAAATTATTGAGAACCTCTACTCCTGTCTATAAATAAAAACAAATAAATTGTCCCAAAGCAGTTTACTGTAATGGGTATGTGATGTCAAAGGGCCACCACATTTTGTAGGCGTGAATTCACGGAAAAATTGTTGGCCAGTGTTTTCTCACTTAGCAAGACAGAACACAGGTGTCAAACTTTTGTCTGACTGCATTCATGTCATTATCAGTACAGCTCTTTATCACTTATGCTAGCACGCCTGCTACCCATCTCTATGCATAACAACAAATGTGAATCAAAAGTCATCATCAGATCATTTAAACACAAAATCAAAATGAACAAACAAATGCTTCAGTAATAATGAAATGATCTTCAGTAATCAACACAACCCTTCCTTTGTGTCTCCACCTTGAAGAGAGGGCTTGCATGTTCCAATGGCCCCAAGAGCTAAGTCAGTGGTAGCATAAGTACTGCAAGGGTCTCCCATGTCGGACATGTCAAGGGATAGAAACCACATAAAGTGAAACACAAACATGCTGTTGGTAGACGGGATAGTAAATAAAACCAGGAAAAGCAACCTCAAAAAATGCTGGTCAAAAACTGATGTGCAGAGCCACAAATTTGATGAAACAGTGCAATACGAGTCGCTTTATGAAAAAAAGGGAACTGACATTACTGCCTATAGTGTCCTTGCAGTGTAGGACAGGAGGGTCTTCAGCCTGAGGAATTATGACTACCTGGCAAGTACAGTCCCACTAACTATGTATATTAGGGTTTTCTTTTTTGCCCACAACAGAAAATGGCCATAACTTTTCTGAGGATTCAATCTCAGGACTTCCAAACGGGAGCCTGGCATTCTAGCCACTCTGCCAGATGTCTCACATGCTTTATGAAGACAAAACAAAATCATCAGCCTTACCTTGACAGGAGACTTATTTAGCTTGGTCCACCTGTTGCTCTTTGGTTCCTTCCTCTCTATATCATATCCTGTGATAGGAGCGCCCCCGTCTGTTAATGGTTCTGCCCATTTAATTTCAATAAATGTGCGGTCACGATCAAGCACTTCAGGTTTTCCAGGTGGGCCTGGTTCATCTGAAAGACAGCAATAATTGACATTTAGAGACAAATGGTAGTAAGAATTATAATCATATTTTACTACGATGCCTTTTTTCATGATCTTGTGTTCTTTTTTAGATGTCTAATCCAGCTTCAGGTATACATTTTAGCAATAGTCTAAGGCTTGTGGGATCTCCATACGAGATTTTGTAGTCTGTGATGCATATTATATATTTTGTGTACACAGCATTTCACATGTTATGTTGATAAGAAACACACTACTGAACCAATACAATTTTTTTCGGGATAGATCAATACCCAGAAATTCTAGATTGATAATATTAAGAACTAGAAAGGATATAACACTGCCATCCCATCATCCACTGTTGCTCTCTCTAGCAAGACAAATCACACTGTATACTTCCATGACTCAAGATTAAGACAACTGAATGTGATATCGAGGCAATATCAAGCTAAATTCACTCGCTTTAGTCCATTCACGGCTTCTACTTCTAATGCACTGGGCTGATTTTTTCATGTGGATTAGCTTTCCCTATTACTAGTGTCCCTCACCATCAGGCGAATCCACACTGACTTCAGAGGCAGTTGTAATTTGCATCCCCCAAGTTAATGATGAGAAGTCAACATTTTAGTCCAACTGACTGGTGTAAGGTTTGAATCCATTACCTCAGCAACAGACACTGGACGTTTAAGAATAAGTACTCTTATCCATTTGGCTATGCTTACCTCCATATTCAATATAATAACTCTGGGCTGAAAGCAGTGCCAGGTAGGTTTATTGTGCTACAACACAAGTTATGGTTAGATTAACTCATTCAAAACAATATAATTATGCATGGATTTAGCAAGAATAATCTTTGC
The DNA here is from genome assembly GCA_963921405.1 of Cepaea hortensis. Lineage (NCBI taxonomy): Eukaryota > Metazoa > Mollusca > Gastropoda > Stylommatophora > Helicidae > Cepaea > Cepaea hortensis. The sequence goes on along the minus strand of OY992892.1, from coordinate 44,090,233 downwards.
GCTGGAAAATTCAAAACTTCATGTTTTCTTTTCACATTGTTATGTGTCCACTTTTAAGTATGCTACATTGAGAAAATAATGTTTACTTCCTTTGTGAGACACTATATAAATTGAAATGAAATAGCTGAACTTGAAAAGAAAAAATACTTTGTTTAATCAGAATCTTTAAAAAACCTGGCACACCAAAGAATAAACTCATCACCATAGACATAATCACATAGCATATAATTACATGCAGAATGTAGCTCATGTAATAGCCTGCTGGAAAGACTCCTGATCTTTTACCAGTTCCCTTGCCTCATGAATTTTCATGCCCAAGGTTTCTTCAATCTCCTCTGTCTACCTTCATGTTGGTCAACTGCCAAGAACCATGCCTCCCATTATTTTTCTTTCTAAGCCAGTGTGATGTTCAATAAGGACAAGATATTTTAGGTTTTGAGTTTTGAGGCTGTTTATGCGCCAATTTTCTTCGATATTTAGATCTAAAAGAATGTCAGCATTTTGCTTCTGGTTGATGCACATTATTTCAAGAATCCGGGAGTCTCTGTGGTGAAGTGGTCAAGCCGTTTGACTCGGGCTCCGAAGGTTGTGGGTTCGATTCTGAGCGGCGCCCTTCGGTTCACGAGTTAAATTTTTTGGAGACTCCTGTGGGTCGTCGCTAGAGCTACGGTGTTCGTGCTTGGTGCGATGCTTTCCGTGCTGCGGAAAGAGACCGAGCCGTATGGGATCAAACCCGGTGCAATGAAGTCGACCCTGTCGACTTTTATTTCAAGAATATTTCTGAAACAGCTAATTTCAAATGCCTGAATGTTCTTCTTTAGTGATTATAATCACTATGATTATAAATATAAATATAATAAATATAAATAGTCCATGATTCACATACATACGTTAGAAAAGGAAATACTTATGTTCTCAATTTATGTATTTTTATTTGTTTGTTGGTGTTGTGCTACAGGCTCTTAATGCATTGTTATGACTAGTTGTGACTTCTTTTAAAAAGTCCTCATTGTTGCTAATTATGGATCCAAAGTAAGCAAAGTTTGTGGCTTCTTCAATTTTCCCTTTGTAGAGTAAGTTGTGCCTGACATGTAGGTGCTCTCTGTGGCATTATCTTTTATATTTTAAAACAAATATGTTGATCTTCACCATGTCTTTAGACAGAATTATTGATTTAAATCCTTTGGATTTGTTTGTAGGGACAATTGTATCATCTGCATAGACTAAACTTAGCCTCTTTCAAAAGATATTACATATTTTTTTTTAAAAACCGGAATATGTTAATTGGAAGGATAGTGACTGCAGCAGGATATGGTACATAAAAATATAACAAACTCACAGACCATAATTACTATCATCATTATGAGGTATAATATGTAGAATTTGTGTTCATCAATTCTTTAAGGATCGCAGCCTACTCTGTTTCTATTCTTTGATTCCCTTAAGAACTCCGGTGACACATGAAGGATGAGAATGTTTTCCAATAGGAAATATGATATTTAACTCTTTGAGTCCCAAGGAAAACATTGTGTGTATCTACAAACTCATGGTATGTTATATCTTTAACATTTGATCTGACCATACTTCAGAAATCTGGCGAGATATTTTAACATGCAGCACCATGTATGTTTCATACAAAGTATAAGTATATATATATATATATATATATATATATATATATATATATATATATATATATATATATATATATATCATCATCATCATCATCATCATCATCTTCCAAATATATATAAATAAACTGCCTCTTTGAAAGTAATACACTAATATTTTTTCTATTGGCTTATTGTCTCTTGTGGGCTTCTGCTGTGAAATCTTCTAGAACTGAAAGTGTAAACATTTGACAAGACAAACATAAATGTAAAAATAGCATAGCAAATTTACCAAATGGATTCTTGGCTGTGATAGGTTTGTCAAGCTCCAGTGGAGCACTTTCTCCATTTGGACCTTCAGCAATAACTCTGAAATTGTACTCATGACCTTCCAGCAGCTTAGGTACAACACATTTATTGCCCTGTACTGTAGCAACTTTTTCCCATTTTCCCTTGGACATGTCAAACTTCTCAACTCGGTAACCACTGCAACATTCATATACAAAAATAGTAAATATCAATCTGCAATAGACAGTTAAAGCCACAAAAATACTGCATTAATTATAACATATTTAAACAAAGAAGCAATTAACAATAGTTTGCATAATTTATTGCATGGCTTATTTTCCTGCATCACGCCAGGTACATACTACAGAAAATTGCAGAAAACCTTTTTCTGTGGTTATAAATACATTTATAATGAGGACGATTGATCTGCAATGAAAATACAATGCAAATAATTACTTGTTTCATTGGTGCTCGGAAGAGAAATAAGTCCACTCTGAGTATCACTGCACTTTAGATCAATCTAACTGTGCTTAGTTTTAGATTCTGTTAGAGAAAAACTAGTGTTCAGGAAGTCCCAGTTACTCCAGCTCGAAGAACAGTGCAAATAATGATATAGTTTGACATAAACACTAAAAGTTACCAGTTACATATTCAAAGTTGATAAAAGTCCAGTGGGCTAATATCTCGTGCAATGTGTCTAAAAATGAAAAAGTAGATTTGCAATGCAAGAAGGTCAACAAATTTAAATTCAGGACAATTATAATTAAACTATAAGAAAACAAAAATTATGGTCATCTTCAAGAAGAAATAAATATCACAATGCAACATCTATCTAGGAAAATGGAAGAATACTTAAACAGATTAATCAATTTTGACATTTTAGAAAAGTCAAAGCATCAGATGGAAGATGCCTTGTTAAGATTAGAACAAGAATTGCTATGACAAAAGTAACCTTTTGTAATATGGAAAACAAACCACCAATAAAAAGCTGTCAATTGCAGTGAGAAAAACAAAACAGTGTTAAAGTGCTATACAGAACCTGTATTGTTTCTTGCATCTAAAACATGGACAACAAGCAGACAAGCTATGAAACATCTGATGCAGCAGAAATGTGGTTTCTGACGAAAATACAAAGAACACCATAGACAGTCAGAACAATGAATGAAGCAAACTTATTGAGGAACAAATGGAAAACGTTATTTGATTACAGAATTTAGATGCAGACAGAGAATATTTTTTGGGGCATGTTATGAGAAGAAATAAACTTGAAAACTTAAGTGACCACTGGCAAAGCTGATGAGAAAAACATTGGGAACGCAATGAAAAGAATACCTTGATGGCTTAAGCATATGACATAACTGGGACAAAACTGAAGACCTGATAAAAGATGCTGATTGTATTAGATGGTGAACAATGATTACATACATTTAGAAGCATGGCATATGAATATTTTCAAACAGGTGCAGCGAGTGGCAACCTTGCTGTCCCCATCCAAATTGAAGAAATTTATACATATTATCACCTGAATGTCTATGGCAAAGGTTTTCTTAATTATAGCTCCATGCTCCTGAAACAAGAGATGATAGCAATGATGATGATAGTGGGTAGACCAATAAAAAGAACAGTGAACTGCAGATATGACGGACATACTTGATATCACTGCCGCCATCATCAGCAGGTGGACTCCATGTCACAGTTGCACTGTCCTTGGTAATGTCTTTTGCCTCCAGTGGTCCTCCTGGTCTGCCTGGTGGGCCTGATCCACAAAAGCAATATAAAATGTCCGTATTTAAAACCTTGTATGAAAATATACTGCACTATCAACTTGGTGGTCAAACAACAATCAACAATATGGAACAACTTGTCACATCTAAAAAGTTGAGTTACAAATTTAAACTAAGAGTGATCAAGTGTTACATTTATTCCACACAAAAGTATGGTGCAGAAACAAAAGTCTATTAATAAACAATGCAAGGGCAAATGTGTAGCTCTTGTAAAGTGGTTTTCTAGATGCAATGGAAAAACATCCCGACATTAGAAGTAAACAAACTAAGAAACAAGTATTAATAAAGCTGGCATTTAAGAAAACATTTCAGAGTGAGATCAAAGTCAGACAATTAAGGTACTTCTGCCATGTAAAAATTCAGATCACTATGTGCCATGCCGATAAGCATGGGCGGTCATGTTTCACCATCTCACATAGTCACTAGAGTCGTGGATCAGCTCTGTAATTGTGTCTCGATTATGCCATGTGGACAAGCCATCCAGATATTTGTTAAAGGAGGTGCTGGAGGAACAGGTGGAGAGGAAGCCTGCAAGAGGAAGATACAGGACGCTGGTTGTTGGAGACTCATTACAGTCTACCTTTAATGATGAGATGGCAATTAACTGGTTTATTGACTTTTTCTGTGCCAAGAAACTAAAAGTGCCTTTATTAGTTAATGAATTACACACTTTTCTTTCTTCAGTTTGTTACATGTCAATGTGACATTAACTCATTTTATCCTGATTGTTTTTTTAATGAAGTATATAACTGAATTGAAGTAGAAAAGACACAAGTCATATTGTTGCAAATAGAGGCAGAACAGCAGTTTAGTTTAGTTAGTTTAGTCGTTGGATCAACATCACGGCACACAGTTTAACCCATAAGTGCTCCATTTTCCTCCTAACTCAAACCTGAGTCTGGAGAAACTCAGCTCAATGCACGAACTCCGTTGCATCGGCGAGGATCCTGAAATACTTTGGGTAGATTTTTAACTCAAAATTTTGCCCGGGCAGCGCCGTTAGGCTACTCTTTTTCGATTTCCAACTGCCAAGGGATTTTTTACGTGCGCAACAATACACACATGCGTCTGATCTTACTACCCAGAGACCAGGGGAAATTTTATTACTAGAAGTCCAGGTGGATTTTTTAAATAAATCCCAGTCCTCACCGGGGGCTGAACCTGGGACCTCCAGCACTTGAGGCGGACACCATACCTTGAGCCACTCAGCCCCCCCCCCCCCTAACAGCAGTTAACTGATTCACTGCAGAGGGATAATATATCACCAAATGTGGCCTGCCATTTGAACAGAAGGATGATATATCGCCATACTAGGGCGATTAATTTTATGGTATCTTCCACAGTTTCAATGCTCGGTGAATAGAAATTTACATTATAATACTTGTTCATTTGATTGTGTACCATGCTGGGTCCAAACCAACTTTTTGTTTGGCACTGAATCAGTTAATTATACTGCTCAAGGATATCTCCGTAAGAGAATGCAAATATTCTAGAAGATGACAGCAAACAGGAAGAGAAAAACAGACATGAAACCAAGCCACAAATATAGCAGAACTGAAAACACAAAATATCTGCATACAGACAATGAAAGCAATGTTACAGCAGCTTTGAACACAATGGTGGAGGAAAAAATACAAACACAAAAAGGACAAAACAGCATCAAGGAATGAGTCACGGGAACTAAATTCACCAGAGGCAGGAAACAACAAGAGGTCAGATTGGTTCTGAATCATGGCTTGAATAAAGAAAGCCAATAAAAGCCTCAAAAATAAAAGATCAACACATTGGGAGTTGAACAAGATCAAAACCACTTTATTTCCTGAGTACTAAAAGAAGACAGAGAGATGAGGAAGGAGGAACAAGGAACGAAGAAGGCTATCTGCTGATAGCTGCGTGTTTATGTTTCTTCCCTGTGCCTAAAAATAGCTCATGTAAATAATTATACCATACCTAGTACAACCACACTAATAACAGCAGAGTCTGCACCATGCCTGTTTGACACCGTCAGAAGGTATTCCCCAGTGTCCTTGCGGACACCTTCAGTGCATACCACTGTTGTTTCCTTCGGCTTGTTTGTTATCTTGATGAAATCAGTGGCCACCAGAGGTGCTTCCTCTTGTTTCTGTTTAGAAATTAAGTGAAACTAAATGTTAATCTGGCCATAACATGTACAGGCACACCCTGCTAATAGATACCTCGATCAATCAATACTTTTCTATTACAGCCATTTACTCTAGATAATCGCCTGTATAGCTTGCTTAACCTACCCATTTTGTCATGTTTCAATGACAAATCACTAATTTCTCTCAACTGATGTCATAATTCATTCAATCTGTTTACATAATTGTCTGCAGTTAATGTTTCATTGTGTCAGTGCCAGACACACCCATATGTATATACACATACTCTCCCCCATGTATATGTGTGTGTGTGCATATGCACACATATAGTGTATAATCAAACATAGTTCATTCAATCTGTTGAAATAATTGTTTGCAGGTGGTGTTTTATAGTGTGATTGTCAGACACATCCATATCATATATGCACACTCTCTCACTCTCTCCTAAACATATGTGTGTGTGAATATGCACACATAGTGTATTATTAAACACTATTGTGCATTCTATGAGTGACAGTACATAATTTACGATAGTAATAATTTTAAAATACATTTGCAAGCTAAATAAAGGTTTAGCATGACAAACTATCACAGATCAGTGACTTGATCCCTAACACAGAGAAGCAGGGTATGCCTGTAGCAACAGATCCACTAACATTTGAAACATAGTAAGGGAATTATGTTTATCTTTTTATTTTGAGCAAGGTATCAAATAACTTAAATACATTGATCAGTTAATCTTGCTACAGTTAAGAAAATAAAACAGTACTCAGACAACATACACAAAAGACAAAGTGAATTTTAAAAACAACGTATTTTAAATGCAAACATCTGAAAATTCATCTGTGTAAATTTTAATCAAAGGTAATTTTTAAACAAAATTAGATTTATTTACAATCTCCCTCTCTCCCTCTCTCCCTCTCTCTCTCTCTCATTATATATATATATATATATATATATATATATATATATATATATATATATATATATATATATATATATATATATATATATATATATATGAAATTCATGAATCTTTTTAAATAGCAACATTACATTACCACTATGTTAAATGAGAAGATAATTATTTTTGTAGGATGACTTCAAGCTACCCATATTCACTTTATAACAAAGTGAGGCATATTAGACATATGGTGCCAGCCCCATATTTTGTGTAGACCAATCAACACTTGAGATTTGATGTGGTCATTATCATGCCATCTACCTTTACTTTCCAGGATATATTCCTGGTACCCCTTTCAGCCAACCTGTTGATTAAAAAGCATCCACCTCATTGGATATTCAAACCCATGACCACCAGATGGGCAGGTGAGCAGTTTTTAATACCTGGTTTATTTTACCCTAAATATCCTAATGTTATACTAAAATTCAACATTAACACAATCTTTAAAGGTAAAATAGAAACAAATATAATTCATACCTTAGGATGCTTTGTTTAAAGAATTACTGACAAGATTTTATTACAAAACAATTGACCCTTAATAAATTACAAATACATTTTGTATCTTTCAATTTGTTTCTAAATGTATATATGTGCTGTACACAAAACTATGAAGTAACTGCTTGAAGCAGATTAGTTAAAAATAAAGAACTTATTCTCATAAAGTACTTATACATTTCTACGTCTTCAATGTCATTTAACACTGGTAACATTAACAGTGTATCATAACTATTAAACATGTTGTAACTATTATACATAAATAAATTTGATGCTGCAGAGCAACATAAACAGGATCATAGCTAAGCTTCAGGATCATAGCTAAGCTTCTACAGAGACAAAACACACAGGGAGCTCAAGAAAAAACACACTGTTGAACATGCTCAACATTTCTTGAACTCAGCAACAACAAGAAATCACACAGGCATTGGACAGGACAGAATGCCAGCTTGGGGGTCACACACTGTATGACAACTAGAAATCACACAGGCATTGGTCACAACTGAATGCCAGCTTAGGATCAAACACACTGTAATATATACTCAACATGACATCACATGAACACATATTGTAATGTTAAACTTGAGCAGACGTGTTCAGCAACTTGATACTGGTCTTCGGATTGAATAACCTGACCTAACATGACAAACGCAAGTGTAACAACTTCTCTGAAATAAAAACTTTCAATTAATTTCTCTGAAATAAAGACTGTTAGTTAGTTAGTTTCCCTGAAATAGAGATGTTCACAAGATGATGATGATGATGATGTAATGAGAGCAACATTCTGTGAAAGACTTACTACATGGTGATGATGAAGGAACCACACCCACAGGAAGATATTGAACAGCCAGCGTAAATAGAATCAATTTACTACAATTGTCATGATAGCACTGTTAAAAACTAAAGAGAATTTAACTCAAACACTTTTTAACACTTAAAAAAAAAATTGAACAGAGGAAAATAAAACTACTGATATACTCAATAAAGCACAGCTGGTAATGTCGACATAAAAACAAACAAAACTATGATCATAGAGGCAGTTTTAGTGCTGTGACACAGGGTTTCTTGAAGAAACCTATCATGGAAGCACAAAGAATGGTGAATATTGTACTGGTTCATAGACTAGAACTTTAACTGAACCAAAGTACAGGGTTTCGTGAAGAAACCTATCATGGAGGCATAAAGAGTGGTGAATATTGTACTGGTTCATAGACTAGAACTTTAACTAAACCATAATACAGGGTTTCAAGAAGAAACCTATTATGGAAGCATAAAGAGTGGTGAATATTGTACTGGTTCATAGACTAGAACTTTAACTGAACCAAAGTACAGGGTTTCGTGAAGAAACCTATCATGGAGGCATAAAGAGTGGTGAATATTGTACTGGTTCATAGACTAGAACTTTAACTAAACCATAATACAGGGTTTCAAGAAGAAACCTATTATGGAAGCATAAAGAGTGGTGAATATTGTACTGGTTCATAGACTAGAACTTTAACTGAACCAAAGTACAGGGTTTCTTGAAGAAACCTATCATGGAAGCACAAAGAGTGGTGAATATTGTACTGGTTCATAGACTAGAACTTTAACTAAACCATAATACAGGGTTTCAAGAAGAAACCTATTATGGAAGCATAAAGAGTGGTGAATATTGTACTGGTTCATAGACTAGAACTTTAACTGAACCAAAGTACAGGGTTTCTTGAAGAAACCTATCATGGAATCATAAAGAGTGGTGAATATTGTACTGGTTCATAGACTAGAACTTTAACTGAACCAAAGTGCAGGGTTTCAAGAAGAAACCTATCATGGAAGCATAAAGAGTGGTGAATATTGTACTGGTTCATAGACTAGAACTTTAACTGAACCATAATACAGGGTTTCAAGAAGAAACCTATCATGGAAGCATAAAGAGTGGTGAATATTGTACTGGTTCATAGACTAGAACTTTAACTGAACCAAAGTACAGGGTTTCTTGAAGAAACCTATTATGGAAGCACAAAGAGTGGTGAATATTGTACTGGTTCATAGACTAGAACTTTAACTGAACCAAAGTACAGGGTTTCTTGAAGAAACCTATCATGGAAGCACAAAGAGTGGTGAATATTGTACTGGTTCATAGACTAGAACTTTAACTAAACCATAATACAGGGTTTCAAGAAGAAACCTATTATGGAAGCATAAAGAGTGGTGAATATTGTACTGGTTCATAGACTAGAACTTTAACTGAACCAAAGTACAGGGTTTCTTGAAGAAACCTATCATGGAATCATAAAGAGTGGTGAATATTGTACTGGTTCATAGACTAGAACTTTAACTGAACCAAAGTGCAGGGTTTCAAGAAGAAACCTATCATGGAAGCATAAAGAGTGGTGAATATTGTACTGGTTCATAGACTAGAACTTTAACTGAACCATAATACAGGGTTTCAAGAAGAAACCTATCATGGAAGCATAAAGAGTGGTGAATATTGTACTGGTTCATAGACTAGAACTTTAACTGAACCAAAGTACAGGGTTTCTTGAAGAAACCTATTATGGAAGCACAAAGAGTGGTGAATATTGTACTGGTTCATAGACTAGAACTTTAACTGAACCAAAGTACAGGGTTTCAAGAAGAAACCTATTATGGAAGCATAAAGAGTGGTGAATATTGTACTGGTTCATAGACTAGAATTTTAACTGAACCAAAGTACAGGGTTTCTTGAAGAAACCTATCATGGAATCATAAAGAGTGGTGAATATTGTACTGGTTCATAGACTAGAACTTTAACTGAACCAAAGTTAGCCCAAACATATACAATAACAAAGAAACTAAAATAATAACAAAAATAAGTATTGAGTGCTACCAGGTCAAGGAAATATGAGTTAAGCAATATATGTATAGTATGTCAAGAGCAGTATATAAATAATATAGCCAACAAAATTATGTTGGATATCGTTTATAGGACGTTGCAATTGACCCCAATCCCAGGTGTATTTTCTAGCCAATTTTGCATTCACTAATTTATCACTGCTTTCTGAACAAGATGTCAGCACTGAAGTCCAACTGACTGGTGTAGGGAATATACCCACCCCTCTACCCTGCCATCAGAGCACTGGAAGTTTAAGTGCAAGTGCACTACAGCCCATGGCCATGCAGGTCTTTAATATAGCCAAGATGGCATATGAATATAATAATAATAAAATACTCATAATCACTGCAGTTATAAACACATTTCAAGCAAATGAAAGAATAAGAATAATTGACACCCAATAGAAACAGCAATAGATGGCAAACTTATTATTATGCATTCATCTTGCTCTCTGTAACTGCTATCTTGAAGTGCTGAAGAGGTGGTGGAAAAAGAGATTCACTTGTGCTCCAACTTCTGGTGCACCTATTCACTTGTGCTCCAACTTCTGGTGCACCTATCTGGCATACATTCATCTAGCATGTGATTAATGTAAACTTTGTTTCAATGATTGAAAACATGAATCTGGCATTCGTAACCTGCCAAAAGCATATAACCATATAAAGAATAATAATATCAACATTCAAAGAAACATAATATGAACATAAAAGTGTATATAAATATATAAAGAGCTGTCATGTAACCATAAAGAAGCAGCATATAACCATATAAAGAGGTTAAAAGATTTAAGGCAAGAGAATCAATTTCATTGCAGTGGGTTTTACCCCATTTGCTTTGATCATTCTCCACAGAAGGGCAAGCAACCTGTTGAAAGTATCCCACAAAATAGCTACAGTGATGGCCCCCTAGGGTCTTGGAAAAAATTGCTCTCGTGGTCTGGACAACAGTCTGAAAATTAACCCATGACCTTTAGAACATGAGACAGATGGCCATGAAGACCCTCACACAGCAATATCAATAGCTTTACAGGATAAAGACTCATTCACATATTAAAAAAGACAAAGAGAATTCTATGGAAGATGATGATGTAGGGATATTAATTATTCAGCCTTCACGTATACTACATCACAGAATGATAACGTAGGATGACTCAATTCATTCCTTATCACTTTTCTTTCACAAAGCAATCTTTGGCATCCAATTAATTATGCTAGGTTGAATACTGAGTTGTACTGGAAGTGAAAAAACAAACCAATCTAGCTAGTACTGTAAATTACACCACAGGCCTCTGTTCTAGCAAGTGAGCGCACTTGTCACCAAACTATTACAATTCCGTGTATTCACATATGCTATCATATAACATAGAAATAACATGAATTCAAATTCAGAGACAAATAAATGCTGAAAAATAAACCAATTAAAAGGATACAATATAACAAGGAACATATTCATGCAACGTGTACACAGAAACAAAAAAGTAAACACTACAAAATATAAGCACATTTAGGTAGCACAGAAACAGCACATTAGACACACATGTGCTACCTAAGCGCACTGTGCATGCCACTACAGTTACACAGGCATACACAATGCAGTCAGTAACTGATATTACGCAACACTGTGGCCAGTTACAAGTACAAACAACGGCAACAGAAGCTTCCTGTTATTTAATTAATTAAATTTTTTGTTAGCTTTTTAGTACAAATTAGCTCTTTATTTTTTTTTTTTTAAATTGTATGTCTTTTTTCCTGCTGAGTAAGGATTTGATTTCTACTTTTATTATTAAAGGCATTTATTAATTTCATGACAGACTACTTATACGTTTCTCTGGCTCAGAGGTCAGTGCATCCAGCTTGGCATGCATTTGTGTAATGTTTACTTCCTCTAGACCTATTCCATACAATTTATTCATGGGTTGTTTATCATTCTAATCAACTATCCATGGCAATGGTCTTATGACCTACTCATTGTTATTTCAAACTGCTGTGTACACATTAGATCATGCTGTATTTTCCTTCACTAAACGGATTAAGCAAATGGATTAGTTATCTGTCAATATGCAAATCAATCCTAAATATGCACTCTATCATTATGATCCAGTGGCTTGCCGTGTGCAGAACTTTGCCTCCATTACAGTCATTCAAAGTTGCACTTGATCATAAGCCAGATGTGTTCTGACTCTGTTGCTGTCATTAGTAAATTATCTATCACATCTTGAATCCATCTCCGATGTGGTCTTCCTCTTCTCTGCCTACCTAGTATACCTTCTGCCATAATGATCTGTTCCAGACATTCACGACTTTACACTCCCAAAAGTCTGCACAAAAAACCCCATAAATGTAGCCAGATTTCATGCTACTAAAGAATTCTGGGATATGACATTAGGCTGATGTTCACAGTGCCCCAGCAGAAGGCTAGGGGAGAAACTGTCAGTATTATGCTGGGCACTATAACTTTTCCACAGATTTCGGATACATATTCTATGAAGTTGGGTCTTCTGGGAGCCCAAGAGTCATCATCAACTTCATTATCATGTGCCATGTCCATAAAAGTGCGTGATCATGGTTTGCCATCTCTTAAGATCACCAGTCTCAGACCAGGCCTGTGTTCATGTCCCAAATATTTCATTCAGCTAAGCCATCTAGATATTTATCTGTTTGTCTTCCTCTTGCCCTTTTCCCATTAAGTGTGCCATTCGTCACTAAATGTTCAGATTTATTGTGTCTCATAACATACCCAACCTCTCAACTGTCTAGATGTAATTTTTCACATCTGTGTACACCTTTCATCTGCTTGGATGACTGCAACATTTGTTTCTCAGCCCATCCATAATATTCTTTGCATTTTCCTGAGCCATGCTGATTTGAGACACAAGTGATTGCATTAAGATCACTGTCTATAAGATAGAGTTCACCACTGTGCTATTATGACTAACTTATCTATGACTGCTGAACTCAAACTATACTTTACTGCAGTTTTTAAAAAATGTAAAATGTTGCATATCCCTTACAAGATGTTGCAGTCAACACCAGCATTTTCAGCTGCTGTTGATGTACTAGGCAAGTTTTTACGTTCAGTAGTTTGCCACTGCTTTCTGAACGACCAGCTCCCATACCAACACGTTATAACACAACGTGACATGGTCTGCTGTACAAATCGGTCACAGCTGCGTTTCGAATGCCCAGTAAGCGACTCACGAACCACGTTTGCAGGCCTTTGGCCACGGAGACCGGCTTTATTTTACTGTAGGAAGTACCCGATAAAACCACCATGTTGATGAGATAATGATGTCAGTGATGTTATCTCAGCACTGTTACTGAAGTGCATTTTTCTTGATGTATGCACATATTCTAGTGTTTTCAATAAATAGTTTCTTAATACTCCTTTTTTTTTATTGACAATTCTGTTTAGATATTATTTTTGTTTATCTGTTGAACGGCATGTATTTAATGACACTGTAACCTTTTTTTTAAAACAATATTTCTTTAAAATCACTACCATATACAATTTAAATTCAAATTACAGCTGCAGGAGATTTGGAAGCAGACTGTTTTGATACAATGGTATGAGTGCTGGTCATTTAGAAAGCAATGGCAAACTACTGTACGTAACCTTGCCAAGAAATCACAAACAGCCCTAAAAGTGCTGGGGTTGACTGCAGCATCCTGTAAAGGATATGCAATTAACTTTAACAATTCAAATTATTGTGTGAATATGTGTTGCACATTTCAGCTTGTTAGATTTATCTTATTGCTTTAGTTCATATTGTGTGAATACTGCGGTATTCACCTGATGAGATGCAGTGAAATATGCCAGGCAAAAATTGCACTGTCTATTCTTTGTGATTTCACCTGTCAATCTAACTATTGGAAAATATTATTTTGAACTATATTTCTTCCAGAAAACAAATGCTAATTTGTGACAACAAATATTATGACTATCCTTAGAGTAGTACTGTTAATATAAAGGTAAAATCTCTTAATTTGCATCTACAGCTAAACATGTAACAAATACACAAAATTCATGGCTCACTTGTCCTGTTTCCACATCCTAGTGAAGGAGCAGTGAAATTCGTGAAATTAGCTTATCTTTAAATTTAACATAAGTGAATCAAAATTATCACCATAACTGGTGTTTAGTACAGTACACATGGAACATCACAACAGAAGGCCAACTGTGTTTGAAAACACACATACAACATGTAGTAAATGAACATTACACATACAACTTTATAACTGTATGAATTGATATGTGTGTGTTTGCAAGGACTTTTCCCCACACCTTGAGGCATGTTAGGTATAAGGTGCTAGCCTCATATGTTTACAGACCAATCAGCACGTCACAAGTGATGTGTTCAATGTATAGAAAAATCCAACAATTTTCTTATACAGATTTTAAGTGACTAACTCAACTCCAAATCTGTATTGGTCAGAACAAAATCCACCCAGATTTGAGGATAAGGAAGCACTCCTCATTTATTCCTGGTTTTATTTATTAATCGTAGAAAAAATGTTAGTATATATCTTTCTCTATCAGACTGCCTTTATAATCAAATTTTCTTTGCTGTGCTGAATATTTGTAATTTATAGAAGACTTGGTTACTTTTCTCTCTCTCTTTCTCTCTGTTCATTAGACCATTCTGTTTTTGCATATCATCATCATTTAGCAGTCCTTTGCTTGCCACAGTCACGCATTTTCATGCCCTTGGTGTCTTTAATGCTATGTATTCAATTCTGTTTGTCAGCCCTGTCTCACCTTTCAGGAACTATGCCTTCATTTATTTTCCTTGTAAACCACTGTAACCTTTGATGTGGCCAAACTATATTAATTTCTGAGACATGATACTGTTTATGTGCCAGTTTTCTTCAATCTTGTGGGTTGTTAGTATTCTTTTCTACTTGATCCACAGTATCCTGAGAATTTATCTGTAACTTTTAAGTTCAAAAGCCTTGATTTTTCTCTTAAAAATTTGGGAAACTGTCCATGTTTCACATTCATAAGTGGCCAAGTAAAATTAATGCGCATGAAATATTAATTTTTGTTTATATAATAGAATATGTACATACACATACAGAGTTGCATATATAGTAGTGACTAACATGCAACAGTGACCATCTGTGGTATAAATGGCCTTGATTTGATTGGCAAAACCATAGGTGGGTGGTCAATGGGTCTAAAGAACCCTGGTGATTTAAGTATGGGGAGACTGGGTCTGGCAGACTGCAGAGTAACCACTAGTTGGTCAATGGACAGAAAGGTGCTGATCAACAATGAGCTCTGAAGTGTGCAGGTCAAAACACATGGGTTTTATTGACCATCACTGCATTCTGCTTCTAACCCAGCTATCAAATGGTATCAGTTGATGATAGAGTCAGGTTGAAGCTGCATAACTCTCCCTCACTCCAATCCAGTACATGGGTAAATCATTTTACCACCTCATGCTATCCTCCAATTACTGCAGTGATGGACTATTAGCAAAGTGGCAGGCAGAGAACCACTATTAGTCACAGCTGTGAACCTGCATGAAGGTGGCTTAGTCCATATGACATTCTTTCACTGAAACCAAAGTAGTCAGGATCTTTGCAGTCATCAGAACAATTCAGTAGTTCTATTTCAAATTAGTTAGTCGACAATCATCCTCATTGCATATCGTACCATTCAGTCCATAAGTGCTCGGATACCCTCCTCAGTAAATCCCGCAGCATGTAGCTGTTAACAACACCAGTTCTGTGTTGGTTTATTAACCTTCTTTGGCTTCCCATATAGTGTTCTTGTTTGGCTTCTTTTAACTTGCTGTTCTCACAGTCTGGCCATGGTTGTAGATTCATTCATCTCTTTTAAGTAAGTAATGAAAAGTACCCATGTTTTTTTTTTTACATGCCTGGAACTGCTTTGGGCATATGGTGCTGGCCCATATTTATAGACCAATTGGCATTCCAGAGATGAAGTGATCAATGGTCAATATCATGCCGGCTGACTTTACTTCCCAGGACATGTCCCATTACCTGTTTCAGGCTGGGTTGACCTGGCATCCTGTCATTTTTACAAATATATCCAGATGCACATTTAAACCCATGAGCACAGAGCCAGCAGGCAAGTGTACCAGCCTCTTCACTACCACGGCTCCAGTCCTCTTTTGGGTACCATTTCTGGGCTAAAGATAGGTCTGATCAGCCACCTAAATACCCACTATGGGATTAAAAGATGACAATACAATGCTTTCTGCAAGGATGGACAAACAGCGATGATCTATATGTATGTGTGTATGGCTTTATAAAAATGTAAGTACTTAGAAATAGACTTAGCACAAACAGAAACAAAATAAACTACAATAGTATAAAATAATATACCTATATGTATATTACTTTCTATAATCTATAACAGAAACTGAGGTATTTAAGATAAAAGAAGAATAGAAGACGAGAAATATATACCAAATATACCATAAACTATTATAAAGTATAAATGGAGAGAAAAGATAAAACAATAAAAAATAAATTATCACATGCATATGTAATAGTGATATATGTTACAAATAATCATAATTGAAACAGTGTTTTACCATAATGTATTTGGGTAAACTGCTGTAAAGTTTTCATATACTAGACACAGCAATAATATGCATAGGTCATGAGTACATGTGACACCACTTTTAACAAGGTATCACAATCTTATACTTCACACTCAACGGGGATTCAAACAAAATCAACCTGGAAAAACACATCACTACGAGGTCACAAGGAAACAAATATAATATAACAAGCTAGGGGTAATAGCAACAATTTCAAACAAAATACGCTGTTTGAATATCTAAAGTGGAGAGCAGTATGGAATGGTGGCCCTCTCATTGAGTTGCTATTACATGGATTCCTTGAAATTCTTCAGTGGAATGCTATGATACTCTCCACAGTGGAATACTATGAAATTATTCACATTGGAATACCATGAAATTAACCATAGTAGAATAAAGTAAAATATAAAGTAAATGATCCTTTTACACACATTAGGGTGCATTGGTCATGTGGTGCTAGAGCCATTTCTTCATGGACCATTCAGCACTCGAGTGCTTGTGATGTTGCCAGTATCACAGGAGCTGCCTTCATTTTCCAAGACTGATATCCATTTTAGTCTGGGTCCACCTGGGAGCCCATATCAATTTGTAGAATCTGCTGTGATGTGGAATTGAACCTATTACCACAGGGTCAACAGGCAAGCATTTAGCCACTATGATACCATGGTCCATAATAAAATGCCATGAAATTATTTATAGTGGAAATCCATGAAGAAGTTTCAGTGGAATACCATGAAAAGACATCATAGTGGAATACCATAAAAATGCGTCACAGTGGAATGCCATGAAAAGGCATCATAGTAAAATACCATGAAAATGCATCACAGTGGAATGCCATGAAAAGCCATCATAGTGAAATACCATGAAAAGGCATCATAGTGGAATATCATGAAAAGGCATCACAGTGAAATACCATGAAAAGGCATCACAGTTGAATACCATGAAAAGGCATCACAGTGTAATACCATGAAAAAGCATCACAGTGGAAGACCATGAAAAGGCATGACTGTGGAATGCCATGAAAAGGTATCAGAGTTGAATACCATGAAAAGGTATCAGAGTTGAATACCATGAAAAGGCATCATAGTTGAACACCATGAAAAGGCATCACAGTGGAATACCACAAAGTTTCAATGTTTGGGGAAGTGGATTGTGTGCACTACATGTACTAGAGTAATGCAGTGGCTAGTACATTTACCTTCTGGCCCAGTGGCTAAGTGTTTGAATCTCTATGGAAGTGAAGATTTTTACACCCAGGTTGACCTCAGCAAATTCCCTGAGAAGTGAAGGCGGCAGGCATGATGTCGACCGCATCACTCCACAAGTGCCAACTGGTCTGAATATTCGAGGCTAGCATGATATATTCAACACGCCACATGGTGAGTAATGGGATCCTTGACTTACTTTTACACCACATGCAGTCAAATGGAAGAGTAAGGCAAAGTAGTCCATAACAGATAATATCGGGGTGTAAAGTTCTAGGCCTTCACATGTTCTAGTCTACAACATATGAATAATGGTGGCCAGTTCCATTCCTCATCACTTTTATTTTCCAGACGACAATGACCAGAAAATTATGAGTAGTGATGAAGAGAAGTCATGAACTTGAAATAAGCTATAGCTTTATTTATCACCCTTATTATCAAGCCACATTACATGGTCTGTCAATGGTTTCCTGGTAGAACAGAAAGCACATGAGTCTTCAGATTTTAACTAGGGTTCACTCATGTGAATGCCAACTGCTTTCGTTTCTTCATTTATTTCTATAAATATTGTAACCTAAATAAGGAAACTAAATGAAAGATGAAACAAAGAATTCTATGACTACTGGGAAGTCACTCTGAAATCATCAACCACAAACTTACCCCTTTTGGACCCTAAATAAATGAATGCAGATGGAGAAGTTACAAAACATGTGCAATATAATATAAGAAACAAATACATATAGAAATAACTAAAACTGGACACTAACATGGAAGCTAAAGATGGCAAACTTCTTCTGCTGCCTTTTATCCCTCAATGGAGCAAAGGTCCTCAATCACTCATGCGGCTCCCTCTTTATACTCCCCATGTTATTAATTACTTGTCTCTAATTCTCTTCATTTGTTTTTATATCTTCCTCTATTTATTTTCCCCTGTGGGTTCCAGAGAAAAGACTTTCTAGTTAAACTATTAACATGTTTTCTCAATGTGTGTCCTAGCATATGTTCCTCATCTCTTGATTCATTGGAATACACATTATGATTTTTTCATAGAATTTTATCTTTTCTATTCCGTGCAGGTACCAGTTAATAAATGTTTGTAGTTTATTAGTAACTGTTTTAGTCATTCTCCTGTCTCTGCTCCTTACAGTTGGATAGATTGGATGTAAATGGTGACTATTCTAAATTGTAATTTCCTGTGACTTTCACAAGTGACCTAGTGCTATGAAAGCTTCTCTTTTTTTTTGTATTCCTTTTTAAAATGTCTCTGTTCCCCAAATCTCTGCTTACATTGCTATATAAATAGATTACAAACTGAAAACATGCACAGAGTAGTGGTATTTAACATGGAGATGATAAAAAATTTTAAGCTATGATTAATATTTGGAAAGTGTAACACACACAAAATGTATGACAAGTGCAATTTTAACAACAAAAAGGTATGAGTGATTCATTTTGGAACATTGCTGGGATTTTTCCAAGCTGAAGAACAAAAGCTGCTTCCATGCTGACGTCATGCAGCACAGAGACTAGAATATTTTGTTCACAAGCATAAAAACATGTACACAAGTTTCAATGACAAAAAAGTGATAAGCACAGCAGAGGAGAAGGAATAGTATATGCAACAGTTTTTCCCCATGTCTGTCACATGATCTTCCAGAAGAACCTATCATAGGCCAGGGTTCTAGAGTTGGGCAGTGGAAGAATGATACATTTGTCTGAGACTGTCGAAATTTAAATGCCAGTTCTATTATTATAATATGTTATTTGTTTCTTTGCAGGCCATATTATAAGTAAATGTCTATTTTACATGCCTAAGGCAATTGGGTATACGGGTCAAGACCTATATCTTTATAGACCAACCTGCACTAAGTGGGTGATGTGGTCAGTATCATACTGGCTGCCTTTATTTCCTAAGACATTTCTTAATACCCATATTAGGCTAAGTTGACCCGGAAGCCCAGATCAACTTTCTAAAAATGTGAAGCTGCCCTGATGCGGATCAAATCCAAGACCACCAATATGGCAGATGAGCATCTAGCCACTATGCTACTGTGGCTCTGAAGCTATTTATGCTGTTATACAATTTATGTTGCAAATAATTGTGCCTGTTATTACGCAGTTACATCTGTACAAACTAAATTATTTATGATAGCTTCTACAAATACTGTGTGATAATAAACTAAAATATTTATGATAGCTTCTACAAATAATGTGTGATTCAACCAAAAAAGTCATCACTAAAACAGTTGAAAATAACAAACAGTGAAATTAGTTAGGTATTTCTTTTCCAAGCTAAAAATAAGTATGAGGGAAGCAAGAATGTCAACAAGTCTTAGAAAGGAGCTAGAAAAAAGGCTGAGTACTTCTGGCACACAACCTGATGTAGAACATCTTGCTACAAGAAAATGAAGACATGTGAAATGCAGGACCTAAAGGAATGACAGATACATGAAAAACAAATAACAACATCAGACAATTATGAGAGTAGCAATGAACAATTAATAATTGATTGACATGAATGAAGGAAAGAAGAACAGTATGAACATATTTTAAATGGTTAATGACAATAATGAAATCAAAGAAGAAAATTGAACACCATAAAAGTTACAAACAGTAGTTTGATCCAGTGTGACACTTGCTGTTTTTGGACAAAACACAATAACTGTCTCCAGTCACAAAAATATATATGATAACAAACATGGAGGAGACATCACAATATTTCTTTAAAATACAAACCTTTAACTGACATAAATTTACTTAACCCACAAACCAAGTCTAAATCTGAACTGTAAGAAACATTGTAGAGGTTGAAATATCTGAGAAATTTACATAATTGTAAATATAAGTAACACTTGTCAATTGTACTTTATTGTAATTAACACCAATACTTCTACAGACAACGCACAAAACCATACCAAATTCTTCACCACCCAGGTTACATCTGGATTAGGCTCTCCGACGTATGAAATTGGACCAATTGTGAATTTCTGTCCAACTTTGATTCGAATATTTTGTGGCACAGTTCTTTGATCAATTCTAGGCTTGACTTTGAATGAATACAGAAATCAACAAAACATATTAGTTATAAGCCTAAAGTAGAAGGTCAGCTCTACAAGAATAGAATCACAATCAAATTAGGACTGTCCGTGTGTTACCGAGGTCCAAGAAGTTCATTAAAGAGGGTTGGCATGAGACTCGCTATCTAATCTTGTAGACAACTTTTATGACTACAACTAATTATGAACAATTTACAAAGACAGAATGTACAATCAAGGTGAGAGACAGACAGTGTTGGAGATCCATTGCTGCCAACCTTCAGTGTTGAGACAGCACCGGATTGATTGATTATAAAGAGCTTGGCATAAGATGATTGTGGGCCTTTGCTTAATTGAGAGATGAAAGACAGAAGGTAAAGAATTGAAGATATTGTGATGATAAGTCTACATCAATAAACAACAACAAAAATAGAAACCTACACTAAAAATAAAGACAAAAATGATATGAAAGTAACTATGAAGGCATAAATGGGTTCAACAAAATAGAAGAACAAAACATAGAAGTATAATTATTAAATATACCTCTCTGAAAGGGGAATAAAAGGCAAAAGAATAAACTTGATTGCACTGAGTTTTATTACTTTTAGCTTTGTCTCTCTCTGCAGACCAGCTAATTGCTTGCTGAAAGCTATGCGCAGAGCACAAATTCTGTATTTCTGGTGGTGGCACTAATGGGTCTCCGAGGGAAACAAAATACTCTCAATAACTGAATGGCAGAATCCAAGTCTAAGAGAATTCAGAATCCAGCTCTAACTAAGCAGTGAATAAGATGAACATATCTAACAAAGGCCAATGACACTTCGCTGGAGGTTGAACCCTGCAGTGTAGAGGTGGGCAGGCTGTTGCTCTACTTTTCTACCCCAGAACATTAAGATTACTAATAAATGTATATATTACATTTTGAAAACTCTATTATAAAGGTATACTGAGATGGGGGTGACTAATTTCCTTCCATATCAACTTTCCTTTCTATATAATTCCCAGAAAATTATGAAAATTGGTAGCTATTTAATGAGGCTGAATCAGTCTCAGAGATATACAGGCCAGGAAAAACAACTCACCACTGTTGGGTATTGAATCTAGATCACCATCTTGGGAAGCAAGCACACTACCCAGATGGCCACTCTATCCTGCGAAGTAAACATACTAACCAGTATGCTACACCATCTTGAGAAGCAACACACTAACCAGAATGCTACACCATCTTGAGAAGCAACACACTAACCAGAATCCTATACCATCTTGGAAGCAAGCATACTAACCAGTTATACTACACCATCTTGAGAAGCAACACACTAACCAGAATGCTACACCATCTTGAGAAGCAACACACTAACCAGAATCCTATACCATCTTGAGAAGCAAGCATACTAACCAGTTATGCAACACCATCTTGAGAAGCAAGCATACTAACCAGTTATGCTACACCATCTTGAGAAGCAAGCATACTAACCAGTTATGCAACACTATCTTGAGAAGCAAGCATACTAACCAGTTATGCTACACCATCTTGAGAAGCAAGCATAATAACCAGTATGCTACACCATCTTGAGAAGCAACACATTAACCAGTTATGCTACACCATCTTGAGAAGCAAGCATACTAACCAGTTATGCTACACCATCTTGAGAAGCAAGCATACTAACCAGTATGCTACACCATCTTGAGAAGCAAGCATACTAACCAGTTATGCTACACCATCTTGAGAAGCAACACATTAACCAGTTATGCTACACCATCTTGAGAAGCAACACATTAACCAGTATGCTACACCATCTTGAGAAGCAACACATTAACCAGTATGCTACACCATCTTGAGAAGCAACACATTAACCAGTATGCTACACCATCTTGAGAAGCAACACATTAACCAGTATGCTACACCATCTTGAGAAGCAAGCATACTAACCAGTATGCTACACCATCTTGAGAAGCAAGCATACTAACCAGTTATGCTACACCATCTTGAGAAGCAAGCATACTAACCAGTTATGCTACACCATCTTGAGAAGCAAGCATACTAACCAGTTATGCTACACCATCTTGAGAAGCAAGCATACTAACCAGTTATGCTACACCATCTTGAGAAGCAAGCATAATAACCAGTATGCTACACCATCTTGAGAAGCAACACATTAACCAGTTATGCTACACCATCTTGAGAAGCAAGCATACTAACCAGTTATGCTACACCATCTTGAGAAGCAAACATACTAACCAGTTATGCTACACCATCTTGAGAAGCAAGCATACTAACCAGTTATGCTACACCATCTTGAGAAGCAAGCATAATAACCAGTATGCTACACCATCTTGAGAAGCAACACATTAACCAGTTATGCTACACCATCTTGAGAAGCAAGCATACTAACCAGTTATGCTACACCATCTTGAGAAGCAAGCATACTAACCAGTTATGCTACACCATCTTGAGAAGCATGCATACTAACCAGTTATGCTACACCATCTTGAGAAGCAAGCATAATAACCAGTATGCTACACCATCTTGAGAAGCAACACATTAACCAGTTATGCTACACCATCTTGAGAAGCAAGCATACTAACCAGTTATGCTAGACCATCTTGAGAAACAAGCATACTAACCAGTATGCTACACCATCTTGAGAAGCAAGCATACTAACCAGTTATGCTACACCATCTTGAGAAGCAACACATTAACCAGTTATGCTACACCATCTTGAGAAGCAACACATTAACCAATATGCTACACCATCTTGAGAAGCAACACATTAACCAGTATGCTACACCATCTTGAGAAGCAACACAATAACCAGTATGCTACACCATCTTGAGAAGCAAGCATACTAACCAGTTATGCTACACCATCTTGAGAAGCAAGCATACTAACCAGTTATGCTACACCATCTTGAGAAGCAAGCATACTAACCAGTTATGCTACACCATCTTGAGAAGCATGCATAATAACCAGTATGCTACACCATCTTGAGAAGCAACACATTAACCAGTATGCTACACCATCTTGAGAAGCAACACATTAACCAGTATGCTACACCATCTTGAGAAGCAAGCATACTAACCAGTTATGCTACACCATCTTGAGAAACAAGCATACTAACTAGTTATGCTACACCATCTTGAGAAGCAAGCATAATAACCAGTATGCTACACCATCTTGAGAAGCAACACATTAACCAGTATGCTACACCATCTTGAGAAGCAACACATTAACCAGTATGCTACACCATCTTGAGAAGCAAGCATACTAACCAGTTATGCTACACCATCTTGAGAAGCAAGCATACTAACCAGTTATGCAACACTATCTTGAGAAGCAAGCATACTAACCAGTTATGCTACACCATCTTGAGAAGCAAGCATAATAACCAGTATGCTACACCATCTTGAGAAGCAACACATTAACCAGTTATGCTACACCATCTTGAGAAGCAAGCATACTAACCAGTTATGCTACACCATCTTGAGAAGCAAGCATACTAACCAGTATGCTACACCATCTTGAGAAGCAAGCATACTAACCAGTTATGCTACACCATCTTGAGAAGCAACACATTAACCAGTTATGCTACACCATCTTGAGAAGCAACACATTAACCAGTATGCTACACCATCTTGAGAAGCAACACATTAACCAGTATGCTACACCATCTTGAGAAGCAACACATTAACCAGTATGCTACACCATCTTGAGAAGCAACACATTAACCAGTATGCTACACCATCTTGAGAAGCAACACATTAACCAGTATGCTACACCATCTTGAGAAGCAAGCATACTAACCAGTATGCTACACCATCTTGAGAAGCAAGCATACTAACCAGTTATGCTACACCATCTTGAGAAGCAAGCATACTAACCAGTTATGCTACACCATCTTGAGAAGCAAGCATACTAACCAGTTATGCTACACCATCTTGAGAAGCAAGCATACTAACCAGTTATGCTACACCATCTTGAGAAGCAAGCATAATAACCAGTATGCTACACCATCTTGAGAAGCAACACATTAACCAGTTATGCTACACCATCTTGAGAAGCAAGCATACTAACCAGTTATGCTACACCATCTTGAGAAGCAAACATACTAACCAGTTATGCTACACCATCTTGAGAAGCAAGCATACTAACCAGTTATGCTACACCATCTTGAGAAGCAAGCATAATAACCAGTATGCTACACCATCTTGAGAAGCAACACATTAACCAATTATGCTACACCATCTTGAGAAGCAAGCATACTAACCAGTTATGCTACACCATCTTGAGAAGCAAGCATACTAACCAGTTATGCTACACCATCTTGAGAAGCATGCATACTAACCAGTTATGCTACACCATCTTGAGAAGCAAGCATAATAACCAGTATGCTACACCATCTTGAGAAGCAACATATTAACCAGTTATGCTACACCATCTTGAGAAGCAAGCATACTAACCAGTTATGCTACACCATCTTGAGAAACAAGCATACTAACCAGTATGCTACACCATCTTGAGAAGCAAGCATACTAACCAGTTATGCTACACCATCTTGAGAAGCAACACATTAACCAGTTATGCTACACCATCTTGAGAAGCAACACATTAACCAATATGCTACACCATCTTGAGAAGCAACACATTAACCAGTATGCTACACCATCTTGAGAAGCAACACAATAACCAGTATGCTACACCATCTTGAGAAGCAACACATTAACCAGTATGCTACACCATCTTGAGAAGCAACACATTAACCAGTATGCTACACCATCTTGAGAAGCAAGCATACTAACCAGTATGCTACACCATCTTGAGAAGCAAGCATACTAACCAGTTATGCTACACCATCTTGAGAAGCAAGCATACTAACCAGTTATGCTACACCATCTTGAGAAGCAAGCATACTAACCAGTTATGCTACACCATCTTGAGAAGCAAGCATACTAACCAGTTATGCTACACCATCTTGAGAAGCAAGCATAATAACCAGTATGCTACACCATCTTGAGAAGCAACACATTAACCAGTTATGCTACACCATCTTGAGAAGCAAGCATACTAACCAGTTATGCTACACCATCTTGAGAAGCAAACATACTAACCAGTTATGCTACACCATCTTGAGAAGCAAGCATACTAACCAGTTATGCTACACCATCTTGAGAAGCAAGCATAATAACCAGTATGCTACACCATCTTGAGAAGCAACACATTAACCAGTTATGCTACACCATCTTGAGAAGCAAGCATACTAACCAGTTATGCTACACCATCTTGAGAAGCAAGCATACTAACCAGTTATGCTACACCATCTTGAGAAGCATGCATACTAACCAGTTATGCTACACCATCTTGAGAAGCAAGCATAATAACCAGTATGCTACACCATCTTGAGAAGCAACACATTAACCAGTTATGCTACACCATCTTGAGAAGCAAGCATACTAACCAGTTATGCTACACCATCTTGAGAAACAAGCATACTAACCAGTATGCTACACCATCTTGAGAAGCAAGCATACTAACCAGTTATGCTACACCATCTTGAGAAGCAACACATTAACCAGTTATGCTACACCATCTTGAGAAGCAACACATTAACCAATATGCTACACCATCTTGAGAAGCAACACATTAACCAGTATGCTACACCATCTTGAGAAGCAACACAATAACCAGTATGCTACACCATCTTGAGAAGCAAGCATACTAACCAGTTATGCTACACCATCTTGAGAAGCAAGCATACTAACCAGTTATGCTACACCATCTTGAGAAGCAAGCATACTAACCAGTTATGCTACACCATCTTGAGAAGCATGCATAATAACCAGTATGCTACACCATCTTGAGAAGCAACACATTAACCAGTATGCTACACCATCTTGAGAAGCAACACATTAACCAGTATGCTACACCATCTTGAGAAGCAAGCATACTAACCAGTTATGCTACACCATCTTGAGAAACAAGCATACTAACTAGTTATGCTACACCATCTTGAGAAGCAAGCATAATAACCAGTATGCTACACCATCTTGAGAAGCAACACATTAACCAGTATGCTACACCATCTTGAGAAGCAACACATTAACCAGTATGCTACACCATCTTGAGAAGCAAGCATACTAACCAGTTATGCTACACCATCTTGAGAAGCAAGCATACTAACCAGTTATGCAACACTATCTTGAGAAGCAAGCATACTAACCAGTTATGCTACACCATCTTGAGAATCAAGCATAATAACCAGTATGCTACACCATCTTGAGAAGCAACACATTAACCAGTTATGCTACACCATCTTGAGAAGCAAGCATACTAACCAGTTATGCTACACCATCTTGAGAAGCAAGCATACTAACCAGTATGCTACACCATCTTGAGAAGCAAGCATACTAACCAGTTATGCTACACCATCTTGAGAAGCAACACATTAACCAGTTATGCTACACCATCTTGAGAAGCAACACATTAACCAGTATGCTACACCATCTTGAGAAGCAACACATTAACCAGTATGCTACACCATCTTGAGAAGCAACACATTAACCAGTATGCTACACCATCTTGAGAAGCAACACATTAACCAGTATGCTACACCATCTTGAGAAGCAACACATTAACCAGTATGCTACACCATCTTGAGAAGCAAGCATACTAACCAGTATGCTACACCATCTTGAGAAGCAAGCATACTAACCAGTTATGCTACACCATCTTGAGAAGCAAGCATACTAACCAGTTATGCTACACCATCTTGAGAAGCAAGCATACTAACCAGTTATGCTACACCATCTTGAGAAGCAAGCATACTAACCAGTTATGCTACACCATCTTGAGAAGCAAGCATAATAACCAGTATGCTACACCATCTTGAGAAGCAACACATTAACCAGTTATGCTACACCATCTTGAGAAGCAAGCATACTAACCAGTTATGCTACACCATCTTGAGAAGCAAACATACTAACCAGTTATGCTACACCATCTTGAGAAGCAAGCATACTAACCAGTTATGCTACACCATCTTGAGAAGCAAGCATAATAACCAGTATGCTACACCATCTTGAGAAGCAACACATTAACCAGTTATGCTACACCATCTTGAGAAGCAAGCATACTAACCAGTTATGCTACACCATCTTGAGAAGCAAGCATACTAACCAGTTATGCTACACCATCTTGAGAAGCATGCATACTAACCAGTTATGCTACACCATCTTGAGAAACAAGCATACTTACCAGTATGCTACACCATCTTGAGAAGCAACACATTAACCAGTTATGCTACACCATCTTGAGAAGCAAGCATACTAACCAGTTATGCTACACCATCTTGAGAAACAAGCATACTAACCAGTATGCTACACCATCTTGAGAAGCAAGCATACTAACCAGTTATGCTACACCATCTTGAGAAGCAACACATTAACCAGTTATGCTACACCATCTTGAGAAGCAACACATTAACCAATATGCTACACCATCTTGAGAAGCAACACATTAACCAGTATGCTACACCATCTTGAGAAGCAACACAATAACCAGTATGCTACACCATCTTGAGAAGCAAGCATACTAACCAGTTATGCTACACCATCTTGAGAAGCAAGCATACTAACCAGTTATGCTACACCATCTTGAGAAGCAAGCATACTAACCAGTTATGCTACACCATCTTGAGAAGCATGCATAATAACCAGTATGCTACACCATCTTGAGAAGCAACACATTAACCAGTATGCTACACCATCTTGAGAAGCAACACATTAACCAGTATGCTACACCATCTTGAGAAGCAAGCATACTAACCAGTTATGCTACACCATCTTGAGAAACAAGCATACTAACTAGTTATGCTACACCATCTTGAGAAGCAAGCATAATAACCAGTATGCTACACCATCTTGAGAAGCAACACATTAACCAGTATGCTACACCATCTTGAGAAGCAACACATTAACCAGTATGCTACACCATCTTGAGAAGCAAGCATACTAACCAGTTATGCTACACCATCTTGAGAAGCAAGCATACTAACCAGTTATGCAACACTATCTTGAGAAGCAAGCATACTAACCAGTTATGCTACACCATCTTGAGAAGCAAGCATAATAACCAGTATGCTACACCATCTTGAGAAGCAACACATTAACCAGTTATGCTACACCATCTTGAGAAGCAAGCATACTAACCAGTTATGCTACACCATCTTGAGAAGCAAGCATACTAACCAGTATGCTACACCATCTTGAGAAGCAAGCATACTAACCAGTTATGCTACACCATCTTGAGAAGCAACACATTAACCAGTTATGCTACACCATCTTGAGAAGCAACACATTAACCAGTATGCTACACCATCTTGAGAAGCAACACATTAACCAGTATGCTACACCATCTTGAGAAGCAACACATTAACCAGTATGCTACACCATCTTGAGAAGCAACACATTAACCAGTATGCTACACCATCTTGAGAAGCAACACATTAACCAGTATGCTACACCATCTTGAGAAGCAAGCATACTAACCAGTATGCTACACCATCTTGAGAAGCAAGCATACTAACCAGTTATGCTACACCATCTTGAGAAGCAAGCATACTAACCAGTTATGCTACACCATCTTGAGAAGCAAGCATACTAACCAGTTATGCTACACCATCTTGAGAAGCAAGCATACTAACCAGTTATGCTACACCATCTTGAGAAGCAAGCATAATAACCAGTATGCTACACCATCTTGAGAAGCAACACATTAACCAGTTATGCTACACCATCTTGAGAAGCAAGCATACTAACCAGTTATGCTACACCATCTTGAGAAGCAAACATACTAACCAGTTATGCTACACCATCTTGAGAAGCAAGCATACTAACCAGTTATGCTACACCATCTTGAGAAGCAAGCATAATAACCAGTATGCTACACCATCTTGAGAAGCAACACATTAACCAGTTATGCTACACCATCTTGAGAAGCAAGCATACTAACCAGTTATGCTACACCATCTTGAGAAGCAAGCATACTAACCAGTTATGCTACACCATCTTGAGAAGCATGCATACTAACCAGTTATGCTACACCATCTTGAGAAGCAAGCATAATAACCAGTATGCTACACCATCTTGAGAAGCAACACATTAACCAGTTATGCTACACCATCTTGAGAAGCAAGCATACTAACCAGTTATGCTAGACCATCTTGAGAAACAAGCATACTAACCAGTATGCTACACCATCTTGAGAAGCAAGCATACTAACCAGTTATGCTACACCATCTTGAGAAGCAACACATTAACCAGTTATGCTACACCATCTTGAGAAGCAACACATTAACCAATATGCTACACCATCTTGAGAAGCAACACATTAACCAGTATGCTACACCATCTTGAGAAGCAACACAATAACCAGTATGCTACACCATCTTGAGAAGCAAGCATACTAACCAGTTATGCTACACCATCTTGAGAAGCAAGCATACTAACCAGTTATGCTACACCATCTTGAGAAGCAAGCATACTAACCAGTTATGCTACACCATCTTGAGAAGCATGCATAATAACCAGTATGCTACACCATCTTGAGAAGCAACACATTAACCAGTATGCTACACCATCTTGAGAAGCAACACATTAACCAGTATGCTACACCATCTTGAGAAGCAAGCATACTAACCAGTTATGCTACACCATCTTGAGAAACAAGCATACTAACTAGTTATGCTACACCATCTTGAGAAGCAAGCATAATAACCAGTATGCTACACCATCTTGAGAAGCAACACATTAACCAGTATGCTACACCATCTTGAGAAGCAACACATTAACCAGTATGCTACACCATCTTGAGAAGCAAGCATACTAACCAGTTATGCTACACCATCTTGAGAAACAAGCATACTAACTAGTTATGCTACACCATCTTGAGAAGCAAGCATACTAACCAGTTATGCTACACCATCTTGAGAAGCAAGCATACTAACCAGTTATGCTACACCATCTTGAGAAGCATGCATACTAACCAGTTATGCTACACCATCTTGAGAAACAAGCATACTAACCAGTTATGCTACACCATCTTGAGAAGCAAGCATACTAACCAGTTATGCTACACCATCTTGAGAAACAAGCATACTAACCAGTTATGCTACACCATCTTGAGAAGCAAGCATACTAACCAGTTATGCTACACCATCTTGAGAAGCAAGCATCCTAACCAGTTATGCTACACCATCTTGAGAAATAAGCATACTAACCAGTTATGCTACACCGTCTTGAGAAGCATGCATACTAACCAGTATGCTACACCATCTTGAGAAGCAACACATTAACCAGTATGCTACACCATTTTGAGAAGCAACACATTAACCAGTATGCTACACCATCTTGAGAAGCATGCATACTAACCAGTATGCTATACCATCTCAGGGATAGGTTAAGATTTGTTATCACTACAGCTTTACATTCATTTCAAGGATAATATACTCCACCCTGACCTTGGGGTAGTGGATCAAACATCTAACCTTATCAGGCAAGGGCAGACAACTCACAGGACCTGAGTACACATTGTGTGCATGTTAAAAATACATTGGCAGTTAAAAATTAAAAAGTAAGAGCTAAAGGACCCTTTCCATGTCATGAGGTATATGGTGCTAGCCCCATATTTTTAAAGACTAATCAATACTGAATGCCAGCCAGCTTTACTTCCCAGAACATTTTTGGTACTCATTTTCAACTAGATCGACCCGGAAGAAGGTCGAAAAGGCTGGTGCCCAAACTAAATTTCACAATCTGAAAAGCTGGGCACCAAAAATATGTATAGCATGTGCAATTCTGCTATATTCACACATATAAATCATTGCTGGTGCAATTGAGTTCATGCAGCGTGCAGAGATTATCCTTCCATGATATAGATAGGAAACAGTAGCACTCATAGAGATATCCATATGAAATTACATCAGTTGTTCTTCTTCTTCATTTATCTGAAATGTTTGTTTTGGATGTAAATGTGCCGTGCCTTTATACAGCAGAGCTGCAATATTTGCAGCTTTTAGCTGATACATCCTGCTTCTTAGGGCATTTGTTGATGGGTTTAATCCTCCTGGGTGAAAGCAGTTCTTTATCAAAACCAAATTTTAAGTAAGATGGAAGAGTGGGCAAGAAATTCCCTTAATAGTTTAATCTTTCATGAACATTGACACAGTTAAACCTACCTTTTCTAGCTTTGCAAAGAACAGGTTGAGAGCATTCACTGGGTTCAGACAGACCAGCCTTATTCTTTGCCAGGACTCGGAACTCATATTCCTTGCCCTCCTTCAAATCTGTAACAGTGGCCACGGTTTCTGGACCAGTCTCAACACCCTTAAAAATACACGGTCATTTATTTCCATAAATAATCCACAAGTTTTCAGTGACTAATATAAACATGATATGTTTTCTTCTTCTTCTTTGTACACCTTCAGACGTCAACCTGGAACAATTTGTTTTAAAGCAGCAGTCAACTTCAGACTGTTGACATCTCTGTAGAATGCTTCCTCAAATGTAGCATGTTGGGGCTAGAATAATGTTACATTATTAAGCGAGTTGTGTTGCATTGTTTGGTTAAACCTGTGGCTCACTATATCTGACTTTTCAACAAGCTTCCAGGTTTGCTCTTCTAAGCCTTTGACTTCTGATTATCAGAAGCCTCCAGTCGTGCTTGCTCCCCGGCAGAGTTTCTACCACTGTCTAGAGGAAGCAAACCTTGCACTAATACATGCTGAAGCTAGACACACTCACTTTTCATGCGCATAGTTAGGTGTGATGTACTATATTACACATCCCGAAGCCTAGAATAGACTTATACAAAACAAGCTTAGCGAACTCCGCAGCTCAGCTATGGAACAGTCTTCCATAAGACATCACCAATCTCTATACATATAATCGCAAATTATTCTAACACTATCTCAGTAAAGATTACCTTCTCCCTTAAGAATAATAATAATAATAATATTAAAGATTAGTAAGAAATCAAAGACATCATCAATCCCTATACATATAATCACAAATTATTCGAACACTATGTCAGTAAAGATTATCTTCCCCCTTAATAATAACTTGGAAAGAGACCAAGCCATGTGGGATAAAACCCGGGTCAATGAAGTCTTTCTGGTGACTGCCGATTCCATTGACGATGAACTGTACTTTTCGTGGAGGGAGCCATGTGGGATAAAACCCGGGTCAATGAAGTCTTTCTGGTGACTGCCGATTCCATCGACAATGAACTGTACTTTTCATGGTGGCCTTTTGTGTCGGCATTCTGACGGTGGCATTATGCACAGTGTACCTGTGTGGGCTGTTGGCTTGCCGAGACTCCTGTCTGTTCCACTTTTCAAAATGGGCAATGAGGAGCATTTTGTGTGACATTCACTGGCACAGGAACAGAGCATAATGGGGACGACCCGTTGCCGTGAAGTTAGAACCGCAACTAACTAATTAATTTAATAATAATAATAATAATAATAAAACCCTAGTATAACAGCCAGTCCCCTTTTGGTAGACCAGTATGTTCCCCATAGCTAATAACAATTGCCACATCATTCATTAATTTTAGTGAGTAATGTGGCAGTGATCTTTTACATTTTCCCCATGCCTGTATAATGCATATCTTTTATATTGTTGTTGTTCTCAGTTAGCCTCAAATGATGTGTAGATGAAATCTATATCTATAAAACAGAGTGTATGTTTGTTTGTGTGTTTGTGGGGATTTATGTATTGGATGCGTTCGATAACGGTACATCCGATTGAGATGAAATTTTCTACACGTCTTCCTTTCATTCCTGTGCAACCGACTATAATAATTTCTTAATGTAAAATCTTCTACTTATTTAATAACATTTACTTTTCCATTTTCATTATATAATGTCTATATAGCAGGGGGACTTCACTCTAGAAAAGTTATTTCAAGGGGCATAACTTTTAATAATATTTCTATATATTTTATAGTCATATTGTTGGACTTACTTGCACTATTGTTAAACTCTTTGTCTATAGTTATTTTCAGGCATATGAGTTATAATAAATAATGATATAATCTTTAAGGCATTTTCAAAGTTTGCATAAAAATAATGCATAATGCATAACATTGTAACCCATCTATTTCTGCTTACAAAACTTATCAACTGTCATGTCGGTGAATAAAAACAGTTTTCATTAAAAATAATGAATGGTGTGTGGAAGGACATTCTTTTAAGTTACTGTTTACAGGCGAAACCACGCCGGGTCAGATAGATAGACAGACAGACAGATAGTCGGGAACGGAAGCTTATTTGACTACTTATATGAATTAAATGACATGCTCCCCACCAGGGACTGGGTGAAGCCGGGCCGGGTCAGACAGACAGACATTCGGGAACGGGAGAGCTTATATGACTACGTATATGAATTAAATTAGATGCTCCCCACCAGGGACTGGGTGAAGCCGGGCCGGGTCAGACAGACAGACAGACAGATAGACAGACAGACAGATAGTCGGGAACGGGAGAGCTTATATGACTACTTATATGAATTAAATGAGATGCTCCCCACCAGGGACTGGGTGAAGCCACGCCGGGTCAGCCAGACAGACAGACAGACAAACAAGCAGACAGACAGACTGATAGATAGATAGATCCCCTCCAGGGCCTGGGCGAAGCCGGGCCGGGTCAGCTAGTAATGTATAAAAGAGAGTGATAGAAGGGCAGACTGTTATACGGGCCTGAGTGCCCAATTCTTAACCCTTTGAAAATAAAGTGTGTCCGTTGTTTGTTCATTCATTCGTACTCCCCTCAAACAAGGAATAAAGAAGAATAACTTTTAAAACATTTAAACACACTGTTTAGTTACCAAATTTATTTTTCAAAATCATATTTTCCAAACTAATATCCTTGTCAGTTAGTAAAAAGTAAACTATTATAAACTCTGTCATTCTTCATAATTATGAACAAAATGTTCTGACAAACCTTCTTCCAGTTCTTATCACTGTCTCCTTTCTCCTTGAACTCTACAACATAGCCGCTGACAGGTGCTCCATTCTCAAACTCTGGTGGTTCCCATTCCAGTTTTACATAATCCTTGTCATAATCAACGATTTCTGGCTCTCCGGGAGCGCTAGCTGGGTCTGTCAATGATTACAATAACACATTTCTGATTATAACATATTGTTTTACTCAACAAGCCAACAGGAAGAAGAATATGTGTGTATGCGTGTGAACGCGTGCATTTGTGTATTAAAAAAAAATAAAGAACGCTAATAACAGACATCATAATGGAAGTTGGAAATAATATTATTTGGCAATGTCATGGCAGGTTAAACATGCCAATATATTAGAACACATGGCAATACTGATGGAATAAGAAATAGAAGACAAAAGAGAGTAAAAATACTGAACAGAGAAGCATGTGTGTATGTGCATGCATGTGAGAAAGACAGAGAGAGAGAGAGAGAGAGAGAGAGAGAGAGAGAGAGAGAGAGAGAGAGAGAGAGAGAGAGAGAGAGAGAGAGAGAGAGAGATGGGGGGGGGGGGGGACAGGATACACAAAGAGGCAAAAGACGTAATAGTATTAATTATTACTTAGACCTTCAGTTATATCTGCCGACTGAATGATGCACCCCATGACAAGGAAGTCTCCAACTGTGCAGCCTGGCGTTCCTTTCCGTGTGTTCTTTTCTTCTCTGCTTTTGAAGCAATCTCCCTTTACCAAGGTCAAGATGATTCCTTACAGTACACCTTATATGTTACAACCAGAAGTCTGTTCCGTGCAAGCCGTTATGTGTATGCCCAACATTTTCCAGCTGCCCATAGAAAATGTCCTTTGGAATATGACCATGTGACATGTGATATACATGACCAAACCGTCATGTTCTGCACTAAGCATAGTCATTTGACTAGTCTGTGTAAGCACTTCAGCTATAGTTTCTCTTTCCTACCAAAAGATTTTTTTTTCTGCATATCCTTTACAGGACATCGCTGTCAACACCAGCATTTTACCACTGTCGCTGATTTCTTGGCAAGATTACGCAGTAGTTTGCCATTGCTTTCTGAGCGGCCGGCTCACTTATCCCGTAAGTTACCAACGCAACGAGAACCGCTTCCAATTCTCGCGCGCTGCGCTACCCTACGTGGATAAACGGGATTACAGAGAAAGTCGTTTAATTCCTTGGCAAGGGAAACCGGCTACCAAAAAATGCCTAGGATAAAATACAGACAGCAAAGTCTTTTCTCTTGCTGGATATAAATAATTCTGGCATCACTACCATATAGGTGAGAGAGATGAAACAAGGGGTATACTATAGATTTAGTTATCACTGTCACAACTCACTGTTTCTACAATTCAGCCCAGGCTTTGTGCTATGGAGAAGTATGATGCTTATTTTGAAACACAAAGTAACAAACTATCATCTGTCAAGATGGCAAGGGGCCAGTGATAATGTGCTAGTTATCAGTAAAAGTTTGGAATTTATGGAAAGAAGGAAGACTTAGGGAAATAAGAAAGGAATATTCTTTGGTGATATCTTTGCATGTAGAAAATGTAAATAAATTGGAAATAAGCAAGTAAGTAAAAAATTGTATGTTGAAAATAATACACACAATGTGAACGTGAAAACTATTTTTTATTGTAATTACATCTCCCTTTTTTTCTCAACATAACCTCCATGAACATTGATGCATTTATCACACACTTAATAAGTCTCCCAGTGTCTGTACCATAGAATTCTTTGGGCTTAATTTCATGCCCAACTTCATTGTTATCAGTAAATCTTTTGCTGCCCAGTTATATACCACAGGTCATGACAAACATTTCCTGACTGGCAAGTATAAAATCAACATAGCTCCCAAAGTTTGCAATTAGTTGTTCATAATTAGTCAGTCTATACAAGGGAAATCACTGTACATTACTTCCCCAATTTTCAGTGTACATTTTTTGAAAAGACACAAAGAAAACCTATCACAAAAATCCCAAGAAGCAGTAAAAATTGCTGGAGAAAAAACAAACAAACAAACACTGGAACATATTTAACATTACTGGAGACAAATGGAGGCAATAGAGGCTGTGGCTGGGGAGGAAGCTGGCTCCCCATGACCAAGGGGGTTCAGGTTGTGTGAGGGCACAAGCATCGGCTGCACAGACACTCCTCACTGAGGGAGGGGAGGCTTGAGAGTTGACATGTTCACAGCTAAGGGACAAGCACAAACAACAAAGGCAACGAAATTGACCAAACGTCTCACACGGCAGGGGAAAGACACCCAGATTCATGACCCGGATGGGCCCGCCCCTACAGAATGTTAAGTAGGTAAATGGGCCGAAACATTCAGGGAAAGGGGACTACTTCTGATGATCTGAACCCGCCTGCAGTGTTTGCTCCGCGGCGGAGTTTTTATCACTAGTAAGATCAGCAAACAAAAGAATCACTAGTAAGATTGATGGAAAAACGGATAGAAGAAGGCAGTGAGAGTTGATTTTTAATAGCCTAGCACCATGTCATGGACAGAAATCAGCTCATGGATTAGAAGATGTAGATAGAGAAGGAGAGCTGTATCATCACCCAAACTAGATGGCCAGCGACTTTATAACAATGCTATCATGGAGCCTCACCCCATGGATCCTTGGCAAGGATATCTCCATCAGATGGCAACGGTTCACTTTCTCCAACAGCATTAACTGCAGAAACACGGAATTGGTAACGGTGACCAGGTTCAAGGTCAGAGACATCTACCTCAAGATCATCTGTCTCACACACCTGGCAGAAACAGAAGCACAAGTGGTTAATGCATTC
Organism: Cepaea hortensis; assembly: GCA_963921405.1. Lineage (NCBI taxonomy): Eukaryota > Metazoa > Mollusca > Gastropoda > Stylommatophora > Helicidae > Cepaea > Cepaea hortensis. The sequence continues at coordinate 44,052,497 of OY992892.1, read as the reverse complement.
TTAAAAGACATCTAAATTTAAAATTTCGACACTTAATAATGATATAAAGCGTGAAAATAGAAGGTGAAGTACAGCAGATACTTCTGCAGAGATGTGAAGTATTATGGTTTCACACAATTAGATAAAGTGCAGTAATTTTAATCCTCCTCATCCGTAGGTCAGGATGGCCGAATGGATAAGAACGCAAGCTCTTAAACATCTAGTGTGCTGATGCTGAGGTAAGGGGTTCAACTCCTACACCGGACAGTTGGACAAAAATGTTGACCTCTTGTCCTTGACTTGGGGACATTAATTACAAGTACCTCTGAAATTGGAGTAGGTTCGCTTGATGGCAAGGGACACTGTTAATAGGTAAAGCTAATCCATCCGGAAAATTCAGTCCAGCACTACTGGAAGTAGTCTGTATTGACTATGCAAAAAAATCCTCTTCATCCTCAAATATTACAGCCTATGGACTGGTCTTGAAGCTTCCAGAGCATTCCACTTTTCAGGACTTGTTCTCACCTTTTGATTCACTGATCTTTGTTTAGTTCTCTGCATGAGCTCCACATTGGTGATTTAAATACCATTTGTTTCTTTTATTCTGCACAGGAACCAATTAATGAATGCTTGAAGTTTATTTGTTTTAGTGTTTTAGTTTGTCCCTATGCTTTTGATCTACACAGTAATCCTGATGTAACATTAGAGTTAAATATTCTAAGTTGCTGCTATGTTTAATTTCATTTGACTTCCACAAATGTCAGTGTTATGTAAGCTTCTCCTGCATGTATATTCTTATTTTAACACCTTTATCTGTTTCTCCATCTATGTCAACATTACTACCTAAATAGGTAAGTGTTTTCATCTCTTGAAGTCAGGTTTCACCAAAGGAGACTGTGTTATCATTTGCATGGTTTACTATCTTTAGATAATGAGATAATATGCACCATTGTACTTTCTGGTAATTTGTTATGTCATCACAAAGTGAATTACACAGCACCATTTTGTCAGATTCACAAGGCACTTGTACGGCATCAATTTTGTGTCTCTCTTAGTCTGGTACCCCATCTGTTTGGAAGGAACTGCTAGGTGATAAACTACCTCAACCAAGTCTCCTACCAAAGCAAGATAAAAATAAATATGTATAGTTCTGACAATAAGAAAATAATACAAACATAATTTAAACTATGTGTTTTAATTGTTTCATCTTATATATTATTCATTTATTCACTCCATATGATATATAGCTCTGCAGTATGCACCTGACGTGATGCAGTGAAATATGCCAGGCAACAAATCATGCAACATATTGCTTGGGGTGTCTGTGTTTAAGTTTGTATACATCTTCAGTAAACAGCACTAGAAAGACTAGCAGGCATTTCCAACCTTTTGCCAAACTCCAGTTGCAGTATCAATCTTTTCAACATTGTAGTGAGTAATTGGGGCTCCTCCGTCATCTTTAGGCTTGTCCCACAACAGGGCACAGCGAGTAGCAAACACATCTACAATTTCTAATGGGCCCTCAGGTTGTCCTGGTGTATCTGTGAATAGGGCCATACAATAGCTACAAATTAATCATTTTTTACAAATATTAATTTTCATAAAATATTTAGGCACATCAGTCACTGTTTCTAACTAAGATGTATTCTGAGAAAATATTTAACATTCATGTTGATAAAAATTTATAAAAATTTTGTTAATTCATAAATTATAACTGTTTCAGAATGAAACAAAGTAATACAAACACAAGCTGAAAGTCTTAATGAAGAACTGTAGCACTAAATTTGAAAATTGGGAGAATGTGTTGTGCTATTCATCTTATACTCCTCAATGATGTTCAAGTATACAACAAAACATCTCTCCGTTGTAATTAATAAAATGTTGTGATTTGTTCATAGTTTTCATCACTACCCCCAGTTGTAGAGTAAGCTTGCAATGGTGTCTATATTTTGGCATAATTTCCTGCACATGCCAAATCAAAAAGTTACAGATGCAGTCCGTTTTCAGTTCTTTCTCTTAAACTTTATGATCTAAGTTTCAACATGTCAGTAAACAAATCTTTCGTAAATATTATAGAGGAAGATAACAAGTGAAAACTCTTCACAGTTTTGCATCACGGCATGGAAGGGTTTCAGCCCATGAATTTATCCATGCTGTTGGAGATTGCAAGATGTGGAGAATCATGATTGCCCATGCCAGTCACAAGGTACTTGATGATGAAACACATCTTTTATAAATGTTATGTTAAAAAATGTAAATAATCCTAGCTGTATACTTACCCATGACAGTAATCTTAGCAGAGACCTTGGCTTCACCTGCTTCATTTGACAGGGTCAGTTCATATTGACCCGTATCAGATCTCTGAGCTGCTGGAATCCTAAGTCGTGTGTTCTTTGGCTCTGTCAGTGTGTCCAAGTTTCCCTCATCAATATGTTTGCCATCTTTTGCCCATTGTGCACGAGGAACAGGTGCTCCTAGGAAATGACAGATTTACAGAAATAAAATAGAATCCAATAGAAATATGTCACCATGCGATATGGCAAAGTAAATAAAACAAATAAATGTTGTAGTATTGTGGTGACCAGTTAAATGTAAACATTATAATGTCAGATGAGCAGCGGGCCCTAAGAGGAAGTAATGAACATTAACACTGTAACCTCCTGTGCAGATCATGAAAGACAAGAGGGTTGATATGAGACTGGTTACTTCATACTGTAGAAAAGGAATCAGACAGCATCCAACCAACCAAGATCTGGTCTACAAAGGGCTTGGCATGTATGATTGATGGTATTCTGACCACAGGATCTAAACTGTTCTTGCTATAATATGCGCACATACTACTCCATCTAATGCTATAATACTTCTCAAACCAACTGAAATTTTTAAAAAAAACTGTTTGTAATATCAATATTTATATTGTACATACACACTTCTCTCTCTTGTAAAGACACTAGTGTCACATATGAATGGGATTGGATCACCTAAATGTGGTGGGGTCTGTTCACAGACTGATAACATGGTCTGGCTAATGTTTGAAGGACTGCAATGCTCTTCACATAAGTGAACTTCCAGAACCGGTTCTACACACTCTGCTAGTTTTATAAGCATAGAGAAGGGAAGGAGAGTTCTGCAATGCAATTTCCATGGAGATAATTCTTAGGTACTGAGTAAAAAGCAAAATCTCTACCCCAACCCCATTCTGATAGATGCAAATCCCTTATCAGGGTTCAAATTATATGTAGGCAAGTGTATTGGACTTAAGAGTTAAAAGCCACTCTTTCAGAGATTTACAAACTAACCAGCCTGGATGACAAATTTCTTACAGATATTTGTTTCTTTTATCTTTATCACTTGGTACGGGATGGTTAGTGTAAATTGCTGATTTTTCATGATTTTTCTATAAGCTGTATCAGTCAGATTTATTTATACATTTAACAAGCACACAGAATCACAAGGTCATTTATACAATTATAAAAAGCATTTTGCCAACAGCTTATGTAATATGATTTAAAAATCAGAGTTCTAAAAATGATTTACTTTGAATATTCTATCATGGATAACAGATAATAATGGTCTAGCTATATTTAACAGACATGATATAAAACTTACCATCAAAAGGAATGTTCAGTTCAATAAGTTCTCCTTTTCGTACAAAGATGTCTTTCACTTTTGAAATGTCTATCTTTGGTGGCCGCGGTACTTAAAAACAATAATGGGAATAATTTATGACACTGATGAAATTTGTAAACTGATTATGGAAAGAGCCTAGAAAAATCATTGCATCCTGTTTACTTTCTTGCTGTTGGTAAAATAATTAGTTTAAAATGTAAAAAAAATTTTTTTTAAAATTAACTTCCAGCACAATAGTTAGAAAACATCATTTTACCAATACTGTTTTAACATGAGGTTTATACTATAATAGAAATACTAACAAAATGAATCTTTGATGGGATGTAAGTTTTGAAAAGTGAATGATCTGATGATTCAGGAACAAAAAGTACTGACAATTATATTGAAATATATATACATCAATATATAATTATTTAAATTATTACATTTATTTGGGTACATGCTCACTTTGAACTCAAGCGTAGTCCACACACACTACTTCTAGTTGTGCTGGACTGAATTTTGCGTGTGGTAAAGCATCTATTAACAGTGTCTCTCGCCATCAGGCGAACCCACTCTGACTTCAGAGGTACTTGTAATCTACGTCCCCCAAGTCAATGATAGGTCAAGATTTTAGTCCAACTGTCCGGTGTAGGGGATGAACCCCTTACCTCGGCATCAGCACACCGGATGTTTAAGAACACACAATCTTATCCATTCAACCAGCTACATTACATCAGCTAGTCTGAAACTGATCACATCACCCACCGAGCTCCAATTGGCCTATACAGATGTGAGGTTCACATGATATGCTTCGATATCTTAAGCTATGTAAAAGAGTCCTACACCAACTTTTTTTAATGTAATGAACTCTCAAAGTAAAGGACTCTTAAAGTAAAAAAACAATTTGTTGCATATTCTTTATAGGACATAGCAGTCAACCCCAGCAGTGTTTGGCTGTTCGTGATTCTTGGGCAAGTTTACGTTCAGTAGTTTGCCATTGCTTTCTGAGCAACCGGCACCCATACCATTTCATAAAAAAACAACACAGCTGTGTTTCAAACACTGGTATGCGGGATTACGAACTGTGTCCTTAACCCCTTCACCATGCAGCCAGCTCTTAAAGTAAAGGACCCTTTTAAATACTTTCAGATCTAATGAATATATGAAGCTAGCCCCACACTTTTTATTGACCACTTGCAACTGGATGTGACTATATAACATTGACCACCTTTACTTTTCAAGACATTTTCTGAAACCAATTTTAGGCTGGGTTACTTAGGAGCCCTGGGAAATTAACAAATATCTGCCTTGATGGGGATTTGAACACATGAACATCTGGCTGGCAGGCGAATGTGCTAGCTACTGCACTACAATGGCTCCCATATGAATAAGTGACAATATTTAATATCATGAGGTTTAAGAAACGTAGATGAGATCTTGTTAAGTTGCATATGGTTACTGTTATACATTAATATGAATAAATACCAACAGTTAAAATCATGAAATTTATGAAATGCACATGAATTCATGTTAAACATGTGATCATGTTGAAAATACAAAAAAATATACAATGAGCAAAGGGAAGAATAGTGGTAATAAAATGGTATGACAGAATCACCAATGTAGAGCTCAATGAGAGAACTAAACAAATTCCAGAGAACAAGAGGTGAAGAAAACATACTGGCGCTGGATAAGACACATGCTGAGAAAACCTGGACAATATAACTAGACACTCTTTAGACTGGAACCCACAAGGCAAATTAAATAGAGGAAGACCAAATAACCACACAGAAAAGAGAATTACATACGCAGATGAATAATATTGAGAGGACATTGAGGTGGCTGCAGGAGATAGCAAAAGATTGGATGGCTTGGCGGTGGTTTGGTTGAGGGCTTATGTCCCAATGCTGAATAAAGGGCAGAAGGAGAATAATAAAGTGAAGTAGTTGAAAATATAGAGACACCAAAGAAGAAAATGAAAAGACAACAAGTGAGATTGAGGCATGCTGGGTAGTGACAACTGGATCAATAATCAGAAAAAAATGCATAGCCATCATAACATCAAAATAGAATAAATAATAGCTGCAAAATTACTGCTTTTAAGTAAACAATATTTATACAAAACCCTGCAACCTTAAAACAACAACAGATTTTGAAAATCAAATATCAGATGAACTCAAAAGACAAATGATTCTCACTCACAAGGTTCAACATTCACATTGCATCTGTTAGGGCGGTCTCCAATCTGCAGAGTGTATTCACCACTGTCTGACAAGTCAGCATTTGTTATTGTCAGTTTGTACACTTCTCCCTTCTGGCTGATTTCACATCTAACCAGTAATATACATATGCATTAAACCATACAACATCCTTTAGAAATAACAATAAAATACACAAAGTCACAAAATACATAGCATTCAACACAGCTTCTGAATATAGGTTACAATACTGTATAGGAACCCTTCTGAATGAAGAACAAACAATTAATTGACTGATTATGTGGTTCTTTCGGGATTTGAAACACTTATTTATTGCTCACTGGATTTAGGAGGCCTGGTGTTCCTTGCCAGTGAGAAGTCCTGATCGTTCGGGTCCCATCGATTGACGGACGCCGGTCGCGGCGATTGGGCAATCTTGAGCATAGTCTACGATGGGTAGCGTTGTGATATTCTGTTGTGATAATTTGGTGTGTCCCGTGTGTGCCGCGTGGTTACACACCCGCTTCGCACGCGTGATCCGGGACTGTTTCCAGATCCGGTCAGGGATATGCACTACTGACGAGCTCAAACGAGGGTGAAACTCGAGTATAGTGCTTCCATATTGACGTGGATAGGCCTTAGGTTCATACCAGAATGCGATCGGCATTGCCAGTAGTGGGTTGTGCTCAATATTTAAATTAATTGACTGTCTAATGAAATTTATGTCATTGTATTTGAGACACACCCATGTATTTTTAAATATTGAGCACAACCCACTTCTGGCAATGTTGATCATATTCCAGTACGAACATAAGGCCTTAGGTTCGTATCGGAATATGATCAATGTTGCCAGTAGTGGGTTGTGCTCAATATTTACATTTCAAATCCCGGAAAAACACCAAATACATCCATGTATGCTATATGTCTCTTTCAGCAAATATTGCAGTAAAATATGCTGATTGTGTTTTCATAGTGCACTGATTATAAATATCTATTTTGTTTACACTTAACACTTACTCTCACATTAATAATGTTTAGACTTTTAATCCCACTCTCACATAAATTATGTTTAGCCTTCACAATGCACTCCTGCGTAAATAATGTTCACACTTTACAATTCACTATAAAGGTACAAGTAAAGCTAGTAGTACTGTGAACTATCATGAATGTCGTAAGACGACGACTAAGAAGGGTTGGCGTGAGATGGCCACCTCATCTCATAGAAAACTTTAGTTGCAAAATTCAACCAGTCATGAACAAGTCTACAAAATGCCTAGCTTGAGTTGGTTGGGAGATGAAAGGAAGATTAAGAAGAAGAAAGCAAGTTAGTCGCATAGCAGATACCACCACTGGGGTGTGAATGTTTATCTTCACATATTCTAGGCAACGTCATATAAGGAGTGGACATTTTCCGTCCTCACCATCTTTCAATCCCAAAAAAATTTTAAGAACATTCTAAAATTGTTTGGTTACCATTGTTTGGAGGGTGGGTCGAACACAGAGCCATAATGCCAACACAGCCCCCTTACAATTCCCTACCCATATAAACATGTTTTAAAATGGCAGACAGCATACCTTGGGGAACCTTCTTTGATGATCTCTCCATTTTTCATCCATTGGAAGGAGTGCTTGTGTGGATTTGTAGCCTTACATTCCAGAGTGATGGTTTCTTTTTCTTTACAAGTTTTATCTGCCAATTTCTTCACAAACTTGACATCAGCTGCATGTATGGATGTATAAACATGCATTTATAACAGTTTCTATATCTACGACTTAACTACTAACATTTAACTCAAGTTCCTAACAAGTGGATCGTGCATTTTCTGGTTACTCCTGATATATGATGTTCTTAATCATGAGATGGCTTAACATGAAAACCTTAAACTTTTTGGGGGGTTAATATATTCTGAAAAAATTAACAAATGTATCATTTTTTTATGTAGTCACCAGTGCGTTCAATAAAAGTCCTCCAGTACTGATAAAGTGCTTGGATTCCTGCAGAAACATAGACTCTTGGGACACTACTCGGTGTGCCTGACCCGGTTGTGAACAGTCTGTCACAGAAGTCACACCGTTTTGAAACTTCCTACTCCACTCATACACTTGCTGGACTGACAGGCATGCATCACCATACTGAACTTTCATTTGCCGATGAATTTATATAGATTTCACCTTTCACTAATCAAACAATGGATAACAGTACATTGCTCCTCTTTGGTGCATGTCAAAAGTGGGGTGGCCATCTTTAAATTGTTCTTATGACATCACTGTGTTCGTCTGCACCATGATGCCTCATGCTTAACACTCTTGACATCCTTAACAACAACATTGACAGGTTACAAGACAATGGCATGTTTATTGTAATTTCTACCACATTTTTAAGGTTTTTATGTGAAGCCCCCTCATACAGATTATGCACATTGCACATTAAACCATTCAGTCCATAAGTGCTTGGTTCCCCTCCTCACCATCTCGATCAGTATGTAGAGGCTGATGACACCAATTCTGTGTTAGTTGTTTGTTTTGCTTTTCTTCCCTTGCATAGCTCTTACATCTGGTTTCACTCCTTTTGATTTGATGTTCTTGCAGTCTGGCCAAGGAGGCAGATTCAGTCACCATTTATCACAGTCACCACGCTGTTCTTAACACCTTGTGCCTCATTCAACTGTTCTTTAACCCACTCTGTTCCAACTGCTACTATAACTCATTCTATTAGACACGGTTATTGTTTGAATGTGAATGCAATACAATATATAATAGTTGTAACTTCCAGCTTCTTCGGACAAAATGAGGTTAAGCAACAAATCTTCCTCTTCCTCTTTGCTGCTTTTCATCTCCAAATGGAGCATAGGCCCTCAACCACCTTACGCCAATCCCTTTGAAGATGTGTTCATGATTGGATAAATTTTGTAGTTAGTTTTCTATAGGATACCAGCACTCCTTAGTCACCTCTTACAACATGCATTGCATGTTACAGTTGCTTTCCTTATGGGCCCCGATAACACACAACATTGTATGTTACAGTTGCTTTCATTATGGGCCCCGGTAACACACAACATTGCATGTTACAGTTGCTTTCCTTATGGGCCCCGGTAACACACAACATTGCATGTTACAGTTGCTTTTCTTATGGGCCCCGGTAACACACAACATTGCATGTTACAGTTGCTTTCCTTATGGGCCCCGGTAACACACAACATTGCATGTTACAGTTGCTTTCCTTATGGGCTCCGGTAACACACAACATTGTATGTTACAGTTGCTTTCCTTATGGGCCCCGGTAACACACAACATTGTATGTTACAATTGCTTTCCTTATGGGCCCCGGTAACACACAACATTGCATATTACAGTTGCTTTCATTTTGGGCCCCGGTAACATACAACATTGCATGTTACAGTTGCTTTCCTTATGGGCCCCAGTAACACACAACATTGCATGTTACAGTTGCTTTCCTTATGGGCCCCGGTAACACACAACATTGCATGTTACAGTTGCTTTCCTTATTGGCCCCGGTAACACACAACATTGTATGTTACAGTTGCTTTCCTTATGGGCCCCAGTAACACACAACATTGTATGTTACAGTTGCTTTCCTTATGGGCCCCGATAACACACAACATTGCATGTTACAGTTGCTTTCCTTATGGGCCCCGGTTAGTTAGTTAGTTAGTTAGTCGACAGATCATCCTCATTGCACATCGAACCATTCAGTCCATAAGTGCTCGGATCCCCTCCTCAGCAAATCCCGCAATGTGTAGCGGCTAACGACGCCAGTTCTGTGTTGGTTTATAAATCTTCTTTGGCTTCCTGCGTAGTGTTCTTGTTTGGCCACCCCTCTTTTAATTTGCTGCTCTCGCAGTCTGGCCATTGTTGTAGATTCACAGTCATAACTTGGTTCTCGCAAAAGTCTTACTTCTCGTAGAGCATTCAGAATGTCGGCCTGGTCCATGGCGCGTCCGCCCTCCACAGTAGCCTCACCTGCGAGCTTGTCAGCCCGCTCATTTCCTTGTACTCCCGCATGCCCTGGCACGAAGATGAAACTAATCTTTGCCAGTCGAGACCGCTCCAAAGGCAGCAACCATTCTCTTCGGATCGACCCCTCCTCTATCCTCTTGATCATGTTCATTGAGTCGCTAAGGAAACAAGCCCTAGTGAATGTCTGTCTCGAGCCATGTTATTGCTTTACTTACTGCCATGACTTCCATGGTCAGGCTACTTGTGGTTTCAGTGAAAGCACCAGAGTCCTCCTTCACAATTCTCCCTCCGGCCCGAGCTGTAAAGGCCCATGAGCTTCTCACATGTCGGACGACCGACCCATCTGTGTAGATGACCGCGTCACCGTCTAGCGAATTCTCGAAAATCAACGCTTGTACTTCAGCCTCAACAGCAGCCGGATTATCATGTCTGCATTTTCTATCTAGTTGGATGCAAACTGAAAAGGATGTGCAGAAGTCTGTTGGCACTTGCACCCACTCCTCGCCAGGTTCTAAGTCCTCAAGTGAACACACCTGTTGAAGAATGTCTTCGGCTTGACCCATCCACGACCGTCCTCTTTTTAACCTGCTGCCCTTCACCTTCCTAATTTCACTATGCAGTGGATGGTGTGTGTTTGCGTTAATTCTGAGGTAGGCGCGTGCCCTGCAACCTTGTATTCTCTCTTCAATGGTTGGAAAACCAAGAAGGTAGCGCATCGCCCTGCATGCTGTACTGGGCCCCGGTAACACACAACACTGCATGTTACAGTTGCTTTCCTTATGGGCCCCGATAACACACAACATTGCATGTTACAGTTGCTTTCCTTATGGGCCCCAGTAACACACAACATTGCATGTTACAGTTGCTTTCCTTATGGGCCCCAGTAACACACAGCAGCAACAGCCTGGGATTACAATTAAACAACAATTGTCTAAATAAAATACTCACACCTTATCCATGCAATATTTCTGGACTAGCAAGACATTTTCATCAGTGTGATAATATGTTTAATATATTTTCTAATATTTACACATTGATAAGTGTTTTCAAATTATTTTATTTTCCCCTTTACAAATAAAGTCAGAAGCTGAAAAATGTCAGTAATGATATAAATCAAAATAATTATAATCTGAATAATGAAGATACAAACAATATATTGCCTGGCACACTTTTCTGTATCTTGTCATATCGAAACAATAAAAGGTAGTGAATGGATCATTTCACCTGAAACGCACAAAAGGTACAGTGAAATATGCAAGGCAATAAATTGTGCTATGTATTATTTGTGTCTTCATTATTCAAATTCACAATGGGTTGTGAAATTAAATGTGTCTTAGATAAGAGTTAAACACAACCATACTTTGACACTTAAAGTATGTGTGAGTTTTTCCATGTTTTATGCATAAAATTGTCTGTCTTCAAGATTTCATGTAGTGTTAACCTTTAACACTTTATGTGTCATCAATTGCCTATCATGATTGATCAAATTTGTTTTCAACATGTTAAGCCCCTCCGTCCTGATTTCTGAAATGAACAAAGAAGACTACACTCATCTGAAGCAAAACTTACGGGACACAAACAGCTGTGCTTTAATTTCTTGATCAAGAAGTCTGCATACATATTTTCCATCATCCTTGATGCTGCAATTCTTTACTACCAAACGTCTCTTGTTGCCTTCCTTAACAAAATCATATTTGCCACCGGCTTTTAGTTCCTGTAACAAAGGCATTAGAATACTTGTTATCAGGTAAAATGATAACTTTCAGCATCACTGTAGGATATATGTATCTTGACGAATCTCCTTAATTGTGGCTGCTGGAGGGAAAATCAAGCCAGTTAAAAAAGCAAACAACCCTTTCACACACCTTAATGTGTATTGGAAAAATGTGGCTAGACACACATTTTTATAGACCAATCCAGGGGTGACGTGGTCAATGTCACAATGGTTGCCTTTACTTCCCAAGACATTTCCTGGTACCCATTTTAGGCTAGGTCGACCTGAGAGCTCCGGTCAATTTTCAACATCAGCCTTGACATGGATTCAAACCCATGACTACCAGGTTAGCAGGCAAGTGTCTAGCTACTACACTGCAGTGGCTCCTGAACTGACAAGAATGGCTCTGAACTGTAGCAAACAAGCCTGCAACAAGAATATTCACCATCTACACTCTTCACATTCTGCTGGAAAAGACTGAGTGCTTACATGCTTGTCCTGAGTCCTGTGGCATTGGTATATAATATAAGGATAATGTAGGATATTGGCACAGTATAATTCTGATCTATTAAAACAATGAAATAAACTCTGTTTTAGCAAATTCTTGGGGAAAATGTTACACCCTTTAGCGGGCATATCATCATAATGTAGCAGGTCTTTTTCAGAATGTCGCTGTCATCACTTCCCGCCAAAAATTATCTAATTCCCTGACCATTTCTCCTGCCTCACGCACCCTCCAGCCCAAGGTGTCTACATGCCTTGTGCCCATCCCTCGCTCTTCTTCCAGGATCCATGCCTTAAACCACTGTTCTTTCCGGGCCATTGTGACATTTAATATGGCTAAAGTATTTCAGTTTCCCAGATATGATGCTCTTTATGGGCCATTTCTCTACTATGTTCAGACTTGTAAAATGTCAATATTTTTCTTTTTTCTGTAACATTTAAGTTCAAAAGCACCAGACATGTACAAGCACAATAATAAGAAACAACAATGTAAATAGAAATGGTGTCCTTCATCTGTCTCATCATAAGCTGTGAAAATGTTTCTTATGATTCTGTGTGTGTTTATGTCAGATGAAGGGGATAGGGACTGATCTAAAATGTACCTGATTAAATTGTAACTTCATTGGCCAGAATTAGTCTACATATTTAATTGAACGGCTAAGAGCTATTTTGAAAATGCCAACAACAGTATCTACTATGGGACTATCTTTACCATTATATTAGACAATAAAAAAGCATGATATAATATAACTGACAAATACTATAATATAATACAACTGTCAACTACTATTATAAAATATAATTGACAACTACTATAATATAATATAACTGACAAGTACTATGAAATAATATAACTGACAACTACTGACAGGCACCTTGCCGTCTTGACAGATAGTTTGTAAAATGGGGTTATCTCTCCATAACACAAAACCTGTGCTGAATTTAGAGACCATGTGTTGCCCATGCAGCATGATCCCTCCCTCGACCTGTCTAGTTTACTCCAGAGGAAAGGTGACACCAATATGTCTGGAATAAGACAAGCTGCAGAAGCTGCTGGATCAGCAAAGCAATGCTCTAACAATAATATATTATATTTTTTTTTTTCTCCCCGCGTTTCCATCCTGTTTCAGGATATTGCGGTCAACACCAGCATCTTTCAGCTGTATGTTGATTCCTAGGCTAGATTACGCTCATCAGCATGCCACGACTTTCTGAGCGACCGGCTCCATACTCTCATAAGTCACTTTTGCGATTCGAACCACTGCTAATTCTCGTCGCGTCACGTGACGAGAGTATTCGGGGTTAGCGGAGAAAGCTGCTAACCCCTCGGCCATGGAGCCGATATATATATTATATAATAAAATATAATTGACAACTACTATAATATATTATAACTGACAACTACTATAAAATAATATAACTGGCAACTACTATAAGACACAGAAGAGACCTTTCTATTGTGTTTAGACCATTAATTAAAATGCATGCATTAAAATGTACTTATTTTAAGTAAGAAGTAAGAAAAAGAGCACTTTTAACTCCGTGAGATGTATTGGGTGCATGGTACTAGCCCCATATTGTTAGACAGATCAGCACTCAGTGGCTGATATGGTAAATATCACACCAGCTGCCTTTACTTCTAAGAAAATGCCCTGATATCCATTTGAGATATGGGTCAACCTGGGAGCCCAGGTCCTGGAAATAAATCTCCACCTTAAAGGGGATTTGAACCTATGACATCTGGTTTGGCAGGCAAAAGTGCTAGTCAAGGCACTACCACAGCTCCCTTTGGTTTGAAGATTTGAACCTATGACATCTGGTTTGGCAGGCAAAAGTGCTAGTCAAGGCACTACCATGGCTCCCTTTGGTTTGAGAATTTGAACCTATGACATCTGGTTTGGCAGGCAAAAGTGCTAGTCAAGGCACTACCACAGCTCCATTTGGTTTGAGGATTTGAACTTGTGACATTTGGTTGTTCAGGCAAAAGTGCCATTCAGCACACAAATTGATACATGCCATTGGGGATCACATGAAATGGAGAAGCATCTTCGTCCCAAGCCAGTCGGCAAGGTACTTAATGATAATGACTTCTAGTATTTAAACATGTACAAGACTACACTACATTACTAATGTTTCTAGAATGTTCTACAACATGTGTTGGAACTATACTGACAACTACATAACATACAAGGAAAAAGTAATGACAGCATGCATTCTCATGAAAAGCAACATTTTTAAAATGAGAAATTGCTGTGAAGAAATATTTACATGCATTTTTTTTTTCTTGGAAACCTTAAAATGTTCTCTGATACATGCTGGAGATGTTGCATGGCTCTCCATCCATAGTGCTTTATTCCTCTTTGGAATACCAAACTCTTTTCAGATCTAGTTCTATACAATTTTTCCATCCATTTATTGACCAAATTCTAGAATGTTACCTATTTTCATGTCACTGAACTGTGTTGGTTTGCATTGTATAATCAACTTTACTTGACTCCATGGTGTTTGATGGCTAAATATATAAAAAATAACCTGAAAACTGTAACTACTGCATAAATTATCATTTTGGGGAGGGAAGAATTAAGGAAGCAACAGATCTGACTAAATTGAATGAAAACAGGGGAAACAACTACTGACTTAAAGGTAAGGGTTGTATTTAAAAAATGCAGGATTTGACTGTGAACCAGGTGATCACAACCTGTAAAACTACTGTAACACAAACTTAACAGCACTTGGTATACCTCAATTTCACCTTGTTTTCCCTGAAAATTATTGTTATTTATTTTTAAAAAGCTCATTTGCAAATATGGTTCAAAATATAACCAAAACAGTGTGGAATAAAATAATGAGATCTGTATTTTTTTAAGCACAAATTAATGTTCAGATGATCAAAATGACTGAAGTATCAGTCATTTAGTTGAAACATTCTTTTAAATCATCCACAATTTGTATCTAAGATTATAACATACAATTAAACAGGAATCAATAACACAAAATAGCAATAGAAAAAAGATTTGCTACAATTAAACAAATTAGCAGGTGTTGGAGGGTGTACGTGTGTTTGTGTGTGCCTGTGTATGTGTGTGCGTATGCGTGAGAGTTGACATCAAACCCTCATCCAATCTAGTTAATGTGTGTGCATATGCGTGCAAATACATCTCTGGAGGGTGTACATGTGTTTGTGTGTGCCTGTGTATGTGTGTGCATATGCGTGCAAATACATGCATGTAGGAATTGTTCATGTGTGCATATGTGTGTGTAATATTTTTTCCCAACAGTCAAGAGTATTGTCATTATCAGGAAATAATACTGAATTATTGTTGCTGGTGTAAAATAACACTGACTATTATTGCATCACCTCGTTAACTTTCTCTGTTCTGTCTCTCACTCTCTTCATTTCTCTCTCTATGTGTCTTGTTTTTGCTATTTCTCTGCCACTTTCACTTTCTTTCTGCATCTCTTATTTTTCTTTTTCTCTATTTATGTCTCTCTTTCTTTGTCTCTGTGTCTGTACATCTGAGAACGTCTCTATCTCAGAGGCGGCCAATATTTCCCTCCCTTAGTGAAAGTTGAGAGTTGACATCAAACCCTCATCCAATCTAGTTAATTCCATTGTCTTCACAATGTCCTAACTACTGCTCAAACACTTGCCCGCTATCATATGACAAACTGGCATATGAAATATGACGAAGTTCCATATACTCTCTCGCCATCTCACTCAAATACACACAGGCACGCATGCATGCATGCACTTATACACGCAAGACCATTTCATTTCAATAATATTGAGTGTATTGACATTAATTCTATCAATTTCATTCTTAATGTTTCCCAGCTTTCCATATTTTGATTTTTCTGACATTCCAAGACAAATTGGATTCAATGGGTACCAGATCATTTTCACAATTGTATAGCAACTGTCTGCCTAGGTCAGCTGACTCAATGGGTAATATGGTCAATATCATGCGGCCACCTCTGCTTCCCATAATATTTCCTGGTACCAATTTTATACTTTTTCAACACAGAGAGACAGACAGACAGACAGATTTGAACTGGCAGATACCAAAATCTTTGAAACAGTTATCATGTCAAGAAATATAAATATCAAATGGTGTCTGTATGTGAAGACTAAACAAATAATATAGAGCTGTTTGGTTACAACCATTAATGTTGATGTTCCTGTTTGTTTTTAATAAAACTCTGTACAGCCTGCATGTGCTAATTTATGTCCACTTATGCTATCGCTGGCACTGTGGTGAAGGGGCTATAAATGCAATTCACAATCTTACATGGTAAGTTTGAAACACTGCAGGTGTTTTGGAAGCAGACCATTTTGCACTGGTTTTTATACAACTGTATGAGTGCCGGGAGTTCAGAAAGCAATAGCAAACTACTGAACGTAAATTTTCTAAGAAACCACACACAGACAAAAATTATTTGGGTTGATTGTGACGTCCTGTGAAGGATATGCAGCTAAGTTTTATGCCTTCACTAGACAACTGTTAAGTTAGCCGCAGTTGACTAACGGATATATTACAAGGGAGGATGGAGGGCCTTTGTCTGAAGTATCTAGATGAGAATCTAAAGCAAACTGAAATGAACTGTGAATCATGTATATTTGCAGTGTAATAAATAATACGCCGGTCTTCCTGGTGAAGAGGTTAACGACTTTCTCTGTAATCCTGTGTACCCACGTGGAAAACACAGCTGTGCAAGATTCAGTAGCGGATCGCATCGCGTTGGTTACTTACTGGGGTATATGAGCCTGTCGCTCAGAAAGCAATGGCAAACTACTGAGCGTAATCTTGCCAAGAATATCAACAGCAGCTGAAAAATGCTGGTGTTGACTGCAACGTTCTGTAAGAGACATGCAACTTTAAAAAAAAAGACAAGACTGAGTATATTATTGGTGTCGGAGAAATGTTATTTGGTCTGTCAGTATACACTAGATCACTCACTTTTCCTTCTCTCAACCAGATGACATCAGCTTCCGGATCACTGACATCACACTCCAGAGTGGCTTTTTCTCTTTCCACTGCCTCCACATCTTCCAGTTTTTTCAGGAACTCCCACTGAGGTTCTGTTTGTTATTAGCAGTAGAAAAAATAGACAATTAATCACATGTTTCATATTGTATATTATTGCAAAGATAAAATATTAATCACATGTTTCGTATTGTAATTTATTACAAAAATAAACTACTCTTTTCCATATCTTAAGACATACTGGGTATATAATATTAGCGCCTTGTTGTTTTAGACCTGTCAACATTCGATGGGTGATATATTCAATATCAAATCCTTCACCTTTACTCCCCACAATATTTTCTGGTACCTACTTTAGACTGGGTTAACCTGAAAGTTCAGGTCAATTTAAAAACAAACCTGCCCAATATATGAGCAGAATTCTATGAACTAATGCTAGTCTTAAATACAAGCAAAAATGTACTGTGCACCTAACATCTAACACTTTCAATCAACTGAGGCTGATGATTTCATAATATTGTCTCATATGTGTAATGTTGTAGTCATCAAAGGAAATGTTGTAGTGAAACCTTTTTAAGGAAATATTTGTCCTGTATGTATGAGACAAAAACACAGAGCTGATCCACGACTCTGGTTATCGTGTGAGATGGCAAAACATGACTGCCCACGCTTATCAGCATATCACATGATGATGATGATGATGTTTGAACCTGTTTCTACAATCCTGTGGTGTTAGTTTAATTTTGACCTCTCAAAGAATGTTTAAAGGATTTAGGAAATTATTTGTTTTTCAAAGTGTTTCAAAGAAAGAAAGAAAGAAAGAAAGAAAGAAAGAAAGAAAGAAAGAAGTCCAGTAGCAGAAACCTGCTGTGGGTATCTGAAGTGTTAGGACCATTACATTTTGTACGCCTCAGTACATGGAGGAATAGGTGCCACTTTTCCCTTCCCATAGCGAATGTCAAGAGCTGACACTGAACGCTTCCACCGACCATGTTAACGCCACTGTCAGAGTCACGCCCTAACCATTACACAAATGCACCCACTGAAGATGTATTTGGTGATCTCAAACACAAAATACACATTTAAACAATGCATCATCCAAAGAGTAACATTCAATGGTGGCTGTAACATTCCAGAAAATTTATGAACATGGTAGTAAACTTACCCTTGACTGTGACTTTGGTTGTGGTAACAGCATTCCCACACTGGCAAGAGTAAACAGACTCATCGTCGGGTTCCAAATCCACGATACGCATGATACATCGGTTTTCTCTTCTTTGGATTTCATATTTACCTGGTGTGTACTGTAGAAGAGACATAGTGAAAGACACAACATTCAGGATGATGGCATTATGGATATGTAATTTTGAAATTATAGTGAACAAGTCAATAGTTTTCCTCACTTAGGACTGAGAAGATCGAGGAGAAGAGAGGCAGAGGCCAACCAAGAGAAATGATGCTTGATGGATTGAGATGGTGGCATGAAGGAATATCAGAAGCAGAGTTGATCTGCAACACCAAAGACCAAGATATGTGGAGAGACATGAACGCCTATGGCAGCTGGCATGGCACTTGATGATGAGGACAGTTAATTCTTCTTCTTTTACTCTTGATCCCTTATTGGGAGAGAGGCCCTCAGCCAGCTCAGTCCAAGCCCTTTAATCCTTCACTATCCCATGCAGCTCTGTCCATGTTCCCCAAATTTTATTCATTTCTGTTTCTACTTCTCCTCTCTACGTGTTCCTTTTGCCCTGTGGATTCCAGACAAAAATCTTTTTAGTTATATTATTCTCAGGTTTTCTATATATGTGTCCCATCCAGCACCAATGTCTTGTCTTCACCTCCTGGTTCACTGGTAGGACAGATAATTACCCATGGGTAATCAGGACCCTTAACTGATTCAGTGCCAAACAAAAAGTAGGAGTTGCTCTGTTCTTATATTCAACAGACAGTGAAGAGTCCGAATACTAATAGTACCAGATGTAGTTTGATTATGTGTCAGTCTAGCCTTTCATTGGTGTGCTGAGTATTGGCCAGATCTTCTGGTCATCCCCTGCAGCAATATTACCTCTAGGTTATGATGATTTATCTGTTCTGCCACACTAGTAGTACTACACACATGCTCCCAAAGGGTCCTAACCACGTCTGATTTATTGTGCACTAACACCTCACCAAACAGTGCAAACCCAGTCAGTCTGTCCACCTGCTTGTTTCCCATCACATCAGCATGTCCTGGGAAAAAAATTCAACAGATACTCTCTATTTGAATGGGGAAGGATGCCACTCTGCACAAAGCATACCTAATTCACCTTTCTCAGCATTCCCTGTAAGTTAGTTACAACCATTATATGTATGTGCTGTTGGTCTTCCAGCCAGCGAAACGCTGCAGTGCCCCCCTCCCACTTCCATTCAAAGACTAGATGTGGTGTCATAAGCCAGGCTCTCCTGCACTTAACATCATTAATTAACCTATGTTATGAACCTCCAGGCATTTCTTTTGCTTCTTCGCACAGAGATCATTATAATTTTAGTCATAACCAATATATATGACATGCAGATCTTATTTAAATATTCTGTACCACTCAATGCTGATGTCAGTAGTAAACTGTAGTGGTTAGTGTTCTAACTCATCACCAGAAAAATCTGCCTGGAATCCCCAGTAATGGAGGGAAGATGTTTTCCCCTAACTGCTATGACCCAACGGTAGATCCAACCCCATTAAACTGACACCATATATGTCTATGAGAAAGGTCATATTGATAATGTTTACTATAAAATAAAGCTGTATGTGTGCTGTTCAGTCATCTCAAATAGAATACACTAACTAAACAATGATATATAAACAAGGCTGTTACTGACACTGCTGCAGCTATTGTTAGTGTTATCCCTCTTCATACCACTACAATACTACTCACTACTCATTTGAAAATAGTTCTGACGATGTGTCACTATTACTACTATTAGTATTAGTATTATTATTATTGTTTTCACTACTTTTTGTCTCCATGTAACAGAAGTGAGATTTTTTTTTTTTTTAAATGTCTATCTGACGTTTCTTCTCGACAAACCCATCTTGAAATAAATAAGACACACACAAAAGGTGACCGATGAGAATCAGAAAGCTCGAAGAGTGCTATCGGAAAGAATATTCAAGAATAAATAACGACTACTGAAAGTAAATTTGCCAAGACACCAACAACAGCAGGACACACTAAATGAACTAAACTAAATTAAATAAATTCTTGACTGACAGCCGTTCATCATGATCATGTTTGCTTGAGTCCCAAAACTGCACCCATTCTTACATACTAAGAAGTGCCATCATTGAACATGATCTATTCTATAAAGTCGAAGCTGGTTTCACACGCAGTCATTGGATTCAATTGATTGAATCCCTACAGGGGTCTACTATGTGTAAAGAAAGTTATACTATACTGATTTTCGTACCAGGCAAACAGTTGTTGTGGATAACAAAAGAGGGGCTACGCTGGCCAGCAATGTTAGTATATCCAGGGTTAACGTCCGTAGAAGAGTCCGTAGGACATGAGTACTTTCAATTAACTGAATGAGAGCCAGTAGTCAGAATACCAGCATTTAGTCAGAATACCAGCATTTAGTCAGAATACCAGCATTTAGTCAGAATACCAGCATTTAGTCAGAATACCAGCATTTAGTCAGAATACCAGTATTTAGTCAGAATACCAGCATTTAGTCAGAATACCAGCATTTAGTCAGACTGCAGATCGGTATGGTCAGGATAGGAAGCCATGGTAGCGTAGTTAGTAGTAGCAAGACGCTCAAATGATGGTCATACGATCGAATCCACATCGAGGCCCATTTTTTTCTTACTCAATCTGAGCTCCTAGGTTGAACCAGCTTAGTACCAGGAAATGTTCTTGAAAGTAAGGCGACTTGCATGACATTGACTACATCTCCGACCGAGTGCCGACTTGTCTATAAAAATATACGTCTATCACCATATGTCCAATCGCTATGTAAACGGCCCTTTAGTTTGTATGGCCTGAAAAGAATGGCACATATATAGTTACAGTATATTCGGAGGCCCGTCAATAAAAGACGGACAGGCATAGGTAGGTGCACGCTGATTGATGTAATATACATGATAGATAGACAGACGTACATGCAGTCAGGCAGACATAAAGACCGTCACACAGAGAGACAGGTAGATAGGTAAGTAGATAGGTAGGTAAGTAGATAGATCGATAGACGAACGGACAGATGAACAGACAGAACATGGAAAGATAGGCAGATATCTAGTATATAGGCAGGCAGATAAATAGATAGGTAGGTGGCTTTCAGACAATTGAGCCGAAACGCACACTTTAGTTTTTAAAATCTAACTTGGCTGAGAATCATTTCCGGTGACCAAACTAAATCCTAACCCCGGCTGCGTTTTGCAACGCGCAGTTCCCTAACAACAGCACTGAACTATGAAAGAACCTTTGACAGATTACCGGAAAATACAAAAGACGGAATTCATATCCGCGATAGCGTGAAACCGATCGATACGTAGGGGCCAATAACACGGACCGTGTCACTTATATACAAGAATATATGTGCACTTGTCAGAACCAGGACAGTGAAGCCAGAGAAGTGGTGCGTAAGGGAACCAGAGATTAACAAATACTCTAGATTCCCAGATCGATTGACTGCAACCAACACTCGTTGGCTGTGTAAATGTTATGCCGGACTGTTGTATATTTTCAATAGTAAGAAGGGCGTTTATAAGGTACGCATCAGGTTTTAGACGTATATGGCGTCTTCAGGGGCGAAATGGAGTATGTATTTGACACGTTTTCTGGAGTAATATATTGAAGTCTGCTTATAACAGAGTCGATGTTGGAGACAACTTCAAGACGTAAATAAAGTTAACAACACATCGGCGCCTTCTTCCTTGAAACAGGTCGGCAGGTTTGTCTAAGCAAGTGTTAAGTAATATTGGTTATTGAAATTCGACATAGAGACAAGATTTTGACTGGTTGCTACAATAACATTGCGAAGTATGTTTACAACAAGTAAGTGTCAGACTGTTTTGTACTTTGATAAAGTTAACTCATGATGATCATTATCATTATATCAGCATTTGTGAATTTCTTTAAGTATGTAGACGGTATAATTAAGCTTAATAAATAAATATTAGGATGTCATCATTTAGGTTCATCTCTGCTGGGTTATGGAAATTCTGATCGTTATACACGTCATCAGCTATGATACGTCATATACTGTCAATACTGGTGCTCTAAAGTACAGCTATCAATGTATTTAAGAATCTAGGTAATTAATATTTAAAATTTAAAGTGTAATGAGGATGTCTAGAAAGAAGTTAACCAACAAAGAGAACTGGTTACTCGCACCAGAGGAAGGCAGCACACTCTTGAAGCATGTCACGAGAAGGGAAAAGCTGGAGTATATAGCCACAACGGGAAATTTGTAGGGAAGTCAAAGAGAGAAGATGCTGGGCAATTTGACATCAGTATAAGAAATTACTGGCAGTACACGAGACAGAAGTCTGGACAGACATGATCACAACTGTCACACAGCATGGTCTATAAGAAGAAGATATTATTCAATGACGAGTGTTTCAACCGTTGGTGCATTTGAAGCTAACCGATCCGCCCACTCGTTACCACACACTTCATCATGTCCGTTAATTCCGTGCAAGGGATCTATGCTCGGTATCCACACGCGACCTATCTGTCCATTTTAAAGTGTGCAATACGGACAATGAAGGGAAAAGAAAATTAAGACAGGAAGGGATGAAAAACAGGTAAATTGACCGGGGAAGAACAAAATAAACAAAATGTACTTTTAGTCAGCGAACATAATGGTGCAGTCACTTTCAACATTAACCCCAAGGAAGCGACTGCATTTTGTGTTATACTTATTACGTCATGACAGATAAGAAGACAATGTAAACATCCCAAATACAGTGTCAAGTAAAGATTACCAATTTACGAAACGTCTACACTCTATGAAGACATCCATATCCACGAGCAATCCTGGAAATTGGTACATCCTCAGGTGGCGCCGGTGTTCTGTTGGGACGTGCTAAACAGCTGCATCCTTGGTTGACGATGAGAAATGAAACTGGTGGCTGCAGTACAAATACACTGAGTGCATCAACGAAGGCGAGAACTCCAATTTCAATTCCAGTTCAATCGTCGACTTATCGGTTTGGTTATAGTTGGGGCCCTTATGGTGTATCTCGGTCTTCTTCTTTCGTAAATAGAGATGCACATATCTGCTTCCTCGCTGCTGATTTGTGGTCATTGTGTTCGTTTCATCCTTGTGGTTTTACATGTCTGGATAGAGTCGCCAACTTATTAAGGCCTGGTGTAATTGTGTACCCGTCCCGTCTTATGGTGTTGTTTCCTTCAGAAAGTTTTATCAGTCGTCTCTCCTGGGGTTGGCAAGAAGTGGAGTTGGTTAGAATTATAAGAACACCCCACAAGTTAAAGAACGGGCGTTGCGGCTACATCCTTCGTCACATATTGATACAACTACATAAAATATACAAACATTATTTCGTTGATAGGCTCTGTCTATTATATATACAGGGTGCATTTTTAATGACTGTACAGTGTTTGGAAATATTGCCGGTCCAAGTTTTGTATTTACCTATTATGTTGCATGAACTTTACAAAGGGTGAATATAAAACTTGCACAGGCAATATTTTCAAACACTGCACAGTCATTAAAAATACACTCTTTATATAGATATATATTCTGCCTAGTATATGTATACATACATAAATCATCTAAGTAACGTTTTGTATATTTTTAACTGATTCAGTGCCGAAGGATCATTTTTAGTCATATCTTCCGTAATTTCAATGCTCATTGAATTGAAATTTATATTATAACTAGCTGACCCGGCCCGGTTTCGCCCAGTCCCTGGAGGGGATCTATCTATCTACCATCTGTCTGTCTGTCTGCTTGTTTGTTTGTCTGTCTGTCTGTCTGTCTGGCTGACCCGGCCCGGCTTCACCCAGTCCCTGGTGGGGAGCATCTCATTTAATTCATATAAGTAGTCATATAAGCTCCCGTTCCCGACTATCTGTCTGTCTGTCTGTCTATCTGTCTGACCCGACCCGGCTTCACCCAGTCCCTGGTGGGGAGCATCTCATTTTATTCATATACGTAGTCATATAAGCTCCCGCTCCCTACTGTCTGTCTGTCTGTCTGTCTGTCTGTCTGTCTGTCTGTCTGTCTGTCTGTCTGTCTGTCTGTCTGTCTGTCTGAGCCGGCCCGGCTTCACCCAGTCCCTGGTGGGGAGTATCTCATTTAATTCATATAAGTAGTCATATAAGCTCCCGTTCCCGACTGTCTGTCTGTCTGTCTGTCTGTCTATCTACCTGACCCGGCGTGGCTTCGCCCAGCTCCTGGCGCACAGTAACTTAAAAGAATGTCCTTCCACACACCATCCATTATTTTTAATGAAAACTGTTTTTAATCACCTACATGACTGTAGATAACTTCTTTAAGCATAAAAAGATGAGTTACAATGTTATGCATTATGCATTATTTTTATGAAAATTTTGAAAATGCCGTAAAGATTATATCATTATTTATTATAATTCATATGCCTATAAATAACTATAGACAAAGAGTTTATAAATCTTTGAAAACGATGCAACAATATGACTATAAAGTATATAGAAATGTTATTAAAAGTTATGCCCCTTGAAATAACTTTTCTATAGTTAAGTCCCCTTGCTATATAGAAATTATAATGAAAAATGAAATATTAAATTTTAGTAAGTAAGTAGCCAATTTTACACTAAAAAACTATGACAGAAAGTTGCACAGGAATGAAAAGAAGACGTGTAGAAAATTTCATCTCAATCGGATGGACCGTTCGCGAACGCATAAAGAACGGACGGACGGACACACATCGCCTTTTATAGGTATAGATACTTGTTCATTTGATTGTGTAACTACTTTTTGTTTGGTACTGAATCAGTTTATATAGTTATACCAATGTCTGTAGACTGTGTGCTAACGAAGGTTCTAGCCGAAACGTCTATTCTGTCACATGATGGTGTGTTCTTGTAAAGTTGACTAATTTCCCCTTCTTGTTGTCGATGATTGACGCTATGTGCCCTTGGTTTAAAGATAACGTAGAACAATTGTAACTGGAGCCAGGGATTGTTACGTCACTCTAGTGAAGACGTTTGACCCTTCTCTTCTATGCCTGGTAATTGTGTGTTTACTGCAGTTTACACATTTACTCCAAATGTTTGTTGTTGCCAGTTTTACTTACATTTTAAAATGAAGGGGTAAAAGAAGTTACATATGAAAGGCTGTCGTCGAGGGAGGGGAGGGTGATGTGTTAAGCCTACATGACAGGTGAAGTGGTCAGTTTCCTTCCTCGCCGCTTTTCTTAACCAGATTATTATCTCATCATCATGTGTCATGCCTGTAAGCGTGGGCAGTCGTGTTTCGCCATCTTACACGATCACCAGAGTTATATAAAATTATATAACTAGGATCAAGTGAAGGAAGGATCCAAGTAAAAGTAACCAGCCATATAGGTGGTTCGAATCCCCACCCAGGCGGATTTTTTTAAAAACAATTAACCAGGTCTTCCAGATAGGTTCAGCCTGAAATGGGTAGCAGGACACGTTCTGGGAAGTAAAGCCATCATGCGGGATCACGAACCACGTTCGTAACATCTTCACCACGGAGACCGGCAAGAGTAGTGTAGGTATACATAATTAAAGCCGTGAGTAAAAGACATCATATATGAGTAGATATTTCAGAACATTGTGGACCTGCAGGTAATATATCTTGTTTTTCAGGTATTCCAGCTGTCATGACTATTGTGTGAGCTAGAATTGCAGGCAGTTTGGCAATTTTGCCAGCACTCTAGAGAATTACACAGACGGGAAATCAGATCTAATGAATGTTGCAGACAGCAAACTACGATGACAGGTGTTCTATATCAGCAACAACCAGTGCAGGGATGGGGCGTCGGTCACCACGGGGAAAGACTTTTCAACACAGCGCCAGTAAGTTATTCTTTCGTCCGTCTTCCGTATTCCAGGATCAGGATTAAATTAAAGAAATTAGTGACAACTGACATGATTTATCACCATTGGAGTCGCCCCAGCCTCATAAAAATAGGTACAAGACCATTTTTAGAGTTTTCTGGGAATTCGTGAAATTGACGAGCAAAGGAACTGGACACCCCAGCTCACTGCATCATGACCTATAATATACAAATACCTAACACTCAACACCCTAAAGCAGTACCTGCCATGGTACTCCCTTTTTCACATGCTGTTTGGTCAAGGAAATATGTCTGTGCTTATTTTCACATTCTTTTTTTTTTTTTTTTAATTTTAATTTCGCATATCCTTTACAGGACAGCCGGTCTCTGTGGCTAAGGGCTTGCGAACGCGGTTTGTGAGCCCGTATACCCGGGTTCGAAACACGGCGGTGCCGGTTTTTTTCGAAAAAAGGTATAGGGGCCGGTCGTTCAGAAAGCAATGGCAAACTACTGAACGTAACACTTGCCTAGTACATCAACAGCAGCTGAAAATGCTGGTGTTGACTGCAACGTCCCGTAAGGGATACGCAACCAAATTTTTTTTTTTACAGGACATTGCAGCAAACACCAGCATTTTCAGCCGCTCTTGATATCTTGGCAAGTTTTACGTTCAGTAGTTTGCCATCGCTTTGTGAACGTCCAGCTCACATAGCTCCGTAATTAACCAATGCGATGCGATCCGCTGCCGAATCTCGCGCAGCTGTGTCTCGTACGAAAGTATACGGAATTACGAACAACGTCCTTAACACCTACGCCAGGGAGACCGACTTCCCATTCTACTTACTTTCAATTCTTTACATTATGACTTCCAGGAGGATGTTGTTGGCATCACTTAGCGTTGCTGTTTGTCCATCAAGAATGATGATGATCATTCATTTCATCCAGTGGGGTTGAAAGTATTGAGTCGTGAGTTCTAAGATGGCTGATAAGGCCTATTTTGGCTCGAAATATTCTTTGACAATGTGGGCAAAGAATGCTTGATGTTCCAGGAGGAGGATCTCCTGCAGTGGTTTTTCTGTCCACCCTTTTCTCCACAGCTCTTGCAGTCGTGGTTGCTTCACAAGTGACTGCACCCTTGCGTAATGACGTACGCCACGAATGTAGGTCTTTGACAGCAGTCTCCCAGGTGTCAAGATGAATTCCAAAAGCTTTCAGTTAGATTTTCAGAGTGTCTTTAGAGCGTTTCCTCTGGCCGCCTAGGTAGCGTTTACCACAACGCAGTTCGCCGCAAAAAATTCGTTTAGGGAGCCTGTAATCTGGCATGCGAGTTAAGTGATTAGCCCAGCGAATCTGATTCTTCATCATGTGGATACCTGGCATGGACGCTCTTTCTAGAACTTCAGTGTCTGGGATCTTGTCTTGCCATTTAATGTTCAATAGCTTCTTAAGGCAGATTGTGTGGAAGTGGTTTAATTTCCTAGCATGTCGCTGATAAACAGTCCAGGTTTCACAAGCATATAGCAGTGTGGATAATACAACTGCTTCAGCTTTGTTTGCAAGATTATTCCATTTCTGTCCCATACATTCTTGTACAGTCTGCCATAGGCCTTCTTGGAGATTCTTGCATTCACTTGTGGCAGCTTGTGCTACAGTGCTGCGAAGATAGGTGAATCTGTTCACAACACTTAGTCTATGACCATTCATTTTGATATTCGGCACGGTGTGATCATTTCCTGGAGCTGGCTGGTACATAACTACAGTCTTCTCCAAGTTGATTTTGAGTCCAAAGTTGGCACAGGCATATGAGAAAGCTGAAACATTGTGTTGAATTTCTGCCTCTGAGTTGGCATATAGAGCGCAATCATCAGCAAACAGGAGCTCACTGACGGTGTCGCTGTTAGTTTTGGTTTTAGCTTTCAGCCTTCTGAGATTGAACAACTTTCCATCCATACGGTAGTTGATGTCTATTCCAATGTCGTTGTTCTCGAAGGTATTCGTCTACATAGCTGAAAACATGAGGCTGAACAGTGTTGGTGCCAGGACACATCCTTGCTTCACTCCATTGGTGACAGGAAAGGGCTCAGACAGTTCACCATTTTCCTGTACTCTTGCCTGCATACCATCATAAAATAGCAGCACTATTTGGACCAACTTTCGTGTTCAGCTATATTTTGCCATAATCTCCCACAGCCATTCTCTGCTAACTGTCTCAAAAGCTTTGGCAAGGTCAATGAAAGTGGAGAACATTTCGGAGTTCTGTTCCTGACGCATCTCTTGCAACTGCAGCGAAAATCATGTCAACAGTTCCTCGTTCTTTTCTGAAGCCACATTGACTCTCCTTTATCGAGACGGGCCATAAGACGATTAAGAAGAATTCTGGCGAGTATCTTCCTTGCAATTGAGAGCAATGAGATGCCTCGGTGGCTGTCACAGGATTGGTGGTTTCCTTTACGTTTGTAAAGATGGACTATTGACGCGTCCTTGAAATCTTGTGGTATGGTCTCGTTAACCCATATGTTTGTAAAGACTTGGTGAAGCTGCTCTATTAGGAACGGCCCACCTGCCTTGTATATCTCTGCTGGGATGGAGTCAGGATCAGGCGCCTTACCGCTGGAAAGTTGCTGGATGGCTTTGTTTACTTCCACTATGGTTGGCAGGTCATCAAGTGTATCATTAGTGGGAACTTGAGGAAGGCAGTTGATGGTTTCATCATCGAAGAAGGTTTCATCATCGAAGAAGGAAGTTGCTTTTAAGATGTTGATGAAATGCTCTGTACAGCGTTTAAGGATTTCTTTCTTATCGGTGACCAATGATTCCCCATCTGCACTGAGGAGGGGAACTATGCCTGATGACGTAGGAACACAGACCGCTTTCAGTGAGTCGTAGAAGTTTTTCATATCATGTCAGTCAGCAAAGCCTTGAATTTCATCAGCATTGTTGCTCAGCTAGGAGTCTCACATGTGCCGAAGTTTATGCTGCACTACTCTCCGAATGTTATTGAAGGCATATTTTTAAATGTTGACTTCGGATCATTCAAATATGCCTTGAGGAGAATATTTTTCTCGGCCAGCAATTGGTTGATGTCTTCGGAATTTTCATCAAACCAGTTTTTATGCTTTCGGGGTGCTGACCCAAGATTTCCATAGCAGTGTTGTAAATTATGTCTTTTAGTGTAAATTATGTCTTTTAGGGCTCTCCACTCTGTTTCCGCATCCTGTGTAGCTGCAGCATAGGGCTTGAGGTGGTCTTCCAGCATATTTTCAAACGACAGCTGCATCTATTTTGCTGTTTATGCGGGTGGCATTTAGTTTGTTTTTTTTCTTCATGTTTACCCCTTGAGGACGCCGTGGTGGTTTGATGTGTATGTTTATTTTCGAGATAATGAGACAATGGGCTGTCCAACATTCGGCACCACACATGGATTTTGTCACCGAACGTCTTGTCTGGCACTCCTCCTGACGATGACATAGTCAATGAGGTGCCAGTGTTTCGAGCGAGGGTGCATCCACGATGTCCCATTTCTCATGGGAAGACGGAAAATTGTGTTGGTGATCAGGAGATCGTGTTCAGAACAGGTCTGAAGGAGGTGGAGTCCATTGTTGTACAATTTCCGACTCCGTACTTTCCAATGATGCCACTCCAAGAGGCGGTGTCATTGCCTACTCTGGCATTGAAGTCCCCAAGGAGTAGGAGTTTGTCTCCTTTGGGAACAAATGTTAATGCGTTGTGCAGGTCCTCATAGAACTTGTTTTTGACGTCATCTTCATTGGTCATTGTTGACGCGTAGACAAGACGACTGGAGACGAATACAGGTGCAGTGGATAATCAGGGCGCTCTACATGCCTTGCCGTGCTCATTATTTTCCACAACTCTTTGCAGGTAAATGCTGTCTTACCCGTTGAATCAACAATGATTTCTTCAGCGCAGTCTGCCGAGTCCTGTCTTCACATTTTGGGTAGGCATACCCTAGTTCACCGATTGGTTTGACACCAAATCAGCTACCCACGCCTGGATTAGCCAGCCTGTCATAGCTTTTGCCCCGGGATGGGGGGGGGGGGGGCGCTGTCACCATATGTTCATACGAAAGTACGGTAATGTTAGGTGCATGTCCTGTACAAGACGTAGCAGTCAACCCCAGCATTTTTTTTGCTGTTCGTTATTCCTGGGTAAGATCACGTTCAGTAGTTTGCAATGCTTTCTGGACGACTGGCACCCATACCATTTCATAAAAACAAACGTAAGGCGGTCTGCTGTCAAATCGCCCATAGCCTGTTTCGAATGCCGGAATGCGGGATAACAAACTTCGCCTGTAAACTCTTCGCCGCGGAGCCGGTTATTATAAATAGCCAACTACAAATAACGGATAGTTTCAACTCGGACAGTGGGACAGTTACACTGCGTCATGTAGATGAAAACATTCAATGCCTAAGCCAATTGACCAACTTGTTGCTGTCGCAGCTAAATTATGACATACATAAACTCGAAGCAAATGTTAGTAATTCTGTCTTCAACAGGCCTACAACGACGCCCCATTCCATGAAGGCTTTGGTCACATGCCAGACTCACAGTCTCTCTTTGGGGCGTCCGATGATGAATACAATCCATATGATGCCATATACGGCGAACTAGATCTGCACAGAGTTTATGGACAGCAGATAGCAATCTGGTCACACAAAAATCCAGATACCATTTGCCTCTACACACCCATACCTGGCGACTCCTTCATGACAATAGTTGCATATGCCAGGAGCAGCCTTGAGTTTAATACAGCAGTGGATAAGGTAAGAAGGAATGAAGTCGTGGCACAACATTGTATGCCTGGTTTGTTATAAGTTAGAAATACACAGAATCACACTCGCGGATTTCATCTACAACAATGATACCGATGAGTAACTGTTATATTTTCATGCAGGGTTGTTCATGTAGTTGTATCAGTGTGTGTTTGGTATTTCTAAGCTGATGAGGACTTTGGCCGCAAAGTCCATTCTATTACTTGTGATTGTGTTCTACTAAAGCTGATCGCCTACTTCTCGTTGTGTGTGTGTGTGTGTGTGTGCGTGTGCGTGTGTGTGCATGCGTGCGTGCATGTGGTGCGCGCGTGTGGTGCGCGCGCGTGTGTGCGTGCGTGCGTGTTGTGCGTTTGGTGCGTGCGTGTGTGTAGTCAGCAAGGTAACTCTGGACAAAAACGTGTACACAATAATGTTACCAATGACGAACATAGGAAAGGCGGCAAGTAAAGGAACAGCAACTCGCCTAATTATGTTGTGGCCTGAAATATGCGAAGACCTAACATTTTCCACCTCAACTGCAGTATCTGCCATGACACTACAATTAGCACACGGGAAAATGCATATTTAACGTTATCGTATTTCTTCACAGCAGCATGCGAAATGAACCAGCAGTTAGAACATTGATGTTCAAGGTACAGGGTGGATTTGTAATGACTGTGCAGTGTTTGAAAATATTGCCGGTCCAAGTTTTGTATTTACCTATTATGTTGCATGAACTTTACAGAGGGTGAATACAAAACTTGGACCGGCAATATTTTCAAAAACTGCACAGTCATTAAAAATACACCATATATATATATATGGCTTTACAGAAGAGAAGGTCACAATTTATGGAAACAAAAGCCAACAAATATAGAGTTTATAGATAAGTTGAGAATGAAAGAAGAGCTGATGGAAGAAGCAACATGAGACACGTCATGTAAATTAAAGTAGCAAAGACAAATGATCCATTTTCACAACATGAGGCGTACTAGGTACACGGTGCTGGCTCCACTCTTTCAGACCAATGGGTACTCAATGGATGATATGGT
The DNA here is from genome assembly GCA_963921405.1 of Cepaea hortensis. Taxonomy (NCBI): domain Eukaryota; kingdom Metazoa; phylum Mollusca; class Gastropoda; order Stylommatophora; family Helicidae; genus Cepaea; species Cepaea hortensis. Next base: position 44,020,693 of record OY992892.1, on the reverse strand, counting down.
CAATATCACACTGGCCGACTTTACTTCTGGGGTATTTTCCTGGTGCACATTTTTAATCCGGGTCGACCTGGGAGCATTAGTCAATGGAACAAAAATATTACAACATCAAAGGGGATTCCATTCCATCACAGTTGGGCTGGCAGGGAGGCCTATTGATTGGCCACTATGACAGCTTCCATATATATATATATATATATATATATATATATATATATATATATATATATATATATATATATATATTACAAGCCATGGCACTGTTATAAAACCAAACTAGAGGGCAAGGTCAAAGGCAGGTAAGCAAAAGGCAGACAATAATACAAGTGGGAAGATAACGCCAAGAGGTGGACGAGAAGTGGCCTCATAGAGCCAGAAGTAGTCAATGATACACGTGGGAAGATAACGCCATGAGATGGACAACGGTAATCTCCGAGTTTACCATCACAACCATAGACATAAAGTATCGAATATCCCTTATAGCCAAGTGACACCGGAAAGACATCACTTGATTGATTGATTTACATGCAGAAATGATCATAGTTAAAAAGACAGAACACACATCGAGAAGACCTGAAAACAGTATAACCAGAACGTGACTTGTCTGGACATCACAGGGCAAATGTAATATAGGCAAACCTAAAAGTACATGGAGATAAATTAGGGACAGATGAATAGGATGGGCAGAACATGGGCGGAGCTGCATGAGATAGCCAGAATGTCTCTATCATCACAGATGATAGTTCTGCTACCTGATATATGAAGTAGAAGTCGCTATGTCTCTTTCAGCTGTTTGTCTCTATCACCACAGATGATGGTTCTGCTACCTGATGTATGAAGTAGAAGTGGCTATGTCTCTTTCAGCTGTTTGTCTCTATCACCACAGATGATGGTTCTGCTGCCTGGCCACAAGAGACCTCTAGATATGGAACATGTATTCATTGTGAAGCCGGGCACGGCCATCTTGATTGTCCCCCTATATGACTACATGGTGACCATCGAAGTCAAGCAACTAGGACACAAGATTGATATGGTGGTTGGTAGCATCCTGTTGTTGTGCGCGCGCTTTTGTGTGTGTGTGTGTGTGTGCGCGCGCGCGCGCGCCTTATATCTTGTATGGTGTAGATATAAGTTTGTTTGGTCTAAAGGTAAAGCTAGTCCAATAGCAAAAACTACCATTGAGGTTAAAAGTATCTTTCACATATTTTAGGCCATGGCATTATGACCAGCTCCGTAGCCGAGGGGTTAGCAGCTTTCTCCGCTAACCCCGAATACTCTCGTCACGTGACGCGACGAGAATTAGCAGTGGTTCGAATCGCAAAAGTGACTTATGAGAGTATGGAGCCGGTCGCTCAGAAAGTCGTGGCGTGCTGATGAGCGTAATCTAGCCTAGGAATCAACATACAGCTGAAAGATGCTGGTGTTGACCGCAATATCCTGAAACAGGATGGAAACGCGGGAAAAAAAAAAAAATGGCATTATGAGGTGGGGTAGCCATTTTTTCCCGTTGCCACATTTCCTTCTGAGACAATTCTCATACAATTATCCAGTGCCCGTTTCACGAGTCGGGGTCCAGTCCTGAGAGGAAAAATTATCCTGCCACTGCTGGGGGTTGATCTTGGTCCATTGTCTTAATCCTTATCTTTTCGGCCTTATCTTTTTGTTGACCTCCTCAAGTTGATCTGTTCCACCTCTTCTATTGCTATGTTATAAAAAATGACAGTCTTTTCCTTAGGGCGTTGATGGGTGATCTAGTAGCATTTTTTAAAATTTACATATACTTTACTTTTTTTTTTTTTTTTTTTGTTTACAGGACATCGCTGTCAACACCAGCATTTCACCGCTGTTGTTGATTTCTTGGCAAGATTACGCTCAGTAGTTTGCCATTGCTTTCTGAGCGGCCGGCTCACTTATCCCGTAAGTCACCAACGCGACGAGAACCGCTACCAATTCTCTCGCGCTGTGAGACCCTACGTGGATAAGCGAGATTACGGAGAAAGTCGTTTAATACCGCGGCCAGGGAGCCCGGCCTAGCATTGCAGTTGGGGAATCCTCAGTGTTTCTGGTCTTCGCTATATTTTCAATGTTTCTCAAAATCACATCTGCACTGCTTCCAGTTTCTGAACCATTTCATGACTCATTGTCCAGGATTCATGTCCACACAGAAGGACAGGTAACACATATTTCCGTGAGCGAATTTTGAAGGCCATGACTTTGCTTACCACCAAGCAGCTTAATGATATATGACGTTTCTAGCTAATTTTAAGACAATATTATGTACTTATCACATATACACCTACTCTTGCATGCACATATGCAATGACACACATATGCAATACACATCACATACACACACTCAGACAGATACAAATGGGTTGGTTGGTTATTGGATTCTCAAGAGGACAAACTTGTATCTCTTAAATTGGATGAATGTTGTCCGAGATTTTAAAAAGGCTAGCACTAAACGGATACAGATTGATGAAGAGACTTTCTCTATGACCTAATACAAAGCTATGAGTACTGTGCTACAGAGCCCAGCTTCCCCTCTCTATGCTCTGAAACTGGCACAGTGTGCAAGGCTGGCATTGAAACTTCACATACGTGGAGAGGCATATTTGACGTAGCCAGGTCATTGCACCGCACATGCAGACTGGTTGAGATTACACCAAGGTTGGTAATATTTCTCCTCCATGGGGTGTAGGTGTTTGACTACAAACATACTTCAACCCAATACCCAGAGAGAGAGAGAGAGAGAGAGAGAGAGAGAGAGAGAGAGAGAGAGAGAACCAGAGAGAGAGAACCAGCGAGAGAGAACCACAGAGAGAGAACCAGAGAGAGAGAGAGAGAGAGAGAGAGAGAGAGAGAGAGAGAGAGAAGACATAGATATAAGTTAGTTCCATATCCTTTACAGGACAATGCAGTCAACACCAGCATTTCTTTTGCTGCTGTAATCTCTCGGCAAGTTTACGTTCAGTAGTTTGCCATTGCTTCCTGAATGTCCGGCTCCCATACCATCTCGTTAAAAAACAAACCAACGCAACGTGGTCTGCTGCCAAATCGCGCACAGCTGTGTTTTGAACGCGGGTATGAGGGATCATACCTTCGTCACGTACCGGCTATTATATTATATAAGATATAAACACATTGTTGAAACTTATGTATTATTATGTCCCCCAGGTCAATATAACAATGTCGGTGTTGGAGTTAAAGAGCAGACTACAGGTAGAATACGGGTATCCACTCGACAGAACAGATTTACTGTACAAAGACAGGCCTTTGGAGAACACGCGGTATCTATTTGAGTACGGTCTGGCCCACAGCAGTACCCTGTTTGTGTTGCTAATGGTAAAGAATGACATTCTTGTTCACGTGGAAACCTTCTGGGGCAAGCAGTATCATCTGTATATAGATTCTTGTACTACGGCATTTGGAATTATTGCCAGCATTCTTCGCCGCACCGTTAGTCACAATGCTGTAGATATTGTAAGACTATATGAACTGTTTCTACCGAAGCATACTTTAGTCTTGTTTTTAGGTTCTCGAGTCATAGACTGGGACCGTTGCCTAGGCTTTTACAACATTGAAAGTGGAAGTATTCTAAGAATGTCAACAATAGGCCTTGCCCATAGGATGGATATCCGAAAAGTGCCCATTGTAATAGACACTGGTGATGTACAGAAAGTGTTGGTGTCTAAGTTTGACAGATGGTCCACGATTGTGTTAAAACTTCATGGGATGACTGGGTATCCCGTTAACTTAATGAAATTAGTGTTTAATGGACAGTTCACGATTGATTTCTCTGAAACCATCGGTTCGGTCTCAAAAAAGGATACAATTCACTTGGATGTAGCAGCTATAAAAAGAGATGATGATTTCTTATACGGAATCCCACTGAAGTTCAAAACAGCCAAGGGAATGACTGAGTTACTAAAGGTTGCACCTAGTCGCACAATAAAATCAGTCAAGGATACATTAGAGCGAATTGGTGTGCCTAACGCTACAATGTACGACTTCATTGTTGATGGCTATAACCTGCCCAACAATAAACGAGTTGTGGATGTAATAGATGAGTACAAAGTCCCGATCGAACTGAGTCTGAGGCAATACCCTGTGTTTATTCACGGCCACCAGAATGTCATCTACAAGATGTTGGCCTACAGCAAGGAGACACTGGCCACGTTTCTCATGCGGGTGAAGATGAAAACAGGCCTTTCTTTTAAGGATTTCCTTCTGCTGTCTTGTGGAAACATCCTAGATGATGATGAGAGTCTGCCGGTATTTGACACAAGAATTTCTATAAAATCCTCGGTTTTCCTGATTCCAAGAAAGCAGTATAGAACATTCTTTGTCTTATATGATGACTGGATGACCAAGGTGAGAATTCCTGCACACCCAAAACTTCAGCAAATCAAAGATGTCTTATGGAAGGATCGCAAAGTACCAGAAGGGGGCCTCGCTTCAATTGGAAACTTTATGCAGTGGTATTTTGCTGCTCATGGCAAAGATAGTACAAGAATGCAAACACCACTTAAGGAGCGAATGGTTGTGTATGAAGGCAATGTTGGCAACAAGTACTTACAGATGAAAGTAGAACAACCCAAACATAGATCCAAACATGACAGGAAACGTTCCAGAAAACAGCGGGCCTTCTCCCAGCCTGCAAACCAGCCTGCAGGACTGTCTAAGCTTCCTCTTATACCCAGACACATGTCTGCTGATGTCGACAGGACGGGGACTCACAAAACACTGGTCACTTCCAAACCCAGACATGGAAGGAAGATAAAGGGCAACAGACAGATAGCAGGAACAAGATATATACCGCGACCCGTTTACAAATATGTTGAACCAGGTGAAGAAAGAAGTGGCGACAGAGGTGAGCCAGATAATGGGGAAATGGTTTTATGCCTTAGGCATGACTACACAATTAAGACAGCAGATGGAAGACGATAGAGCTGCGGTTCTCAACCTTTTTTGGCCCATGCACCCTTGTACCATATATCAGTATGTCATTCCCCCCTTCCAGCGAACGAAAAAAGAAGAATTCTGGCCTCCCCACCCTCTTTTCCAAAATTGTCAGCCTCAATAGATACATTTTTAATATTCACAATATTTTATTAACATCAAATTAATCATATTACAATAAACAAACAGTTAAAACGTCGAAGAATTGTCAGTTAATAGGATATTGTGCTTGAAGCCATTTTGAGTCTGCCAGTCTGTGGTCTTAATCCCCCCCCCCCCCCCCTGGATACCCTAAAATGCCCCCCTAGGGGAGAATTCCCCATCGGTTGAGAACCACTGCGATAGAATCACTTTCAGTGATGATAAATAGGGCAGATGTCATTGTTTTAGCTCTTGGGTCTTTGTTTTAAATCATTTGGCTTTGTTATTGCCCCATAAACTAAATTAGCATGGAACTTGATGATTTCACCAAACAGATGATTTCTGACATGTTGGCAAATAACAAACAAGAAACAGATGAAATAAAATCGTTATTCCCCGGGAAGGTTAACCCAGTCAACAAATGCCCGAAGAAGCCGGATGTATTGGCCGAAAGGTGCAACTATCGTAGCTTTGCTGTAAACAGACACAATGCAATTACAACCCAAAACAAACACGTAGGATGAACAATACCCCCTGCCATACACAACAAGGTACTATATTGGCAGGAAATGACAGTTTCTATTTTTGACAGTAGAAGAAGGCATTATTACCTGCATTTGAAATATAATGCTAGTTTGAAAATAGGTCTTATAATTGGAATAACATACTCTTTTGTTGCAACTTCATGCATAATATAGATACATCTAAATATTATTTACAATGAGAAATATGTACACACGTTGACTTGTCAAATTAAGTTATTATGTAATCATCCAGGGCTGACATATCAGTCAAGCTTTGATAGACTGACAGTGTCTGGAATTCCTGCTAATTTGGCAGAGGCGTGTACCGTCTTGGCATTAGGTAGTCCCATGACAGATGTTGCTATTGGGGTGTACAGTCTTAGGCCCTCACATATTCTAGGCCATGACACATGAGTTCAGGGTGATCAGATTCCCTTCCTTTTCATCTTTCCTTCTCAGACAATTTCCTAGAAATTTCTTAGAATGATCTGGTACGCTTGGTCTACCTTAGAGTTGTACTGACTGGAACAATAATCCTGCCTCTGCTGGGGATTAAACAAAGACCACTGCCTTGGCAGGCAAGCATAATAATCACTATTTCACAGCAGCTCATATACCATCAGTAATGACATCAAAACAGTACTGAACATTACCTCATTCAGAGTGGGCAGGTCAAATGAAATGTATTCAATCAATTAAGTACCATCTCTTCAATGAAGTTTGGCTAAAATGGATCTCCAAGACTTTCTCTGTTCGTCCATTTTCCTGCTTGTATCACTGTCTACTTCTTGCCCACCTGCTTTCAACTTTCCCCTCCTGTATGAGTGTCATGTCTTTAAAAAGGGTCAAAATGTTTCTATCTTCCCACTTTCATCACTGTGTACTTCTTACCCACCAGCCTTCAACTATCCCGCCCTATATAGTTTTCTATAAATGTCATGTCATTTAATGTGGCCAAAATGTTATCTCAAGAAAACATTCTCCATAAAGCCATACATCATTGACTTAGGTCAGAGCATGAACTCCAACCACAAGCATATCAACATGAAACAGAAAGAATTGCTCCTTACCTCAAGAACCTCATCTCCTTTCAACCACTTCACTCGTGCACGAGGATCGGAGACAAAACACTCCATGATTCCTGCCTTCTTCCTTGGAAACTTGTATGACTCTGGCAGTTTCTGTGTGAAGTAGTACTCTGGCTCTCTGGCTGTAAGCATAACAGCAAACATGTACAAATAAAGTATGGACTTGCATGCCACTGAGGCATTTTGGTGGAGATTTTCTGTTAACAGATTGACACAATAGCAGCTATGGGACTAAAATGATTTGTGATGTACTTAGAGTTAATAGTCTCCTGTGTCATATCAACTTCATGTGCCCATTGCGCCTTAGGCAAGTAAAACACTTTACTGTAGCTTAGAAGACTTGACTTTAACTCTTTGTACTTCAGCATCTGCCAGTATGTTATCAGAGTCCATTAGGGAAGCAAAGAATAGGTGCACTGTAACCTATCATGCCTATAAACTATAATTGTCATCATAGTTTACAAAATTATATTGATGTAATAATGGTGATACAGAGAATATTAAAATGTGCAACTAGGGGGAAACATGAAGCAAAGTTCATTTGGAGTTACCCTAGCTTGAATGTTTTTTTAGATAAAGGACCTCAATACTGTCCTCTCAGGCTTTATGAGTTCAGTGAAGGAAAATAGAAGTATAGATACACATTATGATATTATGCATTCATTTTAAAGAAAATTTGAATGCAATTTTTCCGGAGACCCCTGAGGGTTATTGCTGGAGATTCAGAGTTAGTCCTTTATGTGATAATCTCAAAAGGCGGATTGCTGCTCTGCAGAGAGCGATTAAACTAGATGGGGTTAAACCTGGTACAATGAGGTTAATCCTCTCGCCTGTAACCTTCAACATGAAATGTAAAATATGTCACCACATTAGGCTGTACGTAAGCATTCATCTTATAGTATGTCATGTCATACAATGTATTATGCATGTTCAAATAATTTTGGGTGTTGTTTAATGTGCCATGTTCTTAAAAGAATGTTTTCAATATAACATTATTTTCTAACTCATTGCTGATTATTTTACTTACTTGAGTTCATTAAATGTTTTAAAATTAAAATTATTGATTTACGAATCTCCAAGACGTCTACCCACACGTTTTCCTAGCGTGAAAATAGTTGAGAGGGCTCAATCCAACCAATCACAAACAAATCTACAATTGGCATGACTAAGAAATGTTAGCATGAGACTTGTTGAGAGGGCTCAATCCAACCAATCACAAACAAATCTACAATTGGCATGACTAAGAAATGTTAGCATGAGACTTGTTGAGAGGGCTCAATCCAACCAATCACGAACAAATCTACAATTGGCGTGACTAAGAAATGTTAGCATGAGACTTGTTGAGAGGGCTCAATCCAACCAATCACGAACAAATCTACAATTGGCGTGACTAAGAAATGTTAGCATGAGACTTGTTGAGAGGGCTCAATCCAACTAATCATGAACAAATCTACAATTGGCATGACTAAGAAATGTTAGCATGAGACTTGTTGAGAGGGTTCAATCCCACCAATCATGAACAAATCTACAATTGGCGTGACTAAGAAATGTTAGCATGAGACTTGTTGAGAGGGTTCAATCCCACCAATCATGAACAAATCTACAATTGGCGTGACTAAGAAATGTTAGCATGAGACTTGTTGAGAGGGCTCAGTCCAACCAATCATGAACAAGTCTACAATTGGCAAGGCTAAGAAATGTTAGCATGAGACTTGTTGAGAGGGTTCAATCCCACCAATCATGAACAAATCTACAATTGGCGTGACTAAGAAATGTTAGCATGAGACTTGTTGAGAGGGTTCAATCCCACCAATCATGAACAAATCTACAATTGGCGTGACTAAGAAATGTTAGCATGAGACTTGTTGAGAGGGCTCAGTCCAACCAATCATGAACAAGTCTACAATTGGCAAGGCTAAGAAATGTTAGCATGAGACTTGTTGAGAGGGTTCAATCCCACCAATCATGAACAAATCTACAATTGGCGTGACTAAGAAATGTTAGCATGAGACTTGTTGAGAGGGTTCAATCCCACCAATCATGAACAAATCTACAATTGGCGTGACTAAGAAATGTTAGCATGAGACTTGTTGAGAGGGCTCAGTCCAACCAATCATGAACAAGTCTACAATTGGCAAGGCTAAAAAATGTTAGCATGAGACTTGTTGAGAGGGCTCAGTCCAACCAATCATGAACAAGTCTACAATTGGCAAGGCTAAGAAATGTTAGCATGAGACTTGTTGAGAGGCTCAGTCCAATCAATCATGAACAAATCTACAATTGGCATGGCTAAGAAATGTTAGCATGAGACTAGTTGAGAGGGCTCAGTCCAATCAATCATGAACAAATCTACAATTGGCATGGCTAAGAAATGTTAGCATGAGACTTGTTGAGAGGGCTCAGACCAATCAATCATGAACAAGTCTACAATTGGCATGGCTAAGAAATGTTAGCATGAGACTTGTTGAGAGGGCTCAGACCAACCAATCATGAACAAGTCAACAATTGGCTTGGTGTGAGTTTGTTGAGGGCCTAAGCTCCACATGGAGATTAAATGTAACAGCAGCAGAAGAAGAAGACATGTTTGTTTACATACATAGTTCCTTCCTGAAAAAAATGCTTGCCTTTCTTATTATTAAAGACTTATTACAGTTTTTGTACTGTCCGTCTAAACACAGCTGCTGGCGATTTGGCAGCAGACCACATTGCGTTGGTGTTTACTGAAATGGTATGGGTGCCAGTCGTTCAGAAAGCAATGGCAAACCATTGAACGTAAATTTCACAAATGAAAATAATGCTGGTGTTGACTGCAACGTCATGTAAAGGAAATGCAACTAATTAATTTATTTTAATTGTCTACCTATTCTGTTGAATGGTTGACGGAAATTAATAATTTTACGACCTCCCTATCAATCAAATGTTATTGCATATTTTTCTAAGATTTATGTGTTCATATCGTACTGTTTAAACATATGTATAATTATTGAATATAATTTTGTTTTAAAAAAACACTTAACATGTTACATATCAAGTATCAAGTTAATAAATGTATCTCCACAGTCAGTTTCTTGTTTTGTTATTATATATATATATATATATATATATATATATATATATATATATATATATATATATATATATATATATATATATATATATATATATATATATATATATATATTTTTTTTTTTTTTTTTTTTTGCATATCCTTTGCAGGACATCGCTATCAACACCAGCATCTTTCAGCTGTATGTTGATTTTTTGGCAAGACTACGATCAGTAGTTTGCCATTGCTTTCTGAGCGGCCGGCTCACATACCCAGTAAGTTACCGATGCGATTCGAACCAGTGCTGATTCTCACCGTCATCACGTCACCGACGAGAATATACGAAATTACGGAGAAAAGTCATAACCTCTAAGCCACGAAGCCGGCATTATTATATTAGTTTGATATTTTAACACAATAGTATATCTTAGATATAATAAACTGCATCCATGTAAATACATGTACACAACTTCTATTTAAGAACCACTTTTTAAACTTGATTATCAGTTAGAATAACGAAGACACAAACAATAGATTGCACGATTTATTGCCTGGCATATTTCGCTGCATCTCGCTGCTATTAGCAATTATCAAAAGTTTCTATAATGCATCAAATGTCTACCTAAAATCGTTTCATTTGGGAAATATGTCGCTTCAGTTTTATGGTTAATAATTTCAATATGGTTTTGATTCAGCTATGTAGAGAAGGGTTCCCTGAATTTATGGATACTTAATTTGTGCACATGGTTTAATGAACAAAGGGAAGTAATCATGAAGCATAAAATGGGTTTTCAAAAGTTAGTTGTACGTCCTTTACAGGACGTCTCAGTCATTTTTTGGCTGTTTGTGATCTCCTGGCAACCTTACGTTCAGTAGTAGTTTGCCATTGCTTTCTGAACGACCGACGCTCATACTATTCAATGAAAACCAACACAAGGTAATCTGCTTTCAAATCACTTGAGCTGTGTTTCACATGCGGTATGCGGGAAACAATGCATAAACATTGGCTGCAAGTGTCCAACATATGCAAAATAGAGAAATTTAACTTGACTTACATGCAACCCATTTGGAGATATTAACAACCTCAACTTATTGCAGTTTTCTTTAAATATATTTAAACTGATGTCTGAAGGTGTAAAAATGAAGAAGAGGAGAAGGAGGAGGAGAATAAGAGCCAATCGTACATTACACCTTGCTTGGAAGAGTCTATCAGCAGGCAGTACTTTTTAAAAAACTTTTTTAACTGAATGCTTGGTTGTTTAAACAATAGAATTATTCTTACCGTCAACATATAGCCATGCGGAGGTGGTCACTGCATTACATTGGCAAGTGTATTTCCCAGCATCCTCGAGCTTGACATGGTTGATTGTCAATGAGTAATCATCACGTTCCGTCTCAAAGTGATACTTGTGTCCATGGAAGATCTCCAGCTTGTTTTTGAACCATCTACATAAGTGAAACACAACTTCTATTAGTTCCTGCAACTTATTCTTTATAAGTGAAATACATTTTGCTATTAGTTCCTGCTACTTATTCTATATAAGTGAAACACATCTTGCCATTAGTTCCTGCTACTTATTCTATATAAGTGAAACACATCTTGCTATTAGTTCCTGCTACTTATTCTATATAAGTGAAACATATATTACTATTTGTTCCTGCTACTTATGTTTTAATTATGAAACTACATTACTGTGGCCTCTAGTTATTCTAATAATAATAATAATAATGGCATAATGTGAACAACATCCACAAATATGCGGGAGGAAAGAGAAGAAGACAACCATGCAAGAGGAAGGTAATGGTTTAAAGTGGAGGATAACAGAGATAGATGGCCCGAAAAGAGGAAGTCAGATTTTGCCACCTTGGCAAAAGAAAGTGCTGCAGATCCATTGCAACCAACATTTGTTATGAAAATGTCAGTTGATCAGGTGTAAATGTCATAATCAAAATATAGGCATATGTTTCACCATATCTCATGACAACAGCTGAGCAAATCTGAATGTCATAAGCATAATATAGCTATGTGTTTCACAATATCACACAATATATAATCAGATCCGAGTGTCATCAAAATATAGTCATATGTTTCACAATATCCCACAATAAATGATCATATCCGAATGCCATAATTAAAGTATGCAGTCATATGTTCCTCACAATAACGGATATGACCTGAATATTATAATCATTGTACCCCACAATTAGCCTAATACAAATTGATACCACCAAACAGAATGTCCCACACCTTTCAGCCTTATAAATGGTCATACATAAAATTACAAATCAGTTTCATGATGCAAGAAAGTTGAAATTTGTGCCAACACCACGGGCACTACTCAAATATGAAAATATTTCATGACATTTCTACTAGAATGAGTAGCATCAAGCTGCGTGTGGTCTGTTTCTCTGTATGCATGCTACTGTTGGACAACCCCTGAATCGTTTTCTGACTAATTATTGCTTTAAAATCAAATCCATCTGGGATAGAAACAGTCATTTGACTTCCTGTCTACTTACTTCACTTTGGCGTCTGGTTTACAAAATTCTGCCACAAATGTGATGGATTTCGTGCCTTCCAATGTTCTGATGTCACGCATTTCATCATTGAATTTGTCTGGTTCCTAAAAGAAATCGACACTGGATTAACATAGAAACTAGTAACTCAGTAATAATGACTAGTAACTATTCTTAACGCTTTTGTTTTCATGCTTTTCCTGGTTATGCTTTTCAAATGTCCGTCATTTATATGTAAACGATGGACAGAGGGAATAAGAGAGTCCATGGGGATTTCAATATATGAAGCCCATAAACGGGCACTCTCTAGCTATTTATGTTTCACCTCAACACCGCAAGGTATAAGAGGGACAAGCTGAGATGAGATGACTTTTCAAAAGTTTTCATTATGGGCTGACCCATTGCCACGAAGTTGGAGCCGTGAATAACTAACTAAATAAATGTTTAATTTATAAGTAAGTATTACACCAGTATAGATGTGAAACAAAAAACAGAATTGTGGATACAGTTAACTTAACATTTCAACAATATATGAAAACTCAATGAGACCAAAAATTTGCACCAAACATGGGCAATTTCTTTATCTTTTATAAATTAAACTATGCTGAAATATAACATTTATAGCCACCTATAACTACACTGTTAATGAGTTTATTGACTTTTATTATTTGTACAAATGTATATATGTGTGTGCGTGCGTGCGTGCGTGCGTGTGTGTGTGTACTCTGGGATAAATTATATACAACTTTACATGTTGTACAACTGCAGAAGAAAACAAGCAATATTCATTCAGGCATGTAATGAGAAGAGGATCACTGGAAAAAATCATGACGATTATAAAGATCAGTGGCAAAAGAGGCAGACACAGACAGAAGAATGAACCTGGATGCCCTAAGACGGTGGCACGGATGAATATCATCAATATTATTTATTCAGAACAACAATGACCAAGATCTCTGGAGATACACGAACTTCTATTGTGCCAGTTGACAGGGCACAAGCTGCCGATGATGATGGGAGAAATTAATCAGTCCCCAGATATTTTTGTGCAGTCTTTCCAGGTTGAAAGCTGGTATTTAATATTATTGAAATATGTGTTTTTGTATGTCAAGATGAATTACTGATGAGAAACATGCCAGAGCAACAAATAAATGACACACAATTATTTTATCACCTCTTTAATAATCTTTCTAGGCATTAGTGTTGGCCAGTCAGAAATAGCTTCAGCAAGAGATACCCTTCGTGTCTGCATAGATGAACGCCTTTGTTGCTGCTGTGCTTCTAAAGCGTCAATATCCAGCAATACTTTCTTAACCGGTGCCTCAGTCTCTACTGAGGGTCTTCGAACTGCAGGTTTGGGCTAAACGTCACAAGAAAATGTACGTGTGTTAAACAAGCATGATTTTTATGTGACTTGCCTAATTAAATGTGTATAAGACTTTAAATACTGCATGCATTAATCTGCAATATGCAGGTCAGCATGGTCGAATTGGTAAGAACGCGTGTTCTTAAACATCCGTTGTGCTGATGCCGAGATAAGCGGTTCAACCCGTACACTGGACAGCTGGACTAAAATGTTGACCTGTCGTCCTTGACTTGGGGACGTAAATTACAAGTACCTCTGAAGTTGGACTGGGTTCGCCTGATGGCGAGGGACACTGTTAATTGGGAAAGCTAATCAGCACGCTAAATAATTCAGTCCATCACTGCTATAGATAGTGTGTATGGACTACGCTTGAGTTCAAAGCGAGCGAGCGCCAAATAAAAATCTGCAATATTATAAACTCCAGGCAAGCTATATAAAAATCTGGTCACAATGAAATTGATAATCTCTCTCTCTCTCTCTCTCTCTCTCTCTCTCTCTCTCTCTCTCTCTCTCTCTCTCTCTCTCTCTCTCTCACACACACACACACACACAAACTGTTCAAAGCGCTCCTTTCCCTATATAAATAGATATTGAATACCTCCGTGGTGGAGTGGTTAAGGCATCTGCCTCATGTTCCACAGCTTGTGGGTTCACTTCCAGACTCAGTCGTTTGGTTCATGAGTGCCATTTTCTTGAAGACTCCTGGAGGTCATCGCTAGAGCTACAGAGTTTATGCTCTGTGCGACACTGTCAGCAGGCCAAGAGACTGAGCAGTATGGTATGAAACCTGGTGCAATGAAGTCAACCCTTTTACCTTTAAACCCCTTTATATATATATATTGAATGTAAATGAACAAATTAGGAAGAGATTGGAAGCAACAGAGATGTGCTTCCTGAGACAAATGTTGCGAATTCCTTGCATTGCCAAAGTAACTAACAACGACTGCCCGAAAGAGGCTAATGAAACTAGAACATTATATACAACAATAAGAAAGAGACAAACATCTTTCTTTGGTCAAGTGATGAGAAGAGAGGCATTGGAAGACATCGTGACAGCTGGAAAGATCGAGGGGAAGAGAGGCAGAGGCAGACCAAGAGAAATGATGCTGGATGGATTGAGACGGTGGCATGGAGGAATATCATCAGCAGTGTTGATCTAGAAAACCAAAGGACATGATATGTGAAGAGTCATGAATGTCTATGCCAGCTGGCGGGGCACTTGATGATGATGACATATACATATATCCCAGAATGCACTATGAATGTTACAAAACTGCCTAATAGAAAAGTACGCTACCTTCTCTTCCTCTGAGTCACTCCCGGCTGCCTCTACTTTCTTTAGACTCATCTTCATCACCTCAATCTGGGAAAGCCTTCTACCTTTCTCAGCTGTAGAATTGATTTTATACATAAAGTTACATTTCATAGATAAATTATTGGTGAATTGATATGTCTTCTGAAGTCTAGATCTATAAATGATAGAATGTTGTATTATAAGGGAAATTTGTATGATGGCTAAAGTCAAGATCTATAAGTATTATATGATGTAATATAATTTATAAGGTCAGCCTGCTGAAGTCAAGATTTATAAACATTAAAATGATATAAGTGAAATTTCTTCCTGCTGAAGTCAAATTCCGAAGACCGGGAAGGCTAACCCGGTCAACAAATGCCCGCAGAAGTCGGATGTGTCGGTCTAACAGTGCAAAAACACAGCTCCGCTGTAAACAGGCACAACGCAATCACGTCCCCCCCCCCCCCCCCCCCAAAAAAAAAAAAAAAAAAAAAAAACTCTCCGGATGAACAAAGAAGAAGAAGAACTTCTGAAGAATGGTAGATTATGAAGATGTAGGGGAGACTGGGGAGAAATGGACATAGGGGAGAAATGGACCACCCCCTCTCTGGCCCCTGGCTGTGATGCAATGAAAGTGAAACCATAATAAGTTTGTTTTCCACATCAAACATAGTCCGAATTTTTCATTTGCCATCGACTTCCCGCACAGGTCGTTCCCACGCAAAGTTTTGAAAAATTTTCTGCACTAAAGTTTCTTTTTCCAGTTCCAGACACCATCGTAAAGCAGACGCATAGTCAGGAATCAGGACAAGGTAATTACGTTAATATCTTTATTTACTTGTTATTTAAGAGTTCATATAAAAAATATAGCATATAATATTAGTTTTAAGAGACTTTATGGCTGAATAGTTTAATACATTGATGGGGGAGAAATGGACCGGTTCATTTCTCCCCATGGTTCATTTCTCCCCATAGAAGAAATTGACAAGACAGTCTGTTGTTATTAAAAGTGTTGAAGATTTCATTCAAATATTAGCATTATTGATTCTTTTAAATACTGGGGTCTATATCTAGACCAATAAAACTGTTAACAAATTTGATTTCAGTGATTTATTAAAGATGCACGCCATTCGTGCTATGATCAGTATTTCTTTGCAAATGATAGGCCTACCATTCTAAATGTTATATAATTCTGTCACTCTTTTGTTTCAGATGCCAAGATTGTACATCAGAAACACCAACAAGGGTCTCGTTACGGAGGAACGTATGAGAGAAGCTGTTAATGCTGTGAAAAATGGAATGAAAGTGAGGAAAGCTGCAAGGGAGTACGGCATTGCTCGCTCTACCCTCAATAACAATCGTACAAAAGACAGAGAAGGAAATGGTCTGCCTACTAGACTCGTACCAAATTATAGGCATAGCCTTGTTTTCACAGCTAAGCAAGAAGCTGATTTTGCTAGTTACTTGAAAGATTGTGCAAGAATGTTCCATGGACTCACAACTAAAAACGTTCGTATTTTGGAGTACGAGATGGCGAAAGTCAATAACATTGCACATCCTTTAACCTGGGATGAGCAAATGATGGCAGGGAATGACTGGCTTTGTGGATTTTTGCGACGGAATCCCGAGCTGACCATAAGGCAACCTGAGGCAACATCTCTAGCTAGAGCTACAGTTTTCAACAAACATAATATTTGCACCTTCTTCAACATTGTGAAGGAAACCATTACAAAACTAAATGTGAGTGGAGCTCAAATCTACAATTTGGATGAGTCAGGTCTGACCACTGTACAGAAAGTGCCAAAAGTAATTGCCCCACGAGGAGTGAAGCAAATAGGCCAGGTGACATTCAGAGAAAGAGGAGAACTGGTCACAATCTGTTCCATTGTGTCAGCTGCGGGTCACATTATCCCTCCAGTTTTTGTGTTTCCCAGAAAAATGTTTAAGAATTTTATGCTTGCTGGAGCACCTGAAGGTTCCCTTGGCCTTGTGAATGAATCAGGTTGGATGACCCGTGATAATTTCGTCAAAGTTATAAATCACTTCATTAAGCATTCAAGACCTTCCAAAGACTTCCCTTTGATTTTGATCTTGGACAATCACGATTCCCACATTTCATTTGAATCACTTGAACTGTGCAAGAAAAACAACATTCATGTGATCACGTTGCCACCACACACCTAATCTAAAACTCAGCCCTTGGACCGTTCAGTTGTTGGACCCATGAAGTCGGTCTACAACAATGCGTGTGATTCATGGATGATGAAAAATGTTGGGACACCACTGACAATCTATCAAGTTGCAAATCTAGGAGGCGACGCTTTTCTTAAAGCGGCAACTCCCATTAACATTCAATCAGGCTTTGCAGTGTCAGGTATTTGGCCCTTTAACGAAGATGTTTTTACAGAAGATGATTTTATGCCTTCAGAAATAACGAACAGGCCCATCAGCAAGGACAGTGAAAATGCCACTTTAGAAAGCAATGAACAGACAGGATCAGCATCTCCACATTGTGGTACCAGCACAGATCAAACTGCACAAGAATTTCATGAAAATCAGAAAGAGTGTAATGTTGAGAACCTTGTAGATGACTTGCAGGAAATATCAGGGAGTCTTCAACATAAAGCTACTTCTTCCTTTACTTCGCTTCATGTTTTCAGAGGACTACCAAAAGCTGGTCCGCGAAAAGATTCAAATAATATGAGGAAAAGAGGAAAAACTATGCTGGTTACTTCTACGCCAGAAATGGATCGAATTAGGGAAAGAGCGGTGATGAAAGAAAAGGCAGCAAAAGTTCCACCCAAAAAGGCAAAGAGACAGCTGCTGAAAGAACTTGATGTTGATTCAGATCCAGAAACTGACATTTCGTTTTGTGATGACACAGATTCTGATGTTTCATTTGGTGAAAATGAGGAGTGTACGGTTAGCTTGACTGGTGTGCGTGAGGTTTTTGAAGGCCAGTGTGTGCTATGTGAATATGGAACAAAGAAGACTTGTGTTTACTATGTAGGAATTGTAAGGGGAGACATTGATGATGATGGTGATGTTGAGGTAGAGTTCTTGCGCAAGAGTGAGAAGGTTGCTGGTAAATTTGTTAAGCCTAAGGTAGAAGATGTCACCAGTGTCTCAATTACATGTATTAAAGCACAGCTTACTAGATCTACAATCACTGGAACCACTTCTAGGACCAAAGATGGCTATGTCTTCAAAGAAAGTCTTGCAGGCATAAATGTTCGATAAAACTTTATATTAGATTAATATATCATATTAAACTTTTTTACTGTCGCTTAAAATAATTAAAAAAACTGCAAATATCCTTTTAATGATTATTTATTTCTTATAGGAATATGGATGAGTTGTTGCTGCTTCTTTTTAAAAAAAGGTCCATTTCTCCCCACTATGGTCCATTGCTCCCCACGTGCTGGTCCATTTCACCCCAATGGTGGTCAATTTCTCCCCATGTTCATATACATTTTTGAAATGCATTTTGTAAAGAAACATATAGAAATAGATTGCTAAATGTTTTCCCCTTTTAAAATAAATGAATGTACAACATTTTAGTCATGGTTTTGTTATGTTTCGATAAAATCTGTTCCCGTGATGAGCAAAAATTAAAAAATTGAAAACTACAAAATTGCTGGTCCATTTCTCCCGTCTCCCCTACCCATGGAACTAATATACGCAAGAGGAGAAGCTAGTATCTGTATCTGTTATGCACTAACTGAATATTTGAAACAACCCTGTTTGGATCAAAGCATGGAAGAGAACAATCACAAAATTCTCCTACGAAACATCTAAACTGATATATAAATACAACATCTGCAACATGTCCAAAGACAAAACTGCATGTCAGCAAAAATCACAGTCAATAAAGAACAAACCGGAAATGTCACAAACTTTCAATATCTTGACATCATAATCAACAACAAATGGCGTCTGCCCAAAAGAAGTAAAACAGAGACAGGTCATAGTAAATTAGCATTTAAATAATATTACGAGCATGTCGCACAACACCAGCAAATAAATTACGATTTTTTTGCCAAGATGCATCTTTTCTGTGGCAAACTACGGATGTGAGTAATGGACCATTTCACAATCTCTATAGAAGAGAATTGGGACTTCTGAACTTACATATTATAGAAAAGTTCTTACAACACTGGGGATGCAGAAGAAGAAACATTCTGACAGCCTACACGATATGAACACTGAAGAAAGTTAGCTCATTAATAGCATCATGTCTCAAAGGTGAAATGGTCTGGCCATTTTAAGCATCACTGTGATTTGGATTAAACAGTGAAGGAACCCATGATTCCTGGGAGAAGACCAGCATAAAGATGGATACGGGACATTTAAGACATTTTGGGCGCGAACATGCATGAGGCAGGAGCGCTGGAAAATTATGGAGAACCTTGGTGGGTCATGATGGAAGCGGCATTCTGTCAAGGACTTGTTAAATGATAACCCCTCCAAAGAAGTGCTAAAGCATAGACCACTGACTTGCAGTGGACGATATTCCTTCCAAAACACAATAAAGTTTACAATTTACATTTTACACTACTTGGCTTCATAGAAAAACATGCATGTATAATAATATATAATGAGAACGATTATAATAACTGATGATGGCAGAAGTGAAACAGAAATCAAAAAGAGAATAGGAATGGCCAAAAATGCTTTCAGCGGCATGAGATCAGTATTAACATCTAGAGAGATTAACAACGCATTAAATATGAGAATTGTCAAATGCTACGTATATTCGACGCTACTATATGGTGTGGAAGCTTGGGCATTGAACAAGCAACTAGAAAGTCGAATAGAGGCCCTGGATATGTGGGTATACAGAATATGTCGTATTTCATGGAAGCAAAATCAGTCAAATGCAGCGGTTCTAGAAAAACTGGCAATGAAGAGAGAGTTGATGAAAGAAATAAAGAGGATGCAGGTTAAATATTTCGGCCACGTTAAAAGACATGATACTCTTATAAAAACCATACTATAGGGCAATGTTGAGGGCAAGCGAGCAAGAGGTAGACAACGATACAAGTGGGAAGGTACCATCAAGAGATGGACAAACATCAATCGGACAGAACGTACAGTCAGGGCGAGAGACAGACAGTGTTGGCGATCCACTGCAGCCAACCTTCATTGTGGAGACGGCACCTGATTGATTGATTGAATATAAACGATATCCATGTTCTTAACTTCTTGGTCAATGATATATGACCACCAGGTAAGTTACAAATACGTACAACTACACCTACATATTTCATTAATGTAAATTGAACGTATTAAAAACAATGTGATTAAAAACTATCAAGAGCTTATGACAATATTTAGCATAGAGAAGAATTTCTGCTTGTAGATAGAGAGGATGACTGGTTGATTCTTCCATGTTAATAAGATTGCTAGAAACAATAAGAGTCAGTGAAAAGCTGTCAAATATGTTGACATGTTGAACATTTTGAGGCCAGCATATGGCATCCTACATTTAAAGAAAACTTGTGACATGTTATAATAAATAGTACAAGAATAAATGCAAATATCTAAAGATGCCAGGGCATATTACTTCTAATGTAAAGCTGTATAACATCATCATCATCATCATCATCATCATCATCATCATCATCATCATCATCATCATCATCATCATCATCATCATCATCATCATCATCATCATCATCATCATCATCATCATCATCATCATCAAGTTAATTGGTCCAAAGACTGCTGTTGAAGTCATGTAATCGTGTCAAAACACAGTCCCTTGATCTCAGAAATTATCTTCAACTATTCTGAACTTTAATGCATAATGTTTTTGCATACACGTGTGGTATAGTTACTTTTGGTTGCTCACTTTGTTTTTCCCCTGGATTCCTGTATTTTCAAAAGTAAACCTTCATCTCTTATGTTGTGACAAGGCAGCTAGCAAGTTTGTATATTCTTCAACAGTTGTCTATAAACAGACAACATCGTACTACACAATATATATGAAATCTTACACTTCACACACTAATAACAATGTCCTTCATGAGACTACCTTTACCTTAACTACATACTGAAGTAAACATCTACTAATTACTGTGACATCCGCTTATTCTGTCAACTAAAAACAAGTTCATATCTATTTTACATGCTATGATCTAGAGGTTATTCTATTCCAGGAAATATAACTACTTGAATGTTGGGTAAATAGAAACAAAATGAAAGAACGGTTTTTTCTAAAATGGATGTGACTAATAAATGAAAGCAGTCAGCAGAATTCACACTGCTTACAGTCTACACCAGTGATTCTCAAAGCTCATTGTCTCTGG
The DNA here is from genome assembly GCA_963921405.1 of Cepaea hortensis. Taxonomy (NCBI): domain Eukaryota; kingdom Metazoa; phylum Mollusca; class Gastropoda; order Stylommatophora; family Helicidae; genus Cepaea; species Cepaea hortensis. The sequence goes on along the minus strand of OY992892.1, from coordinate 43,999,447 downwards.
ACCTTTTCACTCTCTCAAAAATACTGGATACCCCATTAGCTTTCATTCATGTTAGCTGTAAAATCAATGTTGGAAAGCCAAATTTCACAAATATTAAAGTGCACGTTATAGGGGTCTGCAGACCCACTTTGAGAAACACTGGTCTATGCAATATCTACATACTATGAAGCTACGTGTCATATAGACTACGACAATTAATACATTAATACTAATTAAAAGAATGATCATGTTATAAATTCTACATATCTGTGTAGCTAATTAATTCAGCAATGTTAGTTATTACACTAAGATCATAGTTTACATGATCAATATGTTCCAAGACTCCATGTAAGAACTGGTCTTCTTCAGTATAAGAAGAAGAAGAAGGGGAAGAAGAAGAAGAAAAGGAGGAGGAAGAAGATCAGAAGGAGGAGGAAGAAGATGAGAAGGGGGAAGAAGAGGAGAAAGAGTCTGAGAAGAAGAATAAAGGAGAAATACTAATACAAAGACCTGCTGAAGGGAAAAGTTGAAGACAGACAAGCAAACAGGTGGAGATACAATGTAAGTGGAAAGATAACATTAAGACATGGATGTACAGCAGTCTGTCAGAGTATACCATCTGAGTGAGAGATAGAACATTCTGAAATGCAGCCTTTCATTGCAGCCAATCTTCATTGTAGAGGTAGAGCTTGATTAATGTATTGATTTATAACATACATCAACATTAATATACCACAGACAAGTGTTATTTGCTGGGAAACCCCAGAGACCATTGAAAGGGCAGAAGAAATAAATCTCAATGTGCATTATAACTTTTTATTTTCATATTGTCTCACGTGTCCTCTGATCTCTAACGTCTTTGCTTTAAATTCTATGAGTGCCGTCGTTACCTGTTAATTGATTTCTCATACCACAGAGATAGCAAACATTAATTATATGTGGAAGGAATGGTCTAAATGTATTCTCTTTGCGCATGCCTACAAGCTGTCAAAATACTTGATTTCATCAAATTAAAGAAGTATAGTCTAGTATTACTACAGAATAAAAAAACAGAATAAAAGTAAGCATGAAATTATAAGCATCACAAATGCAAAAAAGCCTTCTTGACTACAGGAGGGGCTCTAGCAAAACAAAACACACAAACCCTCCAGTCTAACTAATGATACTATAAATAAATACCAAGGTACCTGCTGAGGTACCGGTCTCTGAAACAAAGAAATTACAATGTTTCTATGAATACAATCTCGTTTCCAAGATTAAAATCACTGTTCATGTGATTACAATCACAATTTCCCCATGATTAAAAGGTTTTGAAATCACACAACTAGCTTTCCTTGCATTTAACACAGAGACATATCTAGATGAAAGCAGCAGTCTAAGTTTATCTTGTTTAATGATAACAGGTGGCATGAGAATGAATTTAACATGACACTATCATGAAATAATTTTACAAGATATCACATGAAATGGCAAAATATTAACTTGCTATAGCTCACAAAAATTGCTAATTAAATGTCTGAAAATACTGTCAAACAAAATCAGGGAATAGATGAAAAGATGAGAACTCAAGGAAGAAGTTAAAGAACTAGCCTACAAAAGGATCGCTCTGATTCACGACTGTGATGATGGTGTGGGATAGAGTACTATGATCACCCATGCCTATTGGAATGACACATGATGATGATACAAAAACAGAAAAAGACAGCAGAATATCTTGAAATCTAAAATATGATTTTATGAAAAAGAAATAATCTGTTAATATAACATTTTTCATTTCAGTAATGTCATTTAAGGAATGTTTCATTTTTGTATTCAAATTGCAGTATAAGTAAAGTAACAGGACCTGTTCCACACGTTGGGGTCTTTTGGATACATTTTGTTGTTGTGCACGCTCGCTTTGAACTCAAGCGTATTCCATACACACTATTTATAGTAGTGATGGACTGAATTTTGCGTGTGGATTAACTTCCCCTACTAACAGTGTCAGTCGCCATCAGGCGAACCCACTCCGACTTCAGAGGTACTTGTAATTTACGTCCGCAAGTCAAGGATGACAGGTCAATATATTAGTCCAGCTGGCCGGTGTAGGGGTTGAACCGCTAACATTCGCATCAGCACACAGGATGTTTAAGAACACGCGATCTAGTTAGTTAGTCGACAGAACATCCTCACTGCACATCGAACCATTCAGTCAATAAGTGCTCGGATCCCCTCCTCAGCAAATCCCGCAGTGTGTGGCGGCTCACGACACCAGTCAGTTCTGGGTTGGTTTATTAATCTTCTTTGCCTTCCTGCGTAGTGTTCTTGTTTGGCCACACCTATTTTAACTTGCTGTTCTCGCAACCTGACCATGGTTGTAGATTCACAGTCATCGCCTGGTTCTCGTAAACGACTTACTTCTCGTAGAGCATTCAAAATGTCTGCCTGGTCAATGGCTCGTCCGCCTTCCACAGTAGCCCTACCTGCAAGCCTGGCAGCCAGCTCATTTCTTTGTACACTCACATGCCCTGGCACGAACATGAAACTAATCTTTGCCAACCAAGACTGCTCCAGAGACAACAACAACTCTCTTCAGACCCACCCCAACTCTATCTTCCTGAGCATACTCATTGAGTCACTAAGGACACATGTCCGATTGAATGTCTGTGTCTCGAGCCAAGTTATTGCTTTACTTACTGCCATGGCTTCCATAGTCAGGCTACTTGTGGTTAAAGCAAAAGCACCAGACTCTTCCTTCACAATTTTCCATCGGGCCTGAGCCATCCGTGTAAATGACAGCATCATCATCAAAAGAATTCTCGAAGATAAAAGTGTGTACTTTCGCCTCCACAGCAGCTGGATTTTCTTCTCTGCATTTCCTGTCTAGTTGGATGCATACTGAACAGGATGTACAGAACTCTATTGGCACTTGTACCCACTCCTCGCCAGGTTCTAAGTCTTCAAGTGAACACTCCTGCTGAAGAATGTCTTCGGCTTGACCCACCCACAACTGTCCTAATTTTAACCTGCTGCCATTTACCTTCTTAATCTCGCTATGCAGTGGATTTTGTGTGTTTGCGTTGACTCTGAGGTAGGCACGTGCTCGGAAAGCTTTTATTATGTCCCTTATGGTTGGAAAATCAACAAGGTAGCGCATCGCCCTGCATGCTGTATCTCTTTTACATCCAAGAATAATATGCATAGCTTCTTTCTGTATCCTTTCCATCCTGTCGATCTGCTTACGGCTGAGAGTCAGGATCGCCATCGCAAACTCAAAAACCTAAAGGACCAGACCCTCGTAAAGAAGACATAGATGGCGCTGCTCACAGTTTGCCGTCGCCATCACCAGCATGGCAGGCAAACCCCGCTTGGCCTTTGTTATTCACCTGGTCTACGTGCTCAGTATAAGCGAGACTTAGATCAAATCGTATTCCCAGGTAATTCATTGCCTGAGTTCTTTTCACAGTCTCTGAACACAGATTTACAGTTGGCGTTGGGATGTTGATAATATGGTTATTCAAAGAGAACCATGTCACTGTTACCTTTGTTGGGTTGACCATTGTCCCAGATTCCACACATCAATTGCTTATGCAATGGTTTGTAGTTCCACAGGAACCTGATCTCCATCCTTACCCTGATGATACACTAAAACATCGTCTGCATACAACAATGTTCTCCCCTGTCCTATGGTTTGCTCGCTGGTGATTCTCACAATGTAGGCATTGAACAGCACCGGAGATAATGGTAATCCCTGTGGTAGGCAGGATATATTGTTGTTGGTTCCGAAGTCCAGCTGCCACATCTAAATACTACTTTCCGTTGGAAGAGGGCTGCAGCGATTCAACTAAGGAGGAAAGGACTTATCTTGAGTTCAAGAAGTTGAAGCATTAAAACACCCAATGGTACTCTGTTGTACACGTCCTCAAGATCAATCGCTGCAGCAAATGTTTCAATCACTGAGTGGACACCTTCGTACACATCTTGGGCAAAAACTGCTGCTTTGGTCTAGGTGTCTCTTTTTGGGCAGTACCCTCCCAGGGTAGGTGGGGAAAAACCTTGCCTCTCTAGCTGGCTTGAGATTTTTCTGGCAATTAACTTCTCCAGCAGCTTGCCAATTGTATTCTGCATGGTTATTACTCGATATCCCTGAATTTATGTGTGGTCTTTGCCAGGCTTCGGCCAGGGAATCAGATAGCTGTGTAACCACTCCTCCTTGATGCTAGCATTCCCTATACTGTTGTTGTTTATGTCTGCAAGTTCCTCTAGCTCGTTGTCGGTACACCTATTGATGTCGTCATACCTTTGCCATCTGGCCCTGGAGAGCCGTTTTTTTTTATCATCGAAGCACAGCCCTGATCTCTTCCACTGTCACTGTGTCTTCATCCGACATGCTCTGGGCCTTACACCTGTCTGAGGTAACCTCCTTGGCAAGATTTCGGCCTCTCATGTCTGTCTGATTGCTCTGCTCTAGCGTTCGAAGAGGGCTTTGCCTTTGTTCAAGGTCAGCAGCTTGGAAGTCAGTAATACTCTTATTCTTGACACCCCACTCATGCTTTTATGTAGTCGCCAGAACAATTTCAGTGACTTGTCTGTGCTTACTTTTCGACATACACGCGTCACGCGTTCTTACCCATTCGACCATGCTGACCTGCATATTGGATATAAGGTGCTGGCCCCATATTTGTATAGATCAATCGGCAATTGATGGATGATCTATTCAATATCAAGCCATCTGCCTTTACTTGCCAGGAAATATCCTAGTACCCATTTTATGCTGGATCAAAATAGGAAACCTCTGCAGTTGGGATACAAGTACATGGTCACAGGTCTGGCAGGCATGGATGCTAAACAGCAATACATTCAGTCAGAATATGGTCAAGTTATATGTAACATTTTATGACATTTCTATTGTCCTGATCACAGAAATAATCTAGAGAAAGCATAGTTCTGAAATGGTGGAATACATTTAAACAAAGATTTAGCTTGACAAATTTTGTTAAAGCTTTTGACTGGTGAAAATGCTACACGTGTCACTGTAATTTTACTGTTGTAACATTCGAACAGTATGATTAAAGATGTCTGACATATGTTTATACTTGAATATTGACAAACAGTGGGTTACACAATTTATTACCTTATGTATGTATGTATGTATACACATAGGTAGATATGTACGCATGTATTTAAACATATTAGAGTAGTAACAATAAAAGTGATGAATGCAATCTATGCTAAACAAACAGGATCTAATGTGACAGGTATCAAATAAACAAAGAGTATGGATTATTTTTCTAAATAAATTACTGGACTTCCTCAGAAAATGGCATTTCAAATATGGGTAGAGCTATCTAATATAAAAAAGTCAACAATTGTTATGCATTAAAACATTAACATAAAGAAGAAGGTGGCAAAAGCAAAGTTGTAAAAATGACTTCAAGTGATCAAAAATGAAAAAAATTGTAACATGTGATAATTAGAATGAGGAGAATTATAGAAATTTCACTTTTCAAATGTATTATATGAATTGTTTTCAATACATATTATAATGGAGTTGTCACACAGCTTACAGATTTAAATATAAATATACTAATGTGAATATTAATTTGCCCATAGTTTAGCAACATTGAGATACAATTTTCTGGAGTTTGTAATTCTTACCTGGCTTGAGATTACTTTTATCTTCTACTTCCTCTTGTTGGATTTTCTTCTGAGTTTCTCTGTCAGAAGTGATAGGAGAAAATCATCTTTATGTTTTTTTATTATTCTCATTGAAAAGAAAAAGAAATTGCTGATTACAACGGAAAATAAAATTCTTCAATGAGTAATCAAGCTGTTGTACATAATAAGAAAACACTAAAAATTAAGTACAGAAGTGTAAGAAATGAGTGCAGTCGTCATGTGTATGACTCCAGCTAACTTTCATTTATGTATCAGGACACTCTGGAGAGAAAGGCAACAAGTGAGCCGATTGGTTGGTGGACATGGGGGTGATTGAGGAGGGAAAGGCAATGGATGGGCTAAACATCATCAATGCCATAAGAGACGCAGGATGAACAGATGACTTTAAGGGTTTAAGGACACTTACAAATCTGCTTCCTTGTGCAGAGTAAGGGAGATGGGAAGTGAGGCAAGTCATGGCCAGTCATGAACATGTTGCTAAGGGCACAAGACACTTGATAAATCAACAAGGAACTGGTAAGATTATCCACTGCATGCTTTCAGGGAAGTTAGGGAGAAGATCGGAGCATCTATATCAATTTAGTAATTTGATTTCCTAAAGAGACAAATGCAATGTAACTAAGTAAATAACAAAGTATTGTGAATAATTAGGTTGGTATGTCATGTTAGGTTATTCAGTTTAAAGAATAGTACATTTCTGAAAATGTCAATCCTCCATTCCAGATGTGTGATGTACACAATAAACTAGTTATTCTTAAGAAAATTAATTTGGTGGTTTCCCTTCATAGTCCACATTCACAAAGGTGGTTTGTGACCCCTGTCGTTGACGGCTATTTCCAGGTGTCATGACAAGTGGAGTTTATCCATCATCAGCATCATCTGAAGGTGTTCATAAGACACATTGAGCATATGGTGCTAGACCTATATTTTTATAGACTAATCGACACTCGTTTTGTGAAGTGGTCATTATCATATTAGCTGCCTTCACTTACTGAAAAGAGTTTTTTAAAGACTGAAATGTTCTATGTAGATTGTTCTTCTGCATGTATGTAAATGTTAATCAATGGTGAAGAAAATAGAGGCTGAGGAGATGTGAGTTGTGAGTTTGGTGAGAACACCATAGACACAGAAGAAAGCAAACACAGGGGAAAGATCCATGTCTCCAGCAGAACATGCCTATTCATCAAACTTTTGATCGTCAACAAAAATCGTTAACAAAAGAAGACAGGGAAGACAATCTAAGAAATGATCATGTAAGCAAAACAGTTGTTGTTAACACCAAAGGTTTCATCAAAAGACAGAAAAGACAATGGTTTGGTCATGTATTTATGACTGCCAAGAAACAGCACTTCACACAATGGAATGTAGTTCAGTGCAGCGGAGAAAAGAAAAAAAAACCTTCCTGAGAAAAGACAGATAAACAACGGAACTGTGGGTGTATGAGAAGCACGCCAGAGGTTGTTCATATTCTGAAGATGTGAGACAGACTGAAAAAGAGGGCACAGATAATAAGATCATCAAAATTGTTTCTATCTACATATTGAAATATTTAATGATTACGGATGAGAGTGAAAGATTGCATGATCAAGAAACAACAAACAACGAAAGCTAAATCTGCTGTTCTGAAAAAAAAAAAAAGGACTCTTCCATGTCGTAAAGAAATATTTTTGTTTTATTTTGTGAATTATGATTAGCATATTCTTCAACTAGTGAAACTCACGAAAATTAGTGCAAAATAAAAATGAATATAGTACAACTATATTGATGGTTATTTTGCATTGATTTCCGTGAGTTTCATTAGTTGAAGAATATGCTAATCATCAATATAGTACAACTGCCGGTTGTCCTGGCCTAGGGGTTAACGTCTGCCTCCGTAATCCAGTATATTCTCGTGAGTAACGTAACCTGCGCGAGAATCGGTAGCGGTTCTCGCCGCGTTGGTAACTTACGGGGACTGTTAGCCGGTCGCTCAGAAAGCAATTGCAAACTACTGAGCGTAACCTTGCCTAGTACATCAACAGCAGCTGAAAAATGCTGATGTTGACGTTGAATGCAACGTCCTGTAAGGGATATGAAAAAAAAAATAGTACGACTGCAAATATATCAGAACAACCATGCTAACCAAAAACATGAAACAAAACAGGTAAAGACAACTAGACCATAAGGAATAAATGAAGATTTGTTGAGAGACATCATCATTATCATCATCAAGTGCCTTGCAGGTCCGCTTGGCCGAATGGATAAGAATGTGTGTTCTTAAACATCCGGCGTGCTGATGCCTTGGTTAGCGGTCCAACCCCTACACCGGACAGCTGGACTAAAATGTTGACCTGTCGTCTTTGACTTGGGACGTTAATTACAAGTACCTCTGAAGACGGAGTGGGTTCACCTGATGGCGAGGGACACTGTTAATAGAGAAAACTAATCCACAAGTAAAATTCAGTCCATCACTACTATAAGTAGTGTGTATGGACTACACTTGAGTTCAAAGCGAGCGAGCGCAAAAAAAATATAAAAATAAAGTGCCTTGCCAGCTGGCATGGGTGATCATGCTTCTCCGCAACTTGCGATCTCTAGCGGCATGGATGATTTCGTGTACTTTCGTGCCATGACAAAGACTGTCAAGAATTTTCTCTTGATGTCTTCCTCTATCTCTTTACACAAATCTTTCCAGTTGTCACAACATGTTCCAATTCTCGTCTTCCCATAATGTGCACCCCCCCCCCCCCCCCAAAAAAAAAAAAAAAAAAAAAAAAAAATAAATATTAAGACTGCCTCTCTCACTCTCTCATGTTTGTGAATAAACACACGTAGTATTGTTTGTGGTGCTCACAGCAGGAGAAGAAGGAAGTAGAGACTAGAGGACGTACTAGACAACATAAAATTTGAAAGCTATAGTTACCGACCGGGATTCGAACCTGTCACCTCCAAATGACTACAGCGCCTCGCGTTTTTTTAATACTTTGTACCTATACAAAGACGGAAGCACTAAAATGGGGTTGATGGCCTTGGCTGTTCCTTGACTCTCTTCCAAACGGAAAATACGATGAGCGATTTAGGATAAACCGTGTAAATGTATCTCTCTCGGGTATGTCGAATCCCGGTCGGTAACTATAGCTTTCAAATTTTATGTTGTCTAGTGCGTCCTCTAGTCTCTACTTCTTTCTTCTCCTTCTGTGAGCGCCAAACAATACTATGTGTGTTTATTTATGTAACTGTTTCAGTGGCCTCATCTGGTTCCCAAATTGATTTCCTGTGTAATCTCATGTTTGTGATCAGTTTTCTTTGTGACTTAGTCTCCGTCAAAACGCCCAGATTGCCCATTTTGGCTGAGAGAGGAATTTTCAGCATTCTACTATAAACCAAATTTCCAAATCCTCCAGGTATTGTTTCGCTTGTTTATTAATTGTTCAGAATTTACAGCCATATTTTAGAACTAGCTCTATGCGATATGCAAACATTATTTTTAATAACTTCCAATGACAGGGTCTATTGAGAAAAAAAAAATAAAGGGACATAATGAAACAAAATAATAACAATGTGAACAGGAAATAGATGGATGACAATATAGTTATATATGAAGGAGCTTTTACCGTGACTGTGAGGCAGGTGATTTAAACCACTCAACAAGAGTCAAAGACTGGACTTGTCAAAAAAGAGAGAACAAGCAATAATTGTGATTATTTTAGAAGAAGAACAATAAATGTGACTCTCATATTCAAAGTTAAATGGGATACTATACCTATGCTTCAAAAGAGATCTGTAATCCATTGTAGAATCCTTAGGATCTAAAATGAAACAAATACAGTAGTAAAGTATGATAAAATAGTAACAACATTGTTAACCTAAAGATTAATGAATAAGTCAAATAACAAAAACAATTAAAACATGTTTCTCGCATAGTACATTCTATATTGCTCTGAAATGTTTAAAAAAAAAATATATGGTATATAGCATTGTAAATAACGGTGAAACTAAAAAATACATTGTGTATAACTGTGAAACTAAAACATCATCATCATGTGACATGTGGGCGGTAATGTTTATCCATCTCACTCGAACACCAGAGTCGTGGATCAGCTCAGCGTTCTTGTCTCTACCATGCTATATGGCTAACCCAGCCAGGTATTTACTTCTCTGTTTATAACTTGGAAACTAAAACATACATTATATATAGCTGTCACTGTCATTTAGTACCCATATAATACCTTGCGGTGTATGACAGGAAGGTCTTGAGCCTGAGGAATTAAGGCCGCCTGGCTAGTGCAGTCGCCGCGAACTGTGCAGTTTAGAGTTTTATCTTTGTCCCAAGACCCCCCTGCCATACACCTCAAGGTACTAAATTGGCAGTAAATGACAGGTATATATAGCTGTGAAACTCAAAAATATATTGTACATAGCAGCTATGAAACTAAAAAATAAAGAACACGTTTTTACTCTTTCTTTTCCAGGAAATGTTGTACTTTACAATTGTACAAGTTTGGGTATGAAGGAAATACAGCGCTGGCAAAAGTAAGTCAGCGTCAGCCTCTCAGTCTGAAGGTCGTGGATGTTTCCAGACACGGTCATTCAGTTCATGAGTATAATTTTCTTACAGACTACAAAGTTCATGCTCTGTGCAACACTTTTGACAGGCCGCTCTGTGGGAAGAAACCGAGCTTTTGGGATAAAACCTGGTGAAATGACAATCCTCTCACCTTTCAAGCTTTCTTACGCAGTAGTAACTGTCTGGTTCAGAAGCGTACCATTTTCTGACATGCTCTCTACTAAAGTACCTGAAACTGCCTTGCTCTGAACCCCTTGACTCAATATGTTGGATTGATTGATTGATTGATTGATTTAGGAACCGACATCACAGCATTCGGGACATTCCCATAATATGTTGGAGAATTGTGAAACTGTTTCATTAATTAATCCTTAAGCCATAGCAACAAACTTTTGTGTACAACATAAAAGAAACTGAATCTATCAAGCTCATTGGTGGGAGTAAATTTATGGTCATTAAACGTCATTGTAATATGAACATGACTGCTTCAGATTGATGTATAGGGCCTAACAGTATATTCCACCACATATCAACACACAGATTACCAGACATGACTTGTAAAATTACTTCAAAGGAATGTAAGCCAAATATGTTACTCTCACATCTAGGGCTATTCTAAGCGCAGTTAGGTCAATTTTGGGTGAATTTTATTTAAGCCACTTCATTAGCACACACTATTCTAGGTCGCTGAACTGAGTTGCCTTATGCAGTAATGTTTGTCTGCTGGTTTTCTAGTGACTGCCGCTTCCATCGACGATGAACTATATTTTTCGTGACTGATTTTTGCGTTGGAATTCTGACAGCGGCATTATGCATAGTATACCTGTGCGGACTGGTGGTTTGTCGAGACTCCTGTCTGTTCCACTTTTCACATGGGGCAGTGAGGAGGCAGTTTGTGTGATATTCACTGGCATAGGAGTGGAGCATAATGGGGCGTCCTTTTGCCGTGAAATTGGAACAGCGACTAACATTCTAAGAGTTAATGTAAATATGGTAATCAGTTCCATGAAATAAAGACATGTCATGGGGGTTTCCATGGAGACGTGATTAAACCATCATGACTTGCGCTATGGAGGTTATGGGTTTATTTCTCAACTCTATCAATCGGTTCACGAAAGCCATTTTTCAGGAGACTCCTGGGGGTTGTTGCTGGAGCTTCAGAGTGTGTGCTCTGTGCTACGCTTTCTGCAGGCTGCTCTGTGGAAAGAGACCCAGCCATACCTGATAAAACCCGAATAACGTTAAGCCGCTTGTCTTAACCCCCTTTTATTTTCAGGACATTCCACGCATAATTCTGACACAAATAATAATCACGTAACTCACCTTTGACAAAAATACTGAAGGTAGCTGTATCTGTGATAGCTCCCTCTGACTCAATGGTAACTGTGTACTTAGCCTCATCGGTCTGCCGTGTGCGTTTGATGCTAAGTGTTGACGAGAGGCCTTCAGTTTTGATTGTGACACGGGAGTCATCTTTCAGTTCTCTAGTGCCGCGGTAGAACCTGATGACTGGAGGTGGCTTACCTCTGGGATCTACTGATAATGTCAGCTTCAAGTCATCACCTAAAGGAAATCAAATGCAGCTATAGAAGCAAATGCTCTCTAGAAAATATCCCTCAAAGCCTACTACCACTGATGTTTGGTCAATGTTTGAAATGTACATTATCTATGAAATCTTTGTTGAAATGTATAACACGTCTAAGCTGAATGAAGAGCAACAATTTTTTCTTAATTTAATATTACCTTATGAAGAGCCACTATTATTCTTGATTAGTAACACATCAAGAAGAGCCACTATTGTTCTTATTTCGGTATGACTTTATGAAGAGCTGCTATTATTCTTGGTTTAATCTGCCTTCATAAAGAGTCAATATTACGCTTAGTTACTAATACTTCATATAGAGCCACCGTTATTGTTGATTTAATATTACTTCATAAAAAGCTATTGTGAAACTAAAAAGAAAAAAAAAATTATTTAATGTGTCTTCATAAAAAGCCTCAATATTATTAGTAATACTCTTAATAAAGAATCACTATTATTAGAGGTTTAATATTACTTCATGAAAGCTATTTGTATTCTTGCTTTCGTACGACGGCTATTCCAAAATCAACCGCCGATTGGCTGGTAAGCATAAACCATTTGCCATAGCGACACCGTTCATTTCTTGCATCATTCAGTAGTCTTTTAGCTCACCACACATAAACCTACAGTGGCATTTGTTAAGTGGTTCACGAATCGCAAACGAATTAGCTATTTTATTCGTGGTGTGATTCGTTTTCTTCAAGCAGAGATTCATCGTCGATTGTGTCATGTGTACGATTACAACGTTTTGAGTGACAATTCTGTGAGAGATTGGTGCAGGGAATTCAGAGATGGGTGTAAAGATGTGCATGATGATGGTGGACAAGGATGATATTCATGTGTGGCAGATGGGCTCATTCAACAAGTTGACCAACTCATAATGGAAAAGCGCTGTTTCACAATTTAAGAACTTTCTACAGAATTGCCACTAATATTTAGGACTAGTCTGTTTCGAATTGTCACAGAGAGGTTAGGTTACCACCATTCTGTTCACAGTGGATACCAAAGCAGCTGACTGAGTTCACAAAGCTTAAAGAATGAGTTCAGCTTTGGCATTCTTTCTGCGCTACTGAGAAGATGGTGATGTTCTTCTCGAGAGAATAGTGACCATGGACGAGACATGGGTTCACTTCGTGAATGCAGAGACGAAGGAACAGTCAAAACATTGGATGCATACTCATTATCCAAATAAACCCCAAAAATGCAAGCACACATATTCGCAACGAAAAATGATGGTAATAATGTTATGGGACCGCATGGGCATTTTGTTGACGGAATTGATGACACAAGTGACCACAATAATGTCAACAGTTTATAGTGAAACACTGAAGAAGCTTCGTCGGTGGAGCCAAAACAAAAGGCGCGGAATGTTCACCAGTGGCGTAATTATCCTGCACAACAACGCACGAACCCACACTGCTGTTCGAACAAAGGCTTTACTTGAGCAGTTTAAGCGGACAATTTCCAACCACCCCCTTTACAGCCCGGACTTGGCACCAAGCGATTATCATCTCTTTGGCAAGATGAAGGTCTGACTGGTTACCCAGCACTTCGACACCACCGAGGAGCTCATGGATGGAGTCAACAACTGACAAAGTACCCTGGCGGGGCCGTTCCTTGACGAGAGGTTATAAAAACTCCTGCCACGGTACGACAAGTGCCTGAATTTAGTTCGTGACTATGTGGAAATATAATCCAGTGATGTATGTAACTGTTGTATGTTTTTAGATTTTATTGTTATTTTATTGAAATTTCTACCAGCCAATCGATGTTGATTTTGGAATAGCCTCGTATATCTTGAAAAGCTACCATTATTGTTGGTTTCATGTGTCTTCATAAAAAAGCCGCTATATTATTAATAATACTCTTAATAAAGAATCACTATTATTGGTGGTTTAATATTACTTTATGTAAGCTACTTTTATTATTGGCTTAGTATTACTTCATGAAGAGCAGCTATTATTATTTCTTTAGTGTGTCTTCATGAAGAGCCACTATTAATCTTTGTTTAGTATTACTTGATGAATAGCAACTATTATTCTTGTTTTAGTATTACTTCATGAAGAGCTACTTTTATTCTTGAGGTAGGCCAATGTGTGTTTCTGCTAAATGTTTTAACAATGTACCCTCTGTGTTACGCTGGAATCTAATGCTCATTATTCATGTACAACACCAACATTTATCTTGACAAAGTATTACAATGGCAGACAGTTGCAATACAGAAATTTCAGACAGCGCATGGATAACTGATAACTGCATAGATGTCAAAATGGTCAGTGTTTTACCTTCCACAACAACTTGATTTACAGGTTTCTCCTGGAAAGCCGGTCCCTCTCCAAGTTTCAATGGTTTCTTTACATCCTTAAAGGAGAAGAATACAAGCAAAGTTACTGTAGTTGGAAGAGAGTTAGTTATCCTTGAAATGATAGTCATTATAATTTGCATACAATAATACTAATTTAAATGCCTATCTAAGTATGGCATCTCAGAATGTAAATGAACAAATTAGGAAGAACTTGGAAGCAACAGAGATGTGGTTCTTGAGACGAATATTGTGAATTCCATGGACTGCGAGAGTAACTAACAACGATTGTCGGAAAAATGCTAATGAAACTAGAATATTATATATAACAATTAAAAAAAAGAGACAAACAGTTTTCTTTGCTGATATGATGAGAAGAGGGGTGTTGGAAAACATTGTGACAACTGGAAAGATAGTTGGGAAAAAAAGGCAGACCAAGAGAAATAATTTTGGATGGACCAAGACGGTGGCATGGAGGAATATCGTCAGAAGAGTTAATCCAGAACTCCAAAGACAGTGTCTGTGGAGAGACATGAACACATATGCTGGCAAGACACATGATGATGATGATATGCCTGTCATTAATATTTCCTGGAAATATGGTGTGAGCCGAACATTGTTCGGTGATTGAACGGCGCATAAGATGCACTTTAGTGATAAGCTAGTTGTTTTAACTTACCAAAAAATGTCTGCACCCGTGCAGTTATGCAGTGGCTAGCAAGCTCCCCTGCTGGTCATGGATTTGAATTTGTATCAAAAGTTGATGTTTTAAATGGATCTGGGCTACCAGGTCTGTTCGGCTTAAAATATGAACCAGAAAATGTCTTGGGAAGTAAAAGTGGTCAGAATAATACCGACCTCATAACCCCTGAGCGCCAATTGGTCATTTTATAGATGATAGGGTCAGCACAATATGCCCAGTGGGCCCCGAGGTGTGTACACAGGGTACTTGCTATCTTGTATGTTATGTACTCTTACAACACAATTATATTTTCCAATTTAAGATGCTATAATTTAGGAAATAAGAGAATCCATTAAAAAAGCACAGGACCCCTTTCTGTGCCATGAGGCAAACCGGGTATGTAGTAATAGGGGAATATTGTTGCAGAGAAATCAGCACATGATGGGTGATATTGCCACACTTCCCAGGACATATCTTTGTATTCATTTTAGACTTGGTGAACTGGACACCTTACAAACATTCCTGCTTGAAGGGAGATTCAAACACATGACAACCTGGCTGACAGGCTACTGTCAGGCTGCGCTAGCCATTGCACTGTCCTAGCCATTGCACTGTCCTAGCCATTGCACTGTCCTAGCCATTGCACTGTCCTAGCCATTGCACTGTCCTAGCTACTGCACTACCGAGTCTCTGTGAATTAATTTAATATCTGTAAGTATTAATATCTGTGTTCTTAATTTCTTAAAACTGTACCTTCAATATAACATTATTAATTTTATTTGTTTAAAACAGATGAGAAACTGCATATCTCAAAGATGATATCTCTGAAATGTCAAATGACAGCAAATTTTACGTTTAGTTTACAAAATCGCCATGTAGTTTCAGAACAGCAAAGTACTTGCATATACATCTCAAATAATTTTGCCAATAGTATCCTTTGAAGAAACCTATACTACAGAAGCTCTTGTGTTCCCATAGTAAGGGTTTTTATAGTAGTAGTTGTATGTGCTGGAAATGACAATCACATATTACAATATAACATTGCCTGCCTCGTAAAATATCCACCTCTTCTGCTGTGTATCCATCTTATATCATATTCTACTGACCCACAAAAGCTATATCAACGTACTACAGCTACTGGTAGGGTGCCCCATGTAGGACAGATCCCAGGGTAGGCAGCAGATGAAGAGATACACAAATCTACTGCCTTCAGGTAGACGGGACAGTCATGGCTAGGGAAAGTAAACCCGACAAAATACTTGTTGAAATTGAATGTACTTAACCACAGGTTTGACAAATCAGTGCAATGCATTTCACGTTATGATATCTAAACATGCAGTCTGAAGCTATGGTCCTTTATTTTCTTTGCTTTTTGTATCCGCGACCAAATATTGACAGGGAGACATAGGGCACAATTAAATTGGGTACATTCTGAAAAGAAATTGTTTAAACAAATGTTTTGCTCTTTGGCCATCTTATAGAGATCAGCTTCCTCCGACAATCATCATCCTGTGCCCTGCCAAATGGCATAGGCATTTATGTATCTCCACAAATCTCAATAGTGGGTGTTACTGATAATTTTTACTGATGATATCCCTCCATGCCACCATCTCAGGCCACCTAGAATTATTTCTCTTGGTCTGTCTCGGCCTCTTCTACCTATAATCTTTCCAGATGTTGTAATGTTTTCCAGTGCCTCACGTTTCTTTATATGACCAAACATTGAAGAAGTTAATGTTAAATACGTGCATGCCGCTCATTGTGTAACTCCTTTATCATCACAAAATACTGCAAAGCCAGTGATGAGAACCTTGTAAGAGATGCATCCAGTACTACAATAAGCAACTGGTTTAAGTATTCTTCTAAGATTCAGTTATGCTCCAGAATAATTCATTTCATTCATTCAGTAGCATGTCATTTGCAGAACCTCGCTCCCATAATAACCTTCCAGAAAACCTCTCGATCATAAGCAAGATGCCCTGCGTCCAATACACCCATCTGGAAATCATCCGCTACATCCTGCACCCGTCTTCTCTTTGGCCTTCCTCTTCCTCTCTTCCCAGGCATATACCCCTTCGCTTAGCATGGTCGAATGGGTAAGAACGCGTGTTATTAAATATCCGTTGTGCTGATGCCGAGATAAGCGGTTCAACCCCTACACCGGCCAGCTGAACTAACATTCTGATCTGTCGTCCTTGACTTAGGGACGTAAATTACAAGTACCTCTGAAGTCGGAGTGGGTTAGCCTGATGGCGAGGGACATTGTTTATAGGGATAGCTAATCCACGCGCAAAATCTAGCCCATCACTACTATAAAAATAGTGTGTATGGGCTACGCTTGAGTTCAAAGCGAGCGAGCGCAAAAATAAACAAATAAATAAATAAATAAATAAATAAATAAATAAATAAATAAATAAATAAATACCCCTCCATTAAAGTTCTTTCCAAACTTTCGTGACATTTGAAGTAACCAAAAGATGTCAATTTTTTCAAGTGACCAACAAGTTTCAATTTTCATTCTTTTATTGTCTTTAATAGCTAACCTTCTTCAATATTTATCTCTTGAAGTATGTATGCATTTGTTCTTTTCTTTACCCAAGATATTCTTAGAACTCGTCTATAACATTTATATTCAAAGGCATGTATGCGCGGTTCAGCTTGTTTAGTAAGTCTTTAGGTCTCACAGGCATATGATGAAACGGGAAAGATGCATGCTCTTAAAAATTTAATTATTAATTAATTTTGTTTTTTGTATATCCTTTACAGGACATCGCTGTCAATATCAGCATCTTTCAGCTGATTGTTGATTTATTGGCAAGATTACGCTCAGTAGTTTGCCATTGCTTTCTGAGCGGCCGGCTCACATACCTCGTAAGTTACCGACGCGATTCGAACCACTGCTGATTCTCACCGTCGTCACGTTACTTACGAGAGTATACGAGATTACGGAGAAAAGTCGCTAACCTCTAGGCCAGGAAGCCGGCATTAATTAATAAGATAACGAAAATAACCAATTGTTTTTACTTATTTGTTAATAACAAATTAAGACCAACTTGGAAGGAACCGAGATGCTGTTTATGAGACAAATACCATAGACTGCCAGAGTAACTAGCAATTGGTGCTTGGAAAAGGTTAATGAAAGTCGAACATTATATAAAACTATCAGAAAGAGACAATATAAAACTATCAGAAAGAGACAATGTTCTTAGGTCATGCATTGAGAAGAGGAGCACTGACAAATATTGTGATGACTAGAAAGATCAGTGGTAGAAAAGGCAGAGGTGGACAGAGAGATGTGGATGGCTGCTGTATATCCATCTTATATCATATTCTACTGACCCACTACTTTTATAGTTTCTTTTACTTATTCAGTCATAAGTGGAGATTTGTCAGCAACAGACTAGCAATATCTCCGGCGGGCCTATTCCCGTCGTTCGCCGGATTCGCACGCGTCAGGAGGAAATGTGTCAATAGGATTGATCCAGAAACCAGGGGCCGAAATTTGTCATGATACATGAATGTGTATTCATTTTGGCAGGGCACTTGATGATAATTATTTATTAATGCAACCTTAATCCATCATTTCCAAAGACATTTTTAGGATTCATGGACTTTCGAATGCAGGCATTTCAATTCATTAATAGGTTAACTATTTTCTTTAAGAAATCATTATCCTGCGAAACATGTAATAATAATTTTAAAAAACAAACAAACAAAAAATAATACATTAATAATATAGTTGAGTTGAGTCAGGACCTGACATCACAGTACTCAGGACATTCCCATACATGTTTTGTCGTCATCTTCAACAGCCAGGGAAGAGTCCCAAAACTAATGTTACCAGTTGCAATAATTTAGAAAAAAACAAAAACCAATCTTCAAGCACACATAAACACGAGTCAACAAGTAAGTCGATTTTCACATACCTTGAACACATCCATGCTCATCTTTCCTGTAAACACAAAGAGATACATCTTAGTTTGAATAAACTTAGCTGAATGCAACATAATGTGTATATTTATCAATACTTCAACTGCACTAAAATTCATATATCAATGCTAAAAAATAAATATGATTACATAATACTGTGAGTGTCCACCTTTAATATTGCACTTGATATTTACTTTATTTTCATTAATATCAGATACATTAAACACAATTTAGTTACAGTTGTGCAGTTTTTCATGTAAAAAATATAAAATGACACAAAGTAATGCAGTTTTACATAACAGAATTACGACACATACAGGACGTTGCGGCGATTAGCCTTCATCAGCAAACAAACACATTCCTATACACAGCTCGGAATTCTGAGGTAAGTAGGAAAATTTTTTTCAATTTCCATTTTCTCTTTATTGCTTTCATTTTTTCATCTTTTTATTCTTCTCGCCCTGTCGTCACATTTTAATGTAGTCACAAGAGATCTCCGTGACTATATGTTGTGTTTTGTGAATGTGTTTGTTTGCTGATGAAGGCTAATCGCCGCAACGTCCTGTATGTGTCGTAATTCTGTTATGTAAAGCTGGACTACTTTGTATCATTTTATATTGTTTACATTTTCACAGCTTTACCGCAGTTCCAGTAAATTTTATGCAGTTTTTCATGTACTTTTTAAACATTCGTAAAAAGGACTGACTTCTTTGTACATAAGAACCACTGTCAAAAGAAAACAAATCGTTAATACATTCAGAGAATAATGACTTGACAACATGAACACAATATTAATTCATAAAGCAAAGATTTCATTAATAAAAATAATATGCAGCGTGTAAGATTAGATAATTTCAACTGAAAACAAAAATGACGAAAGCATAGAATAGTAGAAATTTGAAATCCAAATACATTACATAACGTTTTCAAATTAAAATTATATGCAACTTAGTATAACATATTCAGAAACACCGATTGGCAACAAAAACAAAAACAAACCAAAAATGTTACTTTTACTGTGGAAAAATATTAAGGAAAGAAGCATTTGTAAGGCTTAATTAAATGTAAGCTGAAAAATATTAAGGAAAGAAGCATTTGTAAGGCATAATTAAATATAAGCTGAAAAATATTAAGAAAAGAAGCATTTGTAAGGCTTAATTAAATGTAAACTGAAAAAGCGTCGCATTTTCTCTTAAAATTCTGTGCATTGACAGGGGGGTAATGGGCCATTCCACACCCCGGTCAGTTGGACTTAAATATTGGTTTCTTGTTCAGGAAGCAATGGCAAACTACTGATTGTAAAACTGCCTTAAAAACATCAGCCCGGGGTTGATCACAAAGTCTTGCAAAGGACAAACCTCAACAAGCTGAAATAATATGCAAATAAAAATGTGTACAACAAGACATGCTCACTTCTGTTAACAGGATGCCATTTTGGTGATCTAACAATCCTTCAAACGAAAAATATAATGATTAAAACATAATTGCAGTAATAAATGTAATGAAAGCGGAAACCTTACCTGGTAGATGACACTAATAATATTAATTTTTTATTATTAATACTAATATAAAATAAGCAATAATATTTATTTAATACACTGCAGATATATGTACTAAGTTATTTTCAAATGTCATATTTTACATACAAGAGGGTATCATATACAAGTGAGCAATGTCATCCTTGCATCTACAAACAGTGCAGTGACTAGTATGCTAGCATGTCAGCCCAGTGGCCATGTGTTTGAATCCCTATCAAAATGAGGATATGTAATTACCCAGAGCTCCCAGGTTGACCCAAAACTGGGCACGAGGAAATGTTCTGGGATGTAAAGCTGGTCAGCATAGTACTAACCAAGTCACCCACGGAGAGTATAGTGGTCAATACACATTTTGGGCTGAAACGCCTCAAGCAGTCTAAAAGGATTCTTTACTTTACTTTCAAAAATGATTAAGAAATGGTGAAATGCATTAGCTAATTGTGAAAATACGTCCTGGAAAATTTTTCTAAGGCCCGGAGATTGCATGATTTACATTTATTTCCATTGCGTTGTTTGTTATTTTAAATGTATCTTTACCATCTTTACTTAACGTCTTTTGTCCCAAATTGTGCATGATGTGTGATTAGTACTTCCCATGGAATCCCAACCGACGAGTGGTGAGTTTGCTTACTTTTTACATTTGGTCAGAGGCTCTTAAAGACATATGACTTCAATAATGGCCACCTCCACTCTTTGAAAGTAATGCACTAATTTCTCATAGCATTTACGAAGGCGAGTCAATAAGTAAGTCACACAATTCTGTGGGATGGCAGGTAAATGTAGTTGGTATTTTCTACAGGTGTCATTAGGTGACAGCAACATCGAACTTTATATTCCCTTTCGTCAGGTGGCGCTAGGTATCTCATGCGCATGCGCAGCGCATAATCAAAATGGCGACTGTATTTACATAG
Organism: Cepaea hortensis; assembly: GCA_963921405.1. Classification (NCBI taxonomy): domain Eukaryota; kingdom Metazoa; phylum Mollusca; class Gastropoda; order Stylommatophora; family Helicidae; genus Cepaea; species Cepaea hortensis. Next base: position 43,978,319 of record OY992892.1, on the reverse strand, counting down.
TGTACAACCAAAGAGCAACGTGCTGCTGTGCGTTTTCTGTGGGCAAAAAGACTGCCTGCAAAGGACATTCATATGGAAATGTTTCCTGTTTATGTTGACAAATGTTTGTCCCATAAAGCGGTGCATAGCTTTGTAGAACAATTTTCTCAAGGACGCTCTAAAATTGTTGATGAAATCCGATCTGGTCGTCCTGTTGAGATTACAACAGAAGCATTCGTGCAGCGGGTGGAGGAGTGCTTTTAACCAATTTCAAGAAGAAAGGTGACAATGTGAAATCCTAATCGTACTCTGAAGTTCTATCGATGCTTCATGATGCAATTCGAAGAAAACGTCCAGGACTGCTGACTAGAGGAGTGTGTTGCTTCTTTATGACAATGCCAGACCACATACGGCTCGATTAATGCAGGAGAAAATTAACCAACTAAGGTGGGAAGTTCTGGAACATCCACCGTATACAGCCCCGACTTAGCCCCTAGCGATTTCCACCTTTTTGGTCCACTGAAACCCACCTTGGCGGGAGACATTTCGGGAAGACATTTTTGCGAAGTTGAATGTGAAGTGAAAACATGGTTTAGAAAACAGATCACGCAGTTCTATGCAGCCGGTTTGGGAGTACTGATAAAACGATTGGATAAGTGCATCAATGTTGGGGGAAATTATGTTAAGAAAGAAAGGGGCAATGTATGTATAAAAATAAACTTGTTTCAAGTTGTTATCATCTTTAGTTATTTTTCTACAGCCATTTGTGATCTACTTATTGACTTCCACTCGTATTTCCTTCTGGGATATGTGCTCCAAATTCTGCTGAGAGTAAAATAGTTAATGTAACAATACTTCCATTACATGAAAGCCTAACACTTCACATCCAAACAGACGTATCGGCTAAGGGACTACCTTTACCTATTGATTCCAACCACTGAAATTCCTTTACTTCTGTATCTTTACCCAGAATTGCCTTTCTCCTTGGATATTTGTTTTCAGTGTTTGCATTTGTCTGTCCAGTCTTTAGTCTCTTATTTATGCTTTTTGTTAAGTAAAAAACACTCTGCTTTACAGTTTCTTTTCATCATTGTTATTATAGAAAGGTAATTTACTTAATAAACGATCGTTTCCTTGTTCACGATTGTGATTCTGTGTCTTTGTTTATAATTCTTGTTGTCTAGCACACAGTAATTGATCACAGTAATGATATTGACTTATGGCAGTGAAAAAAAAATGTTGATAGCGTATTCAAAGCAATCAAAAATATACACAGTACTTTAAGAATAATCATACTTTTGCAGCGGACATGCTAAAGAAAGGGATATTCAAAGCATTCACATGCAGTTTACCAATCTAAGTATAACAAGAAGCAAACAAGCATAACATTCCAATGTATTGATAAAAGCATATAAACATACAATGTACTGATTAATGTTAATGGCATAATACTGTTGTAATGATTTGTAAGAAGCCAGGATATGGTGTCAACGCCAGTTCTGTTTCTTACAGAAATCAATTTTAAAAGACCGAAAAGAAATATACAGAGTAAATTCCTTAAACAGTTTACTAATCTTTGTGGGTCTGAAACACAGGCTATAATTCAGTATGTACTCTAATTTTCCATATATAAGAATTCTAAATGCAATTTAACCAGACAATTGCTGAATTTTGAAATCTGTTGTAGCAGCAGAATCAAGAACCATTTCCCACGCTCCAAAGCGCATTAGTATATGGTGCTAGCTGCATATGTTTATAGACCAGGTGGCACCCAGGGGTTGTGATCAATATAGCTCCAGCCCCCTGACTTCCCAGAACATTTTCTGGTATGTATCTTTTGGTTGGGTGGACGTGGGGTCCCAGTTTAATTGTCCTGGATTAAAAGACAAGACCACTGGGCCGGTGTAAGAGTGTTAGTCATTGCGCTACCCCCCCCCCCTCCCCCGTCATCAGCAGACCTGAAAACATGTTCTCACTGTTTATACTCAACTAACCGTTTGGACAAAAGTGATAAGAGTTAATATTTTGTGACACTATCACAATCGTATCCTAACATTGGAGTAATTCAAAGATATCAAGCTGATAGACTGTCACCATGATCTGATAAGAGGCCTATGCTAATACGGTTTAATATAAGCAGATAAGAATTATGATATAACTGGAAAGCCATGAGAGGGATTTGAAAGCTTTTATGCTTAGGAATCTATAATTATTAAAGAGTAACACATTTAAAAAATGTATAAATATTATCAAGTGTTGTGTTTATTTTTAATTAGTCAGTTTGAAATATAAAACAGTATCAGTTATAGCTAACTGAGATTTCTTATAAAGAAAACGAACTGGCCTAAGAAGACCACTGACCTTCATCCAAGTCTTCAACATCATACGAAGACAGGCGATCTTCATCTGCGTCATAACCAGTATCACTTTCTCCTTCCTGAAGGCCATCTTATTAAAATGCACATAAACTGCACATTTAACACAAGCGGACAAAAGCAACAAGCGCTAATATGCAGCACATTATTATAAACACCGCCTGAACTATTGCATCCACTATTCTTCAACGTGGACATTAGGTTGGAGTCTGTGGGCAATGAAATACCTAAATCCCATGGAGGAAACATTACCAACTTAGGTCTAACCCCAGCTATTCTGTATGTGCTGTGCAGTATCATGACCTAGTTACATCCTAATATCAATAAGTCAGGTGCCGTCTCCACAGTGAAGGTTGGCTACAACAGATCTCCGACAGTCTGTCTCTCGCCTTGATTCTGGTATACCTCTCTGCAGATATGAAGTTTCAGTACTGGTCTTGCATGCATGATGGTATCTGGACTTTGAGAGGGGTAGAGGGCACTGCAGCAGTCCCTATGGGGATGGTACCGTGGTATCTGTCATCAACTGCCTATAATACCTGCGACCTTGCGGTGTAGAATTAGGGGGGGGGGGGTGGTCTTGAGCCTGGGGAATTAAGGAAGACTGCCTGGCTAGTGCAGTCGCAGCAAACTGTGCAGGTTAGAGTTTTATTTTTGGCTTCGACAGAAAAAAAATCCACATCTTAATGAGGATTCGAATCTGGATTTCCTTAAGGAAAACCTGGTAGTCTAGCCACTGAGCCAGACACTCCTCACTGTGGTATCAAATAAGGAAACGTCTCTACGCCAACCTCACTCCAATAGATGCAAGCACTTTCAGGACAACCTGAGCACCAGTACGTCGGACTTAAAAGTTAAGACTCCCAGTCTTCCAAAGCACTCAACCAACCAACCTCGTCCACTATGACTAATATTACTGATCAGTAAAGTTTGATTTGTTTCATCTGTCCCTACTTTATATACTTGAAAAGCCTGGGTTATATTTGAGGAGATTAGTTTAATTTGTAGTCAAGCATTATCTACCAGACTTGTGCTTTGGTATTTTCGTCTCTGGCAATTCTGCTAGGAAACCAGCCTTACAATCCATTCTTCAGTTCTCACTGCACTCGAAACATGTTCACATGTGTTATAATCTGCCCCATAGTAAATCCATCAGCGTGCAGCAACTAATTGTTCTAGTCTGATGTTGCTTGCTTGTGTTCGTTGGCTTGAGCTCCAACGCGAAGTCCTGTATGTCGGATGAAGGCATCCTGTTGTCCAACATCAGTGTGATGTCATACAGGACCTGAGTTTTGCGTGAGTATCCGTTGTCCCATGTCTGGCTTATTGGTGTGCAGACTGGTGGTTCCTCGCCGTACAGGCAGACACTCTCCGACTTCGGAGTAATCGGCGATCCTATTGACTTTAGCCAGGACCCCGAAGGGACCTGTTGCCCAGGACACTCGACATGGACGCGTCAGTAGGTCTTGGCCAGTATATAACCCGGCCCTGGTGCCTTGGAAACACCTCTGCGTCCCTAGTCTGATGTTGACTGACAAACCTGCTGGCGCTCTTGGTGTGCTGCTCTTTCATGGCCACACCAATCTTCAATACGAATATCTCCATTCTCTTGATGCTGATTAATTCAGATGGAAGTCCTTGCTAGACTGGACTCTTTGAAGGTGTTCATAATGTCAGCTTGATCCGCTAGAGGACTTTCAGCTTTCTCTTTGTGATTTCCAATAGCTGCGGGACTTTTACCGCGCCCATTTTGAAAACTGGACTTCCTATTTCGTGTACTTAACCGCAAAAGGCTAGGTATCTGATAGGTCCTGCTACTTTGAAAGGAATCTATAAAAATAAATAAACTTTACACAAATGCATCCGAAGTGGCAGAAGAAGACAGAAAATGACTTCAAGTCTCTTGGTTGATTTTCTTAATGTGAGGCATTAACGTTCTGTCTGCCATTAGCAGATTCACATTACAATGTAAACAAATACACTGCTACAAATACAATTAAACACATTTATAAACACAACTTTGCAACCACTGTGAAGCTAGTGTGAACATTTTACAGAAATACATCAATATTTAATATTCATATTTATAGGAAACCTAATTGTTTATTATTTAAATTATACAAGCTGCAGTAGTTCAGTGACATGTTTGCCTGTCGACCTTGTGGTCGTGTGTTCAAATTCACGTTGATTCAGAGATTTAAAAAAAATTGAACCAGAATAATATGGGTGCCAAGAAATGTTCCGGGAAAGTAAAAGTGGATAAATTGGTGTCAGTGTAAGTTATCTTTACACTGATATTTCCAACTAATGGCTTTACCTCTACTTATTTACATACGAACCTAATCACCCACCCACATAAACTATATATATATATATATATATATATATATATATATATATATATATATATATATATATATATATATCTATGCTAAATATCCCACCTTTACTTCTTAGGTACCAATTCTAGGCTGGCTCTGTGGCAAAGGGGTTACACACGCATTTAGTAGTTTCACATACCACGTTCGAGACATGGCTGCGGGCGGCTTGGTAGCAGACCGCCTTGCGCTGGTTTTCATACAACGGTATGAGTGCCAATCATTCAGATATCAATGGCAAACTACTAACGAAAGCTTGCCAAGATATCACAAACAGTAAACAATGCTGGAGTTGACTGCGACATCCTGTAAAGGATATGCAATTAACTTTAACCCAATTAAGACTGGGTCGGCCAGCGAGCCCAGGTTAATGTTAAAAATGCTGCCTCTAAAATTTCCAATACCTGACAACTGGGCCGGCAGGCAGACGTGCATTACTGCTGCGTTCAACTGGGATACACGGTGCCTTTTGTTGTCCTCATATAACCACTGTTTTATTTAACTTGTTCATGTCTTTCTGGCAATTATGTTATTCATATTATTTACTGAATGTATACTGTTATCATTTTCTATGTCATGTGTGTTGATTATATTCAGTTACAGGTCTCTCCTCTTTTAAGAGTTAACTATTCTGTATTCTGAGCTATGCTAGAATGTTTAGTGTGCTTCCTTACTAAGACAATGGTTCAAAGTTCAAACGCTAGCAGTGATGACATTTTTACTACAAGTGCAGTTCTGGGGCATAATCAAATTAGCACTGGATAATTATCAGATTGTTCCTGGAATAGTCCGGGAAGGACAGTCAACAAGGAAGGAAACTGTCCACCCTCACCTCATTATGCCCTGGCCTAGATAACTTAACGGACTAACACTTCACACCCCGGTAGCAGTATTGACCATGGGATCCTCTTTCCTTTACCTCGTCTTTCAAGCAGTTGTGATATTCATATCCGACATCCCACCTTCTTCAAAGACATGTAAAGGGGTATACCTTTATTTCATACTGTGTTCGTCTTCCTATGCCCTTTATCCCCCACTGGTGCATAGGCTCTCAACCACCTCACTCCAAGTCATTCTGTCACTAGCTATTCCATGCAGCTCCGCCCATATCCTTCCCATATCATTCATTTCTGTTTTTACTTCTCTTCTACATGTCTTGTAACGTTTTCCTCTATTTCTTTTTGCCTTGTGGTTTCCATATGAAGGCCTTTCTAATGATACTTTTCTTATGTTTTCTCAGTATATGTCGTATCCTGTGTCAGCGTCTTTCCTTCACTTCTTGAATCACTGATATTTGTCTTGTTCTCTCAATGAGCTCCACTGTGATGATTCACTCATGATATTTTAGTCACTTTATATTGCACAGGCACCAATTAATTAATTGTTTGTAGTTATTTGTAATCGTTTTAGTCTTTATTCGTGTTCCTTATCATTAGCACTGATTTGCTACTGGCGATTTCGAAGCAGATCATCTAGCATTGATTTTTAACAATGATATGAGCGTCGATCGTTCATAAAGTAATGGCAAACTACTGAATGTAAAAACTGCCTTAAAAAAACAGAAAAAACAAATGCTGGGGTTGATTGTGACATCCTGGTAAGGGCAAGCAATTAACTGTTTATTTTAGTACTGATTTAATGTGATATATAAATATTCTAGAGTGGTGCTAAGTTTAATTTGTTATTTTACTTCTACAAATTGCCTACTTCTATAAAAACTCTTTTTGCCTTGTGTGTTTCTCATACAGTATTGGTTATACCTAATTAATGACCGCCAATACTCAAGAGTGACCTGTTCTGCACTGAGAGTCGTCTCAACAAGCCATACATTTATATACATACAACTAATTTAGCCATATTACCTACCTTCTTCAAGTTCTTCTAGAATGGTGGTGGGTTTCTTGATATACACCTTCCCACCCTTTGACTTCTTGGCTTTTGAAGCTGCGTCTTCCGTGGAGTCTGCATCGCTTTTGGATTGGGGTTCTTTCTTTAAAATACCACCTCGCTTGGTGCCAAGAGATTTTTCATCTTTTGTTAATTCCTCAATAACAATTGATGGTGGCGCAGGGTCTTCCTTATTTAGATTTGTTGAATCTTTTTTGCCGGGCGCCTTAGGCTTACGCTTATCGTCTGCTAGCGCTGCGTAAGAGATGCATTTGAAAAAGCAGCAGATGGAGAAAGAATATGAATAAAGTGGAAATAAATAAATAAGCATATGAATAGTAGCGCATAAATGCCTAGCTTGCTTTATAAATGCATTCTACAATGCTAGTGGATAAAAAAGTAAAACAATTGCAATCCAGTAAATATGATGAGATCAAAGAGTTTTATGATAGTAAAGAGTACAGAAAGTGCATCACTGCTTTTGCCTTGCTTTGCAAACTTATCACACAACGCTAATGCTGCATAAAATCAAACATAAAGATGTTGAGGATAGAAAATGAAGGGTTGAAAGATGCAAACAGCAGCACGGCAAATTTTTATGCTTCGCTTTACAGATTTTGTCGTATATGCTGCCCGACAACATCAAAACAAACACAGCTCAATCAATATGACAAGAATAAATCAATCAGATGCTAAAACTAGAAAATGGTGATGGAAACAGATATATCAAGAGCTGCGCAGCTTTGCTTATGTCTTACTTAACAAGCTATGCCTTACATAACAATGGGTGCTGCTGCACAAAAAGAGCAAAACAACTACAGCTGAACCTGCACCAAGAGAACAAGCAACATTTCAAAAGAAAAATTACACATCTAAATAACTAATTTGTGTCATATCAAGAAGTGTTTCAGAGCACTAGACTTAACAAACATAGCACATAGTGCCAAAACAATCACTAAAGCTCTAATACAAGAGTCAGGCAGCAAGCATAATAAAACCACACCTAGAAATAAGTTTTCACTAAAAAGTGTGACAGAAAATGAATAAGTAATCAGGTCTGACATAAAATGGCACTGTAAGGAAAATGTAATATAAACAGATAGTTCTCAATAATCCATTATAATGTTTAAAATGTATGCATGCTTTGGCTATGACATACGATAGTAACAATAAAGTAACTCAATGTAAATGTAACTGAGTACAATATAACTATTACTTTTGTTAACGGGCAGAAGAAAAACATGTCAAAATAAATACAGATGTCATTGACCTTGGCTTGTTTACTAAAATCTGTTGGACATATCTCATCTGAAGTTGATGATTTTAGATTCATACCTCTATTGTTCCTACATGTATTTTCTAAAGTTAGAAATAAGCTTTCGTGAGATTCCATATATATATTAATTTTGAAGACTTAAATCAGAAGACCAAAGGCAAAATAATGGACACATAAACAATCAGAATCTGTCACGAAGCTGGGATGTCAGCTTTAAACCAACAGTATTCATTATGGCAATAGACCACATCAGTATTATATTATGTAATGTACTTAATAAGCCCACACTAATTCATATCTCTCTCTTTCTCTCTCTCTCTCTCTCTCTCTCTCTCTCTCTCTCTCTCTCATCTCAGCCTCATCTCTCTCGTCTGTCTCTCATCTCTCTCGCATTCTCTCATCTCTATATCATCTTTCTTTCTCATTCTCTCATTTCTCTCTTATCTCTCTCATCTTCTCTCATCTCTCATCATCTCTCTCATAATCTCTCTCAGGCTCTCTCTCTCTCACACACACACATTGCACAGAGAGTGAGAGAGAGAGAGATAGAGAGAGAGAGAGAGAGTGAGAGAGAGAGAGAGAGAGAGTGAGAGAGAGAGAGAAACATACTCAGGATGTGAAACGTTAAAATGTTTTGTGCACTGCTTTCGTAGTTCAGTGTGTTGTTAGTGGTTTCAGAATGAGGGGGAAAAGGTCTGTGTGGTATTGGGTAGTAACTTTAACAATATCCAGCTTAACCAATAGACAAATGTAAATAAACAAACCTGGAGAACTTGATTGACATAGGAGTGCTTAGACCCCATATTAATTCAATAGCAGTCAATAGATGTCAAACCTGACCCCTGAACGTATCTAATTGTCCCCCAGACTTCAAAACACATTCTCAAAGTGTGTTCTTTCTTTGATGTTTTGAGAGCTCAAACCTGGACTAGGGAAATGAAAGTGGAAGAGGAACTGTGGAACACCTGAGAAAACCTTCTTCTGAAGACTGGATACATGAGAACACTGCATCTCTTTGTTTAGACTGTTAAGCATAGAAAACTAATCAAAGAAGAAGCAGAATAAGAAGCAGACAACTAACTCTCAAAGATTTGATAAAATGAGTGTACAATTAGAGACTTTATTTTATCTTAGGTTAGGATTAGACATATGTACAAGCGAACTTCATGTTTATCCTCCCACGATATAGAGTATTCCAACAAGGTAAAGTGACTAATTAGCAAATCCGAGACAAAAATAAGATTATTGTTGGCATGGTATACTCTGAAGGCCTAGCTATAAGAATGATATCAGAAGAAAGTATGTGTTTCAAGCTTTGTTCATGTTTGTAATGTTTTAAAGCACCAGCACCATCAACGATGTTTACGTGAAAATACAAGATGACTGATGAATAATCAGCAGTGATGTTATTGAACATTGAACAGATTCAGTGCCAAGCAAAAGGTAGGACTGAACCTCACGAAAATAGATGGCCGAAAATTGGAAGTAGTGGTGTGACACAATTATGACTTAATAGTTAATATGTTGGCAGACACGTTGTATTGTATATCAAATTAAAAGGGGTTGCATAGGGAAAACTGGTTTATATAAGCCCATGGCAGATACGGAAAGTCACCTAAGACGATTAATCATCCCATGGCACTTAATCAGTTAAAACTTGCTTAACTGTCGGTACACTTGTTGTGCCTACCATAAGACCTTAAATCCATGTCAATAGTTTCTGAACAATATGCTAAAAATAGACATTATGAACCTGCAGTGAATAATGCTATTAAAACATCAAATATGTAGCACTTTGTAAAATATCATGTTTATAATTATGCTTGTGAAATGAAAGCATGTCGGTAATGTGAAAATAATCATCATCAACATGGTTAACCTGAAAGTGTAACATTAGAAATCCGACATGCACGGCGGAAACTTCAGGAAAAAAAACACATGTAGCAATTCAGAATGCAGAGATAAAATATAGCACCAATGCATGGCTAAAATAAAACTACAAGAAACAAGACACACAAATACTATCTACTTTACTCGTGATCAAAGAAAGATAACAGTTTAAATTCTTCTTTAGACAAAATCAGTGCTACATCAGAAATCAATTTGCTGGAATTATTTTAATTAGCGCCACCACACAACTTACGTGCATCTGGTTTCTGAAAAGACAAACAGGTTTGTATGAGAAGTAAATCTTTACTAATTCATGTATAAGCTAAACATTGGCTACAACCAAACAACTGTCATTGTCTGTAATCATTCTATTGTAACATTGTGCCAACGGCTTCGGGAGGAGGAGTGCAATTGGGAGGGTATAAGCATTACCCTAGTGTGAGGAAATGCAACCTAAAGACTAAATATTATGGCAGGGCAGACCAGGCCCTAAGCCTTGGTCGGTAACTGGTCTAGGAAGGAAGCTCCGACAGGCGGACAGTTAGAGCATTGCTTTGTTGATCCTGCAGCTTCTGCAGCTTGTCTTGTTCCAGGCATATTAGAGTTACTTTTCGTTTGGAGTAAACTAGACAGGCCGAGAGAAGGATCATGCTGCATTGTCAACACATGGTCTCTAAATTCAGCCCAGGCTTTGTGTTATGAGAGATTAACTCCATTTTACAAACTATCGTCTGTCAAGACACAAGGTGCCAGTCAGTTACTCTATAAACCCACCACAATTCTTCAGAGGCATTGTGAAAGAGCTTGACCATACAGGGAGCAGTTGATCAGCATTTGGTTATTTGTTTGATGTAGAAGAACTTTAAAATGCAACATCAGTAACAATCACTGAAATTAATTTTGTGTAAGTGAAAAATATTAGAACAACATTCAATGCACTTGAGACAATCTCGCACAGGCTGCTTCCCCTTCTCCAGTAGCCAGCAAAGAGTTTCTATGCTTCTATCACTGTTCTTTCTAAATCACAGTGGCATGTACTATAGCCATGCTTTTATCACTGTTCTTTCTAAATCACAGTGACATAGACTATGGCCATGCTTCTATGGGGGAATGAACAGGCTGATGGGCTGGCGGGGAGTGCACTTCTTGGTGGTATCTTTCCTTTGGGCGGGTGGAGGGGGGGGGGGGTGGTCGTGCGCTTGTGGGACCAGGTGGAGAGGGGGGGGGGGAACAGATTGAGAACCCGTGTGTGGAGGGGGTGAAATTGCGGGGGATCGGCGGGGGTTCTGGAAGAGTCTCAGGGCTGAGAGGGGGGACCGGTACAACATTTAATCAGATAGCAGTGGGAACGATTAGTAGTATGACTCTTCGCTGGCTGTTGAATGAGGGGACTGAGCATGTATGGGAATGTCCTGAGTGCAGTGATGTCAGTTCTTGACTCAACTCAACTCTTTCTAAATGACAGTGACATTGACTATGGCCAAAGACTTTCAATTACTGAGACATGATACTGCTGTTGATGAGCCTGTTTACTGCGATGTTCAGACCTCCTAGAATGTCAGTATGTTTCTTACTCTTGGCCCTTAATATTCAAAGAACATTTCTGTAACATTTCAGTTCACAAGTCCTCGTCTTATTCTTCAGTGGTTGCGAACTGGTCCATGACTCACATCCATATTTTGCCACAAGAAAGATGCATATTCACATACATTTTAAATTTGACTTTAGTTTGTTGTTGTTGTGCAACAGGCTCTGAATACAGTTTAACATCTGCGGTGCTGTGGCCAGTCTACAGCTGATTTAATTTAAACAGTCCTCATTATTGATTTTTTTAGGGAGTCGAGATATTCAAGATTTGGCACATTTTCAATGTCTTCATTGTTCATTGTGATTTTTAGTTGACATGGTGTTTTTCCTGTAAATATTATTAATATATATGTATTCTGCAGTATGGATTAACATCAGGTCAAAGAGCTAGTTTGCCTTTTTGCGTCTATGCACAGAATCACCACTGATTTTTTCATTTTATTAAAGCACACATTTGTTTTTTAAATTTTTGAACTCTTTTCTTTATCTTAAGTGTTGATCAAAATATATCTTTCTTTGTACATCTGACATTAATATACCAATTCTGTTTTACATTTGTACTTACGCTCTTAGATTGTGTATCCACTTCCACAGCACTTTCTTGCATGGGTTGAGATGTTTTTTCTAACTTTGCTTCATTTTTAGGCTCCTCCTTCTTCTGTGATTTAGGGTCTACTTTGTTTTTATCATTTTGCAGTTTTTCCTCGGGAAGATCTTTAAGATAATGCACATGTACAAGTAAATTAATATAGCACAATGCCCAAAACCATACATATAGATCATACGAAAATGTAAAGTGTTGACAAATTTGCATGTCATCTGCTCTCCTCCATTTTCTCATAACTTAATAGGACATTAAAGCAAAATCCTCACCGAGGCTGACATATGTGATGGACAATTTACAACCTGGATGAATCCCACAACTGTTCAAGCACTTGCTTGTTGTCTTCTACTCTCCTGCCCTTTGAAGCATAGGCCCACAACCAATTCATGCCAACCCCTTCTATCTGTTGCTGTCTCATTTACTTCCCCACTCCTTTCTCATATTATTTATTTCTGTGTCTAATCTTCATGTGTTTTAAGGTCTCCCACTATTTAGTTTGCTGAGGATTCCAGAGAAGGTACTTTCTAATTATACTTTTGTCAGGTTTTCTCAGTGCGCATCCTTTCCAGCACCACAGCTTATCTTTGCTTATTTTTATGGTGTGCAATCACGGTTGGTAGCATCCCCCAAAAATGCAAGATAACGAAAGTACACTCATAGTTTTGGGTATTAAATTAACTGAGTCATACACCAATCTTCACAAACAGTAAAGATAATTTATTATAGAAACATGAAAATAACTAAGAACAAATATCAATAGGTAACCATACAAAACCACCACAATACTTATTTCTACAAGGAATCTAATAATAAAAGAGAAAGCTATTAATCACAAAGTTACAAGTGAAACATACACATTTGAAGGCATGAAATTGATTGAATCTGGGAAATTGAACTTGTCCCACTGACGGATATAAAGAGGCCAGTGAAATGTACAAAATCAACTAAATATTTTGATAAATATGTAAAGATGTTAATGATTAATATATAAAAAAATAAATAATTTCATCTATGGCAGCTGCAAAAGAAAGAGGGGACAATGGGTTAGAGTATGAATGGCATGGGGAGATGTGGTAGCACAGAGGCTGGCATACTTGCTTTCCAGTCTGGTGTTCGAATCTGGACCTACACAACTTGGACAAGAATAGAAGAACACTACGCATCACTTTGAAGAAGACAGAAAACACTATATAAGAATCTAAAAATTGCTCCAAGGACATTCTTCTTCTTCTTCAGCGTTCCGAGCCATTGAGGTTGTTTGCTGCAGATATAAATCCGTCTCCATTCGTCTCTCTGGTTGACCTTCTCTTGCCAGTCGCTGATTCCAAGTGCTTGCAGGTCTGTATATATATTATCTCTCTACCGTCCAAGGACATGAACAAACAAATACAAAATCTGCTGTCTGAAATAATAATCAAAACTATACATCCGTAGAGGCAAGATGTTTATTTAAACATTGTTTGGAACTTGTTCTGGGAACTGTGGTGATGAATGAATGTCTACACAATTTAGCAAGCTAAATGTTGATACTGATGATGAGATGGAAATCTAAATGTATGGATTTTATATGGTACTGCCCTGACTACATTTTACAATGATAAAACCTACAGACAAAAGTACACTGTTGGTATCTGTGGTTCTGGTTTAAACATGTGGATTCTTGCCAGAGCTGTGGCATTTGTGCCTTGCAGAGATTACTTGGTCTGGTTTGCAAAGGATCACTTTCAATGCAGACAGATATCTCCATAAGTGCTCCAATCTCCTCCCATAGATCGCACACAGATATCTCCCTAAGTGCTCCAGGCCCCTCCCATAGATCACATAAGGAAGATCTCAGCACAGTGAAAGAACTCTGTAGGACTAGCAAGGGTCCAAATGTGTGTGTTTTGCAGAATCACACTTTCTATAAGCTTTTTGAAGGTATTTCCTCTACTTAAAACATGTTGCTGGGCAGGGACTTATTTGGTCTGCCCTTTTTTATTTCCAGCTGCCAACGCATTTTAATGCATGCAACGTTTTTATTTCATAGCTTTAGAATCAGGGTTCTGAAAATTCAAACAGTCAACACCGTGAAACAAACTTGGCCTGCCTGAGTCAAAGGTGCACATCATAACTTCTGATCTACTCCATCTCCTTGAGATTACATATATGAGATCTACTCCAACCCCTTGAGATTACTTTTAAGTGATCAACTCCATCCCCATGAGATGACTTTTATGTGATCTACTAGCAAAGACTACAGCACATATATACAGTGTGTATGGAATATAAACCTTTACTAACCAAACTAACAAACAATTCCTGCATGTCCTAATGGGTTTTAGGATTTGAGAGATGACGTTAGCATCAACAATACTAACCATTCACTTGTAGGCTTGCAGAGGATGACGCTGATCCCCACTGGTTCTTCACTTCAACTGAATACTCCCCTGAATCTTCAGGAAAAACCTCCGAAATACTCAGCTTGGCTGTGCCCTTCTCGTAGGAGATGGTATAGATGTCACCTTGCTTGAGTGGCTTCTTACCCTTTGCCCAGTTGACTTCTATTGGTTCAGTACCAGAAACTTTGACCACGAAGTCCACACTGTCTCCATCATAAACAACCTTAAACAGGGAAAGGAGGAAAACATGGTGATAAACTGTCATAATTGGTTGTTTTAACTCCTTGGGTAGCAGTAAATTCTTAAATGGCTTTGCCATAATGATTGCACATTTCTTCTTTTACATCAACGCTTAACCAATTCCATTACATCAACCCTGTCTAACATAATTATTAGTTAACCTCAACTATTACATTAATCAGTCTAACATAATTATTAGTTAACATCATATATTACATTAATCAGTCTAACATAATTATTAGTTAACCTCATATATTACATTAATCAGTCTAACATAATTATTAGTTAACCTCAACTATTACATTAATCAGTCTAACATAAGTATTAGTTAACCTCATATATTACATTAATCAGTCTAACATAATTATTCGTTAACCTCAACTATTACATTAATCAGTCTAACATAATTATTAGTTACTCTCAGTTTATTACATTAACCCAGTCTAACATAATTATTTATCATCATCAAGTGCCATGCCGACTGGCGTAGGCGTTCATGACTCTCCTCAGATCTCGGTCTTTGGTTTTCTGAATCAACTCTGCTGATGATATTCCTCCATGCCACCGTCCCAATCCATCCAGCATAATTTGTATTGGTCTGCCTCTGCCTCTCTTCCCCTCGACTTTCCTGTTGTCACGATGTTCTCCAATGTCTTTCATCTCATCACATGACCAAAGAATGCTGTTTGTCTCTTTCTTATTGTTGTATATAGTGTTCTAGTTTCATTAGCCTCTTCCAGGCAATCGTTGTTAGTTACTCTGGCAGTCCAAGGAATTCGCAACATTCGTCTCAGGAACCTCTCTGTTGCTTCCATGTTCTTCCTAATTTATTCATTTACATTTAAAGATTCACTGCCATACAGCAAAACAGGTTCTACATAGCACTTCAGCACAAAATTATTATCTAACTGTATTCAATTACATTAATCTAGTCTAACATAATTATTGTTTAACCTCATTCTATTATATTAACTCAGTGTAACATAATTATTGCTTAACCTTATTCTTTTACAATAACCTAGTCTAACATAGCTATTGCTTAACCTCAGTGTGGCTGAAGGGCTTGCGAACGCGGTTTGTGAGCCCGTATACCCGGGTCCGAATCACAGCGGTGCTGGTTGTTTCGAAAAAGGTATAGGAGCCGGTCGTTCAGAAAGCAATGGCAAACTACTGAGCGTATCACTTGCCTAGTACATCAATAGCAGCTGAAAATGCTGGTGTTGACTGCGACGTCCCGTAAGGGATACGCAACCAAAAAAAAAACAACCTCATTCTATTACATTCATTCAGCCTAAAATAGTTATTGCTCAATCTCATCCATGATACTAATTCAGTGTAACATAATTATTGCCGGTCTCCCTGGCGTAGGTGTCAACGTCTTTCTCCGTAATCTCGTATATTCTCGTGAGTAACTCAACTGCGCGAGAATCGGCAGCGATTCGCGCCGTGCTGGTAACTTACGGGGGTATGTGAGCCGGTAGATCAGAAAGCAATGGCAAACTACTGAGCATATTCTTGCCTAGTATATCAACAGCAGTTGAAAAATGCTGGTGTTGACTGCAACGTCCTGTAAGGGATATGCAACACTAAAAAAACATAATTATTAATTAACCACTTCTATTATATTGACCCATCCTACCATAATTGTTTCTTAACTCTCTCAATGGAAAGTTCAAGGAGATGAAATAATAACTTTCATAAATGTCAAATACATTACTTTCAAAGAAGCTAAATACACCAGATTTCTTTAGTATATTTTGACTAAATGTAGAAATTAAGAGAACGCTTCCTGTGATGACAGAAATTCATGGTAAAGATACAGTCACACGTAACAAGTTGCTAGGACGGTGAAACAGTGAACTCATTCTATAGAAGTTGACCATAAACTCCATCTGCCCCAAACAAAAGTATTTCAAATGTTGACCTTCAAATGTATTACTTTCAAGTCAGAACTTCATGGAACAAAACAAAAAGTGCTCTAACTTGACATTTCCAGAAACATAACACTCGAAAGGAAATGAGATGCATATACAATGTAATTAATGTACTTTCCCATCTTATGAAGTTTACACAAGTATTATTAAGGCATTTAAAAGTTGAAGGACTGTTCATACGGTCTAACTAAAAACCGGTGGAAGAACTTCTTTTAAGGTCTGACTAACAACAGTTGGAAGAACTTTTTATAAGGTCTAACTAACAACAGGCGGAAAGACTTTTATAAGGTCTAACTAACAACAGTAAGAAGAACTATTCACTAGGTCTAACTAACAACCGGTGGGAGAACTTCTTTTAAGGTCTAACTAACAACAGTTGAAAGGACTTTTCATAAGTTCTAACTAACAACCGGTGGAAGAACATTTCATAAGGTCTAACTAACAACAGTTGGAAGAACTTTTCATTAGGTCTAACTAATATCTGGTGGAAGAACTTCTTTTAAGGTCTAACTAACAACATTTGGAATAACTTTTCATAAGGTCTAACTAACATCAGAAGCCGGTCTCCGTGGCCAAAGGCTTGCGAATGCGGTTCATGAACCGCTTACAAGGCGTTCGAAACGCAGCCGCGACCGATTTGTGCAGCAGACCGTGTCGCGTTGTATTATAACGTGTTAGTATGGGAGCCGGTCGCTCGGAAAGCAATGGCAAACTACTGAACGTAAAAATGTGCCTAGTACATCAACAGCAGCTGAAAAATGCTGATGTTGACTGCAATGTCCTGTAAGGGATATGCAACACTAAAAAAAAAGTTGAATAGTTGCAACTTGCAGACAAAATTTTGCAAGTGCAAACACACGCACGCAGGCAGGCACGCACGCACGCACGCACGCACACAACTTACCATATACAATAAAAATGGCTTTTAAGATAAAAGCAGACACATGTCAAAGCTAAAAAAAATACTATACAAGAGAAGATAACTGAGAAGTCAGGGTACGATATCATGTAAATTAACACTTTAAAAACAATGTAAAAGTTGAGACAACTAAGAAGAAATTATAGGATTTCGTTGAAAAGAAAATGGAAAAAAAAGAAAGTAATAATGATATGATTCCTTTTAAATGAAAATAAATATGCATACACGAGAAGATAACCTAAACAAAAAATGAAGTAATAAGGGTTCAATTGCATGACATTGTGAAAATAATAGCATACCTTTGGTGTTAGTTTTTGAGTAATTTTTGCTGGTTCGCCCTTGGTTTTTGGTTTTAGAGCTGTAATATTTTGAAAGAAAGGAATTAGCATTTTACAAGCCTGCATACAAAATATTCAAATTTTACAATATAGTATTTGTATAATGCATTTTACCCTCGTTTACGTTCTCTCTCTCTCCCCCCCCCCCCCCGCCCCCACCCCGTACATTACCATCTTTGGACAATAATCACTTTCAAATAAATATCCTATTTGTGGCTGACTCGGTCACCGGATTTATTCATCTGAACCAGGGATGGACCCTAATATAACTTCTCTTATGAGGATGAACAGGACAAGGGTAATGGTATAATTGAAAAAAAAAAAAAAAAAACATGACATTGTTTACACTGAGACCACGGACAAAAAAGCTGCAATAAATGTGCCTTGCCTTTTGGTTGTCACATCTGACTTGAGCACAGCGCTTTTTGAGTGCCGCTACAACATAGTGTGTGCACACATGTCTGATGTACCGATGACAATGGGTTCCAGTCCGCACCGGTGAGGGCATTTAAAATTGACCTCAACTCTCAGGTTCACCAAGTCTAAAATAGGTTCCCCTCGTTCTACTGGGATTTGACCCCACAACCTCCCTTCCAGCAAGAGAGTGATGTAGCCACTAATCTATTTGGGCTTCTGTTTTGAAGACAGATTAATACTAAAAGGACCGTTAGCAATGATGGCGATGGTAATGATGGTTATTCTTCGTCTTCTGCGTTCATCCGGAGTTTTTTTTTCCGGACGTGATTGCGTTGTGCCTGTTTACAGCAGAGCTGCGACCTTGCGCCGTTAGGCCGACACATCCGACTTCTACGGGCATTTGTTGACCGGGTTAACTTTCCCGGGGATGATGGTTATGATTCTGATGACTTTGGAGATTCAATCCAAGGTGACATTGGGACAGTTATATGATCCACCCATCCATCATGTGCCATGCCGATAAGCGTGGGCGGTCATGTTCTGCCATCTCACTCGATCACCAGAGTCGTGGATTAGCTATGTGTTCCTGTCTCGACCATATATGATCCACCGAGATTAAAATGGTTTGAAAGCCAAAGAACCCTGAGCAAGAGCGGTATATCATCATTCATCGTCGTCATTATTCAGTGTCATCTCCGCAGTGAAGGTTGGCAGTAATGGATCTCCAGCATTGTTTGTCTGCGTCTCCGTTGTATATTCTATTATAATGGATCCGCATCTTAATGTTTTGTGGCCATTTATATCTTTGACGTCCTCTAGTTCCTTTGCTTTCAAAATTTCCTCAATTATGATTTTCAGTAGATATTATGTCATGCCATGTGCTCAAAGTACATGATATTAACGATTTTTACCCCTCAAAATCGCCCTTTGAGTTGTTCTATAAATTATTTATTTGTCTTTTTTTTTTCCATCAAAGAAACGCCCCAGTCTTCGGAAGACACATACCAAAAGTCGCAATTTTATGTTCCATCCTGTAAGCCTAGATCAAGTTTCCACCAAATACAATAGTTTTTGATACGCATCGTATATAATTATCCCAATTTAAATTTCTGTGAAGCGTGTTTCATATATGTGTATGTTTCATGCTGATAAATATGCAATTGACAATTTATAATGTCCTTGTCACATGTGTCATTTTCTTTCATTACTTGCCTGAGGCGATATAGCATGAAAGATGAATGCACGGATGAAAAGGTGACCGTCTTATTTTCTGTTACCGGACAAGTCATGGTCAGTATAGCGTCCTATGAACTACACAAACGTACTCGACACTCCAGTGAGTAGTGAGCTATATATTATTACATATACAAACCATACTGGACGGTAAGGTTAAAGACAAGCGAGCAAGAGGTATAAAACGATACAAGTGAGAAGGCAGCATCAAGAGATCGACGAAAAGCAGTCTGACAGAATGTACAATCAAGGTGAGAGACAGTGTTGGATATCCATTGCAGCCAACCTTCATTGTGGAGATGGCAGCTGATTTAAATATATATATATATATATATATATATATATATATATATATGTGTGTGTGTGTGTGCTTTGGGTGTAATTCACAAGTTTCTTCCTATCAGTGTGTCTGTGTGAGTGAGTGTGTGTGTGTCTGTGTGGGCAGGACGGAACTGTTGATATCACCAAACACACGACCTTCTTACCAGACACATTAACTGACGCTGTGGACGTTGCTTCTCCGCCGGAATTTTTGAGAACAAGCTTGTAAGATCCAGAGTCTTTCTCTGTGAACTGTAACCCAAACAGAATAAAAACCATCGATAACTTTACTTCTGCATTAAATAGATATAGCGGTAATGAACATACTAATAAGCAGATGGATTGAAGTACTTACTGGTAAAGAAATAACTTCAGAGGATGGAATAATCATTAACAGTCATTTGGAACTCCCGGTCCAATATGGCAGATACGCTATTGAGCTGTTGGGGCATCTGGAGTGTGTTTACTTCTGGCTACCGTTTGCTAACGCATTTTCCGCATGTTGGACTGGTAGTACATGGTTCCGTAGCCCAGATACTGAGTTAAATGCGTGAAGTGAAACTATGAGATGTGGATGTCATGTGGAATGATTTTATATCTGTCCCGGGTTTGTATTGTGAACTGCATATTCAGAAAAATGGCGGACAACCGGTTGCTGAACTAGCTGGTTTTGACTTATGCACTAATTTGTGTACAACTGCTGGTTTTCTAATTACTACCGCTTACATCGACATTGATCTATAATTTTTGTGGCGGACTATTGTGCTGGTATAATGGCTGCGGCTTTATGCATGTATACTTGTCTGTGCTGTTAGTTTGTTGGGACTGCTGTCTGCTCCACTTTTCACATAAGACAGTGAGTAACATTTTTGTGATATTCACTGGCACAGGAACGTAGGATTATGGCGTGACCCTTTGCCGTGAAGTTTGAACCACGACTAACGACTAAATTAATAGTCATTTATCATTGAAAAGTATAAATGCAGGTGGGTAAAAAAGTTAATTACATAACATTCTAGGACGTAGCAGCTAATCCCAATATTTTTTGACTGTTTTTGATTTCATTGCAAGTTTACGTCCAGTAGTTTGCCAAATACAAACTAGAACCAATTCTGCAAATAAGATATACTGTGCACTACAACATCTACTAAAATCAAATGCGCTATCTCGTAACACCAAAATCACAATATACAAAACACTGATCAGACCAGTTGTGCTGTATGGCTCTGAAACCTGGAGTACAGCGAAAGGAGACGAAGCCTTGTTACAAACCTTTGAGAACAAAGTTTTAAGACGCATCTTTGGACCCACTAGGGATACACAGAGTGGAGAGTGGAAAACAAGAAGTAACAAAAACATTTATTATCTGTTTAAGTCCCCGCTAATCACTGGTATCATGAAGGCTAATAGACTACAATGGCTGGGGCATATAGAAAGAATGGAAGATAATAGGGAAACAAAACTCGCTTACACTCAGGAAATAAATGACCGTAGACCCCGAGGTAGACCAAGAAGACGGTGGAGAGATAATATATATACAGACCTACAAGCACTTGGAATCAACGACTGGCAAGAGAAGGTCAACCAGAGAGACGAATGGAGACGGATTGTATTTGCAGCAAAGAACATCAATGGCTCGGAACGCTGAAGAAGAGGAAGAAGAAGTTTGCCATTGCTTTTTGAGCGACTGGCAATAATACCATTGAAAACCAACTCAAGGCCACCTGTGTTTCAAACATGGTATGCGGGATTACTAATTGCATCCGTATCGCCATATTTGGATGCCTTTAGTCAATTTATATCTTTAGCTACCTCTGCCTCCTTAGCTCTGAACTTTTCTCACTTTTAATTTTTTTTTTTTAACATGCAAAGCAGAGACTTTGCTGTAGGTATGTGCTAGATTCGTCACATTTTGTTTAGATCTAAGAGCACGGAGAAATAGATGACCGGTCTATCCCTCTCATTGCTAACACAGAGAGCTGACACTAAACCATTGTCCCAACGAGCTAATGACGTCATCATGCGACATCAGCGTTACGTCCTAACTTACTCCAACGCGCCAGCTAACCCATCTTTTCATTTATTATTACATCGTTTGATGTGACCAAAGTACTTTGCCTTTCTGGTTTGTATTTTCTTCAGCGGTGTCCTTTATATATTGAGTTCCTTATTTGTCTTACTTCAATTCAAGAAATTCGCCCCAGTCTTGTCAAAATCCACATTACAAATACATTAGCTTTATGCTTCTTGTTTTTCCACCCTCCAGACATTAAGTTGGAGCCTGTTGACAATAAAATCATCAACATCATCATTCAGTGCCTTGCTGGCTGGCTGGCTGGCGTTGGCGAGCATGCCTCTTTACAAATTGCTATCTCCGACGATATGGATCAGTTCGTGTGTTGACTCCCTTCCGTGCCATGACACAAGACTGTCAATAAACTTCTCCCGCTGTCTTCCTCTATCTCTCTTTCCGCAAATCGTTCCGGTTGTCACAGACAGGTTCCAGTTTTTGTCTTACCGTAACGTGGCCAAAACACGATAACTGCCTCTTTCTGATGTTTGTGATAAGTTGACTTTACGACTTAGCTTCCCCTAAAATATACAGATTGCTCATTTTGGCTGTCCAATTAGTTTTCAGCATTATTCTATACAACCACATCATCGAGGCTTCCATGGATAATTTCGCCTGTTTACTAATTGTCCAGGATTCGCAGCCGTTTGTTAAAATTAGTTCTATGTAACATGCAAGAACTTTCTTTCTAACTTTCGAGGACAATGACTTATTGCATAAAACTTTTTTCAATGCACTACCTCAAACATATCTAGGATACATGACTGACCAATGGTCTAAACCCAGCCAGGCCTCTCCCAGCCAGTCCGTATGTGCCGTCCTGAGTGATGACCTAATTACATCCTATAATGTCTCTCCAAACACGCGAAGTTCCAGTACCAACCGATGACATCTGAGCCTGGAGAGGGAATGACGCGCTTGCAACACAGCTCCCGTGTAGATGGTACTTTGGTACCAGAACGGGAGAACAATCTCTATACCAGCCTCACTCCTACAGTTGCAAGCCCTGTTAAACCCCAGACGACATGCAAGTCAAAGCATCGGACTGAAATAGTTAAAGCTTGACAGTCGCCCAGAGCACTCACAAACAAACAACCAACTATACTCCTGTTAATGTCCATATTTCCATTCCCCCCAGTCGACCTTTTGCAAACTAATTAAAACAAAAGACACAAATTTAGAAGCTATTTGATGACTGAAGGCTGAAACTCACACATACATACACGTGAATAGTAAAATACTCACACTTGTTATCTGAAGACTTGATCTGTAGGAGCCTTTCTCTTGGGTCAAGTTCATCTTGAATCGCCCATCAGCTTTCAATGGTTGATTTCCAAAATACCAGGCCGCGCTAGGTGGTGCCGTACAGCGAACCCCTTGCTCTACAATAATCGCAGTGCCACTATCATCTAGCCGAATGGTTGGTTTCCCCTCCAGAACTGGGGCTGCTTCTTTTGGCCTAATCAATTAAAGTTTTACACAAAATGTATGACTCTGTCAGAAACGTATATTAAAATCACAGACATTGAATGATGGAAGGTAGGTTGTAGAGGAGGAAGAGAGGAAAAGTGGCGGGGGGGGGGGGGAATAACAAAATAATACGAGGGTAAGCTAATAAGTAAGTCACAAATGGCTGTAGAAAAATAACTAAAGATGATAACAGCTTGAAACCAGTTTATTTTTATACATACATTCTCCCTTTATTTCTCAACATAATTTCCATCAACATTGACACATGTATCCCATCGTTTTATCAGTCCTCCCAAACCGGCTGCATAGAACTGCGTGCTTTGTTTTCATTGACCTACCATCCCACAGAACTGTGTGACTTACATTATTGACTCACCCTCGTAACGTTTTCTACCCAGCTATTCACCGCTTTACGGGACAAACATTTGTTAGCGTAAACAGGAAACCCACCTTGGCGGGAGACATTTCGCGAATGACGCCGAAGTTGAATATGAAGTGAAAACGTGGTTTAGAAAACATAGCACGCATTTCTATGCAGCCGGTTTGGGAGGACTGATAAAACGATGGGATAAGTGCATCAATGTTTGTCGAAATTATGTTGAGAAATAAAGGGACAGTGTATCTGTAAAATAAACTGGTTTCAATATGTTATCATCTTTAGTTATTTTTATACAGCCATTTGTGACTAACTTATTAACTTACCCTCGTAATAATGAAAATTGTGATGGTGATAATAAACATACACGTTATCATTTATTCCATTTACAAGAAATCAACAAACACTCGCCGTGGCAATGCAGGCGTTAAACAGTATTAGGTGTTTATGGCACGACACCGGCAAAAAGGGTAAGTAAAATGTTTGAGAACATGCAACTTTCATGTGGCAAAATACACACGTGAGCCATAGAACGTTTTGCAATTAGTAAAGAAGAACATCGGAGATTTAAAATTAAATTTTGCATACACATTCTCAGAATATCGTAAACCAAGAAGAAGAGACAACATGAAAACCGCCTAACTCACAGCCAGGTGTCTCAGAAACTGCAAACTTCTTGGCCATACTAAACTTCACAGTGGCTTAGGAAGAACAGTGATGAAATGCAGTTCTTGGAAGATGTGGCAGAGGTCGACCACGTAGGAAAATAGAACACAGGACCCCGGGAAGGCTAACCCGGTCAACAAATGTCTATAGAAGTCGGATGTGTTGGCCGAAAGGTGCATATACCTTGTATCCCAGCTCTACTGTAAACTGGCACAACTCAATTACGTCCAAAAAATATTCCGGATGAACGCAGAAGGACAAGCAGTAATAGTAGAAGAAGAAGAAGACACATGACAATTGGTACGCTGTCAACATGAAAATACATGGGATACGGAATCTGGTGAGAAACATATAGTCATTTCTACTGGTCAACCAAGTATGAAGATAGGACACAGGACAATTGGTACGTTGTCAGCATGACAATACATGGGATTCAGGATATGGTGAGCAACATATAGTCATGTTGGATGGTCGTGATGGGAGCAACGTTCTGCACATGACCTGCTTCATGATAATGTATAACATTATTATTTTTCTGCGAGAACTTCTGCTATGCTATTAATTCAGAGTGGGTCACAAACAGGATGTTGCATAACATCCGTTGTAGTACGCTTTCTAGTCTCGTGCCAATAAGGCCAACAACACAATGATACTTGTAGGTTTTACATGTACAGTGACAGGGGTTTAGTGATATAGGCAATACCACAACAGCATAAAAGTACAATGATACCGGTGAACAGTCACAATGGCAGGTAACTGAAACACAAACGCCACTTACGCTTCTAAGTTAATGGTGATATTTGCATTTCCCTCCCCTGCATCATTCTTTGCCGTAACCTTGTACTGGCCTCCATCTTCTTTTGTGAAATTCTGAAAAAAGTAAACATCGCATGGAAATAATGACTTTGTCTTTTATTCATTATCTTCCCCTTCTCAGCCGGAGGTGTAGTGTTCCTGTCCTAATTACATTAATTATCACTGACAGCTGTTACATAATGTTACCTTGGCCTGATTACGTTAAGTATCACATACAGATGGTATATGAGCAAATCCTGCTCTAATTATTTATAACAGATATTTGTTACATATGCTGACCCTGTTCTAATTAGTTTAATAATCATACATAGTTGTTGCGTAAAGTTACGCTGCTCTAATTACATTAATTATCACAGGCATTTTTTATATAAAGTTACTCTGCTTTAATTGCAAATTACTGATCGTAAACTTGCCAAGAAATAACAAACAACCACAATATGCCGTGGTTGACAGCGAGTCCTGTAAAGGATATGCAACTAATTATTTAACTGCTCTAATTATGTTAATTATCACAGACAGTTGTTACAAAAACGTATCCTCCTCTAATGACTTTCATTACAATATACAGTGTTTACATATACACACAAATAGATATATCGGCATTGAAACAACCAGACATAAGTCAACTATACCTGGTTGAAGTAAAACGTAAATATGATAGGCTAATCGTTGAACGTATGGAACAAACAAGACGTGAAAATCATGAGGATAAAATCAATACAAAATGAGAATGTGTAAAAACCAGTATACAGATTGCAAATACGACCTTGCCAGTGAACATACATAAGTAAAAGCAATTATGGATAACCGATGACGTTTTGAGAAAAATTACTCAAAGAACACTCCAGAGTATATATTAATAGACAGAGAAATGAGTCACATGTGCAGAGTTGCCAAAGTAGAGTGGTTGCAGAAAAAGTGCAAAGAAATAGAGGATCTAGAAAAAAGACACAACTTGAAAGAATTGCATGAAAATATAAAAAGACTTACACAGACGAAAAATAATATAGCAAGAAATGGTTGTATCAGAGAAAAAGAATGGATACATTATAATTGATAATACCGACATAACAAAAAGATGGACAGAGCATACAGAATATCTATTCTGCGACGGCAGGGTCAGTAAACCAACATTGCATAACAATATGTACTTCCGGTCCCCAACATGGCGGATAGACATTTGAACCGTTAAGCCTCTGGAGTGTTTATGCTTCTGGCTAAGGTTTACAGTCGCATTTTCTTCATGTTGGAATAGTAGTGCATGGTTCCGTCGCCCTGCTACTGTGCACGCACAACACTGTCAGCTGTGAATTTCGTTTGGAATCTTTTTACATCTGTCCGCGGTTGTTGTAGCATGAACCGCTTGTTCGGGACGATGTCGGTCGGCCTGTCACTTGGAATTGACTGGATTGCCTTTTCGGTTTACGAGTGCATTTGTCTCGGAGACCCCAGTCGTCGCTGGAGCTATGGTGTTCGTGCTTTGCGCGATGCTTTCAGCGGGCCTCCCTGCCGAAAGGGACTGAGCCATAAAGGATAAATGGGGCAATAAAGTCGATCCGCTCTACTTTTAATGCAGTAATGTGTGGCTGCTGGTTTTCTAGTGACTGCCACTTCCATCGACGATGAATTGCATTTTCTGTGGAGGACTTTTGTGTTGGCATTCTGACGGCGGCATTGCGCACAGAATACCTGTGCGGGCCGTTGGCTTGTCGAGACTTCTATCTATTTCACTTTTCACATAGAGGAGTAAGGACAATTTCGTCTGATATTCACTGGCACAGGAACGGAGCAGAATGGGGACGACCCGTTACCGTGAAGTTGGAACCGCGACTAACTAACTAACTAACTAACTAACTAACTAACTAACTAACTAACTAACTAACTAACTAACTAACTAACTAACTTACTAACTTACTAACTAACTACATAACTAACTAACTATCTAACTAACAAACAAACAAACTAACTAACTAACTAACTAACTAACTAACTAGCTAGCTAGCTAGCTAGCTAACTAACTAACTAACTATAATACTCAAGATGGACCAAACATAGTAGCTGAAGTAGAGATGGCTATTAAAATGATGAAAGGAGGAAAGGCTGCAGGTCCTGACTAGATAACAACAAAGATGATATAATCTTTACCCAGCTTTGGCATTGAGTCTGCAGGTCCTGACAAGATAACAATAGAGATGATATAATCTTTACCCAGCTTTGGCATTTATGCTATCACAGAATTATGTAATTATATATATATATAGCAGAAAATAATGAGTCACATAACTAAGATACTACTCAGGTTCATACAAGAAAGAATTCAAAACAAAATAGATGGGGAAGTAGCTGAAAAACAATTTGGGTCCCGCAAAAACAACGGCACCAGAGAAGCTATAATCTGTTTGAGAATGTTAATTGAAAACTATATAGTTCAAAAAAATATATATGTTTGTTTTATAGACTGCAAGAAAGCTTTTGATAGAGTACAACATGGACGACTAATTACATGCCTCCAAGATGTAAGAGTAGACGGAACGGAGATCAGACTTATTAGTAACTTGTACTGGGAAAAAGTGTCGTCTATAAGATGCGGAAATAACTATTCGTCGCCTATAGAAATAAAAAGAGGAGTACGGCAGGGATGTGCCTCTTCAACCTATACACAGAAAGAATTTTTAAACAAGTCGAACTGCCTGGACTTAACATCAATGGAAGAATCATAAACAATCTAAGGTAAGCTGACGATACCGTGTTACTACCAGAAAGCGAGCAAGAGTTAAACAACCTAGTGGAATAAGTAAACAGGCATAATGCAGAATGTGGCATAGATATTAACATCCAAAAAGCGAAAACCATGTTAATTAGCAGTGGAAAGGTAAGGTCGTCAATGAACATCACAGTAATCATGGCGATACTAGAATAAGTAACACGTTTCTCCTATCTTGGACATGTAATAATAGATGATGGCAAAAGTGAAATAGAAATCAAAAAGATAATAGGAATGCCCAAATATGCTTTCAACAGCATGAAATCAGTATTAACATCTAGAGATATTAACAAGGCATTAACAATGAAAATTGTCAAATGTTACGTATATTCAACACTACTATGTGTCGTTGAAGCCTGGACATTGAACAAGCAACTAGAATGTCGAATTTAGGCCCTGGAGATGTGAATATACAGACGAATATGTCGTATTCCATGGAAAGAAAAACAATCAAACAATGAGGTCCTAGAAAAACTGGGAATAAAACGAGAGTTGACGAAAGAAATAAAACAAAGGCAAGTGGAATATTTCAGCCACGTGAAAAGACATAACTCTCTTATAAAAACGACACAGGAGGGCAAGGTTGAAGGCAAGCGAGCAAGAGGTAGACAACGATACAAATGTAAAGATAACATCAAGAGATGGACGAATATCAAGCTGACAGAATGTACAGTCAGGGAGAGAGACAGTTTTGAAGATCCATTGCAGCCAACCTTCATTGTGGAGACGGCGCCTGATCGATTGATTGATACTCCAAGTAATATTTATGTATATTGCATGATGATTATATATATGACATTGTAAATTTGCTCCGATAAAATCCTTACCAGAATTTCCAGTTTCAGCATGAATTCGTTGCCATTTTCTGTGACTGTTGGAACCACTCTAGAACTAGCAGCAAGGACAGACGCCCCTTTGTACCACGTGATACTAGGCTTCGGACTGGCGGTGCAGTGGCATTCGATGATAATGTTCTTGCCAGATGGATCTTGGATGATTTTAGGCTTTTCCTTGAATGTTGGAGCAACGCCTCCTGGAACTTTAGCTTGATTTTGATCCCCTGTGGATGGATTGGACGACTAGTTACTGTGGAATATTTGCATTACTACCAACTGCAGAATTGACATTGGGCGTATAGTGATGTAAGACTATTGCACTTACCTCCTGGCCCAGTAGTCATGTGATCAGTTCTATCTCAAGGAGCAAATGTTCTCTTGAAATAAAGTTTGTTTTCCATGTTATAAACTGGCCAGTGCGACTTATTATAAGGCAGGATGGTCCAGGAAATATAGGTCATATACCTTATACACAATAACGCAACCATGGCATCAAACGTTTGTTTTATTACTTGTATTTATTTTTAAAAGATGTGGGTTAAATACTAACAGCTAACTAATGTATTTGCCTGTGTATTACCGGGACTTTAAAGGGAAGCAAAGAACAGTAACACTGTAACCTACATACATTATTGACAGTTGGCATGAGGAAAGTTACTCGGCTGCTAGAAGACTTTAGATGACAAATCCATCCAACCGTGAACGGGTCTAAAAAATGAGGAAACAAGAATATATCACCCATTCAAGGTGACAGGAGAGTTTTCAAGAAAAGATATGAAACGATACGCAGAAATCGCAAGGGGTCTGGATCGTCGACGTAGCACCTTTTATCATCATCTTCAAGTATCCTGCCAGCTGGCGTACGCGTTCATGTCTCTCTACAGATGTCGGTCTTTCGTGTTCTAGTTAAATTCTGTTGATATTCTTTCATGCCACCATCTCAGTTCATCCAGCATCTTATCTCTTGGTCTGCCTCTGTTCCCATTGATCTTTTCAGTCGACACGATGTTCTCCATCGCCTCTCTATCTATCGCATGAGCACAGAAATCTGTTGTTTCCCCCTTCTTATTGTTATATATAATGTTCTAGTTTCTTTAGCTTCTTCCAGGCAATCGTTGTTAGATACCCTGGCAATTCCAATGAATTCGCAACATATGTCTCCGGAACCATGTATCTGTTGCCTCCCAGTTCTTCCTAATTTGTTCATTTTCATTTCAAGATTCACTGTCATACAGCAAAACTAGTTCTGTATAGCATGTTCAATATCCATTTCAACACTCTCTTTCTTCACTCAATGATAGTGACTTATTGCATAAGGTACTTTTCATTTTCTGAAATGCAGCTTTTGCTTGCCCTATTATGTTCTTAATCTCTGTTGTGCATCTCCATCTGATGCTCTTAAATGCCAGCTAGGCATTACAATTTATACAATTAGTTAAGCATTTTCCATCCAATTGTTATCTTACATTTTGATGTCACCCTTTTCTTTGATATAACCATTGTTTCTATGTTCTTGATATTCAACGAGAATTCTCTTATAGCACTCTCTGTTAACACAATGTCCAGTAGTTGTTTTACTAATACTATAGAGATAGATGATATCACGTGCCTAAAACATCCTTGTCGTACTCCTAGCTTTATTTTTGTTTTCATAATTGCCCTCTTTATTTCTCATTTTAATTGATGCTACTTGTTTCTAGGAAATATTTTTTATTGTGAGAATATGGCGTAATTAAAAGTGTTCAGAACATTATTCCAATGGAGTTTAAGAAACAATCATGTATTTATATAAGAAAGAAGTGCGTGTTTGTATAAGAAATAAGTGCGTATTTGTATAAGAAATTAGCGTTAAAAAAAATAAATAAGACATAAGCGTTTGTTTGTAAGCACTGTTATTATTACTTTGCTATAATAATGATTATAAAAAAACAATCAACATTCATATGAAATGTTATTTGAATGAGTACACAAAAAAGTTACAATCAAGTCAGCACAATTTCTTTCAAGCGTATGCTACTTTTTTTATTTTTTTATTCTGGAGATGAAGTTGTAAATGCTATGTAGTGACTATAAACATTCATTGTTGTTCTAGAAACATTAAAGGAAGAAATGTGAAGTTATAAATGCATCGTAGTGACAATAAACATTCACTCTTTTTCTTGAAACGTTGCAGGAAGAAAAGTGAAGTTATATAGTCATACAGCAGTAATAAATATTCATTCTTGTTCTGGAAACATTGGGGGAAAAAAGATGAAGTGGTATATACATCGTAGTGACAATAGACATTTCTTCTAGAATAAGTATTCTATTGTGTTCTAGAAACATTGGGGATTGAAAGGTGAAGTGATATATACATCGTAGTGACAATGGACACTTTTTCTTCTAGAATAAATATTCTCTTTTGTTTTAGAAACATTGGAGGAAGGAAGGTGAAGTTAAATATACATACACTGTCATCTACTACCTATATTGCCTTGCGGTGTAGGGCAAGGAGGTCTTGCGCCTAAGGAATTAAGGCCGCCTGGGTAGTGCAGTCGCCACCACGAACTGTACAGGTTAGGATGTTATTTTTTTCCCCCTGACAGAAATAAATCCAAACCTCACGGAGGAATGAAAACCGGGGTCTCCTGAAGGATAGCCCGTCATCCTATCCACTCGGCCAACCGCTGTTCACATCATTGTGGCAATAAACACTCTTCTTCCAGAAATGTTGAGGAAAATTCAGTAAGAGGATACAAGCTATAGAATTAAGCAGACAGCAGCAAGAGATGGGCGATCAGCAACGAGTCGGAGTATACCGCGACAACGCCAGACCAAGTGGTGGGGATCGATTGCAGCCAGGCAACCTTATGGAAACGACACTTTGCTGTTTGATTGGCTGAGTAAACCTCTTAGACAGTACTCACCTTGGAAGTTAAGTGTAATGTTGGCACTGGATTCTCCATATTCATTAGCAGCCACGCACTTGTATACTCCACCATCTTCTGTTGCTGGGGTCTAATTGATTTCAGCGATACAAAAAAAAAAAGAAAAAGAAAAAAAGAACAACATTTATTTGTTGCATAAGTCACACACACACACGCACGCACACGCACACGCACACACACACACACACACACGCGCATATATATATATATATATATATATATATATATATATATATATATATATATATATATATATATATATGGGGGGGGGGGGTGGAATATATGCATGCATGTGTAACATACATCGGTATTCTGAATCCGCTGGATGGAGAATACGATACACACGTACACCGTGATTGTAGCTGACTCAGAAAGCATGCTGAGTAGGGTGAGGACAGGCAAGTTTCGTGCCGAGAGGCTTGCTTCGCTTCGGAAGTCACGGGTGGCAAGCATCGTCTGGATTTTTTTCTCCGGGGCATGCTGGTGTGCTGGGGAATGAACAGGTGGACAGATTGGCTGGCTCTGCAGAACTTGGTGGAGTATTGATGCATGACAAGACAGATGTGGTTGCGGCCTTGTGGGAGCACATATACACCTCGGAGGAGCAAATGGATCACCATGGTCTGGCAAGAATGCGACAGCGTGAAGTGACGAGGGGATCTGGCCGATGCTCGACACTTAGATGAAAGGCGAGACGCACATATAATCAGATTGCTACTGGTACTATTGGGGTTGGAACTCTTCGCTGGCTTCTGGGGATGGGGATGGAGCGCTTATGGGAATGCCCCGAATGCCGTGATGTCGGTTCCTAAATCAATCAATCAATCAATCAATCAATCAGTCTGAATCCACACATTCGCCTGGTATACATCCGTGACTGTACAACGTAATCGCAAGTGCATGCACTTCAAAAGATCGACACCATGCCACCTACCTGAATTTGTAGTACCGCTGTATAAAGATCGCCACTGTCTTGTTTTAAGCTGATGGTGATCCGGCCTCCCGCTGTCACCTCGGTGGCGCCCTTAAACCAGTGGATCTGCGGTGCTGGCTTGGCTTCCAGAACGCAGGTCATCAGAAGCAGACCCTGCTGCTGTTTGATGGAAGGCTTCTGCGTGTAGTGAGGAGCTTTTCCACCCTCTCCTCTGTAAACAGTGAAGTCATTCTCATGGTTAACATTCAGTGTTGGACACGGCTGCTTCTTTTATATTAATCGACAATGGGTAAAAACACAAGGCTTCTTCCAGAAACGTTGAAGAAAGTTCAGCAAGAGGCAACAAGCGATATAACAAGAAGCAACAAGTGAAAGAATTAAGTAGTTATATATGCGAAACAGACGTAGAATGAGAGTAAATACAAAGCTGAAAGCAAATACTTGCGATGCTCATTATGTTCTCTTTTGTGAAGCTGTGGCTGGTTGTTTCATCTGGGAGCCGTAAATCTTAAGTACGGTGCATTGGCGTCCTGGTGGTCTAAACCCTGAAAAATGCTTGCATCGATCGGGATGAGGTCGGCGTAGAGACTTTTCTCCCGACACAGCACCAAAGTACCATCTCCGGGTAACTGTATTGCAGAGTTCCCCTCCCCCTAGCTCAGAAATCAGCAGGTGTTTAATTCGTTTATTATTAATGTTATTATATTCAGCTTCTCTCCGTGGCGAAAGCCTTACGGACGCGATTCGTAATCCCGTATACCCGGTATCGAAACACAGCGGTGCTGGTTTTTTTCGAAAAAGGTATAGGTGCCGGTCGTTTAGAATTCCGAAGCAGTTTTCTGCTATAGGGCTGTGATGTGATATCTGCGTACATTTTGTAGGCCTAGCGCGAGGAGGAATCGGTAGGCAATCTTTCCCGCATTTTGACAATCGACGAGCCCAAGCGTGGGACCGCGTCCGACTGTGTTCATAATGTTCCCAGCTCAGCTCGTTAACATCTTCGCTAGCGCGTCCGCCAGTGTTTAACTTAGAAAAGTCTTAAGGGGGGAAAGAAACACTAAGTTGTGGAATCTCATCTCATCTCATCATGTTCCTCTTGTACCTTGCGGTGTCGAGGTAAAGTATAAACTTCGTGAGAGTGCCCGATTATGGGCTTCATATATCGATATTCCCATGGACTCTGCTATTCCCTCCGTCCAACGTTTACGTGGTCGGCCTCTTCCTCTGTTTCCATCTGGTCTGTACATCATTGCTTGCTGTGGTATGCTGTTGACTGGTAACCTACTTGCATGGCCAAACCATTTGACTTGCTGTTTTCTGATAAAGTCTAGTGCTGCTTTAACCCCCACTTTAGTCCTGATTTCTTAATTTCTGATCTTATCTCTTCTTGATACGTTGAGTATTCTTCTCAGGAACCTCATTTCTGTTGTTGTGATTTTTCTTTTCTCTTTTTCTGTCATTGTCCAGGTTTGGCATTGGTAGCATAGAGTTGGCAGGAAGATTGTGTTGTAAAGTGCTTTCTTAGTAGTTATTGATACATGTTTGTTCTTTAGTATTGGTGCCATTTGTCCAATGAGTTGATTTGCCTTATTGCACCTATTTTCGATCTCGTCTTCTGATCTACCATTTGATGATATTATACTTCCTAGGTACTTGAAACTCTTCACTTGTTTCAAGGGATGTTAGTTTAGGTGAATTGGTGTTGTTTGTTCTTCTTTAGTTATAGTCATTACCTCTGTTTTGCTTGTGCTAATTTTCATGTTATGTTCCCTACACATTTCGTTTAGACTATTCATGTGGTCTTGTAATTCAGCTTCTGATTTTGCTATTAGTGCTTGGTCGTCCGCAAAAAGGATATCTCTAATGGTTAGATTTGCAGTTGGTTCTTCTTCTGTGTTCTCGTCATGTGGTATTCTTGCTATCTCTGCTTGGCTGGTTTCTTTACATATGTTGTCTATATATGTTATGAACAAGAGAGGGGACAGGACACAACCTTGTCGTACTCCAGATCTTATGGTGAAGGGTTCTGAGTGTCCTCCAGTTGCTCTCACTATGCATTCACTGTTGTTGTATAAACTTTTACATAGGTTTGTTAGATGTGTACTCACTCCATATTGTTTAAGGAGTTGCCACAACTTGTTTCTATCTACTCTATCGAATGCCTTTTCTTGGTCGACAAAGGCTAAGTAGAGTGTTTCATTGCATTCGATTGATTTTTCTATAAGTTGTCTAAGAGCGAAAATTGCATCTGTGCATCCTTTGTTTTTCCTAAATCCAAGTTGTGTTTCGTAATCTTTTTTCAAGAATTTTGCAAAATATTTTCCCAGTATGACTCAACAGTGAAATGCCTCTGTATTGTGTGCAGTCTCTTTTGCTGCCTTTGTTTTTCCAAATTGGGATAATTATGGCATTTCCCCAATCTCGTGGTGTCTGTTGTTCTACCCAAACATGATTGAATAGTCTATGTAGCCAAGCTGTTCCTACTTCTCTTGCTGCTCTAATTAGTTCATTTGGTATTTCATCCTGTCCTGGTGATTTGTTCAATGGGGCTAATCTGATGGCTTCTATAATTTCTTCATTTAGTATGTCTGGTTCTAGTTCTTCGGTGACATCTGTATAGATCTCTTGAATTCCTGTGACATCTGATGGGATGTTGAGAAGTTGTTCGAAATACTGCTTCCATCTTATTAGGATGTGCTTTTGTTCACTTATTGGTTCTCAATTTTCGCTATTAATTATTTCAGTTGGGTCAAAGGGTTCTCCTCTGGCTCGCATTGCACCTATCTTTTTGTAGAAGTTTCTAGTTGCCTCCTTGTAGTTTTTATTTAGGGTTTCTCCATAATCTACCCAGTCTTTTTGTTTTTCCCTCTTTACTATTCTATTCACATGTTTTCTCGCTATTCTGTATTCTATGCGATCACATTCCTGTTTGCTCTTCAACCACTTTTTATATTTTTCCTTTTTGTCTTTTACCGCTTTCTTTACTTCTGCGTTCCACCAACTTGTTTTCTTTATCCGTGTTTTGCGTTTTTTCGTGGTTCCACATGTTGTTTTTGCAGTATTTAAAATGCTTGATTTGAACATCTCCCATTGAGAGTGAGTTCCCTTGAAGCAAGATGGCGGGACATTTCTTCGTCCCGTAAAATGGAACGTGTTTTTTCCGAAATGTGTATGGATTAAGTGTTTTTTTTTCGTGGTGAAATGGAGTTCGGACCGTGCAACGAAGTTCGTGCACGCGCGTCCGGTCTTCTTTCGGCGTATCATCGGCGCCCGGTGGCGATAGTTAAGCCTAACATGACGGCCAGACGACCAGCTAGGACACAACGTGGTAAGAGGGCGGGCGCGCGCAGAAGGCGCTTAAAATGTGACAGATTGGGTATCGGAAATGTTCGAGTACTGTACTGGAACTGTGCATCATTTAGAGAACGCCGACCCATTCTTGAAAAACTACTCTACGGAAACGATATTGTAGTCTTGCAAGAAACACAGCTCACCGACGGAACAGTCAATGTGGCGGGATTTCAGGGTTTCTTTAACAGGCGGCACCTCAGTCAGGCCATTCTGGTCCGCGACAACATACTAGTGTCTGAGATCGATATGTCCGCCTGGAACAGCGATGCCCTGCAAGTGCAGGCATTAAGAATAATGACACCAGTGCAGCTTGTAATCGTTAACGTCTATGCACGAAATGGGAAGGTCGACGTGCGACAATGGCAGAGTTTGTTCGATATGGATGAAAGGCATATCATCTACTGCGGGGACTTCAATGCCAGAGGCAGTCAATGGGGGAATTGCATCACCAATAGACAGGGAGAAGATTTGGAGGACGCCCTGGCATCTGCTGCCCTAATCTGTCTGAATGATGGGAAGGTCACTAGAATGGCCACTCGACCAGGCGACTCTGACAGCATCATTGACTTGGCTCTGGTGTCGCCCACCATCGCACCAAGGTGCCGGTGGGGCACACTGGGATACCACGATAGTGACCACTACCCTTGTGTCATCCTGATCAAGAAAGACGGGGCCATGAGTCAAAGAAACAAGACCAATGCCTTCCCGTACGACACCACTGGTCAAGACGCCATAAGCAAGATCAGAAGAAGGAAACTAATTTCCTCCCGTAGGAGATAAGAAAGATGGCTGCAGCCACCATGGTGGAATGGAGAGGTCGAGAAGGTGTGGCTGGGAAAGAGGCAGGCTGTCAAAGACTGGCAAAAGGCCAGAAAGGCCAACATGCCACAGGTTGAGTTGGCGAACCTGAAGACTGAGGTCGTTAGGACGACGACTTTATTCAAATCCTGCGCCAAACAGGCCAAGGCCGACAAATGGGACGAGTTCTGCAGGAAGGTGTGCTCCGAGCAATCTCTTACGACATTCTGGCGCCTCCACAAGAGCATGAACGATGCTGCACAACGTAGGGGTATTCCAGACTTTCAAGGCACAGACCTCGCATGGAAAAAGTCGGATGCGGATAATGGTAAGGCTCTTCTTGCACGCTACATAGAACAGACTGACCAGAAAGACGAGCCCGCCAGACAGAGGACCACAACAACACTCTCTCAGTTGTGCGAGGGGGTCGGGACAGACGAAGAATGGACAATCACAGTTGACATATTGCGTGCGATGCTCAAGAAATCACCTAACGCCGCCCCAGGCCCAGACGGCATCCGATATGGTGACCTAATGGTGATATCAGATGATGACATGGAAGAACTGGCCAGAGAATTCAACACCAGTATCCAGAGGGGTCAGGTCAAAGAAGAATGGCTACACAGCTACTTGCTGCCGCTGCCAAAACCGAACAAAGACCACTCCAAGATAAGCGGCTACAGAATCATTACGATGCAGAATACTGTTGGCAAGCTACTGGAGAAAATTGTAGCACACAGACTTGCTTGGGACTTGGAACAGCTCGGCTGCTTCCCGCCCACACTTGGAGGATACAGACGCAACAAAGAGTCATGGCTGAATGCGGCGGTCTTTGCTCAAGATGTTTACGAAGGATTTCAGGTCAGAGAAGAGACATGTGCGGCCGCCATAGACTTAGAGGACGCATATAACAGAGTATCTTTCGAGCACTTGATGCAAACCCTCCTCAGGCTGAAAGTGCACCCTCACCTTGTACGATGGATAGCTGCAGTTCTACTCCAAAGGAAGGTGGTGCTAAGATGCGGGAGTTGGTCTTCTGAGCCGGTAACGATATGTCCAGGATTGCCGCAGGGTTCACCACTGTCACCAGTACTATTCAACGTGTATACGGTGCCGATCACTGAACAACAGTTGGATGGGAAGGGTAGGACTCTATCATTCGTTGACGACATCCTCGTGTATCGACAGGGTCGAGATAGACAGGCGGTTGCCAACTATATGCAGGGCGAACTAGATCGAATTTCCTCATGGTGTGCTGATGCCGATGCCCTTGTCAACCCTGCAAAGGCAACGGTTACATGGTTCTCACTAAACAACCATATTGTGAAAACAGACCTGCCGGCAGTAAGAATGGATGGGAGCATTCTGAGTAGAACCCAGTCAATGACATATCTTGGCGTTAGGCTTGATCGTAGCCTGTCCTTCGGGGATCATGTCGATTATGTCATAACGAAGGCTCGAAAAGGTTTGGCAGCAATGAGAGTCATGGCGACTGCCAATATCGAGCAAAGACTGCTATTACTTCTGTTCCAAGGACTTGTGCTTTCACGCATCGAGTATGCCCTGGCCATCCTCACTGTCAGCCCTACACAGATTGGAAGACTTGAAAAGGTACAAAACGAAGCCATGCGCATCATTTTGGGCTGCACGAGAGACACCAGCTGTGTAGCAATGAGATACCTCCTTGACTTCCCGACAATGGAACACAGGATCAAGATCTGGAGAGCTCGTGCATACTTAAAAATAAGTGCAGATGAGCAGCACCCTCTGCATGACGCTGTATTCAGAGAAAAGGGTGACAGGCTAAAGAGGGGCAAATCATGGATGGGTCGGGCGGAAGATGTCGTCGGACAGGTCTGCAGTCTTACCAGTATCAACCCCGGCAAGGAATGGGTGCCGGTGCCTCCAGCTTTTAAGTGTACCTTCTCCTGCATTATCACACTCGACAGACGGTGCAGAGAGCAGAACCCTGCCGCTGTCAATGCAGAGGTTAACGCGCTCATCTATGATCACTCAGATAGCCCCGAAGTGCTCATCTATACAGATGGATCTGTTGTAAAGCAGCAGAGAAGTGCGTGGGCATTTACAGCCCGTTCAGCGGGCCGAACAGTTCAAAAATCCAGTGGTGCCCACTCTATGACCACGAGCAGCATGACGATGGAGGTGATGGCAGTTACACAGGCTTTCATATGGCTGGAATCACAGCATTATACCAACGTGTGTGTACTAAGTGATTCAATGAGCATGATTCAGAAGGTCGAATCTGGATCTGTACGTAGACAGTGGACTGAGTCGCTGCGGAAGTCTGTTGTCCGCAAAGTCACCTTCATCTTCGTCCCGGGACATGCGGGAGTCGAGGGAAATGAACGAGCTGATAAACTGGCTGGCTCTGCACCCCCTGTAGATGGCCAGCCCATGGATCGTGCCGATGTTATTAACGCCCTTAAAGATATGGCGAGAACAGAGGATTTTGACGCCAGTGATTCCACATCGCTTTCCAGGATGAAAGACCTGGGAGTAAGAATCGGCACAGCCAGACGCGAGAGGTACATCGGGAAAACAAAGCGCCTCGTCAACCAACACAGAACTGGCACTATTAGCCACCGGACGCTGATGCATATGCTGGGGGGAGGATCTGAGCACCTATGGACATGTCCGGAGTGCAACGAAGATACCCCAACTGATAACTGATAACTCAACTGATCTCCCATTCTTCTTCCACTGTTTTTCTCTCTGTAGGTAATTTTTCAAAGAGTTCAGTTAGTTCTTTCTCATAATTTTCCCTTACTGCCTCGTCTTTAAGGTTTTTTAAGTTTACTGATTCGCATGGCATGTATTTTCCTGCTCTTTGTTTTCTTCTTCTGATTGTTCTTATTGTGGCAACGACTGCTTTATGATCTGTGTTTATACTAAAATTGGGCACTGCCCTTGCATCTAATATATTTCTCTTTCTGTTATTTCTTGTTAATATAAAATCAATTTGGCTTTTAGTATCTAGATCGTACCATTTATACCAGGTGTATACTTGTGAATCTGTATGTTTATAGAATGTGTTTGTTAAATAGAGGTTGTGTTGGCTGCAAAGCTCTAATAGTCTACTTCCGTTATCATTCTTTTCATTTTGCTGATCTCCAAATGCTCCCAGATGTTTTTCAATGCCGACTCTGTTATGTCCTAGTCTTGCATTGAAGTCTCCCATAACTATGATGTTGTCCTGCTTATCTATTTTATTTAGCACGTCATGTATGTCTTCGTAGAAGTCCTCGCATTCTTGCTCATTATTGTTTGCATTACATGGTGCGTATATTTGTACATATGTTGTAATTGTTTGTTCTTTTATTCTGACTGTTATGATTCTTTATGATATATATTTTATTTCTAGTATTCCTCTTGCTAGCCGTGGTTCCATGACTATTCCCACACCGTGTCTTGGCCTTTCTTGCTGTTCTACTCCAGAGTAAACAAACGTGTAACTGCGGTGGAGCTCCTTGCATCCTTTCCCCTTTGTTCTGGTGTCCGCTATTCCCATCAGTCCAATTTTCCTCTCTTCCATTGTTTCTATAAGCTCCTCTTCTTTACTATTGAAACCACAGACGTTGATTGTGCCTATTTTTTGAGTCACTGATCCATCTCTTAGTCCATTAACATTGTCGGGTCGATATCCGTTTGGGTCAGTCCGTTTATACTTCTTAGTTTTTCTACGAGCAGTATGAAGATCCCCTGCCGGCTTGCTAGGCCAGTCGCAGGTTTAGGACACAAATCTGACCATAGGGAGTCCATCTCCTATGGCGAGCCATAGCCCCGTTAGCCCATGACCTCGCGGTCATGGTTGCCCGGTCTGCACCACGCGGAGGTGGGGGTTGACTTGTGTAGTCTGCGGGTCATCGGCTGGCTACTAATTTTCACTCTTCACCCCTCCTGGGAGAGGCTAGCCGATCCTAACCCTGCTGGCTGCAGGGCCAGGCGCATTCCACACCTTGCAGTTGTGGAATAAATAAGGTTAATATTTATTTAAACTTAAATATTAATAGTAGTAGTAGTAGTAGTAGTAGTAGTAGTAGTAGTAGTAGTAGTAGTAGTAGTAGTACTAGTAGTAGTAGTAGTAGTAGTAGTAGTAATAGTAGTAGTAGTAGTAGTAGTAGTAGTAGTAGTAG
This sequence comes from Cepaea hortensis, assembly GCA_963921405.1. Lineage (NCBI taxonomy): Eukaryota > Metazoa > Mollusca > Gastropoda > Stylommatophora > Helicidae > Cepaea > Cepaea hortensis. The sequence continues at coordinate 43,937,397 of OY992892.1, read as the reverse complement.
TAGTAGTAGTAGTAGGAGCAGCAGCAGCAGCAGTAGTAGCAGTAGTAGTAGTAGTAGTGACAATAATAATAATAATAATAATAATAATAATAATAATAATAATAATAATAATAATAATAAACAACTTAGATCAGGCATATAAACTCACTAAACATGTTCAAAAATAAATCAGTAATGCTAGAGTAATATAAAGAGCCGTGGTAGGACAGTGACTAACTCACTAGCTTCATGATCTGGTGGTCATATGTTGTAATCAGCGTCCAGGAGGGGAATGTTTAAAGAAAAATTGACCTTGGGCCCAGATGAATTCCACCTAAAATGGGTTCCAGCAGTGTTCTGGGAAATAAAAGAGCCCGCCGTGATATTGACCAGATCACCCACCGAGTGTCGTTGGTTTATAAACACATGGGGCTATCTTCATATACCCAGTAAGCTTCCAGGCGTGGAAAAGTGGTCCTTTACTTAATTTTACAGTTGTTGTTTTTGTCTTTCACTTATGCCGTGTCTGCATATTCTAGGCCTCGGCATAAGGAGAAGGGTTTGCCAGTTCCCTCCGTTACCGTCTCTCTTTTCCGTAACATTCCTATAAAATTATCAGGTGCCTATTTTATGAGGTGAGGTCGTCCCTGGAAATGTACTTGTGGAGACAAGGAAACCAGCAACTGCTGGGAAATGAAGTAGACACTCAGTGTTGTGATAGACAAGCGGACTGGCCGTCAGAACACGCAGTGTTGTGGTAGGCAAGCGGACTGGCTGATAGAACACTTAGTGTTGTGGTAGACAAACGGACTGGCCGATAGAACACTCAGTGTTATGGTAGACAAGCGGACTGGCCTATATGATATTCAGTGTTGTGGTAGACAATCGGGCTGGCCTATATGATACTCAGTGTTGTGGTAGGCAAGCGGACTGGCCTATATGATACTCAGTGTTGTGGTAGACAATCGGGCTGGCCTATATGATATTCAGTGTTGTGGTAGGCAAGCGGACTGGCTGATAGAACACTTAGTGTTATGGTAGACAAGCGGACTGGCCTATATGATATTCAGTGTTGTGGTAGACAATCGGGCTGGCCTATATGATACTCAGTGTTGTGGTAGGCAAGCGGACTGGCTGATAGAACACTTAGTGTTATGGTAGACAAACGGACTGGCCGATAGAACACTCAGTGTTGTGGTAGACAAGCGGACTGGCCTATATGATACTCAGTGTTGTGGTAGACAAGCGGGCTGGCCTATATGATACTCAGTGTTGTGGTAGACAAGCAGACTGGCAGCTAACATACTCAGTGTTGTGGTAGGCAAGCGGACTGGCCTATATGATACTCAGTGTTGTGGTAGACAAGCGGGCTGGCCTATATGATACTCAGTGTTGTGGTAGACAAGCGGGCTGGCCTATATGATACTCAGTGTTGTGGTAGACAAGCGGACTGGCCTATATGATACTCAGTGTTGTGGTAGACAAGCGGGCTGGCCTATATGATACTCAGTGTTGTGGTAGACAAGCAGACTGGCAGCTAACATACTCAGTGTTGTGGTAGACAAGCAGACTGGCAGCTAACATACTCAGTGTTGTGGTAGACAAGCGGGCTGGCCTATATGATACTCAGTGTTGTGGTAGACAAGCAGACTGGCAGCTAACATACTCAGTGTTGTGGTAGACAAGCGGGCTGGCCTATATGATACTCAGTGTTGTGGTAGACAAGCGGGCTGGCCTATATGATACTCAGTGTTGTGGTAGACAAGCGGACTGGCCTATATGATACTCAGTGTTGTGGTAGACAAGCGGGCTGGCCTATATGATACTCAGTGTTGTGGTAGACAAGCAGACTGGCAGCTAACATACTCAGTGTTGTGGTAGGCAAGCGGACTTCCCGCTAGAACACTCAGTGTTGTGATAGGCAAGCGGACTGACTGCTATGTCACCGCAGCCCAACCTGAGAATACAAGAGACGAAAATGGCCGTACAATGTTTCAATTAAAGTTTCTACTCACTGTGGCTTCTTGCTGCCTGTTAACACCGGATTAGATGTGCATCGTGAGCATGTGGAAACAAATATTAATATATTAGTTAGCATGAGAACTAAGGCATAATAATACGCGCACACACTCGCACACACACATACACAAGCACAAACACACACACACACACACACACAAACACAAACACAAACATTCTCAACCAGTCGGGAATTCTCTATAAGGAGGGAATTTTTAGGGTTTCCATGGAGGGAATTAAGACCACAGATTAGCAGACTCAAAATGGCTTCTGTCACAATATCCTGGTTTTCTATTGAGGGTTTTGTTTTTATAAAGCACAATTTATTGGCATTCTGGTATCGTGTGTTAAGTAACAACAATTCTTTGACGTCTCATCTATTTGTTTATTGAAATATGATTAATTTGGTATGTTAATAAAATATTTTTAATATTAAAAAATGCTTTTGTTCAAATTATAATATCCATCAGCATATTCATTTGCCATTAAATGTATAAAACTACACTATAAAATTAATCTATGCATGTTAGGGTTTTGTACAAATATAGAAGAAAATACGTATTTCCAGTACTATATGCATGCTATTTTGAATGCACATTTTGAGGCTGACAATTTTGGAAAGGGGGGAATTCTTCTTCTTTCTTACGCTGGAAAGGGGGAAATGATATTCTGACATATAGTGAAAGGGTGCATGGGCCAAAAAAAAAGGTTGAGAACAACTGCAGTAGACAGTATGAGAGGTCACTACGTAAATTAAAGTTATATAATTAAAACATTCCTTGGTTTTGGTTGTGCTTGATTCGATGTGATTGAAGGACTTTATTTTATTGAGAGATTAAGTGCATCATCAAAATCAATAGCGATAAAAGAAACAGGAAAAGAAGAAGAAGAAGAAGAAGAAGAAGAAGAAGAAGAAGAAGAAGAAGAAGAAGAAGAAGAAGAAGAAGAAGAAGAAGAAGAAGAAGAAGAAGAAGAAGAGGTGGAGGAGGAGGAGAGGAGAAGGAGGAGGAGGAGGAAAGTTGTAGTTGCACTTAAAGAAGAAACGCGTAGTGTCGTACAATAAAGGCATGTTTCATTGCACATATTATTTCCATTAAGTACTCCATTTTCACCCCAAAGGTCACATAAGAAGAATCTGGCCACAGCCCCCAAATACCATAGCACCAGCAAGGACACACATGTTATTATACCACGATCATACAAACTATAAATATTCTGTTGTGGACATGTTATTGTTCTTTGAATGTTAACTTGGGCAGCGGCATATTGTCAACATTTTTTTCAATTATCAATACCCAAGGAAGCTATAACGTGTATTCGGGTTCTCCTTATTTTTCGCCGTATGCAAGAAGAAAGACGTCCAATCCACTACTCCAAGATCATGGGGGGGGGGGGGGGGGAAGAATACCATCTTTGGGCGGTGATGTTTCGCCATCTCGCACAATCACCATAGTCGTGGTATATGGTCTAATCCCCGACTCTGGTGACCGTGCTAGATGGCGAAACATGACCGCCCACGCTTATCGGCGTGGCACATGATGATGATGATGGTGATGATGATATCTTTCTTGTCATTATTTTGTAAAAATCCATAGCTTTAAAACAGTAAACCGTACAAGGTCTGTGGTAATTCTCAGACACATTGTTTCCACCCAGAGAGGAATAAATAGCAGATGTAGATATCATATCGGGAAGATATAACAAGTACATGCTGTGTATTTGCTAAGAATATTAATTGAGCGTTCTATAAAAGTCAACAGAAACCTCCATCTTTGCTTTATTGACTAGTCAAAGGCTTTCGATAAAGTAAGACATGTCAACATAAAGATCTACAAATTGATGGGAACAACTTTATACACTTGTAAAAAACATATACAACGGGCTATCATTAAGATTGATAATGATGTAGGTCAATATCAACCTATTAAGAGGGGTGTGAGACAGGGATGTGTAATGTCTCCAGATAATTTTTCCCTTACAGTGAAAATATGTTCAGAAATATAGAAGATAAGAAAAAAATCATCATTGGGGGACGTAACATCGATCGAACGAACAAACGAACGAACAAACGGACTTTATTTTCAAATTGGGCAGTGCCGGCTTCGTGGCTTAGAGGTTATGACTTTTCTCCGTAATCTCGTGTACTCTCGTGGGTAACGTGATGACGGTGAGAATCAGCAGTGGTTCGAATCGCATCGGTAACTTACGGGGTATGTGAGCCGGCCGCTCAGAAAGCAATGGCAAACTACTGAGCGTAATCTTGCCAAGAAATCAACATACAGCTGAAAGATGCTGGTGTTGACAGCAATGTCCTGTAACGGATATGCAAAAAAAAAAAAAAAACAAACAAATTGGGCATGCAGGTCCATCTTACATTCGGCCCTTCCAGTCACTCATCTTTCTTTCATCAGTAGTGCATAATCTGGGAGTCTCTGTGGCGAAGTGGTCAAGCCGTTTGACTCGTGCTCCGAAGGTTGTGGGTTCGATTCCGGGCCGCACCCTTCGGTTTACGAGTTAAATGTTTCGGAGACTCCTGTGGGTCGTCGCTAAAAGCTACGGAGTTCGTGCTTTGTGCGACGCTTTCCGTGCTGCGGAAAGAGACTGAGTCATATGGGATAAAACCCTGTGCAATGAAGTCGACCCTGTCGAATTTTAAGCGACTTTTTAGTAGTGCATAATACATTCACATAGGGGAAAAAAAACATTGTTAAAAGAATGTCAAAAGAATAATATCAATAACATTAGATATGCGGATGATACAGTATTGATTGTAGACAATGAGCAGGATTTGCAACATTTAATAGATGCGGTTGTTGCACACAGTGAACAACAACTAGGGTTAGAATTAAATTGTTAGAAGACACAGATTATGGTCGTCACTAGGAAGAAGGAAATATCACAATGTTATATACTAGTAAATGGGAATAGTCTTAAACAAGTGAATCGGTACAATAATCTCGGAACAGTCATAACATCTGATGGGAGATGCATTGAAAAGATTAGGAGAAGAATCGCCATGGCGAAGGCAGCATTTTGCAAAATGGAAAACATTCTGACCAATAAAAAGATGTCATTTGCAACGGGAAAAAGAGTGTTAAAGAGCTACAGAGAACCTGTACTTTTGTATGGATGTGAAGCGTGGATAATTAGCAGACAAGCTGAAAAACATCTGATGGCTGTGCAAATGCGGTTCATGAGGACAATGCAAAGAATACCACGGACAAACAGAAATGCCAATGACCAAGTACTACAAGAAACAAATGAAAACCGTAAGCTCATTAGAGAAATTAGACGTAGACAATCAACATTTTTTGGCCACGTTATGAGAAGTCAGATATGACTGAGCTACCGTATGACAGTAGACGGTACTACCTGGTTTCTGTTAGCGCCGAACGTTGGGCGGCGCTTACCAAACCCGACACCCCACATTGTGCCAACGGCTTCGGGCGGAAGAGCGCAATTGGGAGGGTACAAGCCTTACCCTGGTGCGAGGAAATGCAAGCTAAAGACAAAATTGTCATGGCAGGGCAGACCAGGCCCTAAGCCTTGGTTGGCGACTGGTCTAGGATCGAAGCTCCGACAGGCGGACAGTTAGAGCATTGCTTTGCTGATCCGGCAGCTTCTGCAGCTTGTCTTGTTCCAGATGTAGGGGTGTTACCTTTCCTCTGGAGTGAACTAGGCAGGCCGAGAGAGGGATCATGCTGCATGGGCAACACATGATCTCTATATTTTAGCCCAGGCTTTGTGCTATGGAGAGGCAATAACTCCATCCCTGGTCTTAACTGGTCTCGGAATCAAAGCGAGAGGCAACTGTTACGGGTTATAAGAAATTGGCCTTATCAGTCACACTCGCTACCGCCATAGTTAAAAGTTATTATGCCTTTTTAAAGCACAAACTATCGTCTGTCAAGACGGCAAGGTGCCAATGGTATGAGAAGAAATAAATTGGAGAACTTGGTGACAACTGGCAAGATTAAGGGGAAGATAACAATTGAAAGGCAGATAAGTAAAAACCCAGATGGCTTGGCCACGTGGTATGGTCGAGACAAGAACACTGAGCTGATCCACGAAACTGGTGATCGTGTGAGATGGCGAAACATGCCCGCCCCCGCATATCGACTTGGCTCATGATGATGATATATCAACTAATGACACTAGGCGACATTATATTACACCGAAATTTATGGGATTAACTAGCATTAAGAGATTTTAAAAGAAAGCAAACGAAAAACGAAGTTAATATCAGTATTGCGTTAGTGGAAAAAACTATAACCTTGAATACGCAAATATTAAGTTGCAGGCTAAAAAGAGGGAAATCTGGGACGGATCAGGCCGAAGACAATGTTCAACAGGTGTGTTCACTCAAGGACACAGAACCTGGAGTAGAATGGGTGCCAGTGCCAGAAGGGTGCGGTACATCTTTTTCAGTCTGCATCAGACTGGACAGAGAATGTAAACAACAACACCCCATATTCGTTGAGACGGAAGGTCAGGCACTAATTTTTTGAAAATTCTTCCCAGGGTTAAACAATCATCCACACAGATGGTTATGTGGTGCGACACATTCGAAGCTCATGGATTTTCACTGATCACCTTAGGTGGGGAGCTGTTAAGGAAGACAACGAAGCTTTTTTCCGGGGCTGCGAGCTGTTAAACCATGAAGGTCATGACAGTAATGAAGTCAAAAGCATGTCTGAAGACACAGACTTTCACCAGTGCATGTTTTCTTAGCGACACCATTAGTATGCCACTGAAGTTAGAACTGGAGGGGGGCTGAGTGGTCTCTAGGTATGGTGTCCGCCTCAAGTGCTGGAGGTCCCGGGTTCAAGACCCGGTGAGGACCGGGATGTTTTCACGTGGACTTCTAGTAACAAGATTTCCCCTGGTCTCTGGGTAGTGAGATCGGACGCCCATGTGTATTGTTGCGCACGTAAAAATTCCCTTGGCAGTTGCAAATCGAAAAAGAGTAGCCTAACGGCGCTGCCCGGGTAAAATTTCGAGTTAAAAATCTACCCAAAGTATTTCAGGATCCTCGCCGGTGCTACGGAATTCGGGTACTGAGCTGAGATTCTCCGGACTCAGGCATGAGGTAGGAGTAGAACGTAGCATATATGGGTTATACCCGTGTGCCGTGATGTTGATCCATCGACTAAACTAAACTAAACTAGTTAGAAATGAAATGGCCCACAAGCAAATTAATCTCCGAGGGGGCCAAGCATAACTAATATATTAAATTCTTGTGCCAGGCACTCGGGTTTTAGAGGAAACGAAAGAGCGAACGACCAGGCTGATATCTTGAAAACCCTCACGTCAAGCTGGACTAGAGCGTTAATCGAGAATAAGAGTTTAAAACAGGAGTCAGTTTTAGTTAGCATCAGCATGGACTTCAAGCTGAAACACACCAGTGTGGTTTGATAGCCATTGCCAGCATTCTATTACTGCTCAATGCGGTCTCAGACACTGAGAGCTATTCTACCCTGAACTCTACAAACAGCACGGGTGCAGTCACGTCAGCTACGTCGGCCCTATACCAGACTGAATGATGCAGACTCAGAACAAGCTCCGTTGCTAACTAGACGTCATAGTGAAATCTGAAGATACACAAAACACCACCGCTAGATATGGACCTAGTGAAAGCGGTCACTGAAAATCTGGTGTTTTAATGTAACAACAAATATATATATATATATATATATATATATATATATATATATATATATATATATATATATATATATATATATATATATAGTCAGGCAACATAGAAATTGTGTCTTTTGTTGCTTGAGACACGTTAATAGAGGTACCAAGGAGAGGATCTGAGCACTTATAGACTAATAGATTCATGTGTAATGAAGATGGTCCATTGACTGACTAAGTAACTAACTAAAGCTGTTTTAATGCATCCCATTGTAGCTTACTTCTCCTTCGTTTACTCTCCATTTATACTTCCCCAGTAAAAAAAAAAAAATGGTTTCTTTGCATTCCTCTTCGCTCCATCTCCGTTATTCTCCACTCCTTCTTCCTCGCGTGTATCAGATCGCGAAGTTATATAATCTTCTGGCTATTCTATTTATATACGTCCTGTATCTACGTGTTTTCCTCATACTCATCTCATGTGTGTAGTTCTGCGGGAAGTGTATTCCCTTTACTTATCTTTAGTATTATATCTGGCGGAGAATAAACGTTTTTAAATCATCAAAATGTTAATGTGCTCACCTTTGATAAGAAAGTTAGAATGTAGACATGTTTAGGTATTTTCTATCTTCTTCTTTTATTTTTTTTTTTCCTGTTGTTAATTTAATCAGGATTTGAATTGCCATCTCGTAGATAGATGTGTAATATGTTTATGTTTAAAACGATTTACGTAAATTCGTTTTGCTAATATGATCATTAGCATATGCACTCATGTATAATGCTGCAGTTACTTTTGGCAAATCATATTGTGCATGTTTGGTATGACTGTTTAAAGAAACGGGATAATGTAAGATGGGCTCTGTGCCCAGTTCTGAAACCTTTAAATACAAAGTTCGTTCGTTCTCTTGATTCTTCTCTCATTATATTCCCTCTTTCTTCATACCTCTGTCATTGTTCCCGTCCCTCACCTCCTGCTGGCCTTTTCTCACTCGCTCCCGCCTTCTTCCATTTTTTCTTCTTCCTCTGTGTTCTTCTCTTTGTTGTTGCTCCCTCTCTTTCATCTCATCTTTCTAATCTTTTTATTGCCTTCTTTTTCTTCTCTTTGAATGATGTGTGAATGAAATAATGTATGAAAGAGAGATACGGGCCTGCGTGCCCAATTCTTAACCTTTTGAAAATAAAGTATGTTCGTTCGTTTCGTTCGTTCGTTCTGCCTTTCTTCGTTATTCCCCAGCTCCAACCCCCCCCCCCCCCCAACCACCGTTTCCTTCGTCTCACCACCGCCTATTAAAAAGACGGAAGGAGTATTACGAAGAAATAAATGAATTTGTGACAAAGAATCCACATTACCTTACAGAGAACAGAGGCTAACAGAATCTTTGCTAGAGAGGACAATGGGAGTAAACAAAAAGCCCCCCCCCCCCCCCGAATACACCTTGAGATGTTTTGGCATATGGTGCTTGTCTCATTTTGTATAGACCAACCGCCACTCGATGGGTCAGTACCCTGCCGGTTGCCTTTACTTTCCAGTACATTTTCTGGTACCTATTTAACTCAATCGACCAAGGAGCCCAAATCAACTTTAAAAAAAAACAAACATCGCATCTATGGAAATTCGAACACATGACTATTTGGCCGGCAAGCTAGAGTGTTAGCCACTGCTCTACCGCGCCCACTTGTTATTGCGTATCATATTCAGGACGTAGCAGTAAATCCCAGCATTATTGTGTGGCTGTTTGTGATTTATTAGCAAGTTTTCGTTCAGTGGTTTGCCACTTTTTTGTGAAAACCAACGCAAGGCGGTCTGCATCCAAATCGTGTTTCGAGCGCGTTATGCGGAATTTCGAACTACGTCTCTTTCTCCGGAGAGCTGGCTATAGTCCACTACCAATCCCTATTTTACTGTGCGCCCACAAAAGCACCTCCCCTTCCCCATAGCGGTTGTTCTCTCCACGGGGGACTAGATCAATCACTGGGCTTGTGACGTGTTTGACCTTTAGTCCCGCCTTAACCACACATCTGGTTCATTCAATCCATTTACAGTCATCAAACGCGTTGATCGTTTAAGACTTATTCAGTCACAATTATACCGATAAGTAACCTTTGTTACAGATGCCATTTTTGCTCTTAGACAACTCATAAAAAAATCAATCGAATTCAATGAAACACTCTACTTAGCCTTTGTCGACCAAGAAAAGGCATTTGATAGAGTAGATAGAAACAAGCTGTGGGAAATCCTTAAACAATATGGAGTGAGTACACATCTAACAAACCTATGTAGAAGCTTATACAACAACAGTGAATACATAGTGAGAGCAACTGGAGGACATTCAGAACCATTCACCATAAGATTCGGAGTACGACAAGGTTGTGTCCTGTCCCCTCTCTTGTTTATAACATATATAGACAACATATGTAAAGAAACCAGCTAAACGGAGACCGCGAGAACACCGAACGACGAGAACACAGAAGAAGAACCATCTGCAAATCTAACCATTAGAGAACTCCTCTTTGCTGATGACCAAGAACTAATAGCAAAATCAGAAGCTGAATTACAAGACCACATGAATAGTTTAAACGAAATGTGTAGGGAACATAACTTGAAAAATAACACAAGTAAAACAGAGGTACTGACTATAGCTAAAGAAGATAAAACAACAACGATTAACCTAAACGAAAATTCCTTGAAACAAGTAAAGAGTTTCAAGTACCTAGGAATGGATTGAGACGGTGGCATGGAGGAATATCAGCAGCAGAGTTGATCCAGAAACCTAAAGACCGAGATCTGTGGAAAGCTATGAACGCCTACGCCAGCCGGCACGGCACTTGATGATGATGAGGCAGTATAATATCATCAAATGGCAAATCAGAAGACGAGATAGAAAATAGATGCAATAAGGCAAACCAACTCATTGGACAAATGACACCAATACTAAAGAACAAACATGTATCAATAACTACTAAGAAAGCACTTGACAACGCAATCTTCCTACCAACCCTATGTTACCAATGACAAACTTGAACAATGACAGAAAAAGAGAAAAGAAAAATCACAACAGAAATGAGATTCCTGAGAAGAATACTCAATGTATCAAGAAGAGATAAGATCAGAAATGAAGAAATTAGGATCATATAGCTGCACTAGATTTTATTAGAAGGCAGCAAGTCAAATGTTTTGGCCATGCAAGTAGGTTACCAATACCAACTAACAGTATACCACAACAATCAATGATGTACAGACCAGAGGGAAGCAGAGGAAGAGGCCGACCACGTAAAGGATGGACGCAGAGAATAACAGAAAAATAACAGAATCCATGGGACTATCGATACATGAAGCCCATAAGGCACTCTCCCGCTGTTTATTAGACAACCTAAGGTACTAGAGGAACATGATGAGATGAGTAACCTTTGTATTTTCATATAGTGTTAAGTAACCTTTGTATTTTCATATAGTGTTTTTTCATGTAATTATGTCGGTTTGTATTTGTTTGTTTTGTGCTACCGAAGGCCTTAGCCGCAACGTCCATCTTGCTACTTGTAATCGTGTTCTAGTAAAACTCACAATTTACTTCTCATTTATTTGTGTGTGTGATCACTGCCCCTTGTTAGAAGAACGACTGTTATCTATTGGCTATCCCTGAGCAGTTAGGCCTACACATTGACTTCTCACAAATCAACCAAGGGTTGATCGCAACGTCCTGCAAATGCCATACAACATTAAATCCCTGAGTGAATGATGTCTCTTTTTCTAATTTATACTTGAAGCTTCCGGGTGTAAGTTAACTAAGCTGACGGCTGCGTGCCCAATTCAGCACCTTTTGAAAATAGAGTTCGTTTGTTTTTTTTTCGTTCCTAAGCTAGGCGTGTTTCTCTGGTTGCGTCGTATCCTAGTTTGTTTAGAATAGCTTTGATGTTGTCTATCTATCCCCTCTTTCTCGTCCTTTGAATCTACATCCGTTGTTTTTCTGTAAACCTTTATCCGCACTTGATCAGGTATAATTCTCATAAAATGTTCAAGCCACTTTATTGGCCTTCTCACGTTGATGTAACACGTATGATATCTTTTGAAATTAGAGTTCGTTTGTTTTTTCGTTCCTAAGCTAGGCGTGTTTCTCTGGTCGCGTCGTATCCTAGTTTGTTTAGAATAGCTTTGATGTTGTCTATCTATCCCCTCTTTGTCGTCCTTTGAATCTACATCCGTTGTTTTTCTGTAAACCTTTATCCGCACTTGATCAGGTATAATTCTCATAAGATGTTCAAGCCACTTTATTGGCCTTCTCACGATGATGTAACACGTATGATATTTCTAAAGTTATTTCTCATTCTACCTCTTCCTGTAGCCTGTATATGTGATAAACTTTGCGGAATCAGTGTATCAAGAACAAATAGTGGCTGTTAGAGTATCTGACGAAACATTAAATTCATTAGATATGCAAAGGGAAGTAAGAAACGCCTGCAATCTTTCTCCATACATTCTCAACTCTATGCAGAAAATGTAATAGTTACAAACCTGTGACAATTTTGATCTACTCATTATTGACGAATATTCATTTACAGAATTCGGATTTGAGGATGATAAAGTTCTCCTCTCAAGCTATGCAATGAAATTATAACAATTAATAATGTCTATCAAAAGACCACAATATTTTTCTGAAGATTAAGCAGACAAACACAATGTCCCCCCCCCCCACCCCCTACACACACGCGCGCACGCACGCATGCACGCACGCACGCGCGCATGCACGCACGCACGCGCGAGCGCGATATATATTAACCAAAGATTGTAATCTGTGAACAATGAAATTCGTAATGTCACAAACTGTGAATACCTTGTCTCAATAATTAACAAGAATGAGACCTTGAACATAATCTTGAAGGGGGTTGGCCATAGCAAAGCAGAAGCTGAACAGCATTAGAAGCTCATCACATAACACCAACAAACAAATAAAAGTAACAGCCTCAGAACATGCGTGACAACATATAGATGAGAGTCATGGATCATTCCATAATCGCTGTAGAACGAACGAACGAACGAACGAACATACTTTATTTTCAAAGGGTTAAGAATTGAGCATGCAGGCCCGGCTAACATTCTGCCCTTCTATCACTGTCTTTCATACATCATTTCATTCACACATCATTCAAGGCTAACTGAGAACAGCAACAATATAAAATATACGCATTATAAAGGCATGGGCAAAATGCAAACATCACTACTGCATGACTCAGTAATATTAAATAATGATGTGGCACTTGTTATTAGCTATGTTGAATATACTGGTCTACCAAAAGGGGATTGGCTGTTATACTAGGGTTTTATTATTATTATTTCTATTATTAAGGGGGATTATATGTATATGGATTGGTGATGTCTTTGATTTCTTGTATAAATCAATACCCCAACTGATAACTGATAAACCGATAACTGTATATATCAATCCTAGGCTTCGGAATGTGTAGATTGAGGCTCGTTATAAATACATGGTACAGACATATTGGTAGGAGCACAGTGGGCCAAGATAAAAAACGAATACTGACATTTTTTAGCATCTAAATATCGACGAAAACTGGTTCCCAAACAGCATAAATTCTCAGAAACTGAAATACTTTAGCCATATTAGGCGTTACATTTGCTTGTAAAGATCGGTATTGGGAGGCATGGATCCTGGAAGAAGTGAAAGGGGTCGACATAGAGGACACTATAGGCACTCTGAGCATGAAGCTACGCTATACTTTTAGTTCTTCCTTGCTCATCCTTCTTGTCCAAGCACCAGACAAGAGCACCACTAAGTCAGTAGAACATTCTACTAGTGAATACAATGACTAGAAAAACATTGTTAATGAAGTTGAGAAAATCTGTAAAAATCATATGGGATTAATTTTGAAATATGGAAGTGAATCATCTCCAATCAGTGGTTAAATGAGCAATTACTGTACGGTCTAACAGCTGCTGTTCGTCCATCTCTTGATGTTATCTTCTCACTTGTATCGTTGTCTACCCCTTGCTCGCTTTGCCTTCAACCTTACCCTGAAGTATGGGTTTCATAAGAGTGTTATGTCTTAATATGACCGAAATATTTCACTTGCATAATTTTTATTTCTTTCACCCCCCTCTCTTTTCATTCCAAGGTTGTCAAGAATTTATGTATTTGATTGTTTTTGTTTCCACGAAATACTATATATTATTCTGTATATCCATGTCTCCAGGGCCTCTATTCAAATTTATAATTGCTTGTTCATTGTCTAGGCTTCCGCGCCATATAGTAGTGTTGAATATACACAACATTACAAGAACACAATGAACAGAGAAATAAATACACCTTGGGTTTAAACCCAAAAAAAATATAAAGAAGAGAACTGGGTACTCGCATCTACATTCTCCGGAGACGTCAAGACAACGGGTAAACATGTCTCTAAAACAGGAGAGAAAGTGGTAGAAAATGACAGGGGCAGACCCAGAGATAAGATGCCAGAAAGCTTGACGTCATGGCATGGGTCGGAAAAGAGTGGTAACACGCGAAAGATAAAAATGTATGCAAACATGGCAATCAACGCTACACTACGTAGAAGTGAGAAGAGCATTGTGGGACAGGGTGCCAGGTACCCGACAACATGTACCAGTATTGTGTACTTTTACTTTATAAAGAGGTCAGGTTATGAACCATTTTCATACACCGTAAGGCGCATAGGGCATAAGGTGCTGGACCCATATTTTATCGGTACTTGTTGGGTGTTGCTGTCAATATCACGCTGGCCACCGCCTTCACCTCCAAACACATTTTCTGAAATCCATTTCAGGCAAAGCCGATGTGTGGAGCAGATGTATTAACAAAACAACATCGATGCGATTTGGACCTCGTGACCACTGGACGAGCAGGCAAGCGTCCAGCCACTACACAACCACTGCTCCATTTTATTTGTAGGTTTTGTTTAATTTAATTTGAAAACGCATATATTGCCATTGACTTTAAAACTATACTGAATATACAGCACCACTCAAGTATAAAATACAATACTGAGAAGCCACACGTACAGATATACATTGTTGGGGAACCCCTAAAGGCCATGTAACCGGCCTTGTGTTGTAGTATCGGATTCTCCGTGGCGAAGTGATCAAGCTGTCTGACTCGGGCTCCGAAGGTTGTGGGTTCGATTCCGGGTCGCGCCCTTCGGTTCACGAGTGCATTTTTTTCGGAGATTCTTGAGGGTCGTCGCTGGAGCTACGGAGTTCGTGCTTTGTGCGACGTTTTCCGCGTTGCGGAAAGAGACCGAGCCATATAGGATAATAACCCGGTGCAATGAAGTCGACTCTGTCTACTTTTAAACGACTCTTTTTTTAGCCTTCAGCGAGATGTATTCTGGAGCGACAGGTTCAAATCCGGATGTGATGATGACAGCTTTCAAGTTTCATAGTGTCTAGTGCCGCCTCTAAGCTCTACTTCTGTCCTTTGTTTCTATGGTTGCCGTCCAGTACATGGGAATCTATTTCTCATGTACAGATAAAACGACACAGTACTCGATGCTTTAACTGATTCAGTGCCTAGCAAAAAGTAGGTTTGCACCAATCATAGCATACAATCAAATGGACAAGTATTGTAATGTAAATTTCCGTTCACTTTACATTGAAATTGCGGAAGATGCCACGAAACAAAACAAATAAAATGAGAACAGTAGTATGGAGATATACCCTCCTTCTGTCCAAACGGGAGATAATATTTGGCGATATATTATCCTTCTGCACTCTATCAGTTAGGTTACTTTTAAGAGATACATTACGTTGTACTAGTTTAGAAAGTGTTAGTCTGTCTTTTAACAGATACCTTCAGATTAACATTTCTGTCGTCATTAGAGGGAGGAGTTTCCGTTGATGTGTACCTAAATTGGAAGCTGACCATGTTACACTTTAGCTAATTTAAACCTATCATATGCCTCGGCTCTGTGTTAAAGGAAAAAGAGTAACGAGAAAAGAAGACTGCCACGCAACAAATGCCTGTAACTTAAAGTACATAGAGTAGATATTTTTTTTACATTCGCAAACTTCATCTTTTCGCCATGCCTGGTAGAGCTGGTGATCATGTCTGTCCACAACCTTCGATCGCATATACTGCCAATCATTTCTGATACGGATGTTACTCCATCTCAAGATAACTAACTGTCTGTCATCTTCTCTCCTGATTCCTACTTGCTCTTTTACACAAGAATGCGACATCGTGAAGTGACGAGGGGATCTGACCGATGCTCGATGCTTAGAGGAAAGGTGAGACGCACATATAATCAGATTGCTACTGGTACTATTGGGGTTGGAACTCTTCGCTGGCTTCTGAGGATGGGGACGGAGCGCTTATGGGAATGCCCCGAATGCTGTGATGTCGGATCTTAAATCAATCAATCAATCAATCTTTTACACGTTCACGACTTACTTCAGCGTCTCCCTTCTCATGATGTGCCCAAAGAATGTAGACTGTCTTGTTATATTTGGGAGTTCCAGTGCCAGTGAATATCACACAAAATGCTCCTCACATCCCCTTGTTCTGTGTTCTTGTCTCCACTATGCCATGTGGACAAACCATTCAGGTACTTACTTCTCTGCCTTACCCTTGTTCTGTTCTCCGTAATCTTGCCAGTTGTCACCAAGTACTCTAGTTTATTTCTAATTAAATTTCAAAAAATATTGACTACGTCTAATTTCTCTAATTAGCTTATGGTTTTCATTTGCTTCTTGTAGTACTAGCTCATTAGTTTCTCTGTCTTTGCATTTTCCTTTCACATAACATAACCTATATGCTGACGTGACTCAAAGAGGCATCTGTTACTATCATCATCACGAGACACGACAAACGAGTACTTACCGCTGAAATTTAAATTAATAGAAGCAGACGACTCTCCAAGTTTGTTTTTTGCCACGACCTTGTACGTCCCAGCATCACTCTGTGCAACGCCTATTATCTCCAATATGACATTGTATTGTGATCCACCGACTGGTTCTATGCGCATGCGTGTCTTGGCCGTTTCATGAATTGGCGTTGTCTCCAAAAACCAAGCAATGTCCGGCTGCGGAGAAGCTTGAAGGATGCAGTGAAACACAAGTCTCTGCCCATTGTCTTCTTGCTTCAGAGTAGGTTTCTGGGTGAAACGTGGCGCTGATTCATCGCCCACGCCCATTCTTCCTTTCTACTGTTCTAGATGATTCCCTGAAAGAAAAATACAATTGATATATAAGTGTGCATGTTTTAGGTGGGTGCTTTATCCATATATAAATATCATCACCTTGTACAAATCCTTTTCACAACGACACAACCATACCCCATCATAACCGCCCGGCGTAAAGTTTTCTCCGCCTCATGCACTCTCATGCCAAAGATATCTGTAATATCCTGAGTCCATCTTCATGATGTTCTACCGCTACAACTTCTCTCAGGAGCCATGCCTTCCATCGCCGTCCTTTCCCAACCACCGTGAAGTCGAATATTTCCAACAAATTATTTTAATTTCCGAGACACGATATAGTTTATGACCCCGTCTTCTTTCATGTACAGATCTTGTAGACACAACCTCATGTTTCGAGAACTGTAATACTTTGGCTCTATTAGATGTTGTGTTATACAGAACATTCATGGAAGGCGTGGGTCCTGGAAGAAAACGCAGGGCTCGACCCATACAAAGATGGAGCCGGACACTGCAGACATCGTGGGTACGGAAATGTACGAGGCAGGGACATTGACGAAAGGTCGAGTCTTTCTGGTGGGATGTGATGGGAACGACGTCCAGGAAAATACCTGCCACATGATGATGATAGTAATTACATAACGTCAGGTAAATGATGTCCGTTGTCCACACTCGTACAATTGCAGCTAGGAACGTTAGTGTAGTCGGGAGTCGTTGTAGAACAGTGGCTTGTACGACTGTCTGTTCCCCCGGTGGTTATATGCTCGAATCTCCTTCGCGATGGATGTATTTATGTTTATCTAGAACTGGGCTTCCATATACAGACTAAACAGACACTAGAAAATATCTTGGGAAGTAAATACGGCCGGAGTAATACTAATCATTTTGCCCATTGAGTACCGATTGGTCTATACAAATACGAGACGACAACCAAGTGACCAGTACTCCTAAAGGCTGGTTAAAGGGTCCGTTAGGTTACCTACGTCACACCCATTCAGTCACAGTGAAATCAGAACGTAATTAAAAAATACTCCGTTCCGTTAAAATCACCCTTCTCGGGCACAAACTACAGCTGAGGATGAATCACTATCAAATATGTTTTAAGTAATCATATTCCAAATATCTGGATGGCTTAGCACCAGGGCATAATCGAAATAAAAACACAGAGCTGATCAACGACTCTGGTGATCGCGTGAGATAGTGAAACATGACCGCCCACGCTTATCAGCATGGCACATGATGATAACAAGGATATTATGAAATCTTGATTCAGTAAAAATCTCTTTTATTAATGACACACTTAGGATGTAAGCTACGAACTGATGATCGGTAAGAAAAGAAAAACAATGTTATCAACAGTGCCTGAAGCAGCGATGTGATACAATGCGGCATCAAACAACAGAAGCACTCAAAGGAAACTACAAACACTAAAACAGGTTTATGCCTTCTGGCTGTATAGCAAAGACGAGTGTTAGATACACGTACAATGCTGTGTACACGTGTATTGGGGTAGAGATTACCATCTGTACTGCTGCTGAGCCGCTACTATTGTACATACCACAGATACTACTTCTTCAACTAGTGATGCTAGAACTACCACTACTCACTCTACTACTACAACCACCACCACCACCACCATAACTACTACTACTACTACTACTACTACTACTACTACTACTACTACAACTACTACTACTACTACTACAACAACAACAACTACTACTACTACTACTACTACTACTACTACTACTACTACTACTACTACTACTACTACTACTACTACTACTACTACTACTACTACTACTACTACTACTACTACTACTACTACTACTACTACTACTACTACTACAATGTATAAAACTACTGCTACTATTGATGTGAAAACTACTGTTTACTGCCTGTGCAACTTTTTTCTTCTTTATTCTCTTCCCCTTGCCATTTTCTCCGTTCTTTTCTTACTCCTGATCTTTCTCATCGTTGTTCTCTTCATCCACTAACCTTGCCCCTCCTCCTCCGCTAATTTTAAAAATTTATTCTACATCTTCGTTGCTCTTCCTCCTCCCCCAGACTTGCCATCCAACTAACACCCCTCTTCTTTCTTCGTCTTCTTCCTCTTCTCATTCTATTGCCACTAGTTAAGTATGCCAAATTTCCTTGTGTGCCAATTGCTCTTGTACTTTCCGCTGTCTCGCAGTACTGCCAACTCCCGTCTCTCTAGCCACGTTCATGTGCACCTTATAGATTGCTGAACATTGCTCTACAATGCTCATGAATGTTCCACTTAATGTCTTATTTATATTCTATCTCCCCCTTATACTTTCTTCTCCATTGTTCAAGTATAATTTATCACAATGGTAGTAAGTTTGCTTTTTTTACTTTTGTATTATGCCTTTTAACTGATCTAATCTCCATGCATTGATCAGTAAGAAACTGAATCGATGGATGATAAACCAGACCAGATAAATATCTGTTTTAGAAGCTATGTAAATATAACCGAGAAATAAGCCCGTATATATTTATCGCCTCTCATTAAAGACTTAAATACGTATAAATAATATAGTGTAGTAAGGAGAAACAAACTGAATCATAGACGATAAACCAGATCAGATGAAATATTCGTTTAAGGAACTGGCCGAGGGTCGAAACCCAATTAGTCACACACCCCCCCCCCCCCTCCTTATGCCCCATATACTTTAATTATTTGTGATTCAAATATTGAGCACAACCCACTACTGGCAACGCTGATCGTATTCTGGTATGAACCTAAGGCCTATCCACGTCAATTATTTATTTTGTTACCTTAATCCACGGTATTTCCTTTAATCCACTGTATTTCCTTTAATCCACGGTATTTCCTTTAATCCACGGTATTTCCTTTAGTCCACGGTGTTTCCCTATACGGCTTGGAGTGCGTCGATAATTAAATACCAAAAACCTGTGTATGAGACATTACTAACCTAGGCCTAATCAAAGACAATCATTATTTGCTATGCTGAATCACCACCTTAGTTAGTTAGTCGCGGTTCCAAATTCACGGCAACCGGTAGTCCCCATTATGCCCTGTTCCTGTGCCATTGAATATCACACAAAATACTCCTCACTGCTCCATGTAAAAAGTGGAACAGACAGGAGTCTGGACAAGCCAACAGCCCGCACAGGTACCCTGTGCATAATGACGCCGTCTGAATGCCAACACAAAAATCCTCCACGGAAAATACAGCTCATCGTAGATGGAAGCGGCAGTCGCTAGAAAACCAGCAGCCACACATTACTGCATTAAATGTCGATAGAATCGACTTCATTGCCCAGGGGATTTATCATATACGGCTCGGTCCCTGTTGACAGGGCGGCCCGCTGAAAGCATCGCACAAAGCGCGAATAACGTAGCTCCAGCGATGACCCCCAGGAGTCTCCGAGAAAAATGCACCCGTGAACCGAAAAGGAAATCCAGGCAATTCCAAGCGACAGGACGACCGCCATCGTTCC
Organism: Cepaea hortensis; assembly: GCA_963921405.1. Taxonomy (NCBI): domain Eukaryota; kingdom Metazoa; phylum Mollusca; class Gastropoda; order Stylommatophora; family Helicidae; genus Cepaea; species Cepaea hortensis. The sequence goes on along the minus strand of OY992892.1, from coordinate 43,917,111 downwards.
GAACATGCAGTTCACTCTACAACAACCGCGGACAGATGTAAAACCATTCCAGGCGAAATTCACAGCTCACAGAGTCGCACCACGCACTCAGCTCAGTAGCAGGGCGATGGAACCATGCACTACCAGTCCAACATAAGCAACATGCGACCGCAAACATTAGCCAGAATCATAAACACTCCAGAGACTTAACGGTTGAAATACCTCTCCACCACGTTGGGGACCGGGGTGAATCATTACCTTGTTACATCCTAATATGCTCTTCCCAGATGTGCAGTTTCAGTCCCCTTCCTACACAATCCACTGGTATTTGAGTTTGGATATGGGGGTGAGAGATCTGCAACATTCCCCGCGGATAAGTTACTTGGCTATTATTGTCTCGGGATGAAAGTTTCTAGACTAACCTCATCCCAATTGAGGCAGGCTCTGTTCAGAGCTAAAACAAGCTAAATAAACATCAATACACCTGAGCCGGCTCCGTGGCAAAGGAGTTACAGACGCAGTTCGTATTTCCCGTTAGTGAGTTTGAAACACAGCTGCCGGCGATCTGCCAGCAGACAGCCTTGTTTTTTTTTTGGTTTAAAATGGTTTGAGTGTCGGTCTTTCAGAAAGCAATGACAAACTACTGAACATAAACTTGCCAAGAAATCACAAACAGCTGTAAAATGCTGGTGTTGACTGCGACGTCATGTAAAGTATATGCAACTAACTTTAGTTTAAAACATCTGAGTTAAACAGTTGAAACTCAGTCTTCCAGAGAATTTACCAACCAATCAGTCAGCCAGCCAATGAACGAACGAAAGAAAGAAGGAACAAACGAACGAACGAACGAACGAATGAAGGAGCGAACAAAGGAGCGAGCAAAGGAACAACCTGTTAGCACAAGCCAACCAACCAACTAGCCAACCAACCAATCAACCAATCAATAATCAAACAAACCAACTAGTAGCCATAACAAGCAGGCAATTAATCAACCATCCGACCAAACACCCCAGCAAACAACAACCGAACATTAACCAATTAACTAACCAGCCAACCAACCAATCTGCTAACCAAGAAACCAAGCAAACCAACCAAGAAAGGAACAAATCACCAACCAAATCAAGTAATCAAGCAGGAAAACAAACCAACCCAGCAACCATCTAAACAAGCAACCAACCATGCAAACACCCAAGTAACCAACCACATAACCAAGCAAATCAAACAAGCAATTAACCAACCAAACGATCAAGCACCAGACCAAGCATGTATGCAAGCAGTGACCAAGCAGCCAACCAACTAATTAACTAATCAAACAAACAGCCAACCAATAAAGGAAACAAAATCCAACCATGCAACCAAACAGCCAAACATCCAACCAACCGGACAAGAAACCAACCAATCAAGCAACCAACCAACGTCAAACTACTGAACGTAAACCTGCCAAGAAATCACAAACAGCCAAGATATAGCTGGTATTGACTGCCACGTCCTCTAAAGGATGTGCAACTAACTTCTTCTTGGACCACGGTATTCGAAGAAGTTCTCTGTAGCATGTAAGTTCAACGGGCACACATTTCATCTTTAGTGATAGGGAATAATGAATTGTGATTCCTTGCAAACCTACGTTAACTAGTTTGCTTTTGCTTTCTGATCGACTGGCACTCATATTGTATGAAAATCAACCCAATGCGGTCTGCTGCCAGATCGTCCGTAGTTGTGTTTCCAAAGAGGTATAGGGGGTTACTAATTGCGTCCGTAAATCCTTCGCCACAAAGCAACATATTGCAAACCTTTTGCTAAGCTAAGTTCAAGCGGCCGGATTAGTACCGACACCAGCACAGACCAAGTTCTGCTTGTTTTTAAAATGGGTCTACAACGACATCAATAATATGTCGTGATGGTAGGGAAACAGGTCCCCTTTTACTGTTTTGTTCATTATGTTTTACACATTCCACAATCTTTCCAACGTTGAAGGAAATGTAGCTTTGAACTTTAGCTACAGAAGGCGTGTGCACTAGTGTCTGACAGTTGCCGACAACTTTGAAACTGGGGGAATATTAGGAACGGATTTGAGATTTAAAGCACTGAAAGATTGCCAATTTCTGAAGAATTCAGTGTTGCTAATTTTGAAGAGCGATGTCAAGTTTATGGAAACAAGAGTTTGTGCAAGGCTATTTTTCCATAGATTCATTTTGAAAAGCTGACTAGCTAGACAGACAGACAGATAGCCTGCGAAGCAACCAGACAGACAGGCATTTGAGCTTCCCACGAGATAGACATATAGCATCTATCAATTAGCCAGTCAGACAGGTAGCTGACATATCTCCAGTCAGACAGAAATACACACAGTCTGGCAGACGAATAGCCAGTCACGCAGACAAAAAACAAAAACACTGACAAATATATACCAAGAAAGCCAACAGTTAGACAATCAACTAGCAGACAGACAAACAGATAGTCAGCCATACAGATGGTTATCCAGCCAGCCAGACAACAAGATTGACGGACAGGCCGACAGCTTGCCAGCTAGACAGACGGAGCAGATAAGCGAGGTGAGAGAAAATAAGATGATTAAGTGAAAGGAACAAACTAGAGAAAAAGAGAGCGAGAAGTTCAGAAATAAGTGTTACATGTGAAAGAATAAGAGTAGGAAAGAGAGATGGAGAGAGGTGAGAAGGCACCCAAAAAAATAAATAAATTAAACAACTGCTAACGCTCACATGTTTGTATCATGTTCAGTACAAACTTAATGAGTGAGTAGAAAAGAAAACACCATATAGCTTATCATCGCCCGTACGATTCGCACAATTGTAACTACTTTTAGCCCACTCGGGTAGGTGCTATATGCGAGTACACAAAGATACGTCATATTAATATAGAAAGTAACCCACAAATAAAGTCCTTTACGTTTTTTGCCACAATTTTATAGTTGTTACATTTTGTTTAGAGTGAACCTGACGCGAAACTGAATGTGCCAGGTGTTTTCTTATGTGTCAGACATTGTTCAAAACTGAATTTCGAACTTTTGGTCTTTAGACTGTTTTGATGTTAAGCTAGATTGTGAAGTTTGTCATTCTATTATTCTGAACCCCTGAGGATGAATTCGAGAAAATGTTATACTGCAGCAGAAAAGCTCTTGTCTTAAAGTACGCAGAATCGAAGGGCAATCGGTCAGCAAGTTTAAATTTTTACCCATTTAACGAAAGCAACATTTGATTTTTTTTTTTGCATATCCTTTACAGGACATCGCCGTCAACACCAGCATCTTTCAGCTGTATGTTGATTTCTTGGCAAGATTACGCTCAGTAGTTTGCCATTGCTTTCTGAGCGGCCGGCTCACATACCCCGTAAGTTACCGATGCGATTCGAACCACTACTGATTCTCACCGTCACCACGTTACCCACGAGAGTATACGAGATTACGGAGAAAAGTCATAACCTCTAAGCCACGAAGCCGGCAACATTTGATTACTGCGCAAAAAAAGGGGGTACCCTACAAGTGTTGCTTACTATGAAGAAGGTAAATAGTGAGTCGTGACTACATCTCCCAGACCTAGAAGAACATCATTAAGTGGCTTGTGGATAGAAAACAACTAGACATTGGTAATTCATGCATTGAAATCCCATTTAAAGGACTGAAATGTGAAAAAAGAGTATCGTATAAGCAAAACAGTGTTTACTTAAGGGCGTCAAAAAGATAGCCAGTTTGTTTAATGAAGCTACGTGGTCTTTCGGTTGTTAGGAGAACTAGCAATGAGCAACATCTTCCAGACGATAATCAAAAACAAAAAGATGTTGGAGTTCTAAAAGTTCATATTCACATTGAGGAAAAAAAAACATGTCTATGACTTTACTCAGATTAGAAATCCCGATCACTTGTCTTTGACTTTCCACACGTCTTACGACAAGACAGTAGACACGACAAGACCGTAGACACAAGACCGTAGACACGACAAGATAGTAACACGACAAGACCGTAAACATGACAAGACCGTAAACACGACAAGACCTAGACACGACAAGATCGTTGACACGAAAATACCGTAGACACAAAACCGAAGACATGACAAGATCGTTGACACGACAAGACCGTAGACACGACAAGACCGTAGACACGACAAGACATAAAACTGTGCCTATACATACAACTGGATAATGTAAGTCTCATCTCTCCTTTATGTTAGCGGATACTGCAGATATAGACAACTTGCCGCTTGTCATGAGTTTTTAAGAGAAATACTCTACCAAAAGAGGTACAGTTTCGAAATGTGTACAGATCCGTACTTAAAGACGAATGGATGAAGCATTAACATTGACTGGTTAAAATGTGTTTGTGCAACACGTCCACGTAGTCTATAGAAAACATCGTCCATGTTGGTTCTCGCCTCATTTCCGTGTCATTCCAGACAGATATGAAGTCAATGACATTGTATGTGACTCAAGGCGGGATGATCCGTCTGCTGTGCAGCCTTTGACCGTCGTCGTTAATACGTCGATACATCTGTCGTAAATAGAATGCATGGTTAATACTGCATTTTAGAATCCACATCACGGCACCGAGGGGTTCGCATGATGTTGAGTCCAGTAGTAAGAAGATTAAAAGTCTGGCTTGCAAGTCCTGTACGCTTTTAGTATCGCCTAGAAACTCTACTGACTCCCTTGTCAGTCTGTTTTAAACATATGTTCCTTGATATCACCTGAAGCTTCGTGTATTGGATGGTCCCTGTCGGCTGCGTTCCTAATGTACTTCTTGGCCTGGAGTATCTTGCCAGCATATGTTGCATATTCATTGAATCATTATGTGCCATGCCGATAAGCGTGGGCGGTCATGTTCTGCCATCTCACTCGATCACCAGAGTCGTGGATCAGCTCCGTGTTCCTGTCTCGACCATGCCAAGCGGCCAAGCCATCCAGGTATTTAATTCGTGGTCTCCCCCTTTGTATGTTCCCTTCGATCTTGCCAGTCGTCACCAAGTTCTCCAATTCAGTTCTTCTCATAACATGCCCAAAATGTTTTGACTGTCTACATCTAATGACTCTAATCAGTTTACGATCTTCATTTGTTTGTTGAAGGACTTGTTCGTTGGTTTTTCTATCTGTCCATAGTATTCTTTGCATTTTCCTCAGAAACCACATTTCCACAGCCATCAGCTGTTTTTCAGCTTGTCTGCTCATTGTCCAAGCCTCACATCCATATAAAAGTACAGGTTCTATGTAGTACTTCAACACTCTTTTTCTCGTTTCAGTTGATATCTTTTTATTGGTCAGTATGTTTTTCATCTTGCAAAAAGTTACTTTCACCATGGTAAATCTTGTTCTAATCTCTTTAAGGCATCTCCCATCAGATGTTATGACTGTTCCGAGATAGTTGTATAGATTCACTTGTTTAAGAATATGTCCATTTACTTGTATATTACATTGTGGTATTTCTTCCTTCCTTACATTGGCACCTTGCCGTCTTGACAGACGATAGTTTGTGCTTTAAAAAGGCATAATAACTTTTAACTATGGCGGTAGCGAGTGTGACTGATAAGGCCAATTTGCGCTGTAAATGTCCGTTCACAGTGGGTGCATCTGAACACGTGGTCATTTCCACCATCATGCACCATCTTACGTCTCAAACGCTTGGTGTGTGACTTTTCTGCAATAATTTTCTCCTTTGACTTTATTCCATTTCTGATATTTGCCCTCCATGCAACACGTTCAGCGGCGACTTGCTCCCAATGTGCATTATCAATGCCTGTATCAATCATGTCCCGCTTACACACATCTTTGTATCGTAGTAGAAGCCGACCCTGAGATCTCTTACCCATCTGTAATTCACCAAAAAAGATATCCTTTGGTATTCTACCATCATCCATCCTCCTAAGATGTCCTATCCATCTAAGTCTACGAAGACTGAGCATGGAATAAACTGTCACATAACCTGATCTTTCCAATACTTCAGTATTTGTGATTTTGTCTTGCCACTTAATACCAAGAATTATTCGCAGACACCGCATATGAAAGCTGTTTAAATTGTTCTCTTGGTGTGAGTAAGTTGTCCAGGTTTCACTGCCATAGAGAAGAGTACTAAGGACACAGGCTTGATAGACAAGGACTTTTGTTTTGGCAGTAAGCTTCCTGTTCTCCCAGACTCTTTTTCTTAACCTGTTCATTGTTGTTGCTGCCTTACCAATCCGGATGTTGATTTCCTGATCTAGGGATAATTTGCTATTTACCACTGGTCCTAGATATGTAAAATGGTCTACTATCTCTAGTTCGGCGTCGTCAATCTTCCTAGTGACCACCATAATCTGTGTCTTCTTACAATTCAATTCTAACCCGAGTTGTTCACTGTGTACAACAACCGCATCTACTATATTTTGCAGGTCCTGTTCATTGTCTGCAATCTAGACTGTATCATCTATGTATCTAATGTTATTTATGTATCGCCGCCCCCCCCCCCCCCCCATGTTGATTCCGTCCATATCTTCTATATTTCTGAAAATATGTTCACTGTAAAGGGAAAAAAGTTCTGAAGACATTACACATCCCTGTCTCACACCTCTCTTAAATAGGCTGATATTGACCTACTTCATTATCAATTCTTATGGCAGCTTGTTGTTCCCAATATGTTTTTTACAAGTCTAAGGTCTTTTCCATCAATTTTTAGATCTTCGAGCATCCTTATCATGTCGACGTGTCTCACTTTATCAAAAGCCTTTGTGTAGTCAATAAAGCAAAGGTGTAGATCTTTGTTTACTTCTATAGAACGTTCAATTACTGTTCTCAGTATGTACTCAGCATTTACTGTTCCCTTGCCTTCTACAAACCCACATTATTCCTCTCCTATTTCATGTTGCATTTTCTTCCTAACTCTTTGCATGATAATTCTTCGCAACATCTTCGTGATGTGACTCATTATACCAATTGTTCGATGTTGATCACATTCCAAGGCTCCTGATTTCTATGGGATTGCAATATATACAGAATTACATAATTCATGAGGTATATTTCCATGATCATGTATGGTATTCAGGAGCCTGGTAACTTTATCTATTCCGTATTCTTCTAAAGCATTAATCATTTCTGTTGTGATACTGTCTGAACCGGGGGTCTTGCCAGATTTCGTATGTTTAAGAGCATTCTGAACCTCCATCTTCAAAATTGATTGTCCTTCATTATTCTTTTGAATATCATACTGTTCTTCTCTGTTATCATCATAAAAGTTTTTCACATAATCTGACCATACATGCAAAATCTGATCTTTTTCTTTCATAATTTGTCCATCTTTTGTCTTTAGGGAGCCTGCTGATGTATGTGTTCTTTGATTAGTAAGCTCCTGAATTCTTTCGTGCATTAGTTTGGTAATTTTACTGTTGTGTTGTGTTTCAATTTCTATGCAATTTTTCTCGAGCCTTTTTTCTTTTCTCCTTACATAATGTTCTGACTTTTCTGTGAATTTCTTTATATTTGGCAGAATTATTTTTGTTCTGTCTTCTTGTTTCCATTAGCTGTAAAATGTCTTCAGTCATCCATGTCTGACAACCCATTTTCTTTAATTCTGGAGTAGGTTTTTTCCCCCAGCTAAACTGATTTAATTCTTCAACATTTCCCGTTGATCATCCACATCTTGAAATAGGATCTCTAGATCAGACAATATATCAGATTTGTTCTTTACTTCTATGTTAAAATTATCTTGTATTTCTCTGTCAGTTTTGAATTTGCACATATCATATTTAGTGTTTCTGGTTGTACACTTGACTTTTTTTTAAACTTTACCCTCAGTCTGCCTGTAATTAATCTGTGATCACTGTAACAGTCTGCATTGGGAACTGTTTTTACGACTGTTAGCGTATTTCGAAACCTTCTGCTAATCAGATGTAATCTATCTGACTTTTAATCCTGCTGTCTGGACTCTTCCATGTCCATAATCTTCTAGGATGTTGTTTAAACCAGGTGTTTCCTACAACCATTTCTTGTTCTTTTGCCCATTCTACAAGTCTGTATCCTCTTTCGTTTCGTTCCCCCAAACCATGGTTGCCCACACTGCATCCATCGCCTTGATTTCCAACTTTCCCGTTCTCGCGCACCACTCATCTACTTTGCCATCAACAGCCTATAGTTGTCTACACATTTTTGCCCTTTATCTACCCTGTCTATACAAGAGTGTTAACAACGAATTGAAATATTGTTCCAATACCTGTTGACCTCTATTTCTGCTTTCTTACTTGTGTAGGTGTTGAAAAGCACCGCTGAAATATCAGATCCCTGTGTTGACCCTGAATGCGAGGTTAAGCGACGGCAATCATACGAATGCTGTTGGTGGCCATCTGCCACAGGTATCGCAGAGAGCGTACTTACTGCTTGAAAAGAAATAGATAACACTAGAATACAAACGGCTTCCTCTAATGTTTCATTTCGAATAAACGTGATGGCGTCGAGAACGACTTTTTGTTGGAAAATGAACAGATATCATCGGAAAAAGATGATGGTGGTGATTATTATGATTTGCAAAATTAATGGCATTGACTCGACAACACTATATGCGCTTCACTCTAGTGAGAGTAATGGCAAACGGGTCCATAGTATCTAAAATATAAGTGCTGGGTCTCTATTTCTGATTCTTATTATACCCAGGCAATGAGAAACATTCTGACGATTGGGACGTAAGCGGTTGAAGAGGCAGGGGCAGACAGAGAGAAAGGCTATTGTACGGAGTGAGGCGATGGCTTTGAGGAATATCACCAACAGAACTGATCCAGAACTCCAGATACCGGATTCTGAGGAGATACATGAACGCCTACGACAGTTGGCAGGCACATGATGATGATGATTATAAGTTTAGTTTGTTTAACCAAATGGTTAATAAAATATCTTCAAACATTATGGCACGCATTTTTACACATTTCCATTTTACCAGAACATTTTGGGCTAAAGTGTGCGTGTTATACACGAGTGCGTACTATTTACGAGATTTTACGGTAGATAAGCAGAGCAACTTAAGTCGATACAAATCATGCTACTCTACAAAATCACCGCAAGAGAAGGAATTTGTGAAGGACAGGAGAAAGTGATAAGAGAAATGAGACATGACTTTAGAAGGATTTTAGGAGATGGTATCTGGAAAGCTAATTACTACATGCGTTTTCGTTAAACAAACGTCGTGTGTGACTGACGAGCATTTACCGACTGTCATAACGTGTCTAGTTGAAGTTGATAACTTCTGAAGAAACGTCGTGTAAACACGTCTGTTTATGTTCAGCTTTAGGTACGAAGTCCTGGAGAACCACGAAGGTAGGTGTTATACTTTAATCAACTGATTCGGTGCAAAACAATAAGGAAGTTTGGACCAAACATGGTGTACAGTCAAATGAACAAGTATTATAATGTAAATTTCCGCTCACAGAGCATTGCAATTGAGGAGGATACAACGAAACAATACAAATAATACGGTGACACTAATATGGCAATACAGGGCCGTGCCGTGCTATGATACCGAGAGTGGGCCGCATAATGCGGGACCGTAAGGGGGCTTAATTAGGGGGGGGGGGAGTTTTTAAAGAAAAAAAAACATGCAAGGGGCGGCATTTCGAAGACTTGCTTCATACTGAGAAAATCTATCGCATGGTACTGTGGCAATATCACCCTTCTATCAGAAGAGGAGATCACATATGCCGATATATTATCCTTCGGCATTTAATCAATTAAAGGTAGACAGTTCAAGAGAACTACAAAGTTGGATTTATTCTTTAGATAAGGAAACTCATAAAGAGAACTGGTAGCTCACATCAGAAGAAGACAGTCCACATTCTCAGGGGTTGTCATGGGGCGGGGAAAGGTGGAGTATGTCGTCACAAATGGAGGACTGAGGGTAAGAGAGGCAGAAAAAGATTAAAAGAGAAGGTGCTGGTCAGTTTGACACAATGGCAGGAAGGAAAGTCGGTATCATACATGATTCGTAGCACAAGAGACAGAGGAACACACATGATCATCAACGCTACACGGCATGGACTATAAGAAGCGTAAGAATAGTTGTTTATTTGCATGTATGTGTCTCTGTACGTGTCCGTGCGTATCAGCCAGGTATATATGCAAGCAAGTAGACAGGCAGGCAGACAAACAAATAGGTAGGCAGGGAAAATGGCAGGTAGATATGTAGGTGGGCATGTAAATATATATTTACGTACGTATGTATAATTGCTCCAAACACGAAGAATACGGTGTACGTTTATAGGAAGTCATATGCATGTTGATATGTATGCATTTAGGTGATAAGCAGGCTTGTCAGCTATGTTGATAGGCGGATAATACGCACGCAGGCGTGCAGATATGTAGACAGACGCGCAGCGAGACTGGAAGGTAGGTAGGCAGATGGGTAGGCCGTTGCGCGGCAAGAATGGAAGGCGGGTAGGCACTAGGTAGGAATATAATCAGATAGATAAGTTGGAAAATAGATCATGTCTCTCCACATATCTCGGTTTCTGCTGTTCTGGATCAACTCTGCTGATAATATTCTTCCATGCCAAATCTCAGTCCATCCAGCATAATTTCCCATGGTCTGCCTAGCTTCTCTACACACTGATCATTCCAGTCGTCACGATGTTTTCCAATGCCTCTCTGCTCATCACACGACCAAAGCACCCCGTTTGTCTCTTTCTTTTAGCTGTATAAAAAAGTAGATAGGCATGTAAAATAAGTAAGTATACTTGTTGGGTCTAAGATTCCTCAGTGAACTCGAAAACAAGGAAGGCCAAAGAATAATAAAAGAAAAGAACACATGCCCAATTGGATTGACAGAATAATAAACAAAGAGGCTAGGAACCTAGAGAAACCGTCACACCACAAACCTCCTACATCAGTGGTTCTCAACCTTTTTTTGGCCCATGCCCCCCTTCACCATATTTTCAGAACGTCATTCCCCCACTTCCTATCAAAAATTTGGCCCGTGCCCCCCTTTACCGTATTTTCAGAACGTCATTCCTGCCCTTTCATATTTCCTATCTAAAATCCCCCACCCCTACACAGTATACGTAAAAATGGAAGGTAAATTTAATAGCATATACTAAAACAAGTCTAGACATCCACATAAAACATGATGTGTGGGTCTACTTACTTTATAAAATGAATTTTAGAAGGATGAGACGTACATAACTGTAAAGTATGAAGGAAAAAACAATATCAAGTAATCGGTTCTTGTATTAATGGGAACTTGAAATGGTCTTCATTCCCCCCCCCCCTGGAAACCCTAAAATTCCCCCGGGGGGGGGGATTCCCCACCGGTTGAGAACCACTGTCCTACATCATTGTCACCGCCTCACTTGCATATCTAGTAAAGGGCTGCAATTCCAGCCCAAGGGAAACCATTGAGTCGAGCAGGACCCAAATAATCTAGAACCTTCTAGATAGAAATGGTCACCAAGTCCATGATTCCGTGGACACTGATGTGGCCCGCCTAATGCGGGGTCCACGAGGAACTCGGACAGAGTTACCGCCCGTGTCGGGTTGGGACACGCGGAGATCGGCAGAGGACGGATGGACTTGAGAGAGGCAACAGGGCCTGCCTTTGAGGGACTCTATAGATATCAATAGATATATAGACATAGGCTAGATAGTTTGCTAGACTGTTAAATGATACTTATGTGTTTGATGTTTACTATTTGACAGATGTAATATAGCGCGGGTCTGTTTACCCACTGCGCCAACGCATACTGTATATGTAAATACAATAAATATTCGATCTCATAACGAACAGATTTATTGTTGCCTGTGTGAACCCAAGTTTAGTTATCCAGATACGAGCAAGACTATGACAGGCTTTTTGGGGGCTAGTTTTCCGGTTTTGGCATAGAATGTTTTCTTAAAAACCTATTAAATGCCATGTAAAATTAATTATTTAATCATATCACATTGATTTTTGATAACACATTGATTTGTTTAAATCAAAGAAATTGTTAACGTTGTAAATTTACATAAAACTAGTAGCTATCTAGCGATAAAATAGAAGTAATCTGAGTCCCTCGGCAATGTCTCACCATTGCCTCCACAGCGCCTCTTTATTTTGATTCTGTAAACAATTTTTTTTGACATGTTACTATTTTGACATTTTTTTGTGTGTGTAACAGTCACTAATGTGTTCTCGCTCCACGAGCAGATTGTTCCGCAACAAGTGCCGCGTCCAACCGATGAAACCTTTCCCACAGTAACGAGAGTGCAAGATAACATCGAGGAGCTTCTAAATTCAGAGCTAAGTTTCACCTCATACTCATTGTACTTCTAAGCTGTACTTCTCATGTTTCATCAATGTATTATGTTGTTTCATATTGATTTGGTTGCATATTCATGAACTTTTCACCAACATAACCTTGCATTTTGATTTACACATTAATAAGTAAGGGAGTTAACCAAATTTTCGACTACACTACATTTTTTCTAAGGGATTTAATTTTAGGAATATTACAAACAAGTGAAACACAAAATGTCTACCTTAGATAAATGCATTGAGCAAGGAATAAAGCTAGGTTATAAAGAAGAGAAATTGTCAGAATGGGCACAGAAAACGCACGCAGAAAACATTGCCCGTGAAGTAAGAGCGATAGAACGAGAGGAAAAGAAATCGCAGATGGAGGCCGAAGAAAATAAACTGCAGATGCAAGCAGAGGAAAAGAAAATGCAGATGCAGATGCAAGCAGAGGAAAAGAAAATGCAGATGCAGATGGAGGCAGAAGAAAAGAAAATTCAGATGCAGGCTCAGGAAAAACAGCTGGAGCTCGAGGCGGCGGCCAAACAGGCCCAATTGAATGCCGAAACACAAATAAAATTAAAACAGATGGAGCTTGAGTCTAACGCAGAAATATCTATAAATAAGCTAAGAAGCAAAGAGGAAGAACAAAAATATAATAAATATAAAGGTCTCGTGAAGGCTTTCTGTTCTGGAGATTCCATCTCCGCTTATTTAGAAAATTTTGAGTGTCTCATGTCTCATCATAAAATCAGTAAATCAGATTGGGCATTTATTCTAATGAGGAATTTGGCTCTTGAACCACTGAAAGTAATAGAAACAATACCACAGGAAATGCGAAAAGACTATGAGTACCTAAAACAACGCATTCTCCAACATTTTTCTTTAGACACTGCAGGTTACCAACAACAATTTGCCAAATTATCTCCACAACCAAACCAAACCTTCATAGATTATGTCAGTACAGTCCAAGACATATGCACAAAATGGATTAACTCGGCGAAAACCAACAATAGCCATGATAAACTTAAGGAACTAATTATAATAGATAAAATAGTTAGCACCATCCCCACACCTTTTGCCAAGTTCTTAAAACAAATGGATTGTAAGAGCATTCAGGAAATCGAGGCGAAAGGAAATGCATTTTTTACAGCAAATAGGGATATTTTTCAACATAATATAAGTCACAATGATACAGCAGCTGCAGTAGTGAACACCAAATACTCCAAACAATCACAGAGCAGATTTCAACCACGATCCAATGTCGGTAAAGTAGTAAGGTGCCAATATTGCAATGTTCATCACGACAGTTACGGTATGTGTGACAAATCACCCACTTACCCTGAACACCTCAAAAAGATGGTAGAGAAGCAAACAGCTAAACGCATGGCTTACCACAGAGCAATTAAATGTTATTTCTGCAATAGCTGGGGTCACTATAATAAAGATTGTCAAGGCCGAAAGTTATTGAAACAGGCCAATGCGGCATTAGTAGAAACGTCGACTGACGAAGAGCTTGAGTCACTAAATGAATGTGAAAATCAACACGACAATGAGAGCGAGCTTGGGAATGCTGTACACGTCATAAACACCATAACAGACAGTAATTGCAACACCTGTACAAAGTTCCAACGTGACACAACACTACATTGTGGTCACATTATCCCAATTGCAAATGAAATAGCTAACGCTGCCTTATCATCTACAGGCAAGCTAGTTTTTTATACAGGGTTTGTTAACAACAAAAAGGGCACGTTAATTCGTGATTCCGGCGCAACTCTCTGTGGTGTGAGGAAGACATTAATAGACGCTAAAGACTACACAGACAAACATGTGACGTGTCGCACATTTTCAGGTACAACAGAGAAATATCCCCTTGCTTTGGTCGAAATTCAAACACCATTCATATCGGGGCAAGTATTGTGTGCTATCCTTGAAAATCCCGTCGCGGATATTATACTTGGTAATTTACCCAACATACATCCTTGCTCTAAAAGAGAAATAAAAAGGTGGGAGCAAAAACACGGTATCCACCACAGAAATAGCGACACAAAAGAGAAACACCATTCTTGCTTGTCTCAATCTGCCAAAATACCAAGGGAGACAACCACTGAGGTAATTCAGGAAGAATTTACCGAGGTGTACAATGCAGGGGCGGTCGAATCAAGAAACGATACGACCGAATTAAAACCTCGAATTGAGGATGCGACCAAACTACCAAGTACCGAACCTGTAAATGTGCAACAAAACACACAACACACAAACACAATAACACGACAGACAACCCACACAACCAACACCTACCAACTACAGGAATCATTAGAAATAGTAGCGCCAAACTCAACTAACATCACTTTTGGTAATGAACAGAAAAATGACCCTACACTAGCACCATACTTTAAGTTAGTAGGCCTTAAGCCAAAATTAACAAAGAACGCATCGTGGACATTTAGGCTACAGGATAACATCTTAACTAGATTTTACACAACAAACCAGACCACGACACAGCAAATAGTGCTACCACAAGCACTTCGAAACAAAGTTTTAAAAATAGCCCATGACTCCCCTTTTGGAGGTCATATGACATACGAAATGACCAAGGCTATTATCCTGACCCAGTTTTATTGGCCAAAGTTTGACCAGGATATTAAAACCTTTTGTGCAACTTGTGTTATATGTCAGAAACTGGTCAACAAGGGGAATAACCCTACTGTATTCTCTTTAAATAGAAACTTGCAATTATCCCATGGAAATATGTTGACACCATATTATGTTAGACGAGACAATGAGACAAATGAACTGACTCAACGAACTGGCGACGGAGACGAAACGACAATTTCTCAACGAAATGACACCTCGACAAACGAAGCATCGTTAACGACACACTCTTACGACGACGAAAACGACGAAGACATATGGACATTACCGACAATCTGTGATATCGACAACGACAACAAATGTGACGACAAAAACGACGACGACAATGACATTGAAGACAATGTACAAACAGTGGCATCTGTGATAAATCAGACAGACGTGGACAACATGGAAATCCCTGTACCAATCATGACTGACGACGGAATTAATGACGTAGTTGCTTATATTGATGATATATGCATCCATTCTTCTGATATGACTTCTCACTTACTCACCCTTAAACAAGTCTTCCACCAAATCTCTCTTTTTGGACTTACTATCAAACCTTCCAAGGTTGAAATAGGCTATACGCAAATAGACTTCCTTGGTCATAGAATTTCTGAAGGAAAATTGTTGACTGATGATAAAATTGTTTCCAAGATCCTCAAGCTAGAAGTACCTACCACAAAGAAGCAAGTTAGAAGTTTACTAGGTCTGATTAACTATTATTCGAAATTTATTCCACATTGGGCAGAATTAACCTCAGTCTTTTCTGATATGTTAACTAAAAATCATCCATCAAAAATTTGTAAAAGTACCAGCTTAGATGATGCAATGTGTAAATTGAAACATATTTTTTCTAACCCACCAGTCTTACGATTACCCAACATTAATTTACCCTTTATTTTGACCACAGATGCGAGCGCTATCGCAATAGGAGGATGCCTGATGCAGGAAATGGATGGCATAAAACACCCAATTCTCTATGTAAGCCGCAAACTAAAGAAGGCTGAGACTCGGTATGCCACAGTTGAATTAGAGTGTTTAAGCCTAGTGTTTTGTATATTGAGATTATCGAAGTTCCTCTTAGGGAGTCACTTTGTGGTCCTCACTGACAGTTCGCCATTATTAGTCCTTAACCAGGGGTCGCCTAAAAACCATCGGCTACAAAGATGGTGTCTTCTACTTCAAGATTTCGACTTCGAAATCCGCCACATCAGAGGCACCGACAACATTGTGGCTGACCTTTTGTCACGGCAGGTGAATGCGCCAGTAGAATGACTCTGATCACATCGACCATTAGCCATACTATAAACTGTGATACTTTTAGTCGGTTGCATATTACAGTGGAACTCTACACCTGCTAGAGTACTCTCAGTGATTAGTTGAATTACGACACCCAAGAACATGATACGTTACTTTGAGAACTATACCATCAAGTGCCTAAGCGCTAGAACACTTCCAGCAAGAAACAGTAACTGTGTTTGTGTCAACCAATAAGATCAACCAACGAACTAACTCCGAATTCTGGAAGAACTCGTTATATAGGACATTAAGAACATGCCATACTTGCTGTTACTACGTAACTTTACAAACAGCCGAAACAGAACCCCATCGACTACGACACTCAAGAGACAGCCATATTAGCTTTACCATTCATGGCATAACACGCTAGCGACAGGAGAACGACGCGCACATCATCTTGGGATTTAATTAATTAATTAGTTTAGGATTAAATATGTATTATATTTCCATTATTGTTGTATATAAATTGTATTCACCTGTAATTTGTACATATTCGACATTAATATTACAGGCGGTACCATTCCTAAGCTAAAGAATCGTCCTATACAATTGTCTCTATTTAAATTATAACCCATTTGTGAGTCATCGTACAAGAAGTACGTATTTTCTTAAAGGGCAAATATCGCCTAGCCCATTTTTTCTAAGGGCAATAACACTTACCTCAACTTTAATTATATATTTTAACCAAATACTATTTTTAATGAAAAGTGAGTAAATGACTGTGTGAATGGATTAAATGAGAGAACGATACACTTAGCGGACAAATTGTACGCAAACCGTATTTATTTTAATTTGTCTGCGTCTTTCATGTAAATTGTATGACTTGTCTAATTTGTGAATACATGTGTAGTACTTAGTTTAATAGTGAGTTAATATACTTAGTTTAGCAGTTAGGATACATCTAAGCACCACTACTTGGAATGCCTGATCATGTATTGCACACAGTGCAGTAGCCAAAGTAAATGTACAGAAGTCACAGATAATGGGTCTGGGAAAGTGGAAACAGAAATCTGATTTCCCTCCAGATCTGAGACACACAGACACCATGAAACTGTATGGGATCACATTTCCATGTGATCCCACAGAAACACACAGACAGACATGGCATGCACTGACCCAACAGATCACAGACATGTTACATAGGTATAGGTACAAGACATCCACAATATTTGGTAGAAGCACAATAGTCAACACATACATAATACCTAAAATAATATACTTAGCGACAGTACTGGACCCTCCCAAACAGACCATCACAGACATAAACAAACAAATCAGACGCTTCATCTTCACCAACACAATATACAGCATCAAGCACAAAACTCTCATACAAGACAAACAGCAAGGAGGAATTGGATTACAAGACGTCCACACAAAAATACTGTCACTTAGAATTAGTTACATAGGCAAAATCATCAGACATCCAGAACAGCATAGATTAGCTTTATATTATATAGCACACAACATTAAACACCTCACACCTCTTAAC
Source organism: Cepaea hortensis (assembly GCA_963921405.1). Classification (NCBI taxonomy): domain Eukaryota; kingdom Metazoa; phylum Mollusca; class Gastropoda; order Stylommatophora; family Helicidae; genus Cepaea; species Cepaea hortensis. The sequence goes on along the minus strand of OY992892.1, from coordinate 43,899,478 downwards.
AATGCAACTGCACATTACCAGGGAACACTGCCAACATTCTATCAGACATGCATACAGGCAATACAAAGACATGAACACTTAATACAGCAAACAACACACAAAATATACAAACAGTTAGTTAGAGAGCAAGCACCACCACTCAAACTTAGGATCAAAAGAGGACACAAATACTTCATGTCTGACTTCACATGCACCTTTTCAAACCTACACAACAAACACATAACACCAAAAGCCAGAGAGATAACATATAGATTGTTATACAATATGACGCCGACAACACAGGTAGAAGCACACAGATCTAAACAAACATCACAATGCCAATTATGTAGGAATAACACACAAGAGACAGAGGAACACATTTATTATACTTGTCCAACAATTACAGCCATACGCGCAACACTCAAACACCTCATACAAACACACACAGGCAAACAAACCGACATATATAAAGCAATTTTTCTCAATACTATACCAAAATCAGCAAAACACATACATACAAAACTACTGACAGCTCTTTCTTACTACAGACATCTCATATGGACATGTAGAAACTCAGCCAGATACAAACACCGCACATATAACACACACTTAATATCATTTATGTACACGCACAAAATAACACAACTGTTTCCTGAGTAAATCATATGTACTCTTCATTATTGAATTACAAAGTTGGTATACATGAGTGCGAGAAAGAATCTGGGAAATGTGAATGAATGCGGATTGAATGAATATACAATCACATATGGTTTACCAAACCAACGATATTGTAAAATGTGTGAAAACACAAATGCTTGTTTTATTCTTACAAAAAAAAAAACCAAAAAAAAAAGGGAAAAAATGAATGAACCCTTACAAAAGAAAACAAAAAAAAAAAAACAAAAAAAAAAAAAAAAAAAAAATAAAAATGCAAGGAGAAAAGAAAATAACTCCTTTACTCCTACTATTATTAAAAAATAGTAGGTTGCACTTCTATGTGTCATTATTATTACTATTATTATCTTTCCTGACATTATTCTTAGAAATTAATTTTCTATCATTATCATCGTTATAAATATTTAACTCATCTCGCATGTACCCCCCCCCCCCCCCCCTTCTTAGCCTTGTTGCTTTTGCTGATGCCCTCACCGTTTGGTTCAAATAGTCACCCTGCCTCTACCTTTATTACCAGAGAGTGGTGATAATTTGATTGGTGAGGTGGGGCCAATGAGGAGAGCGGCAGCAAGGGAAACAATAATGGGGAGTTTTTTCTTTCTCTTCGTTGCCCCCCTTCCACATGGTAATATGGTCAATGAATAAATTATGCATTTGTCACATACACGCCCACATGCAACGCTCTGTAAATACACGCACACAAATACTGAACCCACAGGACGCATGTAACAACACTAACAATTCAAATGCATTTGTACTGCTATTACGATGCTCTCCTATTGAGATTGGTAGGTAAATCTGTATTACTATAGGATTATTATGGTTTGATTGCTATTAAATTTAATTTATGATCACTATTATTATTAGTATCCTCCCTCATCTCCGCCTTCTCCCCGCTTATTACTGTTGCTGTTGATGCTGATGCCGCCCTCACTGGTTGGCTCCAAAATGTTTACTGCCTTTATCAACATTACCGAAGAGGTGGTTATGGTGTTGGCGGTTTTGGAGCCGGCTGCTGGTGAGAGTGGAGACAGGGGAAACAAATATGGTAAAATAACATACATTTTGGGTTACCCCACTTTCATATGTAATTATGCCAAATGAATTATTGTTGTAATATTACACATATGTCACCTAAACGCCCACATGCAACGCTCTGTAGATACACGCACACAAATATTGAACACACAGGACGCATGTAACAATACGAACAACACAAATGCAATTGAACTATTATTATCATGCCTCTTACGGCGATAGTTACCCTTGTGCATCACCTTTCTATTATTAAGGGTCATTGCTATCAATTTTATTGTCGTAAATTTGTATGGATGTTTACTATTACTATTATGCTCCCTCATTTTCCCCCACCCTTTCGATACTGTTGGTTTTGAGGCTGCTGCCGCCTTCACCGGTTGGTTCTAACAAGTTTTACTGCCATTTCCTCATTACCAAGTTGTGATGATGGTATTGGTGGGGTTGGAGCCGACAGGTGAGAGGGTGGCAGAGGAAAAACAATGGTATCCTATCGTCTTGTTGTTGTTTGTAATCGTTTTTCTTTACCCCCCCCCCCATTTCAAATGTAAAAATGTTGTTAAAAATGTTGTAAAATTTTGCGCATATGTCACCAACACTTCCACATGCAACGCTCTGTAACAACACGAACAATACATCTTGCAATAACTTTAACACTCAATAAACGTTTAAAAAAAAAAAAAAAAAAAAAAAAAAAAAATTTCATGATTGAGGTTATCCCAACTCGTGACGCTTGGAAATACGCCACACATTCAGCACACACAGTACACAAACCTTAAAACTCAACACTATCAAGTTAAAATACAGTCACTTTATTAGAAACATCAACTAATTAGTCAAAGCACACTAACAAGCCAACAGGGACACTTGTAGTATGAGAGGGATAAAATAACAAGGTAACTACATATTTAGCATTAGATAACATACGGGAGTAAAAGTGTATAGAAATACACACACAGATCAAGATTTGAAGGTGTACTTATTTAGCCAAGACTTCGGTCTTGTTAACCCTCTATTATATAGGGGTTATTTGTCTGGGTACCATTTTGGGTACTATGAGAAGGGCAAGTTGTAAATACAACTACTAAAATGCCACGTAACTTCGGTCTGATAAGCATATTTAAGCACACGAGAGACAGGGATCTCTGCACCAAATCAGACAAGTGTTGTATGGTAGAATACATGAGTTTTTAGTGCTAATAGGTAGGTTGCCAGGTTACTATCCACCAAACTACAACACCAACTGTAGGTGAGTCGGTGACAGAATTAGAACGGATCTAATTCCCAACAACAAATCATGTCACGGGGGAGGGGGGAATCCTGTCACCGCCTCACTTGCATATCTAGTAAAGGGCTGCAATTCCAGCCCAAGGGAAACCATTGAGTCGAGCAGGACCCAAATAATCTAGAACCTTCTAGATAGAAATGGTCACCAAGTCCATGATTCCGTGGACACTGATGTGGCCCGCCTAATGCGGGGTCCACGAGGAACTCGGACAGAGTTACCGCCCGTGTCGGGTTGGGACACGCGGAGATCGGCAGAGGACGGATGGACTTGAGAGAGGCAACAGGGCCTGCCTTTGAGGGACTCTATAGATATCAATAGATATATAGACATAGGCTAGATAGTTTGCTAGACTGTTAAATGATACTTATGTGTTTGATGTTTACTATTTGACAGATGTAATATAGCGCGGGTCTGTTTACCCACTGCGCCAACGCATACTGTATATGTAAATACAATAAATATTCGATCTCATAACGAACAGATTTATTGTTGCCTGTGTGAACTCAAGTTTAGTTATCTAGATACGAGCAAGACTATGACAATCATCAATTGTCTTGGTTATTCCAATTCACTACAGGAATAATAAAAGCGTCACGATAAACTAATTTCACCGTAAGTAGCAGTTTGACATTCTAACTGAGGCTCTGAGGGCGCCATCTTTGGGATACGGCCACTTGTACTAATAGTTCACTGTGCTCCCACGAAACACCTAAGCAGCTAATATTAGCGTTTTGGCATTTCTGCAACTGTTTCCAAGAAGTGAAAATAGTAGCCGTTTGAGTGTAGAAGACGTCAGTGCTACAACAGAGAATGTTTGCGGAGCTGCCTGGTTTTCTCATCAGAACGCCGCGAAGAATGATGGTTTCTCGCAATTTTCTCAGTTTGTGACTTGCGAAAACGCAAATGGCACGCGCTTCTGAAGTCGTTTAGGCATTCACCGAGCAATAAAACAGTATGGCATTAGTCATTAGTGAATATTGTTTATAATCATGAAATTCACTAGCTTGGAAAAGCAAGCAACTTGGGAACGAAACCTGTTTGGAAAATAGGAAACCCGGAGGTGGAGAAAGATAGTAAAAAATACTTTAGAGAAAGGATATGGACCACTGGTATACGAGGGTAAGTTAATAAGTAAGTGACAAGGGCTGTAGAAAAATAACTATACATGATAACAACTTGAAATCAGTTTATTTTTATACATACATTGTCCCTTTATTTCTCAACATAATTTCCACCAACATTGATGCACTTATCCCATCGTTTTATCAGTCCTCCCAAACCGGCTGCATAGAACTGGGTGCTTTGTTTTCATTTACCGGCCATCCCACAGAACTGTGTTACTTATTTATTGACTCGTCCTCGTAAATGTTTCTACCACGCTATGCACCGCTTTACGGGACAAACATGTGTCAGCATAAACACTGACAACCCACCTCTGCGGGAGACAATTCGCGAATGACGCCAAAGTTGAATGTGAAGTGATAACGTGGTTTAGACAACAGAGCACTCAGTTCTATGCAGCCGGTTTGGGGGGACTTATAAAACGATGGGATAAGTTAATCAATGTTGGTGGAAATTATGTTGAGAAATAGAGGGACAATGTATGTATAAAAATAAACTGGTTTCAAGTTGTTATCATGTGTAGTTATCTGTCTGTCTGTCTGTCTGTCTGTCTGTCTGTCTGTCTGTCTGTCCCTCCCTCTCTGTCTGTCTGTCTGTCTGTCTGTCTGTCTGTCTGCCTGTCTGTCTAATCATTTATTGGTTGCATCTTTTATTTTATTTCTTTCTCATTTATTGGAAGGAGCATCTTATTTAATTCATATAAGTAGTCATATAAGTTCCCGTTCCCGTCTGTCTGTCTGTCTGTCTGTCTGTCTGTCTGTCTGTCTGTCTGTCTGTCTGTCTGTCCCTCCCTCTCTGTCTGTCTGTCTGTCTGTCTGTCTGCCTGTCTGTCTAATCATTTATTGGTTGCAGTTAGAACAACCTTAGATAAACGAAGACCAACTTACAAAAAGCATTAGAAAGAGCACTTGAAAGATCTTTACATCTTCCCCAACAATTAACTTGGGTAAATGGAGCTGTGGCAGAAGCAGCAGAAGAAGAAGAAAAAGGAGGAATAGGAGCTGGGAGGAGGAAGAGGGAGGTGGAGGAGGGAGGAGGAAGGAGAAGGAGTAGGGAGGAAGAGATAGGTGAAGAGAGGAGGGGGAGGGAAGAAGAGGGAGGAGCAAGGAGGAGGAGGAGTAGGGAGGAATAGGAGGGAGGAGGAGGGATTAGGAGGAGGAGACAGGAGGAGGAGGGAGGAGGGAGGAGGAGGGAGGAGGAGGGAGGAGAAGGGAGGAGGAGGAGGGGAGGAGGAGGGGGAGGAGGAGTAGGGAAGAGGAGGAAGAGGGAGGAGGGGGAGAAGGAGGAGGGAGGAGGAGGGAGAAGGAGGGAGGAGAAGAACGCAGGAGGAGGAGGGGGAGGAGGAGGGAGGAGGAGGAGGGAGGAGGAGAGGGAGGAGGGAGATGGAGGAGGAGGAGGGAGGAGAGGAGAGAGGAGGAGGAGGGAGGAGGTGGATGGAGAAGGAGGAGGGGTAGGAGGGAGGATGAAGAGGGAGAAGGAGGAGGGAGGATGAGGAGGGAGGAGGAGGAAGAGGGAGGAGGAGGGATGTAAAGGGAGGAGGTAGAGGGAGGAGGAAGAGGGAGGAGGAGAGAGGATGAGGAGGGAGGAGGAGAATGGAGGATGAGGGATGAGGAGGAGGGAGGAGGAGAGGGAGGAGGAGGGGGAGGAGGAGGAGGTAGGAGGAGGAGGGGGGAGAAGGAGGAGGAGGGATGAGGGGGATGAGGGGGAGGACGTAGGAGGAGGAGGAGGGAGGAGGAGGAGGGAGTAGGAGGAGAGAGGAGGAGAAGGGAGGAGGAATGAAGAGGAGTGATTAGGAGGAGGGAGGAGGTAGGAGGAGGAAGAGGGAGGAGGAGGAAGGAGGAAGGAGAGGGAGGAGGGGGAGGGGAAGAGGAAGAGGGTAGGAGGAGGGGAGAGGAGGAGGAGGAGGATTATAACGCATATGCCTGTAGATAACTGCAGCGAAAAGGTGGGTCTGTCTATCTATCTGACCCGGCGTGGCTTCGCCCAGCACCTGGCGGGTAGCGTCTCATTAAATTCATACAACAAAAAAAAAGTAACTTAAAAGAATGTCCTTCCACACACCATCCATTATTTTTAATGAAAACTTTCTAATCACCAACATGACTGTAGATAACTTCTTAAGCATAAAAAGATGAGTTACAATGTTATGCATTATGCATTATTTTTATGAAAACTTTGAAAATGCCTTAAAGATTTATCATTATTTATTATAACTCATATGCCGGTACATAACTATAGACAAAGAGTTTATAAATATATGAAAACGATGCAACAATATGACTATAAGTTATATAGCGATGTTATTAAAAGTTATGCCCCTTGAAATAACTTTTCTAGAGTTAAGTCCCCTCGCTATATTGAAATTATAATGAAAAATGGAATATTAAATAATATTAAGTAAGGAGCCAATTTCACACTAAAAAAATATGACAGTTGGCAGCGCGGGAATGAGAGGAAGACGTGTAGAAAATTTCATCTCAATCGGATGGACCGTTCGCGAATGCAGAAAGGACATACATACATACAGACGGAGATTGCCTTTTATATATAAGAAGATTACGATTATTGTATTGCTGTTACTATATTGTTATTATTATACTGTTATTACTTTCATATTGTTATTGCTTCCATATTGTTATTACATATTGCTATTATAATGCTATTATTATGATGCTATTACTATGTTTTTATTATACTGTTATTATTATATTATTACGATATTATTATTACTATTATACTGCTGGTATTATTATTATGTTATCTTCTTCTTCTTCTTCTTCTTCAGCGTTCCGAGCCATTGAGGTTCTTTGCTGCAAATACAATCCGTCTCCATTCGTCTCTCTGGTGGACCTTCTCTTGCCAGTCGTTGATTCCAAGTGCTTGTAGGTATGTACATGTATTATCTCTCCACCGCCTTCTTGGTCTACCTCGGGGTCTGCGTATATTATTATGTTATAGCTGTATTATTATTGCCGGCTCCATGGCGAAGGAATTTCGGACACAGTTCGTGATCCGGCATACTCGCGTTCAAAACACATCTGCACGCGATTTGGCAGCAGACAGCGTTGCGTTTATGTTTCATGAAATGGTACGGGTTCGGGTCTTTCAGAAAGCAATGGCAAACTACTGAACGTAAATATGCCAAGAGATCACAACAGAAAAAGATTGCTGGTGTTGACTGCAAGGTCCTGTAAAGGATATGCAACTAACTTTATATTATCATTGTAATACTGTTAGTATTTTATTATTATTATTATTATTATTATTATTATTATTATTATTATTATTATTATTATTGTCGCCGCTGGACATTTTTATGACCAAAGTATGTAAATAAATTATCTCATTTGAACTATTTTGATCTTAATCAAAAACCTTCAGTTTTGTCATCACCAGAGTTCCGCAGCTAGAGCCTTCATTTTAACAGTGAATAATATGTTGATACAGGAAACATGCCAGCTGGGCAAAAGTAAACTGATGCTTGCTTTCATCGTTTTTTGTGTGTGGAGCAGTACAGTTTGCGTTGGGAGAAACCTGTCGCTGTATCTAAAAGGGGAATGTTTTTTCTGCAATATATCGCTATGTGGTAATAATATGTTTGCCATGGCATGGCCAATCTGGTTGAAAAACATGTATTCCTGGTGTTAACTCTGTGTACACCACATGCCATTTTAATAGATATGTTTGTTGTAAAAAACACATGTCCTTTTTTACACGCTAAGGCGCTTCCAATATTCTTATAAATGAATATCACGCAGTGGGTGATACGGTTCACCTGCGGCTTTACTTAAGACATTTCCTGGAGCCCATTTTAGGCTGAGTGGACCTGGCAACCAAGTTCAGTTTAACATATTCAGTGCCAAACAATTCAAAAGTTGTTCAATCTTTAAAACAAAAAGTAGATTTTGACTAAACAAAAAATGGATAGCGGATAATGGGAAGCAGTGGGTGTGTCACAGTTATGATTTAAAAGTTGTTAATATGGTAGCAGACATGTTGTATTATATCTCAAATTAAACTGGGTTGCAAAGGGGCAAATAATGTATATAAGCCCACTGCAGATACGTGGAGTCGCTTT